>CM060916.1:980174117-981374117 GCA_030737875.1 Allium sativum
CTGCCACTGCCAATCACTAGACCCATCGAAGTAGTGACGGAGTTCGACTTGTACAACTACTGCTACTACCAAGCTCACCTCATGGAGTCATGACCAAACCTTTACAAATGACCCCACTTCATTGGTCTATAGCTCTTTAGTCATACCTATGCCACTGTGGCCCTGAATCCGTTCACGTACTCCCTACACATAGTGATCCAAAGTTATAGACATCGACAACACCTTAGCACACGTCCCGCAGCAAAGCCCAACTATGAAGTGAACTCATTAGTTCCCATCTGGATCCTAAGCTCTAACTTCTATTTGGACTACCTTTGCATTTCGGGTTTTGGTCATTCCCGGATCGGTCTTCATTCAGTTCACTTTGCTTCAGGTCTTGGCCATCAACATCGGATCGGGTCGGGTCCTCCATCCAAGTTGGTTCGATTCGCGATAGCCACCATGCTTCAGCTCAGTTCGTCTATGTCAACTAGTTCGGTTCGGATCGCGATCACCCACTGAGTTCGGGTCGTGCATGTTCCACAATATCAGATCGTGGCGCTACATCAGTTCGGGTCGGGCTCTCCCTTCGGATTGTGGTAGTTCGGATCGTGATCTCCGCCTGGCATCGGATCGTGGTGCAAGCAGCTCTAGTTCCCCTCTATAGGTTCGGGTCGGTTCTTGCTCCGGGTTGGGTCGCGAACTCTTACCTCGTGGCGGATCGTGACACATATGGGGGTGATCCGGTCCGGTTCAGCTAATTTCCTGTATTTCTTTCCAGCGACTGTTTTACGCCATTCGACGGCGTTTTCGACCAATCTAACACTTCTAAACAATCACAAATCATACCATACAGTCATAGCAATATGTATAATCATCCACAAACAGCAAAACAACAATCATAGCAAGTAAAATGGATCAAACATACCCAAAACCCCATATTTTCCCTTAAGTATGTTTAGGCAAAATTAATGATATGATTAGTAAAGCTTAACCAAATCAAACCAAATTTCTAACAGAGGTCTAAAACATTATTTCAAAATTTATAAATATTTTTCCAAAATTTTATCACGTCTAATTTCGTTAATCTTCCCTAATTTCCCTTAATTGACCGTAATTAGTGCAAAACTATGCAAATCACTCACCTTGGCAACAAATAAAATAACAAATCTGAAGTGATTCTCTGTTTGGCGCTGTCCCCAATAAAACATAGCAGCTCTAACCTTGCTTTGGTGCTTTCTCTCCTAAATTTGATGTAGTTTAAGCCAAAACTTGATTAAGAGGTGATTAGAGGTGTATTTAGATGTTGGAGGCCATTGTTAGGTTGAAAAGAGAGTTTGTGGCGGCTGGAAAATGAGTGTAAAACTAAAATCCTAACCCTAGCAGCCCTTGAATACCTCTAATCCCGAAATTCCCCATTGGGCCTAGCTGTTAATCACCCGGTTAAACCCAATTAAGCTGTTTTTCACTATCTGAAACTTGTTTCGGCCATATCTCCCAAACGGTGAGTCCGTTTGGCTAATGTGACCAATCTACGGAATTGTAAACCATCATCCGAAGCCAATAAAAGTGGTTTTAGGTCAAAACTCCTTTCCAATCAAAAGTTATGGCCAAAACAAGATCAGCTAGGGGTAAAACGGTCATTTAAAAATCGAGAAAAATCATGAACATGGGAAATGACCCCAATAGTCATCTCCTAAAGTTACATGACCATTGACTCTCTATGACGATGTAATAAATATTCTACGATCCTATGATGCGTAGAATGCAGGTCGTTACACTCTCCTCCCCTTAAGAAATTTCGTCCCCGAAATTCCTTAACCCAAAACATACAAAGGATCCCGCATGCCTACCAGCCATATACAACAATCAATCATGCAAAACAAACAAAACAACCCTATCCTTGCATGTGGAAAGACTAAATTGATACTGTAATCTTACCAAGCGAATAGTTCTGGATATGTCTTCCTAATGCTCTCCTCTGTCTCCCTAGTACAGTCATTCTCATTCTCGCCCCACTGAACCTTGACTAATTTCACCGCCTTCCTTCGAAGCTGCTTCGTATCGTTCCCAACAATACGCATAGGCTTGCGGTTCCCAACTGCCTTGGGCTCAACTTCGACATCATCCAACTGATAAGGTGAAATAGTCACATCTGGGTCATGTACGAACTTCCTTAACTGGGAAACATGAAATACGTTATGAACTCCTGCCATCTTCTCTGGTAATTCAACTTTATATGCCAAATTCTCAATTTGCTCAAGAACTGGGAATAGACCAACAAATCTTGGTGCTAACTTGCCTCTCCTGCCAAATCGTATCAAGCTCTTCAATGGAGAAATCTTGACAAACACCAAGTCGTCAATGGAGAACTTTAATTCTCTCCTCCTCTTATCAGCATAACTTTTCTGCCTATCTTGGGCAGCCTTCATTCGCTGTTGAATGATCTTGATCTTGTCTGAAGTTTCTCTTATCACATCTGGTCCAAGTACAAACTTCTCACCAGTTTCTAACCAACATGACGGTGAGTTGCACGGTCTTCCGTACAAAGCTACAAATGGAGCCATGCCAATACTGGATTGGTAACTATTATTATATGCAAACTCTACTAGATGCAAATGGTCATCCCATGATCCACCAAATTCCAATACAAAGGCTCTCAAGAGGTCTTCTAATATACGATTCACCCTCTCTGTTTGACCGTCGGTTTGAGGATGATACGCGGTACTGAGATGTAATTATGACCCTAACGCCTCTTGTAAGCTCTTCCAAAATCCACTTGTAAATAACGGATCTCGGTCACTCACAATGCCTTTGGGTATTCCATGAAATCTCACTACCCACTTTACATATAGTTCAGCTAACTCAGTTGCCGTCCTGTTTGACTTGACGGGTATAAATCTTGCACTTTTAGTCAATCGTTCCACAATCACCCAAATGATATCATGGCCCGACCTAGTTCTTGGTAACCCATCAATGAAATCCATTGAGACTTGTTCCCATTTCCATTCCGGAACTTCTAATGGTTGCAACAAACCACTAGGCTTCTTTTGCTCAGCTTTAACTAGCTGGCAATTCATGCATTTGGATATAAACTTCCCAACGTCTCTTTTCATCCCTTCCCAGTAGTAGGTCTGCTTCATGTCTCGATACATCTTGTTACCACCGGGGTGTATAGTCAGTTTTTAGTGACGACATTCTCTAAGCACTTCATCTCTCAATCCATAGACATTGGGTACAACTAGTCTTCCATTCTTCCTAAGCCATCCATCTCGATCAAGCCCATACTTGTTCATCTCTCTGTCGATTCCCATCTCTAACTTTGAGATGATTTCCAATAGGTTAGGATCGTTCCTCTGACTGGAACCAATCCGCTCAATCAAAGTGGGTCTGATCGTCAAACTTGCCAACATTTCTGGATCCAATTCGCACTTTGGCCTGAAATCATACCCAGCGATGTACTCTAGTTGCTTCCATTCTAGAAACATAGCCCCTAAATTGGCATGTCTTCTACTCAATGCATCAGCCACCGCATTGCCCTTTCCTAGTGTATATGCGACGTCGAAATCATAGGAAGCTAAGAATTCTAACCATCTTTGCTGTCGGAGATTTAGATCCTTCTGAGAGAAAAGATACTTTAACGACTTATGATTGGTAAACAACTCGAATCTTTCTCCCAAGAGATAATGTCCCCACATCTTCAATGCAAACACGATCGCTGCTAATTCCAAGTCATGGGTAGGACATCTTTTCTCGTGCGGTTTCAGTTGCCCACTTGCATAAGCTACAACCCTACCTCCCTGCATCAATACAACACCTAGTCCGGTACCACATGCATCTGTATATACCGTCATCTCTTCATTCCCCTTAGGAATGACTAACACTGGTGCACATGTCAACTTTTCCTTTAGACTCTTGAATGCATTCTCGCACTTTTCGTCCCAGACGAAAGCTTGATTCTTCTTGGTCAACTGAGTCAACGGTGCTGCTATCTTGGAGAAATCTTGGATAAACGTACGATAATATCCAGCTAATCCCAAGAAACTTCTTATGTCCATTGCATTATTGGGCGTAGACCAATCTTGTACCGTAGCCACCTTCGCAGGATCCACGGCATTACCATTCTCTGAAACAACATGGCCCAAGAATCTCACTTCCCTCCTTCAGAAGTGACACTTAGAAAACTTTGCTTTCAATTGGTGTTTTCTCAACACCTCCATCACTATCCTCAAATGTTCCTTTTGTTCTTCCTCTGTCTTTGAATAAACCAAAGTATCATCCACGAACACAAGAACAAACTTATTCAACTGATCTCTGAATACCCTATTCATAAGATCCACAAAATATGCTGGGGCATTGATCAATCCGAATGGCATGACCAACCACTCATAAAATCCAGACGGCGTCTGAAATGCCGTTTTAGCTATACTCTCAGCTTCCACTCTAAGCTGATGAAAACCTGTCGTGAGATCCAACTAAGAGAATACTCTCGCGCCACTCAACTGATCAAACAGATCATCTATCCGTGGTAGAGGATACTCGTTCTTCCTCGTCACCTTATTCGACTCGCGGTAGTCTGCACACAAACTTAGGGAACCATCCGCCTTGGTAGCAAACACAATTGGTGCTCCCCATTCAGAAACACTCCTTCTGATAAATCCCTTCTTCAAAAGATCGCTGACTTGCACCCCGAGCTCTCACTGCTCCCTTGGTGCCATACGACGAAGTGGCATCACTATAGGTCTGACATCTTTCACTAAATCAATACAGAACTCAATCTCTTGAGGTGGTGGAAGCCCGGTCACTTCCTCGAAGACGTCCGGATACTGGCCAACTACGGGCAAACCTGACAACTCACCATGCGAGATGTCGAGGGAATTTAGAAAACTAGCCATTACCCCATCACTAGGTAGACCACCAAACACTACCCTCTGCCCATCATCCGCTCTAGCTGTCACCAAAAAGCCCTCACAGTCTACCACCACCCCGTATCTTTGGAGCCAATCGACTGCCAAAATAATGCCAAACCCTGTAAAGCCCAAAACAAAGAAATCACAAACGAATATGTATCCATGACTCGATAAGACCACATTACGACAAATCATGCTAAGGTTAGTCGAACCACCAATCGGGTTCGTCACTACTAAAGGTCTATCGACAATCTCAGGCTCCAATCCCAACCTATCTACCTGGTCACTAGATATGAAAGAAATGGAAGCCCCGGTATCAAACAAAACTCTAACAGGAACATCATAAACAGAAAGCGTACCTTGAATAACAACATTCTTTCCTTTCTCCGCCCCAGTTGGGGGCATTCGACGAAGAAGGAATGGCATTAAGGGCATATGCTTTCACCATCTGCTTTTCTTTAGAGGGTTGCGGACACTTGTCCTTGTGATGTCCCATTTAGCCACAGTTGAAGCACTTCCTGTCTGCTGGCTTGGCTCGACAATTATTGGCATAATGGCCTTTCTTACCACAGCTGAAGCACTCAACATCTTGCTTATTCTTTTTCTTCTGGCCATCCTTAGTCTGATTCTGCTTTCTCTTATTCTGAGAACCATTTTGCCTCCACCTCTTGCTTGTGGCTTTGGCTCCTCTACAGATGCAACCTCAGTCTTCGACTTAGGGTAAAGACTCTCTGACCTCAATGCTTTCCCCACAATCGATTCAAATGTCTCATCGATGTGGTTAATAAGCTTTTCCCCCAAGTACTGATCCAAACCTGTTATAAACTTCTCGTTCTTCTTCTCGGCAGTATCTATTAGGGATAACCTATATTTCGACAAAGTGTCGAACTCGGCAATATACTCCAAGACAGCTCTGCCATTCTGCTTGAGCTCCAAAAATTTCTTAAACAACACTGACTTCTGAGCAGCTGAAATGAACTTATCGCTAAAGCGAGCCTTAAACTGATCCCAAGTAATCTGATCCTCGGGAGTAGCTGCCTTTATAGCATTCCACCAATTCATTGCCCGTCCTTGCAGCTGACGGGATGCTAGCCTTCTCTTCACCGCATCCTCGATACCCAAATCTTCGAAGATACGCTCGCAGTTATCCAATCAATCCTGAACATCCGTAGCCGACTCTGTTCCGTGGAACGGCTTCCCACCAAGACTAGTATAATCCTTGTTCAGCTTGGCGAAATCGGCCCTAGGAGCCTGCACTATTGGACCACCACCATTACCAGCATTGGGAGCTGCCCTCTGAACATCTCTACGCATCTCTCTCATGAGGTCAGTAAACATCGTCCTCATCTCAGCAGCATTCCCATTATTGGCTCCTCTACCGGTACACCTTGCATATTGGCTCATCGTTTAATCTGCACAAAGAAAACGATTAACCATCCTCTTTGTGGTGTCAGTGCAGTGCGACTTCATCCTTAGCTATACTAATAATATATATATAGCTTTTAAAACCAAAATAATCACAAATACGCGCTCTCATATACGTATTATCTCTCCCTGGTGTCTTTCCCTAGGTTAACTACGCAACCTAGAGCTCTGATACCAAGTGTGACGGCCCGCCCTGCACTAGCCGGCATTTCCTCCGAAAGTGCGCTGTACACGTGCCCGACTAGCACGGAACGGTCGCCAAAGAAAGGAAAGAAGAAAGTGGACTAATCGAAAACCTGTAGAATGTATCACAGCGCATGGGATAAAATATAATAACAACATACTTGACATAAAACAGGCGAGACAGTGCACAAGCTGAAAACTAAACATCATAGCAGCGAAAAATCCAGATACAGCTTATGTTCCATATCATTATTATTACAACTTTAAAACTGTCTCTAAAGTAAAAGAAAGAAAAAGGTACACTACTAATGCCCAAAGTAGTGACCTCAGGGAGAATATCTATATATGTCATACGTGGAAGCCTCCTGCTCGTCTCCGATATAGCTACTCGTGCATCACCAGCTAACATGTCTCTAGTCTGCTCGTGAGAGCACCTAGAGTAATAAGAAGAGACATAAAACTCTAGGTCAGACAAAAGTCTGGTATGAGCGATAAGCAGCAAACAGAACAATAATAGGTATACTAAACCATACCTGGACCTGGACCTGCAACCAAAGAGTTAGCACTACATACCGTACAATACTCTAAGGTGCCACTAAACATATGGTGTAAAGAATACGGGGGTGGGGGGATGTGCTTGTCATAATGATGGAAAACAATTCAAATATAGCAATCATCCTCACATATCTCACTCAGTGCGTAAAGCATACGATGTCCGTCACTGCCAATCACTAGACCCATCGAAGTAGTGATGGAGTTCGACTTGTACAACTACTGCTACTACCAAGCTCACCTCATGGAGTCATGACCAAACCTTTACAAATGACCCCACTTCATTGGTCTATAGGTCTTTAGTCGTACCTAGGCCACTGTGGCCCTGAATCCGTTCACGTACTCCCTACACATAGTGATCCAAAGTTATAGACATCGACAACAACCCCTTAGCACACGTCCCGCAGCAAAGCCCAATTATGAAGTGAACTCATTGGTTCCCATATGGATCCTGAGCTCTAACTTCCATTTGGACTACCTTTGCATTTCGGGTTTTGGTCATTCCCGGATCGGTCTTCATTCAGTTCACTTTGCTTCAGGTCTTGGCCATCTACATCGGATCGGGTCGGGTCCTCCATCCAAGTTGGTTCGATTCGCGATAGCCACCATGCTTCATCTCAGTTCGTCTACGTCAACTAGTTCGGTTCAGATCGCGATCACCCACTCGGTTCAGGTCGTGCATGCTCCATAACATCAGATCGTGGCGCTACATCAGTTCGGGTCGGGCTCTCCCTTCGGATTGTGGTAGTTCGGATCGTGATCTCCGCCTGGCATCGGATCGTTGTGCAAGCAGCTCGAGTTCCCCTCTATTGGTTCGGGTCGGTTCGTGGATGGTTCTTGAAACACCCCACCTCCGTTAGGGTCACTCTCAAAGGGAATGCCCTAATTTTGGTGGAGGTTTATAAGTATAAGTCACAGATATACAAGACAGATATAAGAACACATATTTCTGAACAGCGAAAAGCAACAACATCTTTTATTTCATTAAAATACGTGTTCACAGAAACATGCCATACTTGTCTTACAATTCTTCCAAAAACATAACAACTTCATAACTGTCTTGATTACATTATTAAAGAAGCATAAAGAAAACATAAATAAACTGCAAAAGTCCCATAATTGCTGTCCAAAGTCATAGTCCAAAACGGAAAAAGATCCAAGCAATACATTCTTTCTCTTCAAGTTGGATGTGAAATCTGGTCAAGCTGTGGTATTCCCTCCCTGTGGACCTGGGGGGGGGGAACGAAAGAAAAGAAGGTGAAAGAAAAGTAGAGTCAGACATAAAGCCTGAGTAAGTCTAGGACTATTCAGTCTATGAATAAAGAACTGGGTATGATAAGCATAAACGGGAAATGGGAAAGCATCATAGACTAAGTTAAGTTGTCTAGGGTTGAATATACTATCGTACCCCATATTAATCTCTGTACCCATATAAACTAGTTCCCAATAGGCACCCCATAATCAGGGTGAAGTGATCCATTTCTGATGATCGTCTCCTACTCGCATAGTTACATGTGTCTTACGGCCCCCGATGTTGTAGTTACCTATGCTGGTCCCACCATGGGGTGTATCAAGTCCCATGGTGGCAGCCCGACACAATTCTAGAATGCACAGGTATGCTACTGGTGCCCAGTGCCTTATTTTTCTGCGCCGGAGTGTGTGCACGCCCGCACCCCGTTAGAACCTACACTGCTGCACCACCGCCGTCGATTTGACCTCTTACAGTCAGCCCGGTAATTGTGCCCCACCCTGCCTAGTTCAGGGTATCCTGATACACCTTGTAGGGTTACTGCTGAAAAGGGTCCCCCGCTACTAGGTTTTCTATTTCTAGCCAACATGCTAAGTTGGTTAAGTGTTTAATAAACCTAACCCCCAATCAGTCTGTTTAGTTTAGCATGTTCCATTTTGATTAAGTATTAATATAATTTACTTAATCCTATCAATCCTGACTCAGCCTTAATTGTCTTATTAAAGCCTTGACCTCTCACATTAGACAGGTATTGTTGTGGCTGCCTGTTGCCGGTTGGGTCCGGGCAGTCTTACGCCACAACTCAGTCTAACCTCGGGTCCTTATTGGGCTCCGTGTTTAACCACCCACATTGGATAGGTATTGTTGTGACTACTAGACAGCCGGGCGGTTCCGGGCAGGTTTACATCACAACTCAATCCAACCTCGGGTTAAACACATCGTATTTTCTACATTTACATATTTTGTCTCTTTTCTTTTTATATGTAAATATTTGCGGCCCATTATTCAAATTCATCTTTATGGATTAAAATTTATTTATGCCACTTAATTTCTTTTCAAGGTTGTTGGCATGCGTCAAACATGCCAACACATATGTTCTATATTTTAGCCCAAACGTCATTACCCCCGTTTTACACGTTCGCTCCAATGTAAGGTGTGTTGGGTTTGATACTTAAACCCAATTTAGCCAAATGAAAAGGGGAGGCTTATAACATGGTGTTTATGAGGTAACATGAAAAAGGGGAGTGTGAACGCATGAACTTGCAACGAACGATTCAATTAACATAAAGTAGGCACATGTGAACTTGCAATTGTAACATCATATAATCATGGCATAACATGAATCATTTTATTCATATAATCATGGCATAAACAATACTTAAACATGAATCATTCTATTCATATAATTACGGCATAAACAATACTTAAACATGAATCGTTCTATTCATATAATCATGGCATAAATAATACTTAAACATGAACCTAAACTTAAATCATGGTTTGTATTCTATCTATGTAAACTTGCAAGTGGAATGTAATTCTAGTGTAATTCTAATGTAACTTATATGTCACATATATTATCATATGATTATGATAACAACATAAGCCTAAAAACATGTTTTCAACTAGGCATAATAACAAACATAGTTTAGTCATGTTCATAAAATTAATACAAGTTCACAAAGATGCTTGCTTTTGTCACTATCACAAAAGCATGATTTTTATACTTGAACTATGATGCCAATTCCAACATAACTTCATATGAATCATAATACTCAAATGGATCAAATTTCACTAAAGATTACCATAAAATTTTACATCATGTTGGCATAACAGTAAATCATATACTTGCATGAATCTCAAATAAACTATTACAACATATAGTTGTTACTTTCAACATGAATCATATACTTGCAATTATCAAATGGGTGTTGTAAATAACTACCACAAACATGTAGTTTTCAATATGAATCATATGCTTGCGAATATCAAATCGTATACCATAACAATTCCAAATCGTTTAGAATCAAAGCAACATACAAATATAGATTATTATCGCCACAATTCCATTTCTTACTTTACACAAATCAACACAATTATTTAATTCACATCGGAATAGCACTCTACTTACAACGTATGATGAATCTTCAATTCAGGAATCTGAGTTCTGAATTAGGAGATGCTATCCTTTGTTGTAGGCGTTGCTTTGATTCAATTAACGTTGCTTTAAGCTTTTGATTTATCTCCTAATTGTCTCTCTATTTCTGACGGCTATCATTAGTCTCTCCTCAGCAGCATGACGGTCTCATCTCCATTTTAGTTTGTGTGAATTAGGGTTAGTCTTAGGTCCTTTTTATAGAGTTTGTGAGTTGATTTAGACCGTCGATGGAGCTTGGTTCAATAATAGCCGTTCGTTTGAAGGGGAGACCAACCAGGAGCTGACACCTAGCCCTAGTGACAAGGCAAGGCTGAGAAAATCGACCAAACACAGACCTGGCCAGCCAAGACCTGACCTGCAGGTCATTCTGACCTGGGCGCACTTGGCAGGTGCGCCAGGCTAAAAATGTACTGGCGCACTTCCCAAGTGCGCCAGTTCATTTTTGTTCTGGCGCACATTCCAAGTGCGCCAGTGCATTCTGACCCGTTTTCTGGTTTTTCGCCCAATTTCGTTCGTCCATATCTTCTTCATACGATATCCGTTTTACGCAAACTCGGACTCTATCTCTAGCAGAATTCCGAGACGAACGCAATGGCGTATCCTGTTTCCCTTAATTCTTTGATTTGAAATTAGTTATACTTTAATTTGTGAGTTTCTCAGTTATAGAATACACGGGGTGTTACAGTTCTTGCTCCGGGTCGGGTCGCGAGCTCTTACCTCGTGGCGGATCGTGACACATATGGGGGCGATCCGGTCTGGTTCAGCTAATTTCCTGCACTTCTTTCCAGCGACTGTTTTACGCCATTCGATGGCATTTTCGACCAATCTAACACTTCTTGACAATCAAAAATCATACCATACAGTCATAGCAACATGTATAATCATCCACGAACAGCAAAACAACAATCATAGCATGTAAAATGGATCAAACATACCCAAAACCCCATATTTTCCCTTAAGTATGTTTAGGCAAAACTAATGACATGACTAGTAAAACTTAACCGAATCAAACCAAATTTCTAACAGAGGTCTAAATCATTATTTCAAAATTTATAAATATTTTCCAAAATTTTATCACGTCTAATTTCGTTAATCTTCCCAAATTACCTTTAATTGACCGTAATTAGTGCAAAACTATGCAAATCACTCACTTTGGCCCCAAATAAAATACCAAATCTGAAGTGATTCTCTGTTTGGCGCTGTCCCCAATGAAACGCAGCAGCTCTAACCTTGCTTTGGTGCTTTCTCTCCTTAATTTGATGTAGTTTAAGCCAAAACTTGATTAAAAGGTGATTAGAGATGTATTTAGATGTTGGAGGCCATTGTTAGGTTGAAAAGAGAGTTTGTGGCGGCTGGAAAATGAGTGAAAAACCGAAATCCTAACCCTAGCAGCCCTTAAATACCTCTAATCCCGAAATCCCCCATTGGGCCTAGCTGTTAATCACCCGGTTAAACCCAATTAAGTTGTTTTTCACTATCAGAAACTTGTTTCAGCCATATATCCCAAACGGTGAGTCCGTTTGGCTAATGTGACCACTCTACGGAATTGTAAACCATCATCCGGAGCCAATGGACGTGGTTTTAGGTCAAAACTCCTTTCCAGTCAAAAGTTATGGCCAAAACAAGATTAGCTAGGGGCAAAACGTGACCCTAATAGTCGTCTCCCAAAGTTACATGACCATACGACTCTCTATGACAATGTAATAAATATTCTACGATCCTATGATGCGTAGAATGCGGGTCGTTACAAGCATCTTTGTCTACCCACCATTGATTATGATTCTGAACCAAGTTGCATTCCGATACAACTGCTGAGAAGTTGTGCTCGTCCGCTTCCATGTTATCCACTATATTTGCCTCTTTATTGCCTTTCTTTTTGTGTCGGCAATCTCTAGCGGTATGTCCCACTTTTCCACAAACCCAGCAGTCTCCATTGAACTTCTTGGTTCGCTTGTTATCTTTTGGTTTGTTATCTGTAGCTTTCCTTTTCTTCTGAAAATTTTTCTTTTTGTTTTTGGTCTTGGACCCTTCAGTAACAAGTGCCTCCTCGCTTTGTTTCGTAATTCCACGGTTATCTGCTTCAATTTTTAGTCAGACTATAAGATCCTGTAGAGAGATTTCCTTCTTTTTATGTTTCAAATAGTTGCGGTAATCTCTCCATGACGGCGACAGTTTTCCCGTGATGGCTTCAACCAAAAACGATTCTCCAACCTTGTGACCTTCCGCTTCGAGTTCATGAATGATAATTAGCAGTTCATGTAATTGAGAAGTCACTGGTTTGGAATCGATCATCTTGTAGTCCATGAATTTGTCTACAATGAATTTCTTAAGACTGATATTCTGCGTCTTATACTTTGTGGCAAGTGCATTCCAGAGAGCTTTTGCTGTCTTTAGAGGTTGATATACTTTGTATAGCACCTTATCGAGACAGTTCAAAACATAGTTTCTGCATAAAAAATCAGAATGCTTCCACAAATTAACCTATGACTCTTTGCCAGTTGGTTCCTCCTCCTCGAGATATTTTTGCAGACCAAGTGTGGTGAGATAGAATAACATCCGATTCTGCCATGTTAAAAAATCATCACCATTTCCCTTGAACAGATCAGGTCTGTTGTGAGTAGTAGTCTTTGAAAGTTCTACTGTTGCCATATCTGTTTTAGTAAGAAAACAGTAAAATTCTTAAGATGTTATACGTCTAGTATACCAAAATAGAGAATAATCAATTATAAACTTGTCGCACAAGTTTATAACTCGAATTTCCACTATACTGAACAACAACAGTGTTATACTATTTTAAGAAATAGCACAATGTACAGAGCGAAAAGGTTATAAAATAATGTATATAAATATACAAATAAATTAAATCTAACCGTATAATGTCGTCTGAGGCTTGTCGTAACAATTTCATTAAGAATTTTATTTCAAAATTCTCCCAAGATACAACAGACGTTTTCTGCATGAGATTGTAATGAGTATGTCACTCTGTGATTATATATAAGAGTATTAGAGAAGAGAGAAGGAAATTCGAATTGGAATAAGTGAGGAAAGTGATCAGGTTTCCTCCTTATTTATAGTTTATCCGCATCCCTTCGAACGGTCGCACCCGTACCTCTTCGTACGGTCGCATCCCTTCTGAACGGTCGCACCCGTACCTCTTCGTGCGATTGTATCTCTTTCGAACAGTCTTACTCGTACCTCTTCGTACAGACGCATCTCTTTCTACGAAAGGAAGTATCTTTTCGTGAAGTGTCTTTTTGCTGAAATGTAACCGTTTGGCAAAATGAAGTGCCTTTTCGCGAAGTGTCTTTTCGTGAAGTGTCTTTTCGCGAAGTGTCTTTTCGCTGAGATATGACCGTTGGGAAATATGACCGTTGGTGAAAGGAATGTCTTTTCACGAAGTGTCTTTTCGCGAAGTGTCTTTTCGCAAAGTGTCTTTTCATGAAGTGACTTTTCGAGAAGTGTCTTTACACGAAGTGTCTTTTCGTAAAGTGTCTTTTCACGAAAAAGCATGCTTCTAATAGTCACATCCTTTCACTTAATAGTCGCACCTATTCGCTTAATGGAAAAAGTATATTTCATTCAATACTTACAAATTCCAATAGGTATCTCTTATCAAAGGGTGTACGGGTTTGAGCTTTTAGAGTGTTGTTGATGTTGAAAGTCAGTGTTTGGTTATGTCTTTGTACTTCATAGCAATTTTGTAGGTTGTAGAAGTTCCAAGTAAGAAATAGTGGTTAATTTGATGTGGGCTTCATAAGTGAAATTGGTTTTAATTTTATTTCCCTTCCGACTAATTTACTTCTTTCTATTGTCTCTTTAGATCTGCGACCATGCATCGTCATCCGGCTTGCGTTGGTTTCAGTCACTCCTTATTGAATTTTAAGGGTTTCCTGCTGTTCAGGTGACTTATTTCCTCTTTAAGTGTACTGAAATTAGGCTTGGTGTTTTTTGTTAGCTTAGGACTGACTGTGACTCGATACAGTGAGGTTGGACTGTGTTTCCCGTTACTTTACTTCGAAAAAAAAGTGCTAACTCGATATAGATTTACTATATTTCGGTTTCATTATTTATTTACCAACTCCAAATTCAGCTGTTAGGCATTGCAGTTGCATTACTAATATCCTTCGATTTTAATTCCTATATTTACATTCCAAAAAAAGATGAGTTATGTCTTCTTGGTGCTCGTTGCACAAAATACAACCTAGGACGACCGTGATATGGTGATGAATAAGTTTTTATTTCTTGGGAAAGAAATTATTTTATACTTATAAATACATACTGCCATCCTTAGGACATGCATTTTATTCAACAAAACTTTGTCCCAGATTTTTTTTCATGCTTTTAAGACTGTATTGTCCATTCCTGGAACAAAAGCTTATTTACTAGACTTCTTTTCAAATTTTTAAGCATAAATTAAATGTGCTGGCTTGGTATATTAGTTTAGTTGATCACTACTATATGATAGGTAAAAAATTTAATTCCATCTGATATGCAATTTTTTTAGCATATCAGTGATAATTGATGTGGATGTGCAATATTCACGAGATAGTACAGTTCCACTTTGCAAAAACTGACATTTTTTTCCAACTGAATGCTTTTGTTGATTGCCAGTGACTGACCTTAATTCTTTACCCCATCATAGGTAGTTAGATCCATACAACAATAAAAGGATATTCAAAAGGTCATTCATTTTTTTTCTTATATGCCAGATCTGCTTTTGAACTTCATATACAAGGTCATTCATTTATACCCTTTTTTCCATGTAGAATGTAAATGGAATTTATGTTTTAGACCCTATAGTTCAGAGCTCAAATTAAATCGTTGCAAACATTCCCATTACTGAAAAAGATGAATTGTGTCTCCTACTGCTGCTGTTATCAGAGACATTCAATTTGGAAGCGGTTCCTCAATTTGGTGCAGAGGTGTTCCGAGGGTATGTTTTCTACTTTATTTTTTCGACTCTCTTACTGGATGTTCTTCGCCTGCAAGTGTGAATGGATTTCAAGAAGTGGAAAGAAATTTACATTGAGATGCAAATTGTGCATTTAAATTTGTAGATGCAAGAAAAACCAACATTTTCTTCACTTATGTCTTCATCAGTTTAGTCACTCTCCTTAATGATAATTGACAGTTTCAATTTTTAGAACATTTACTTTTTCCCCGTTGTCTTAGATGGTACGTTCAAAGATGGCATCTCCTGCATGTTTCTACCGTTGTTGCCGATATTTTGAATTCTGCTACCATGCCATCTTTTAATGAAGCTGCCGTTTTCATAACCAGTTATATTTTTTTTGCATTCTTGCCACATATTTCACGGTATCTAGAATATAATAATTATAGATTGTGTTAGGTATATATGTTCATAGCATTTGAAATACATTTATAGATTGCATTAGGTATGTATATGCAACAACATAAATGGAAAGTGGAAAAAAAATAAAAAATGAACATGATATCTGTTTCGATGGATTTAAAAAAAATCATGACCGATGTCCATAAAGACTACAATGATTTTTATAGTACTCAAAAATAGAATTGAAAGAATTAAATTTCAAGTCATGTTCTTCTAGAAGTTGGTCAAGAAAAAGATATTTTCTGCATGCTGCATTTGGAAAAAATCGTCAATAGTTCAGTGAAATATCCCTTTTAAAGTGTCACAATCAGTTTCACTTCATGTATATAGAACATTTATTATCCTATCATCAACAATCAGCATAATTACATGTCAACAGTTATAAGTGTTCGTCTTTATTCCCCATTCATAGACAACCATTCACCGTTCTGTATACAATTTGATATCGTGGCTACATTATCAAAAAGTATGGTACCTTAATGTCGTGCTAAAACTTAGATGGTATGTTTATAGATGTTTTCATTTATATTGATATTGTTTTGATCTCTAAAATTGTTTTATGATACGCTTAGTTATATTACACGAACTAATGATTTTTTATGACAATTGATACTTACCAAATATAAAAAAATGGGTACCTCTTATATTGGACAATTTAAGTTTTATCTTATTAATATGAATTATTATCAAGCATTTAAACAGTTACTAAATATATACATTATCCACGATTTACTTTTCAGCTTTCACATGTAATACATATTGTTTTCAGTCACAATCATATAGCTCATGGTTCTCCAAGTAGCTGTCATATGTCATATGTATTCTTTTATCTTAGATCGCAAAAATTGATAATTGATTTTTTACTAAAATACATTGCATTAATTATTTACTATAAACAATGAGAAGAAATACAATTTTTTACTACATAAGTGAGAAAGTGAACGGTGGAAATTGACGTATATTAAATAAACAACTGCCACATTATTTGCTTGAGCTTTTAATGGTATGTAGGATATGTGTCTACCTTTATGTTTATTGCAATGATCTATGAAATTTGATACACTTAATAATATTTCCTAAATAAAATTTTTATCTTTTGATAATTGATACTTACCAAACTACAAATTATTTTCTAATTTTAGTGCGTATATCCTAACTATGTAAACTGAATTTAGGTTAATTTATGATAATTTTTACCTGAAATACATTTATATTTCTTTCAGAGAAACTCTGTGATAAACATTAAACAATACCAAAAAAAATTAACAAAATTCTAATTCCATCATCGATGTGTGTTGATTATTAGGTAGATTTATTATCGATGTTAGTATGTTACGACATATATGACTGCTGAACATTAGTGAGTTCTAGTATATATATTGCAGAAATAATGTAATGACATGTGTACTCTCACATGAACACATAAATTTTGTTGAACCCAAATGAGTTCAGTGAAGATGGGACTATTTCCCTTAGTCGATTGGCCATTACGGAAGATGGAGTATTTAGCTTATGGTATTAGCTCATGTGGAAGTGACTGGGTTACTATTAAAGTTATGCATGTTAATGATAGGATCATTTTGCCTGATATTATTTCATAGGTTAGTCTACTCAGTTCATAGTTCTATCAATTTTGATCATTCACTTGCATTCCTTAAATTGTACCATTAACTGTTCCAGGTAAAGTTTTCGTCCATTTGTTGGAGAATTGATGGAAATGGGTTCTTCTGTTGCAGATATCCAGCTCCCAAGTTAGCTAATTATGACTATAATTTTGATTTTGTACAGCTACTGTAATTTGTTATGGTAACCGACTTCTGATATTGCATGCTTGATTGATCTATAGGGAGAAGAGTGGACCGGATATAGGAACTGAAACAAGCAGTTTCCTGAACCATGCACTATACTACCATTTTTTAGCCACTGATCAATATGAGGATATTTTATGTTGGATTAGTATGAAATATGGAAATTTTCATATTGGAACAATTGAAAACCATATGTTTATTAGACAGTTGATGCTTCCCTGTCCTTTATAGTCTTTCTACGTAGTGTTGTCAACTCATTGCTCTCTAGCTCTTTTCTGCTACAGCACCATTCCTTGAGTCTATTATCTCCTACTACATTGTTTTTTTAAATGTTTGTTTATTTCTTTTATTATTTAGACATAACAAATAAAATTATTATGGAAATTTATTTGAGATAAACGTTTTTTGCAGTCTTATTTATGTGCATGCGATATCTTATCTATCCCTTGGATACTTCAAAATGTTCGTTTAGGCTAATTGTTGGTCCTGCTATACGGTGTTTCATTTTTTATAAAATTATCTACCTATTGCATAATTTGCACATTTGATTTGGTTGGCAGTAAATGTGGAATTGATTTGTTTACGTAATATCTTGGTTGTTGTTATTCTTACTATTCCATCTGCTTTGCACAAAACAAAGTTTCGGCACAAAACCAAATTTTGCTTCAATTGTCTACGCACACGTCCAACGGACGTGCCTAAGTACTGGTAGTTATATAATGGATATTTGTTTTTAACCATTGAATTTTATTTTGGGATGGCTTGGTTGATCCGATAATGTGTTACGCGTGCAGATGAAAGGATTTGGATTCTAAGTTATTTTTATCTTCGCCTTTGTGGAAGCAACTATAGCTGTCACCTTCCTCATTTACTATGCAAAGGCACAAATGTTGATAATGTCACATTTGCATGGAATAAACTTCTTAGGGAGAAACAATACAATATATACTGCTTCTAACCTACACTCTATACATACTATAAGTATTTATTTGAATAATCCAGAAATTACATTATGCATTAGTTTTTTTAATATCCAACAAGTGGATGTAGGAGTTTCTAGAACAAAACCTTTAAATTTGTAGTATAAAATACAATGAAGATGGAAGTATGTGGGACTGAGGGGCCGAACATACCTTCTCTCAAGATTATTTTCTACATATTTATGCTAAATTTTGCCTTAAATCAACAAGCATCGATACTATGCATTTAACTAGATATTATACTTCTTATTGAGCACTTCGATGATAATAATGTGAAGGAGCTAAAGGAAAGTCTTAGTTGTCAAAAGACGCTGACACACCCAAGCAAAAAAAAGAAAAAAATACAAACAAGAAATAAAATTGCAACTGGATTTGGTTGTTCATTCTCTTGATCTTCTTATCCATATGGTATGTGATTACATTACATACATATAAAGCTAAATGCTTCTTTTAAGTTAGTTGTCTTGGCGCAGTAGTCAAGATATATGATAGCTGTGTTTTAATTAGATTCTCGAAATGCAAGGTAATTCTGATGACTAATCCAAATAATGCTTAAATCACAGTACTTCTTTCCTACATTAATGGAAGTTCTGCAACATGATAGTTGATGCATCTTTGTGTACAATTGGATCGACAAGCATAAAGCATAGGTGATGCTGAGAAGCAATTGAAGCCCAAAAGTTATCTATTCTGATAGCACTTATAGCTAAAGCAAAGAGCAAAGCATGTAAATTAGAACCTCAAGGGTAGCTAAAGCATCAATGTCCTGATCTGGCTGAAGCATGAGACTAATGCAAGGTCTGAGAAAAATTAGATGTTAAAAGTGACATATATATCTCATAGTTGAGTATGTTTATAAATGCATAGATTTTAGGCGATAGATAAAGGTGGTAATAGAAATCGAATGAAAATATATGAGTATTTGTTGTATTTGAATTTATAGGTATGTATATTTTAATATTAACATCCAAATACTCTGTTCTTTGTTGTTGCCTAAAGATTTATAGCAATATATGTTAATAAATAGGAATATACATTAAACGGATGCATCATTTACTGTTTAGTGTTTTTATGTAGATATTACTTAAAGCTTTGGTTATAACCATGAGGTTTACCTAATTATAAGTTAAAAGCTTTATTCTCACTTGCTTCTATCTTTGAATAATTACCCTATTTCCTTTCATTTTACTTCAGCTTCCAAACTGCTAACGGAAATAATCAGATCTAAAGAGCAATCTATTGCTATTAAAAACTTGAATCAATGCTAATATCCAAACAGATGTAGAGAATGGAAAACAAACAAAAAAAACTATAGAACATACTCATTATAGTGCACTGGGGTGTGTTTGCACAAGTGTTTGTAAACTATTCATGCGCTAGGGAGTGTTTACATGAATGTATGTATAAGCACACAAATGTTTTGCACATTCTTCAAGTCAGGCGGTAGATTCAGAGGCATGATCTAAACAACATTAAAAAATATTTCAAAAATTCGTAATCTAGCAAATTGAATATATATATATATATATATATATATATGAGAGCGGCTATATGAATTCAAAATTTTGATACAAATCAGAAGACACAAAATCTCAGCCATATGATTAATTTATCTTTATGTGAGAGGTGCAAATCATGGGGTAATCCTATGGTTCAGATTTTGTGTCCCTCAATTTGTATCTAAATAAACTTTCCTATATATATATATATATATATATATATATATATATATATATATATATATTGAAAATGGGTAAATTTTTATTGATTATCCCACAAGCCGGCTCGGCCCGCAGTTACACAACCCGTTTGCTAATCGGGTCAAAACATAATACAACAAAACAGCGCTTTTCACTTTACTCCAAACATTCTCTGCCAAAGTAAAAGGAAAACGAAGTCAAAATTAGGGTTTTACATCTCTCATGGCGGACGTAAATTCTCTTTGCACCTTCCTCCGATCTCTACCTTCCATTCCACTCCCCAATTGCAATCGTTCTCGTTCCGTTGACCTGGTAAGGATCTTCTTTTTAATTCTTCCTATGCAAATTGCCACTTCTCTGCTAATTGCATTCGAATTCACTAACACGTCTCTTGTCTTCTTCTTGAAAGTACGGGAGTTTCTTTCTCGCCATGAATTGGAAGGCAGAGATCGGAGGAAGGTCTAAATGAGCACAAAATGTAGATACAAAATTTTAAACACAAAAAATCTGAACCATTAGATCACCTCATGAATTACACCTCACACATAAAGACAAACAAATCTTGTGGTCCAGATTTTTTGTACATAAATTTGTGTGTAATTTTGTGTCTCAATAGTCGCTCCCTATATATATATATATATATATATATGTATATATGTATGTATATATAGAAGCGACTACTTGGACACAAATATTTAACTCAAATCAAGGGACATAAAATCTTTACCATTTGATCAATTTTTCCTTACGTGAGGGGCGAAAATCATGCGGTAATCCAATGGTAGAGAATATGTGTCAAAATTTTGTGCTTAAGCAGACTATATATATATATATACACACACACACACATATATATATAGGGAAACTTTATTCGGACACAAAATGAGGACATAAAATTGTACACAATAAATCTCAACCACTAGGTCCTTCCATGAATTCCACTCTCCACATAAAGACAAACAAATCCAACAGTTCACGATTTATGTGTCTCATTTTGTGTTTATTTTTATGTCCTAATAGCCGATCCCTATATATATGTGTGTATATATATGATAATGTTAAAATTCCTTAAATTTAGGAACACAATTGTCCGTATGCGTAGCACGGGCCACAAACTAGTAATATAAGATTATATAATGGTCAACAGGATTGACCGCACGCAATAGTGGTACAGGGAATGCAAGCAAGCATGCATGCAAACTAAGTTACAGTCGGTATGCGCATATATATATACATACATAGCGGAACATAAAGTACAACAGATAACATCCAGAGAAGCATTTTATGAGATGAAGTGTACAACTCCAAAATAGTAACATGTACAGCTAACCAAAATACTGTCAATAGTGAAATGAAAGCAACACCCGGCATGCAAGAAGTGGTCATCATGAGCATGGGTTGAAACGACGCTGAAGAAACCTCTCAGCCTCAGAGATGCCAACTGATTTTTCCCAGATTATGGTTGTATCCATGATGGTTGCGATGAATGGGGAAGCTTGAGTA
This sequence comes from Allium sativum, assembly GCA_030737875.1. NCBI lineage: Eukaryota > Viridiplantae > Streptophyta > Magnoliopsida > Asparagales > Amaryllidaceae > Allium > Allium sativum. Next base: position 980,195,918 of record CM060916.1, read on the forward strand.
CCTGTCCAGAGATGGTATAGGTAAGAAAATTTATGGCAAAGTTGTAAGATGGAAGCACAGCGTCCTTTGAAGAATTTGTTATTACATTTAAGCCCTAATGTCCAAACAAAATCGACAAAAAAGAGTCAAGCCTGGTTGATTGGGGGAGTATTACCAGTAGTTATAGTTAAAATGGGATCGGTAATCCCCTTTCTTATCTAAATGAGATGATGCGTTATGGAAATCTCCAATCAAAATCCGTGCTTCGGTAATAATAGCAGCCTCTTTAACTAGTTGTTGTCGTAATAATTGCCTATCTTGAAATATGTTACTCCATAAACTACAATAATTACTAAAGATAGTCCTCTATTATTATGCAGATAGAGTTTGATGTTGCGAAGACGAGGAAATTGTAGTTCTTGACCATTTATTTTTATCCCAAATCACCAGAATTCAACCTGAATACTAGAAAAAATTATTAGTAGCATAATTCCAATAACTTAGGACCTTCACTTTAAACATTTGCAAATTTGACAGTTTAATTCGTTCTCTTCTAAACCAACTAAAGTTGGTTTAAATTTATTTAGGAGTGAGAGTACATCACTAGTACGTCGTGGTGCATTCATACCCCTAACATTGCATATTAGAATCATAATTTGATTAAGGCACTAATATTCAAATTTCTTTTAGTAGGAGCAGAGATTGTATCAGTTTGTTTATCTTTTTTTTTGCAGTAGATATTATTTGTTTTCTCTTAAATAATATACAACATTTGTGTAAACAGTGCCTCTCCTCACCTGGCCACCGCCGATACCCTATCATCCTAGTTTTACGGCTAGCCTCTCGACTGTCACACAGAACAACCAACCCAAATGGAACATGTAGGATTAAGAGTAAATGCTTCGCCACTGATCACAAGGCGAGAACCCCCTATCACACAGATCACACAGAAAACTAGGGCTGGTTAAAGGCGACCATCATAGTAATACGTTAGTTAAGAGCTAAGCTTGTCAATTATGTCTCGATTTTTTTTCATTGCCACATAAATAGTAGACATGCTCAGTCCCTAACTAATGCACACTACGGTGAATTCAGACCATTTCAGAAATAATGTAATATGCATGTAGATATAAAACATCAGTCATAAACAACAAACCCTTATTAGAGTATATTTATAAGTAAATACATCACCATACATCTCCATAATAATACACCATACATAAGTAGCAAGGACTACTGAATCACATATACACCCATCCCACAAGAATATACATCTTGATAACATAAGAGTTCACTACTCACAAGGTACGATATCCAGGCGAAAATGATAAAAGCCAACAAAAGCTAGTAAAAAGTTCCAAGGGAACCTGCAATCCATACCTAACCTGCAACACAATCTGACCTAGCTGGAAAGTACATGGGTCAGGAAAGCTAAACTTGTCAGTAGTAAAGGTAAATGAATACAAGTGATAAGGGAAACATTCCGTTGCTGCTGTTGAATCTGGATTAACCCTAAAGGGGGGGGGGGTGAATAGGGTTTACTGAATTTTAGATAGTTATTAAAAATTATTCACGGCACAGATAATTGCAGAGTATGTAAATGCAGAGAGTAAATAACACACAGAGATACCCAGCTTTGGCAAACTTTGCCTACTGCTGCATTCCTAAGGTTTCTACTAGGTGTTAATAACAGATCCCGCTTACAGGCCATGTAAACTCGCACTCCCTGCTCCTGTACTAACCCTACGCTCAAAATCCTGGACTGATCGATATCCCCTCGACCATATTTTCCCGTATTACAAACCCGTAACCCTAGATTTTACAGACTCCAATAAACTGCCAGCTAAACCCTAACTGGATTACCTAGAATTTTACACACTCTAGCAACTATTGTGACGATTACAGAAGAAATTGAAAATACAACAAAATAAAAACAAAAACAACTTCAAATCCCTGGATTTGAAAATAAATATGTCTCCCTTTAAAACTTCAATTAGGTCCAAAAGCCCTTTAGCATTTTGCGGCCCACTCATTTGTTTTTGCCCGATCACTTTGCTTCTAGAATAAAAAATGGCAACTGGGTTCACTAAAACGAAAAACTAGGGTTTTCTCAAATCCTCTGAAATCGATCTAATGATTTAAAAAAAAATCTCAAGGCGTTGCGGCTTGCTGGTTCTTCGATTTGGGATGTGTATCTCTGGCTCTTGATCGAAAACAAAGTGAGTTATTCTGAAAAAATTCTTCGATTTTGTTCTTGAATGTTATGTGTTTTGGTTTTCGATAATATCCAATTTGCCAGTGATGAATAGGTGTAAAAATGGGATTAGAGACTCCTATAAAATCTCTGATTTCCTGTAATGACGAAATCTGATTTGCGAGAATTTGTTGCCTCTGATTTCAATTGATGACTTGGATGATTTTTGTGTATTCCTCTTTTGATTTAAAAATGATTACGTGATTTTCCTCTTTTGCTGCCTTGATTGAATGAAACCCAAAACTAATTTGTGCATTTCTGGAAACTAATATTCGTCCAAAAAAGATGTCTGAGTGACTTGATTTTGTGGTTCAAAACAAGAATGATTTTATGCCTAAAATATGTTTGCAAATCCTTGCCAAATATGCTTTGCTTTTTCTCTTCGTCCCCTGCATGATAGGATATCAGGAAAGAAAGTATTGATGTCCATATATGCAGCCTTTGATTGATTCACTGGAAATGCAGTTTGCATACTTGAATTATTGCCATGTAAATGAATTTCTTCTGATCCCTCTAGTTGTCTCGGTTTGAATTTGTTTTAAAGAATGCTGAGAATACTCTTGCCAAAACGGGAAATTTAGAGACTTTCTTGAAATGAATTTCTTATTTTTAGTAAATCTGTAAATGTTCATTTTCTCTCCCTTGAATAAACTTACTGAAAATGATTTTCTGGTTTCTGGAATTGATTGATAAGTTCTTTTTGCATGCAAGCTTCATTGACTAAAAAATTGTTGCCATATAAACTGTTTGGAACATTTCCTTGATCAATGCTATTTAGCACACATTCTTCTTGCTGAGCCATTTCTATTGTTGACCTGCAACATGTTGTTTTAACTTGTTACATCTGAGCATGCTCGACCATTTTTTAAACTTAAGCTTTCACTAGCCTCTTGCATGAATTTGAACTTGGCTCCTGCACGAACAATGCTGTGCATGTCCCATGTATGCAATTCTGGAAACATCATGCATGTCTTGAACTTGATGCTATTAAACAATTGTATATTTCATTTGGCATTTGCACGAACATTGTGTCACTTGAGCTCAATTGCTCTGTTCATGTTACCATATATATTTGCATACTTGCTCGACCATACTTGTGCTCACTGTCTTGCATTGATGCATGCTGCGTTGATGCCATGAACAAAATCCTTGACTTGAGCTCGGCCGTGCCATTGTACCATGACCCATGTCCACTTGAGTCTGAGCATTCCTGCAATGTTATATTGCATCCTGACTAGATTATGATGTTGATGCTTCTGTATTGTTCCCATGACTGTTTCATTCCTTTTTTGTCCATGCATACATTTTTGCAGCTATGCATTAGTCCCATGGTTCACTTGCTCACATGTTGACCTGCTTCACCATGAAGTTTCCTGACCATTTAGCTGCTGTTATGATCCATGTTGCACTCAGCCTTCATTATTGACATTATTGTGTATATCCATGTTGCGGCTTCATAACACTATACACATTGTATTGTTGCACTTTGTATTTGTGTTGTTCCTTGTGCATTGCAGTTGTGTTCATTCCAGTTTTATGTGCATGCTGCATTGGCTCGACCATTTTTCAAAAGTTGCTTGAATCCAAACTGATTTGTTATAGTGCACTGAGTCGAGTTGTTCCACGTGGCTACTGCTCAATTACACACTGATTGGCGTGGCAGTGCACACGTGTATATTTATACACGTGTGTACATGTAGCCATCAAACAATATTTCATGTCCTATACTATACATATACAAATTGACTAGACACAAATGAATCAGATCAAGTCATGAAAAATGATGAGAAATACACCAGAAATCTGAGGCAAATAAAATTTTGAAAATAAAATTTATATTCACATATATTCAGTTTAAATTCTATTGCAGTGTACTGTGTGTTTCTGTTTCATGTGACAGTTAAGAGGATGAGACAGGACTGAAGTAACTGGGCTGAAAGCTGTGAGGACAGAAGATAAGAAGACAGAAGGCAGAAAAACAAGAACAATGTGTGTAACAATGAAAGTGTCTGTATTTGAGTCTGTGAATGTATAACTGAAAATGTATAATCGAATGAGTGCTGTAGGAGCTGTGAGTGAAAAAGAATATTGTACTGATATTTGTAATAAACAAATTTGTTTGAAATAAAATATTATTTTATTGTGTTTAAACTTGTGTTCAAATAAAATTGTTTATTGTATTCAGTTTATATACAAGTACAATTTTAAGTGAAGTGTTTAAATAGTGGAGTTATAAATAGTTGTACTGTTTGAGTGTTTTAAATATAATATTATATTTAAATACAATTACTGTACGAATATATGAATGTCTTTATAGTCGTATTCTATTTAAATATAAATATTATATTCATGTCTGTGATATGTATATGGAACAGTACAGTGACAAACACATTTAAAATAATATTTTTTTGGTTGTTATCATAAAAAAAAATCATATAATTGTGTATACAACAATGTTATATACAACAATCTCCCCCTTTTGATGATGACAAACAAATAAAAGATTTTGAGCACAATAAGTGTGTTTGACTGTGAAAATTGAATTCCCCATATTTATCAGCTCCCCCTACAACAGACAACTCCCCCTATAACTGTGCATGAGTGAAATGGATAATAATAAATTTTCAAAATTAATAATATTTTATAAAATATTCACTCATAAATCAAAATCTCAACCCATTCTCCCCCTTTTGTTATCATCAAAAGGATACAAAATTTAAAATATAGATGAAAAAATGAAAAAAAAATTGTAATTTTAGCTTAAGAGGAAGAACGGTCATCATAAATCTCAATCAGTCAAACAAAAATCATAATAAACTGAGAACAAGTGGCATATTTCACATTGCAGAGGATGACGAATTTACGATGAAATTTATATAAAATGGGGAGAGTTTCAAAAAATATATATTTCCAATTATTTTCCAAAAGAATTTTATAAAAATTGAGCATAAAAACAGTGATGGATTTGGACTATAGTTAACAATTCAATTTAAGTGACAAAATCGAATAATCTCAAATCACAATACCCATCAATCAGCAAAACATAATACGTCATAAGATTTCAACACATTTCACAGATAGAAAATGGATTGATAGGCTGGTTTATACACAAAGCAGAATTTCAGAACAATTTCAATTTATAACACATTATTTCCATTTTTTATTTTTTATATTTTTTTATATTTAAGAGCACATTGACCACCCATAACCAGAGCTTGGATTTTTAAATGAGGTCAGTCGCAGCTTAAATTATAAGTTGTCTCTTAACCATGCATGACTAGAGCTTGGATTTTTAAATGAGGTTAGAGACACACTTATATATTTATTATATATATTTATCATTTCGGCTTTAAAAGAAAAACTCCTCGGTATATAAAACCAATATGAATGAAAGAAATGTGGTAGGTACAGAAATGGACTGTGAAATAAATTTCTAAATTAATTATATTATAAAATACGCTCAGCTGTACTAGGATCATTCAAAAAATTTCAATTGTCACTAATTCTGAAAAAAATAACATAGTCCCATTTCTATCACAAATATTTCCACTGCTTATTCAAAAAGATTTTAAAACTTATTAACTCTCCAGATCAAAATTAATTTATCATGGATGACAGAATGATGATAGATAATGAAGACGGTCATAAAATAATTGTCATTTCAAAGATATTATAATAAACGTTCAACCATCACGAAAATAATAACTCCTCTTGTTGTGAAATATACTGTAGTCACAATTCATCACAATTTCAAAATCTGATTATAATTTTGATGAATTATAAATACAGTTCAATTTGGATATTTATTTCAATTTCTGAGTGAATAATCAATAAATAATCTTAAAATTGAAAATCAATTGCAAAAAGAAAAATGAAAAGATCTATACAAAGCAAGAGGGAAAAATATATATACAAAGATTCAGTGCTTCTGATACCAATTGGTGTCTTTATTAATGAGGATTGTAACAGGACACAGGAGACAAACAAGAGTATCACAGATAAAAGAAATTTAATCACAAGGCCCTAGCAGACAAGATGACAAATTAGATACATTTATCAGAGCAGCAAACAGTTCATAAACAAACAATTTCCAACATATTTTCAAAATAATATCATAGCAGCACAACAAACAATTTCAATTTAGACTTGACAGGATGATGGTCACAACAGATGGTTCGTGATCCAAGATAAAAAATACCATTTATTTTAAATCATTTGATGGAATATGAAGATATCAGGATTCAATGAATCGATCACACCAGATTGTAAAATTTTAATTTGGGATAAGTGTGAGATTCAATAAATCAATAATTTCAAATGATTTTAAACAAACAAATATTCAAATCAAATAATCATGAAATAATTAAGCAATTCAGGACCAAAATTTTCAAAGAATTTTTAAAAATAATTCTGTCAAGCACATGAGTATTTTCAGATCATTTACATCAAACTTAAGAGATAAAAAAATTTCATGATCCAGAAAATTAAAACATAATTTATTTGAAATCTCTTGAATCAATGTCAAATTTTACGATATAATGAATCAGTCACACAAGATTGATAATTTCAAATTTAAGAGGTGTGTGATATTCAAAATATCAAGATTTTCAGATGATTTCAAACAAACCAATTTCAACCATAACGATCATGAATAAGGATGAATTTCATGATGTATCACTGATTCAAGACAATTTAACATGTTCAAGTCTATCTGAAAATTTATGAAATTATCACTACTGATAAATAACATAGTGTACTGTAATGAGTATAATATTTTAAAGCGTTTCCAAAATGAATTGGAAGAAAAAAAAACTCAAAACAGCATAGATGTGTGAAATTTCATTAATTATTCAGATCTTCAAAAATTTAGAATTCAAAATAATAGTGTTCAAGATATGATATTAATGCTCCAGCACTGTTAAGAATTTAGATAATCAGAAAACTAAACTTCAAAACAATTGCAGATATATACAAGTTCAAATTCAGGATACGGAAATGATTAACACATGATGATTTTATACAAATAAAGCAAATTTCCATAAAATCATGAATTCTGCAACTGGAAGTTTAAGAAGTACAAACAAAGAAGAATATAGCAGTGTCAAATCAAAAACAAAAAACAGAAGGGGATAGAGGAAGGAAAAAACACAGAAAATAAAAAATAACAAAGAGAATATACAAAGGTGAGTTTAGAGATCATACCAGAATCCAATGTAAAGCAGAATCTCTGACTCAGCATACTTGGCTAAAGAACTATGAATGATATAAAATTGTAGACCAGCTTGAAATCAAATCACTTTTTGGCAAAGCAGTTCCTCAGCCTCCTCCAGTACCTAACAGTTTATAGAATCGAGTGGTCTAACAAAGTTTGTAAAACCACTCACAGTATTATTCACATATTTTGGAACCCAGACTTGTTTGTACAACAAACCATTAGAATTCACTTTTGTACCCTTAGGAGCCCAAATCTGTTTGAATTTAACAAAAACCGTTTTATTTCCTTTTCGGATCCAAAAATGTTTAAACAGTTTGTTATAAAACAAATTCTCATTTCGATTGTGGTTTAGAAATCCTTTGAAGTTTTCAGAATTTAAATTTTCAAATCGATTCTTTTCAAAGCTGATTGAAGGATTTTTTAAATCATTCGAATTTCGATTTTCAAAAGCATTGATTTTCCCAAAGCTAAGACCACTTTTATTTCCAATAGAAAATTATTTTTTCAACAACATATTCAAAGATTTTTCTCCATCAGAAAATCTAGTCAAAGTTGACTCAAGTCGTTGAATTTTAGTTTTAAGATCATGGTTTTCTTTCATTAAATATAAACAATGATTTTTAGTGACCTACATCTTTCAAAATCAGATTTCAAAACCATATTTTCATCTTTAAGCAAATTTATTTTGGCTTGGGACTCAACAATCTCAAATTCAAAATGTTTTCGACTTTTAGATTCAAATTTCTTGGACTTTTCATTTTCGTTTTCAAGTTCTTTCAAAATTGAATCACTTTTCAACAAATTTTCTTTTTTAGCAATTTCAATTTTGGAATTTATATCAGTCTTAAAAACTTCAAATTCCTTTTGTAGAAAATTGTTCAAATTTGATAACTCAATCTTGTTTTCTTTTAAGATCAGAATTTCATTTTCAAACCTTTGAATATTTTTATTGAGATGAACAAGATTGGTTTCCAATTCAAACAATTTTTGCAATCTGAATTTAAAAGATTTTTAAAATATTCAAGTTGTGATTCCAAATTATCAATTTTGCTGGTCAACTCAGAATTCTTAGATTTCAGAGACTTATTTTTCAGTTGGATTTTATCAGCAGATTTTGTTAAATCAAGACACATGTAAACCAGATCTTCATATGAGAAATTTTCCGTTTCTACATTTGTTGATTCTCCATCATCCGATCCATCTAAAGTTTTATCTACATGACCTGTTAAGCATAGATTTGAAGCTGAGTTGACTTTCTGGAATTTTGAGCAGCTGTTGTCAATTTGTCCATACTTTGTATTGAGAGTATTCCAAATTTCCTATGTAGATAAACAATGGCAAATAAGATTAAACTGTTCAGTACTAAGATAATCAAATATAATTTTCATAGCATGAGCATTGAAAGTAATATCTACACTATCAAATCCATGGATAACAACATTCCAACATTTCATATTAACAGATTTTAAATAAAACTCCATTTTGAATTTCCAGTTTAAAAAATCTGTTCCATCGAAAATAGTTGGAAATGATCCGGACTGACTCTCTATCGACTGACAACTAGGAATCACCATTGCTTTAGAGTTAACAGAATACCAGCTCTGATACCACTTGTTGGATCTAGATTAACCCTAGAGGAGGGTGAATAGGGTTTAGGGTTTGATGAATTTTAGATAGTTATTTTTAATTATTCATAGCACAAATAATTGCAGAGTATGTAAATGCAGAGAGTAAATAACACACAGAGATACCCAGCTTTGGCAAACTTTTCCTACTGCTGCATTCCTAAGGTTTCTACTAGGTGTTAATAACAGATCCCGCTTACAGACCCAGTAAACTCGCACTCCCTGCTCCTGTACTAACCCTACGCTTAAAACCCTAGACTGATCGATATCCCCTCGGCTAGGTTTTCCCGTATTACAAACCCGTAACACGTAACCCTAGATTTTACAGACTCTAGTAAACTGCCAGCTAAACCCTAACTGGATTACCTAGAATTTTACAGACTCTAGCAACTGTTGTGATGATTACAGAAGAAATTGAAAATACAACAAAATAAAAATAGAAACAAAAGCAACTTCAAAACCCCAGATTTAAAAACAAATATATCTCCCTTTAAAACTTCAATTAGGTCCAAAAGCCCTTTAGCATTTTGACGGCCCACTCATTTGTTTTTGCCCGATCACTTTGCTTCTGGAATAAAAAATGGCGACTGGCTCACTGAAACGAAAAACTAGGGTTTTCTCAAATCCTCTAAAATCGATCGAATAATTTAAAAAAAAAATTCGATGCTTTGCGACTTGCTGGTTCTTCGATTTGGGATGTGTATCTCTGGCTCTTGATCGAAAACAAAGTGAGTTATTCTGAAAAAATTCTTCGATTTTGTTCTTGAATGTTGTGTGTTTTGGTTTTTGATAATATCCAATTTGCCAGTGATGAATAGGTGTAAAAATAGGATTAGAGACTCCTATAAAATCTCTAATATCCTGTAATGACGAAACATGATTTGCGAGAATTGGTTGCCTCTGATTTCAATTGATGACTTGGCTGATTTCTGTGTATTCCTCTTTTGATTTAAAAATGATTACGTGATTTTCCTCTTTTGCTGCCTTGATTGAATGAAACCCGAAACTAATTTGTGCATTTCTAGAAACTAATATTCATCCAAAAAAATGTCTGAGTGACTTGATTTTGTGGTTCAAAACAAGAATGATTTTATGCCTAAAATATGTTTGCAAATCCTTGCCAAATATGCTTTGCTTTTTCTCTTCGCCCCCTGCATGATAGGATATCAGGAAAGAAAGTATTGATGTCCATATATGCAACCTTTGATTGATTCACTGGAAATGCAGTTTGCATACTTGAATTATTGCCATGTAAATGAATTTCTTCTGGTCCCTCTAGTTGTCTCGGTTTGAATTTGTTTTAAAGAATGCCGAGAATACTCTTGCCAAAACTGGAAATTTAGAGACTTTCTTGAAATGAATTTCTTATTTTTAGTAAATCTGTAAATGTTCATTTTCTCTCAATTGAATAAACTTACTGAAAATGATTTTCTGGTTTCTGGATTTGAATGATAAGTTCTTTTTGCATGCAAGCTTCATTGACTAAAAAATTGTTGCTATATAAACTGTTTGGAACATTTCCCTGATCAATGCTGTTTAGCACACATTCTGCTTACCGAGCCATTTCTATTGTTGACCTGCACCATGTTGCTTTAACTTGTTACATCTGAGCATGCTCGACCATTTTTTAAACTTAAGCTTTCACTAGCCTCTTGCATGAATTTGAACTTGGCTCCTGCACGAACAATGATGTGCATGTCCCATGTATGCAATTCTGGAAACATCATGCATGTCTTGAACTTGATTCTATTAAACAATTGTATATTTCATTTGACATTTGCTCGAACACTGTGTCACTTGAGCTAAATTGCTCATTTCATTTTACCATATATACTTGTATACTTGCTCCACCATACTTGTGCTCACTGTCTTGCATTGATGCATGCTGCGTTGATGCCATGAACAAAATCCTTGACTTGAGCTCGGCCGTGCCATTATACCATGACCCATGTCCACTTGAGTTTGAGCATTCTTGCAATGTTATATTGCATCTTGACTAGATTATGATGTTGATGCTGTTGTATTGTTCCCATGACTGCTCCATTCCATTTTTGTCCATGCATACATTTTTGGAGCTGTGCATTTGTCCCATGGTTCACTTGCTCACATGTTAACCTGCTTCACCATGAAGTTTCCTGACCATTTAGCTGCTGTTATGAACCATGTTGCACCCAGCCTTCATTATTGACAATATATCCATGTTGCGGCTTCAGAACACTATACACATTGTATTGTTGCACTTTGATTTTGTGTTGTTCCTTGTGCGTTGCAGTTGTGTTCATTCCAGTTTTATGTGCATGCTGCATTGGCTCGACCATTTTTCGAAAGTTGCTTGAATCCAAGCTAATTTGTTATGGTGCACTGAGTCGAGTTAGTCCACGTGGCTACTCCTCAGTTGCACACTGATTGGCGTGGCAGTGCACACGTGTATATTTACACACGTGTGTATATGCAGCCATCAGACAATATTTCATGTCCTGTACTATACATATACAAATTGACTACACATAGATGAATCAGATCAAGTCATGAAAAATGATGAGAAATACACTAGAAATCTGAGGCAAATAAAATTTTGAAAATAAAATTTATATTCGCATATATTCAGTTTAAATTCTATTGCAATGTACTGTGTGTGTCTATTTCATGTGACAGGTAAGAGGATGAGACTGGACTTAAAGCTGTGAAGACAGAAGACAAGAAGACAGAAGGCAGAAAAACAAGAACAGTGTGTGTAACAGTGAAAGTGTCTGTATTTGAGTCTGTGAATGTATAACTGAAAATGTATGAACGAATGAGTGTTGTTGGAGCTGTGAATGAAAAAGAATATTGTACTGATATTTGTAATAAACAAATTTGTTTGAAATAAAATATTATTTTATTGTGTTTAAACTTTTTTTCATACAAAATTGTTTATTGTATTCAGTTTATATACAAGTACAATTTTAAGTGAAGTGTTTAAATAGTGGAGTTATAAATAGTTGTACTGTTCGAGTGTTTTAAATATAATATTATATTTAAGTACAATTACTGTATGAATATATGAATGTCTGTACAGTCGTATTCTATTTAAATATAAATATTATATTCATGTCTGTGATATGTATATGGAACAGTACAGTGAAAAACACATTTAAAATAATATTTATTTGGTTGTTATCATCAAACAAAAATCATATAATTGTGTATACAACAATGTTATATACGACAGTTGCCAACAGAACGAAATAGTTCATCAACTCATCCCTTAACGAGATGCCTCATATGGTATATCAAAAGTTCATAAGACATTCAATAGGCATGTAAGGTATTGTACAACGTTCGTACTTTATTTGACTATGAATAATCAAGAATATGAACCATAGGTATACATAATCTTTAAATAAAGGATAAACACTTATAAATACGCCTTGTCTCATCGGCATATATTAAATCCCAACGCAATTCAATATATCACAAAATTCATCTAATATAAACTTCTTAATTATTAAACCTCATCTCATCAGTATTAATATAAATATATGTCAAATCCATTACTAAAGCTCATCATAAAAGAATTACCATAATCTATACCTCATTTCATCGGTGTAATTATAAAAATGTCATAAATTTACCTTCTAAAAAGGGTTCAAAACATCATATTCGAAATCACTTCAAAACATAATGTAGACTTGGCTTTTTTCATACTCGAGGCCTAATTAGAACATCTATTGGAATTTAATGATACAATATTTCCATATCTAATTAATTATGGAGATATGCATGGTGATTTTGTTACCTGTTTTGTGCAAGGAATGAATGGAAAGAAATGGAAGGAATATTAATGAATAGGGGATATTGGAAATGTTTGTCATTTAATTAGTTGCCATGTTTCATGAAGAAAAGAAACGGAAAGAGACTAAAATTGCAAAAGGGATTGATTGATGGAGAAAAGGGAAATTATCAATCAATCATATGCCAATTAATTAATGGGATATTTGTTTTTCCATAAATTGATTTATTTTACATAAATCAATTGTCTCATCCCCAAGTAATCTTTTCTCTATTTAAAGAGAGACATAGACAATGCTATGTAATGAGAGATCATTGTATTCTTCATTTCTTTTGCTCTACATTAAAAAACTCTGTAATCTCTTGAATATTTTAATAAAATCTCTTCCCCATTGAAGTGGACGTACACTATCTCGCGATAGTGGAACCACTATATATTTGTGTGTTCTCTGTTGCTTTTATTTTTTTCTGTGATCTGAGATTTATATTCATTCCAAGCTGTTTGTTCTATCACATCATTGTTGATCCTATTGAGGTTTTTTCGCTGAAAGGGATTGATCACCCCTTACAACTGGTATCAGAGCTATATTCGCAAATAAGATGTTTGGTAGAATGGCAGGAGGAGATGAAAACAATAAAAATAATACGTCAGTGCCAATAGTTGCTCCATACGTTAGAGGCTCCTATGTGGCGTCAGGATCACAGTTGACGATAGAGAAGTGGAATGGTAAAGAAGATTTTGAAAAATGGCAGTGGATGATGAAAGCAGTTTTGAGAAGAAATCGCGTTCATCGAGTAGTATTAGATACAGAGACATTGCCTACTGATATTTCATCAGTAGAATTAGAAGAGATGGAAGAATGGGCCTTTACTACTCTTCAGCTTGCTATGGGAAAGAATGTAATTTCTGAAATCAGTCAGGAGACAACGGCTAGAGGAATTTGGAAGAAGTTGGAGGACCTCTACATGAAGAAATCCCTAGCCAACCGCCTAATCCTATTGAAGACTTTTTTTACTTATAAGATGAAGGAAGGTTCTTCAATTAAGACACACCTAAGTGTGTTTAATGACCTGTTGATGAAGATGAAGTCTGTTGAGTTGAAGATTGATGAAGAACAAAAAGCAATGGTTCTGTTTTGTTCGCTTCCAGAGCGATACACTGGTTTCGCTAACAGCCTTATCTATGGTAGAGACACATTGAAATTAGATAATGTGAAGATAGGTTTGCTCAATGAAGAGTTGAGAGATCATATGAAAGACTTTGGTGTTGGTGATAGTAGTGGAGGAAGTATTAGTTCAGGCTTATTTGCAGAGAGAGGAAGAGCAGAGAAGAAAGTGAAGAATAATAGAGGGCGTTCCAATTCTAGGAAGCCTAATTCGCGGAGTAAATCTAATGATGGAAAGTGCTATAATTGTAAGAAGCCAGGCCATTGGAGAAGAGACTGCCCAGATTTGGAGAAGAAGACTGATGGTTCTTCATCTATTGCGATGGAGAAAGATGGTAGCGACTTATTGACAGCAGTTGTATCAGATGTTGCAGACCACTAGATTCTAGATTCTGGAGCATCATTTCACATGACTCCTAATAAGGATTATTTTTCTTCCTTCGATGCCAAAGAAGGAAGTTCTATCCTTATGGGGGAACGATGCTACATGCAAGTCTATGGGAGTTGGTTCAGTTCGCATGTATGATGGGATTGTTCGCACACTTTCAAATGTTCGTTATGTCCCAGGTCTTCGGAAGTCATTGATATCATTAGGCCAATTGGCATCATTGGGATGCAAAATAACCATTGTCAAAGATGGTTTGAGAGTTTCTAGAGAGGCACTTGTATTGATGAAGGGTGTTATGGTGCAAAATATGTATTTGCTAATGGGTACCACTGTCCATGGAGAATCATGTGTTGGAATCGATAGTTCTAAAAGTTTGGATGCTACCAAGCTTTGGCATATGAGATTAGGTCATACTTCGGAGAAGAACTCAGAGTTGCTTCGTAAGAAGAAAAAGATCAAAGGAGAAATCTTCAACAAGTTGGACTTTTGCAAGGAGTGTGTATTGGCAAAGCAAACCAGAGTTTCTTTTGGCTATGGCATGCATACTTCTAAGAGGGTACTTGATTATGTGCATTCAGATGTTTGGGGGCCATACTCTACAGCTTCTATTAGTGGAGTATATTATTTTGTTTCCTTCATTGATGACTACTCGCGCAAGGTTTGGGTGTATGTAATGAAAGCTAAGTCGGAAGTATTTGAGAATTTTAAGGTTTGGTCAGCTCTTGCTGAAAACCAAACAGGAAGGAAATTGAAGATTCTTAGATCCGACAATGGTGGCGAATATGTCTCTAAAGAGTTCCTCGACTACTGCAGACAGCGTGGTATTAGAAGACATTTTACTACACCTGGTGATCCGCAATCCAATGGGGTTGCTGAGAGAATGAATAGGACTCTACTTGAAAAGGCCCTTTGCTTGATATTGACTGCGGGTATGTCTAAGGGTTTTTGGGCTGAAGCTATTTCGACTGCAGCACATATTATTAATCGTCCGTGCTCAGCCATTGATGGGAAGATTCCAGAGGAGGTATGGAGAGATAAAAGCACTTTATTAAGTTATTTTCGTATATTTGGATGTCCAGTTTATGTTCACAATACAGGACATGACAAGTTGGAGCCTAGGGCCTCCAAATGTGTTTTTCTTGGTTATACAGATGGCATAAAAGGATATAGAATTTGGAATCCAATTACGAAGAAAGTTATACATTCCAGAAATGTGACTTTTGATGAGTCAGCAATGTTCAAACCTTTGGAAGGTTTATCAGAGGGTTCAGACTCAGTTGATGAGAAGCCTGAAAAGACCGAGATTCCCAGTTTTCAAACCAAAAGTAGAGCTATCTGATAATAGTGACGAAGCAGTTGAAGATACATCACATGATAGTCCATATATTTCCTCTAGTAGTGATGGTATGGTCATGAAGCTAGAGATGATTCAGCTCAAGGTGGAGCTCAAGGTGGAGTTCAAGGTGGAGCTGAAGGAGAGTCGGGCGATATAGTCATTCGGGCTAGTCAGGGACCAAAGAGAGCTCCAATTAGATATGGAGATTGGCAGTATGCAAATTTGAGCCTTGATGATCAATTTGAGTATGCTTTACATGTAATTCATGATGAACCATTGAGCCTTGAAGAAGCCATGAAGTC
Organism: Allium sativum; assembly: GCA_030737875.1. Lineage (NCBI taxonomy): Eukaryota > Viridiplantae > Streptophyta > Magnoliopsida > Asparagales > Amaryllidaceae > Allium > Allium sativum. The sequence continues at coordinate 980,211,954 of CM060916.1, forward strand.
GAGTGACAACTCGAAGTGGAATTGCGCTATGGAAGAGGAGATACAGTCTTTGCAAAAGAACAAGACTTGGGATTTGGTACCACTACCTCAAGGAAGCCGAGCCATAGGTTGCAAGTGGGTGTTCAAGGTAAAAGATGATGGTAGATATAAGGCAAGATTATTAGCCAAAGGGTTTTCACAAAGAAAGGGGCTAGAGTATGATGAAATATTTGCTCCAGTTGTTAGACAAACTTCAATTCGAATCCTACTTGCAATAGTTGCCGCTTACGATTTGGAGTTAGAACAACTTGATGTGAAGATCGCTTTCTTGCATGGTGACTTGGAGGAAACCATTTACATGAAGCAGCCAGAAGGATTTATTGTAGATGGAAAGTCAGATTGGGTATGCAAGTTGAAGAAATCTCTTTATGGTCTAAAACAGTCGCCTAGACAATGGTACAAAAGGTTGATTCTTTTATGCTTTCACATGGTTTTAATCGTAGTACTAAAGATGCATGTGTTTATTTTAAGCATTTAAAGAATAATAATTGGGTGTATTTACTTTTGTATGTGGATGATATGTTGATTGCTTCCAAGGATAAAGCTGAAATTGATGCATTGAAATTGAAATTAAAAGCGGAATTCGATATGAAAGACCTTGGAGAAGCAAAAAAAAATTGGGGATGGAAATCCAAAGAGATAGAAAGCTTGGACTTTTGAGACTTACTCAAAAGGAATATATTCAAAAGGTGCTTGCTCGGTTTAGCATGGATGGTGCAAAGGCTATCAGTACACCCATGCCTTTGCATATACAGCTTTCTAATCAGGGCTCTCCGATCTCAGAAAAGGAAAAGGCCTATATGAAGAAGGTGCCTTATGCCAGTGCAGTAGGTAGCTTGATGTATGCTATGGTGTGCACTAGACCTGACATTGCTCAAGCTGTTGGATTAGTTAGTAGATACACGGCAAATTCGAGAAAATCGCATTAGGAGGCAGTGAAGTACATTTTTAGATATCTTAGAGGAACATCAGATTATGGGCTTGTTTTTTTGCGGCAGAAATAAGGATTTCAACTTGGTTGGATTCTGTGATTCAGACTATGCCGGAGATAGAGATAGAAGGAAGTCAACCTCAGGCTATGTGTTCACACTTGGAGGAACAACTATTAGTTGGAGAGCGAGGTTGCAGACTATAGTTGCTTTGTCTACTACAGAGGCAGAGTTGATAGCTGCAGTTGAGGCAGCTAAGGAGGCACTTTATTTGAAGAATTTATTGTGTGATTTAGGCTTCATGCAAGATGCTTGTTTGGTGAATTGTGAAAGTTAAAGTGCAATTCATCTAGCTGAAAATCTGGCTTTCAGTTCTAGAACAAAGCATATAGAGGTAAGAGAGTCTTTCCTTATCTCTATGAATGAGGAGAAGTTAGTTCGTCTTCAGAAGATTCACACAAATGAAAATACAGCAGACATGTTTACGAAGGCATTACCTGCTACTAAGTTCGAGCATTGCTCGAACTTGACTCACTTGATGAAGTGCTAGGTGCCACATGGTGGCACAATGGAGAAGAGCACTACACCATAATGGCCATTTGGCAACCCTTTTTTTTGTCAATCGCCAACACTTATTTGTGTTGCCGGGTAATAACAATAATAAGCGTTGCTATGCTAAAAAAGTGTTACCAAAAATACAAATTTATATTTTTTTATTGGCAACGCTTATATGGGTTGGTAGGCTTGGTTCGCGGGGGCAAAAAAGTAAACACCCATCAGTTTTCTTCTGTAACCCTATACTCTTCCATCCCATACGCTTTTCACTATTTCGGCCGCTTAACATGAATTACAAAGCGGGAATTATTTCGATTTAGGGAAAATTTCGATTTCGATTTAGGGAAATATTTCGGTTTCGATTTCGATTTCGCAGCATTAACCAGGATTTCGATTTTGATTACAAAACAGGAACAAGGATTTCGATTTGGAAGCAAGGAGGTCAAGGTCAGATTCGAGTTCAACAACTCCTTTGGCGATGATCTAAGCAAATATACGACAAAAGTCTTGGTTTTGTTCATCCATATTTCAGTATTTTTGTTCCAGCTCACGGTAATTCAGATTACTTATTCTGGAGGTATTTTTTTTTCTCCTTTTTTTACAAATAAATATTTGTTGATGTTTTTCAGGTTTGTGCTTATTTTTGTTCATTTATATTATCTATATTGTTGAAAAGTTCGGATTATCCGTTCTTTTTTATGTGATTGATATGAAACTAATTGGAGGATCCAAAAATCAAAACTATAGGGGTGAAACTCTAGGATTCAATTGTTAGAAGTTATTGGCTGGTTTGCAACTTTAGTTAAAGAACTGTATAGAATAGTTATATTCTAATTGTTAGAATAGTTATTGGCAGGTAAGTAAAGAAGTAAGATCTTAGAAGACAGCTTGTGTCGAAATATGCCTGAGGAGGGAATGATATGAATATAAGCTTTGTATAACATGCTCTTATGCAAACTCATTAAGCGTTTGGATTAGAACTGTTATTTTGGTCATAAACAACACTATATCTTTTTGCAACAAACCAAATTATGGGCGATTGGGTCGTAGGAGCAGTGATTAATATAATTGGGAGCATTGCCATAAATTTTGGGACAAACCTTTTAAAATTGGGTCACGATCAGATAATTCATTATCATTTTCTTCTGCTGTTTTAGTACATTTCTTATGTACATATTATGTGTAAAGCGTCATGGTATGCTGTATGAAAATGCTGTCATGTTTTATGACAAAGATAATCATATTTACATAGCTACCACAAGTGACATGCCATGATACTGTAATACAATTAGATGAGTAACCTCACAGTAAAGTTCAATAAACATTTACATAGCTCTTTTTAGTAAGATATATGGTGCGTCTCCATACCGCTTCTTTTTAGTAACATCACCATATATAACTATATGTTTGACAAATATCTTCAAACAGTCGAGCATTCATAAACTTTTATGTTCCATCTCACAAATTATCATGTTCCATCTCACAAATTATTTAAGCAGACAACTAATTTTGTTGTAGTCTGTGAATTCTGTGCAATATACTGCCAATTTTTTTTATATAACATTCTGTTTTGAACAATCTCTAATCTTTTTTCCTTCAGATTTAAGGACATGTTCCAAGAAGTTTACGAAGCTGGATGGAAATCCAAGTTTGAGGCTGCTGGAATTTGGTGAGCTTAGTCCAATATTTAAAATGCATAGCAATGATTCTTCTGTCCTAAAGACGGTTGCATTGATTTACAGTTTTGAACTTATTTTTCTTTTCTTTCATCCTTTTTTTCTTCCTTTGTTAATAATAATGTCGTACATATATAAATATATAAGCAGCTGGGTTTGCGACTCCACTAGAGCTTTTAGTAATGGAAGTAGTTATGGGTTTGCCAATACTTGGGTTCCTTTTGTCCGGAGTAGGATCTGCTGGGTTTGTTTACGTTCATGTGCGTTCATGTGGGCTCGTATACCGGTAATACCGAGCCTTACGGCTCAGTATTACTGAGCCTTACGGCCTTACGGCTCAGCAATACTGAGCCTTACGGCCTTACGGCTCAGCAATACTGAGTCGTTATGGTGATTCCCAACAACTTGAAGCTGCTGTTGCCACAGCAGCTTGTTGCTGCTGTTGCCACAGCAGCTTGTAACTGCTGTTGCACAGCAGCTAGAAGTTGCCGTGCAAACAGCAGTCTGCTATTTGAATAAAAACGTCGGACGTCGATATTTTATTTGTGCAAACACTGGAACTCATAGAGGTTGTGGATTCATCCACTGGATTGACAAACCATTATGTGATCGTAGTGTGGAATTTGCATTGGAGGTTCTTGAAGAAAACAAAAGGCTTAAAAAGGAGCTTAAATTGCAAGATTTCATCGAGTTCAATAGACAAAAGGCATGTCAATATTAAAAAGGTATGACTTTGAATTTATGACATTTACTACTAGTTGAAACTTAAATGATGCTACTTAATTAAATGCACGCAGGAAGCAGTAGAAGAAGCGGAGAAAAAGAGAAAAATTGGTGGTATAAACTATGCAAATTTTTGGATGTAGGGTTCGTTATGTGGCTGGAGTTTCACATTAGGTATTTGGACTTCAAATATGAAAAATGTCTTGTATTTTGTTAATTATGTATTGTTGTTACTATGCAATTGGATACTTTTTCTTGATGATTATTTGGTTATGATTTGCATATGTATTGAATTTAGTATTTTTATGTGTTGAAATTTTTTTAGTTCATACTTTGTTATCGTCACGAATATGGATTTTTGTTTCTTATTGATTTTGTTACATGTTGCTATGTTGAGATAATATCGTAGCTGAATGAATATTAAATAGCGCTTACGCTATGCTGTATGCAAATATAAATGTTACATGTTACCAACTCTTATAAGTGTTGCCAATATAATGTTACCAACGCGTATAAGTGTTGGGAACAAATATTTGCCAACGCTTATAAGCGTTATGAATGAATATTTACCAACGCTTATAAGCGTTGTAAATGAATATTTACCAACGCTTATAAGCGTTGCGAATATTCCCGACCCCCTCACAGCGACGCATATAAGTGTCACGGAAATTACTAGCGACACTTATACTCGTTGGGAATCCCCTGTTTTGGTGTAGTGGAGAGTGACTTGGTTGAAGTCAATAGAAGATGTGGTATTCTTCTTGTATGAAGAGATAGGAGTTGGTTGCACAATGTCTACCTTGTTTTTTTTGAATGCTTCCAACACTTTGTTGGTGGGCGGTGACCTTGCCAGAGTTCACTAACAAAGTGCAATGAGGGGTGGCTTTAGCGGGAACTCATTGGGAAGCGTTCACATTAGAGTCTCTAGGTTGCATGAGATATTGTATAGGTGGAGATTATTGGAATTTAATGATACAATATTTCCATATCTAATTAATTATGGAGATATGCATGGTGATTTCGTTACCTGTTTTGTGCAAGGAATGAATGGAAAGAAATGGAAGGAATATTAATGAATAAGGGATACTGGAAATGTTTGTCATTTAATTAGTTGCCATGTTTCATGAAGAAAAGAAACGGAAAGAGACTAAAATTGCAAAAGGGATCGATTGATGGAGAAAAGGGAAATTATCAATCAATCATATGCCAATTAATTAATGGGATATTTGTTTTTCCATAAATTGATTTATTTTACATAAATCAATTGTCTCATCCCCAAGTAATCGTTTCTCTATTTAAAGAGAGACATAGAGAATGCTATGTAATGAGAGATCGTTGTATTCTTCATTTCTTTTGCTCTACATTAAAAAACTCTGTAATCTCTTGAATATATTAATAAAATCTCTTCCCCATTGAAGTGGACGTACACTATTATCTCGCGATAGTGGAACCACTATAAATTTGTGTGTTCTCTGTTGCTTTTATTTTTTTTCTGTGATCTGAGATTTATATTCATTTCAAGCTGTTTGTTCTATCACATCATTGTTGATCCTATTGAGGTTTTTCCGCTGAAAGGGATTGATCACCCCTTACAACATCATCATCAAAAAGGTGAATTTGAAACATCAAAACATCACAGAAAATAGCACGTGCTTAACTTCTTGAATGTGTCTCAACCTCTTGGTTACGAACCCAGAAGGGGTCAACGTATGTCCCATACCATACGTTCGCACCTAACGGTTTACTAGCCATTAGTCGATACCACACTAGAAAACATAATAGAGCATCACCAAATATACACCGCCTCATCTCATCGGCTCGTATAAAGATACTAACTCGCCTCACTTGTCTCATTTCATCGACAAACCCACATACATCATAAACATCAAAACATCATAAACACATCATAAAATGACTTGCCTCATCTCATTGGTAAGTTTTCATAACATCGTTATGGTTATTGCAAACCATAAAATCAAAGTCCGAATTTGAACATCATAATTGCCTCATCAAAACCAACTTAAAACATCACATCTTAAAAGGTTTCAATCGTACAAATCTGATACTAAATGATAAAATAAATCACACGTCTTATTCTATGTGTTTTTACTAAACCATTCAATTCTCTTTCTTATACGTCCGAAAGTCATGAAAATAAGTTAAACTATATGCAAAATGATTTTTATAAAGGAAATAGGATTTTTAAACAACTTTTAGAATTTTTATAAAAGCTTTATATAGAAAAATCCAATTATTAAAGAGATTTTCTATTTATAAAATACTTTAAAATAATTAATAATTGGTTAAAAAAAGAATCCTTCAAATATATCAAAAATGTTTATTTATAAACAATAATTTTTTATAGAAACTTTGTAGAAATTATTCAGAATTAAAATCATACAAAACCATCAAAATACTCAAATATCGATATTAGTTGATATTTAGATTTAATGGAATTTAAATCAAATTTAAATTCCTACTTCTTCAAATCTGAGATAGTCCATCGAGGGATATTATTTCCATTTAATAACATCAAGTTTCGTTAAAAGAATGCATTAAAATCGTTGAAATCGACAAAATATCATTAAATATCGAAATTAAACATTTCAAGCCTGTTGTAAATAATTCAGATTTTGACCTAATAAACTGCAAAATCATAAAAAAATTATAATTTTTTTTCTTCTAAGTCAAAGCTTTCTAATGAAATAAATATCATCGAAATCGGACATAGTATGTAGGAGATATGATGAATACAATTCTCATATTTTGAAATTCACTTTGGCTATCGTTTATTCTCAGGACAGCAACAAGGAGATCGACTAACTTAACTTCAAGATCTTGAAATACTCAAAGAAAGAAAGTTGTAACGAATAATCTAAGCTTTCTAAAAGATCTATGATTACTGAATTCGTCCAAGAAACAAAAAAGTTATGGCTGATTTCGTTTTAGCTAAGATCAAAGAACGAATGCTTGTTTTGCTCTCGGGATAGGAGTAGAAAACTTCAATTTTGACCTCGCTAACATCAAAATTTTAGGAAACTCAAAAAATGAAAATTTTAGCTCATGATTCAAGCTTTTTGGAATGTCCAAGATTATCGAATTCGGATTAGTAGTTCAAAAGTTATGGTCATCTTACAAAATATACTAAACTCAGCCTATAAACAAGGTACTCAAAAGGCCAGCGACCAACAATCGTGATTTTAGCATAGAAAACTTCAAAATATGGAAAAATGAATAAGAGAAAAGTTATAACTTAGCTTCTAAGCTTTCCAGAATGATCAAAATTGTCAAATTCCTACCAGTGGCGGGAAAGTTATGATCGAATTGGTTTTCGGGTGAATATATGAACACTTTCTGTCAATAACAGAATAGTGACGAAGAAGTGGATTTTTCACCATATAAACCTGAAAACTATAAAAATATGAAAGTAGTAGCCTTGATCTTAGGGTTTTCAGAACTTCAAAATTTTCTTAATTCCGATCAATAAAAAGAAAGTTATGATCAAAATAATTTCAGCAAATTTTATTTATTTTTCTTTTGTGCGAAAAACATTCTTCATTTTTGCAACTTCTAAGTTATCAATTAATATCAAACAACCACTAAAAGTTCTAAAATTTTGCTGACTTCTAAAACAACAAGTAAACTTTATTCTACAAAAAAATTTGGTAGCATTTCGTTTAGATATGAGCAAGATATGAAATTTCAAAGCTGGCAAAATTTCAGCAAAACAATATATGAAACATGGCTTAAACAAGTATCCAGACAACCCAATTTCAACAAAATATATTCAAATGTTTGCAAATTTTGATTTAGTTTGTTGTAAGCTTTGCTTATCTTCATTATTTGCAGCAAAAGAGTGGATTTTAGCTTGCAAGATTGAAGCTTTTGAGCTGGGTTGAGGCCTAAATACCTTGGCTCTTGATTTTTAGCTTGAAAACTCTTTTTAGATTGAATAAATAAGCTTAGATATTTAATTATGGGTGAAGGAAGCCATTATTTTGGGTTTCATTGTCTTTAGAGCTTTTGAGAAGAAGAAGAAGAATGGGTAAAGGGAAATGATTGTATATCTCTATTGGTATTTCTAGAAGTTTTTATTGGGTTAATGGGTTTGGTTTTCTACCCTATAGCCTAATTTTTGTGCTTAGAATTATTTTAGACTAATTTATATTCTTATTTCATTAAAATGCACATAACTTTTGCACAAAAATTCCAATTCACATGATACAAATTGTGTTTTTCATGTTTTAGCAAAAAGAACATAATAGTAATGCAAAAATTTGAATTTTCCTATTAAAATGTTATTCCATAATTTAATACCAATTTTTAACATTATTTACCAAAATTCTAATTTTTAGTGAAATATCACTATTTTCATCAATTTCCACAATAAATAATTTATTTCTAAGTCCAATGAAATGTATAAAAAAATGTTTTCAACATTCTTATAAATCTATAAAATTATTTCAAACATATTAACACCATAAATATTTATTTGTTTGAGTTTTCCGTTTATTCCAGTAATATGTCAATATTGTTATTTAAGGACATATGTTTCCAATTTGACATACTTTACCCAATCAATAATTATTTCTCACTCCTAAAAATTATACAAAATTGTTTTAACACCATTTAAAAATATATTAAAACATCATTTCTAACGATAATTTATCTATATAAATTTATTTCCTTCATGTTTATCTTTTTATTTTGGGACAAAAAGACTAATATTGGAATAAGATTCCACTATCTTATATTTTAACCCAATAATTTTTTTTATTTTCACTCTATAACCCATAAACACATTATCTTACACTTCATTTCCTTTTTTACACCAAAACCCAAATTCTTAAGCAACATACATTGTTTATTTTTAAATAAATCATATTATCATCAATTTATTTTATATACTAATTATTAATCCCATATTAAATTATAATTTCATTATAATTCAATATTTCGGTAATTTCCAAAATCCTGGGTTGTTACCAACTCCCCTCCTTCACGAAATTGCGTCCTCGCAATTTCTAGAGGAAAGATTGTGTACAACACATCAAACCATCCCAAGAAAGGAAAGAACAAATGCTTGAGATAAAGGATTCTCACCCATACCATGAGAAGAAATGAATCCAGGATACTATCGCTCGATAGATTCTTTGGTTTCCCAGGTGTAGTCATTGGAGTAACGGACCATTGAATCTTAAGAGCGTCACATTCTTGCTTCGAAGGAGCACCACCTCTAAACCAAGAACGCGAATAGTCTACTACACGACATATAGTTATGGTGAGATCCCAAGCTTAAGATAATCGAAAGAGTCGATAACAGATTCAGATTAATGAAGGTACTTCGAAGTTGGGATACACCGAGAATGTCATGAATACTCAAAAGATATGGTTGAAATGATATTTTATTAGCGTCCAAGACTAGGTGCTCAGAAAATGAAAATAATTCTATATAGTGAGGTGCCAACTTCCTTGATAATGAAACACATAGTATTCTTTCTCAATTTTTTTCCTCTTATTTTTTAAAGACTTCTAGCCACTAATTTTTCACTTTCGTAAAAGGTGACAACCTTGTTAAAACTTTGATTTTCACAATTCTTCACTTCCTAATACATATGTTTGTGAAAATTTGGCACATATCCCTAAAATCAAACTTAATTAGGCACACATCCCTCCCTAAGTTTTCATTCAAACCCGCCCCCTATTTTTGAACTTCCTCCTTTTTTGTTTTTGGGCCACAAAAAAGGCGCTGACATATATATATATATATTCTAAATTCTGAAAATATTCTTGGAAGTCCACGGAATTAAAAAAAAGTTGCATACATGTATGCAACTATCGGTAATAGATCCATACATGTGTGCAACTGTTGCATAAGCCGTTTGTTTGAAAAATCTGGACCGAAACTTGCATACATGTGTGCATTTATTTGAAATACTTGCACACATGTATGCATGAAGAAAATTCAAGTGAAATTTAGCCTACGAATTTGTTGCATACTTTTATGCAAGATTTATGCAATATATGCACATACGTATGCAAAAAAAAAAAAAAAAAAAAACAACGACGCATGAATGGAATACTTGCACATATGTATGAAGGAAAATTCAAATATATGCACACTATTATGCATTTAACTGCAGTTTCGCTGTTTTGGAGTTTTTTTCATTTTTGATGCCTTGTTTGATAGTTCTTTGATCTGTATTTTTTGTCAAGTGTATGTTTAATTTAAATATGAATTTACGTTTTTTTTAGTGAATTTTCAAAATATAGGGACTAAATTTACAATAAATTTATGATCGGACCTGAGCCTAATTTAAAATCTTAACAGGGACCTGTAAAAAACGCACCCCTTTATGTTTTCCCACCTCATTTAACATATTAAAAGAAAACTTGGTACAAACCATAAGATTATACATCTATAACAGAGAATTGAAATAAAAGAAAGTTCTTTTCAAAATTACGTCGTCTCCGTTCTAAAGTGCTAAACCATGGTTATATATAACTCAAAATTCATGCTTTATAAAAAGTATTGAGATTCAAGCTTTACCATTATCACTTTAAAATTTAAATTACTAGGCATTTATGTAATCTACTTCTCAAAATTTTATTAATACTCAAATACTACTTAATTATTCACAGACTTAGAATCATTCACTAGAAAGTTATAAAATTCATTCTTTTAATGTTAAATTTTATCCTGGTTATTTCCCATGTCAACAATGTCTCATGCATTGTTTTGAAATCCCTATCAACCTAAGGGTCACTTGTCTCGAGTAGAATTCTTAAACTACACATAGACAAGTCAAAAAAATCAATAACCACAACAAATGCTAATACTTTCATCTTTGAATTTGTCCAGCTTACCAGCTTTTGCTTTTATATCTTAGTAATTAAAGAAAATATTTCCCTAATAATCCATAAGGTAAAATAATGATAGTGCCCTGCTCAGATGATTAATTTATTTCCACTGCGCAGTCTGATAGCTAAGATTATTTACTCATTAGCTTCCATATAGGTCCAAGTCATACTTTTAGCTTCACAATAAGAATTCAAGAGATAGAATTAAACCCGACTAATCAATAACACAAGTCAAATTTTCGAATTCCATAACACGAACATATATGGTAAAATAGATCACACATACTCCAATAATCTGAACAAGATTTCCAAAGAACCACCAATTAAATAACATGTTATAAGATGCGAGGTCTATTCACAGAGAGACACAATCCATTGCTAGGAAGCCTACACGGGAAGTTCCACCCTTATCCGTGGCACATACACCATCACAACATCTATAAGCGGTGTATAGTCTACATAACAATCCCTTCTTCCTAGACCAGAATAACAAGAACATGGTAAATTTCAAAGGAAATCACTAATGGGCCAAATACCTAAAGACTTAGAATATAAAATGCCCATATCAAACTGAAAGATAGAGTCATATATAGAACAACAATATAAGTATAGCTTAGAGGAATACTACAGAATGTCAAACGAATTTTCCATTCCTAGACGTTTTCCTTCTATCTATCACAAAGGAATCGAAAAGGGACACAAGTCAAAACAAGGACAAGGACAAAATTAAGGCTATGGCTAAGGATGATGCATATAAATGTATTATATTTGATGTATTATATCTCGTGCACTATTCTGTATATACTACATAACATGATATTCTGAAACCACGCTCCGATATCAAACTGTGATGCCAACACAAGTCTGACATTAGTAAAGAGAATTACTAAGTAATCATGTCTACTAATGTAGAGAATAAGGCTGGTTAAGGGCGACCATCATAGTATTACGTTAGTTAAGATCTAAGCTTGTCAATTATGTCTCGATTTTTTTTCATTGCCTCATAAGTGGTAGAAACGCTTAGTCCCTAACTAATGCACACTATGGTGAATTCAGACCATTCCAGAAATAATGTAATATGCATGCAGATAGAAAATATCAGTCACAGACTAGCAAACCCAGGTTAGAGTAAGTAAATACATCATCATACATCTCCATAGTAATACATCATACATAAGTAGCAAGGACTACAAAATCATATATACACCCATCGTACAAAAATATACATCTTGATAACATAAGAGTCGACTACTCATAAGGTACGATATCCAAGACAAAATGATAAAGGCCAACAAAAGCTAATAAAATTTTCTAAGGGAGGCTGCAACCCATACTTAACATGCAACTCGGTCTGACCTGAGTGGAAAGCACACAGGTCAGGCAAGCTAAACTTTTCAGTAGTAAATGTAAATGAATGTAAGTGATAAGGGAAACATTCCATTGTTGCCAACGGAACGAAATTGTTCATCAACTCATTTTTTAACGAGATGCCTCATAAGGTCTATCATAAGTTCATAAGGCATTCAATAGGCATGTAACATATGGTACAACGTTCATACTTTATTTGACTATGAATAACCAAGAATATGAACCATAGGTATACATAATCTTTAAATAAAGAATAAACATCTATAAATTTGTCTCGTCTCTTCGGCATGTACTAAATCCCAATGCAATTCAATATATCATAAAATTCATCTAATATAAACTTCTTAATTATTATACCTCATCCCATCTGTATAAATATAAATGTATCTCAAATCCATTAATAAAACTAATCATAAAAGAATTACCATAATCTATAACTCATTTCATCGGTATAATCATAAAAATGTCACAATCTATCTTGATATAACCCAAAAACGGTTCAAAAAATCATATTTGAAATCACCATAAGACATAATATAAACTTGGCATTTTTATACTCGAGGCCTTATTAGAACATCATCATCAAAAAGGTGAATTCGAAACACCAAAACATCATAGAAAACAACACGTGCTTAATTTCTTGACTGGTAATAAATTTTGGTACCATACAACGTGATGACTTGGGGTCACATAACATCATGACATCATGATCATCGTGACTGACTATAGTAGGAAACATATTGATGACACTCAGTCACAAAAACCCGAGTAATAACATCGTGATGATTGGAGTCGAATAATACCATTGTAAACATCATGGTAACTCCTATCGAGTACTCGGTTTATAGTACTAGTGACATCTTGAATGTTTCTCAACCCCTTGGTTCGGAACCCATAAGGCGCCAATGTTTGTCCAATACCATACGTTCGCACCTAACATTTATTAGCCGTTAGTCGATACCACACTAGAAAACATAATAGAGCATCACCAAATATACACCTCCTCATCTCATCGGCTAGTGTAAAGATACCAACTCGTCTCATCCCTCTCTCTCTATCCGACGAGTACTTAGTGGCATAATCACTTATCTCATTTCGTCGACAAGTCCAAATAATCATAAACATCAAAACACCTCATAAAGACATCATAAAATGACTTGCCTCATCTCATTCGCAAGTTTTCATAACATCATTATGGTTATTGCTAAACGTAAACTTAAAGTAAAATTTTGATCATCATAATTGCCACATCAAAACCAACTTAAAGCATCACATCTGAAAAGGTTTAAATCGTATAAATCTGACATTAAACAATAAAGTAAAATCACACGTCCTATTCCATGTGTTGTTACTAAACTATTTAATTATCTTTCTTTTACATCCAAAATTCATAAAATAAGTTAAGCTATATTCAAAATAATTTTTATAAAGGAAATAATTTTTTTATAAAAGCTTTATATAGAAAATCCCATTTATTAAAGAGATTTTCTATTTATAAATACTTTAAAATAATTAATAATTGGTTAAAAAAAGAATCCTTCAAATATCTCAAAAAAGTTTATTTATAAACAATGATTTTTTATAGAAACTTTCTAGAATTTATTTGGAATTAAATTCATTCAAGACCATCAAAATACTCAAATATCGATATTAGTCGATATTTAGATTTAAAGGAATTTAAATAAAATTTAAACTCCAGCTTCTTCAAATCTAAGCTAGCCCATTGAGGGACATCATTTCCACCTAATAACATCAAGTTCTGTTAAAAGAATGCATTAAAATCGGCAAAATATCATTAAATATAGAAATTAAACATTTCAGGCTTGTTGTAAATAATTCAGATTTTGAAATAACAAACTGCAAAATCATAAAAAACTTATAAAACAAAATTTGTTATTCTAAGTCCAAGCTTTCCAACGATATAAAGATCATCGAAATCGAACTTAGCATGTAGGAGATACGATGAGTACAATTCTTAGATTCTGAAATTCAATGTAGTTGTCGTTTATTCTCAGGACAACGAGAAGGAGGTTAGATTTCGACTACCTTACCTTCTAGATCTTGAAATACTCGAAGAAAGAAAGTCGTAACGCATAATCTAAGCTTTCTAAAACATTTAAGATTACTGAATTCATCCATGAAACGAAAAAGTTATGGCTGATTTCATTTTAGTTAGGACCAAAAAATGAATGTTAGTTTTGCTCTCGGGATAGCAGTAAAAAACTTCAATTTTGACCTATCTAACATCAAAATTATAGAAAACTCAAAAAGCTAAACTTAGTGCTCGTAATTCAAGCTTTCTAGAATGTCCATGATCATCGATTTTGGATTTGTAGTTCAGAAGTTATGGTCATTTTGCTAAACTTATTAAACTCAGCTTGTAAACGAGGTACTCAACAAGCCAACGACCAACAATCGTGATATTTAGCATAGAAAACTTCAAAATTTGAAACTAATGACTAAGAGAAATGTTGTAAATTAGTTTCTAAGCTTTCGAGAATGAATAAGGCCATCAAATTCTGATCAATGGCGCGAAAATTATGATCGAATTAGTTTTCAAGTGAATATATGAACACCCTCTGTCAATAACAGAACAATGAAGAAGAAGTGGATTTTTCACCCTATAAACATGAAAACTATAAAAATCTAAAAGCATGATAATTGTAGCCTTGATCTTGTAGTTTTCAAAACTTCAAAATTTTCTTGATTCCGATCAATAACAAGAAAGTTTTGATCAAAATAGTTTCAGTAAATTTTATTTATTTTTCTTTTGTGCGAAAAACATTCTTCATTTTTGCAATTTCTAAGTTATCAAATTAATAACAAACAACAACTAAAAATTCTAAAATTTTGCTGACTTCTAGAACAACAAGTAAACATCATTTTAAAAAAAATTGGCAGCATTTCGTTTAGAAATGAGCAACACATAAAATTTCAAAGTTGACCGCATTTCAGTAAAACATGACTTAAACAAGTATCTAAACAATCCAATTTCAACAAAATATATTCAAATATTTGCAAATTTTGATTTAATTTGTTGTAAGGTTTGCTTACCTTTATTATTTACAGTATAAGGGTGGATTTTAGCTTGCAAGATTGAAGCTTTTGCGCTGGGTTGAAGCCTAGATACCTTTGCGCTTGATTTTTGGCTTGATGTGTCTTTTTAGATTGAATAAATAGGTATAGGTTCTTAATTTTGGGTGAAGGAAGCCAATATTTTGGGTTTCTTTGTTTTTAGAGCTTTTGAGAAGAAGAAGAATGGGTAAAGGGAAATGATCATATATCTCCATTGGTATTTCCAGAAGTTTTTATTGGGTTAATGGGTTTGGTTTTCTACTACATAGCCCAAATTTTGTGCTTAAAATTATTTCAGACTAAGTTATATTCTTATTTCATTAAAGTGCACATAACTTTTGCATAAAAATTCCAATTCAAATGATATAAATTGCGTTTTCATGTTTTAACAAAAGGAACAAAATAATGCTAAAATTTTAATTTAATCACTAATTTTTAACATTATTTACCAAAATTCTCATTTTTAGTGAAATATCACTATTTCCACCAATTTCTATTAAACAAAATTTATTTCTAAGTCCAATAAAATGTATAAAAAATGTTTTCAACATTCTTGTAACACCCCATAATTTAATACACTGTAAATATGTAATAAAGTTAATAAAATGGGTAATACTTAATTAAATATTTAGAATTAAGTAAAACTGACATTACGGTTGTGTTCGTCTCGTAATTCTGGCTCAGATAGACTCCAAATTTGCGTAAATCGGATAACGTATGAAGTAGTTATGGACATAAGAAGATTTTATATATGAAGATAATATATATAAACAAGTGTTGTAACGACTTAAAATTTTTGATGTTTAAAATATAAAGTAAATTAAGTATTTAACGTTAATAATCAAAATTTATATTTGAAATTTTACTTAGAATTTGGAAGTCTAGTTTATTTCAATTTGGTTTTGAATTAATCTGGTATGTATAAATTTAATTTCGATATTTGAATGTTATGGATTTAAATTTAATTTTATAATATTATTAATACATGATTTTAAATTTATTTCCAATAAATGACAATTTATGATAGGATGAATGATGATTTATAACAAAGGAAAAGTTTGTCAAATTGTATGTATGTTTGAAATCATTAAATTTGAACAATTGTTTATAAAAGGAAATTTAGTAGTCGAATCCTTGATTTGTTTAAAGACTTATTACATGAACAAATACGATAATCAATATTTAAATCAACATTTTAATTTAATTCATTAAAAGAAATTGTAAAGAAATTAAACGTCAACGATATAAATAGCATATGTTTAACTAGCGTGGTTAACGAAATTTATGGTAACATTAATAATCTAATAAATTATACATGTACATTTCTCAATATAAGTATATTTTTAAACCTAGGTTTGAAATGATAATCGTGAAATAATAACCATAATAATGTAGAAACGGTTTGACATGCGAATTTACTCCAACTTTAAATTGGATCGAAATTTGAACTGCGTACATTTAAGGTTAATTAAAGGAAATTTTAACAGTATGGAAATATAATTCTATTCTTAAATTTTGCTGCAAACATAAATTATTAATAAGCAATAGGAATATCAGATCTTGAACATAATATTTTGCATAAAATGATTTCGGGAATGTATAAGTTTAAATGTCAATGTTTGTTTGTCAAATTTGGTGATCGCTGTTCGTTTAAATAATTTTTTTTTAATGTTTAGCGGTCCGCAAACTGAATTTAATTCTGATTGGTAATGAATCTAAATTAATTGACATACGATGGAAATAATACGAAGAAATAAACGGTTACTTTGGAAACTAAGAGAGTAGATTCGGAAAGGATGAATCAAAGCACCTATTAATTCAGAAAATAAAATAAAGTTGAATATATTTCAACATATGTTATTTTAAAATTTAATATTATTAATGCACCTGCCAATAAACGCGTTCAACGTATTTTATTCTTTGTGTATATTTATGTTAAACAATTTTCCAGATTTTCTTTTGACGTTACTCAGTATATAAAAAGGCACCGTTTTACCTATAGCAAAGAAACCGCTGCTTTCATTAAAACCCCTTGATTAATTCTCCAACTTTCACGTGACCATTAAAATTTATAAATGAAAAGCTGCTGCCATTCCACTCCAACAAACAAAATAAGAAAAGC
Source organism: Allium sativum (assembly GCA_030737875.1). Classification (NCBI taxonomy): domain Eukaryota; kingdom Viridiplantae; phylum Streptophyta; class Magnoliopsida; order Asparagales; family Amaryllidaceae; genus Allium; species Allium sativum. The sequence continues at coordinate 980,229,302 of CM060916.1, forward strand.
TAAATAAATGGAGACCTATAATACTCCATCTCAAACCCATCGTTTTAACTATTCACCGCGCCTTTCCCTTGCCTGAAATTCGTCCGCACGTAGCCCAGTGGCATCACCTTTGTCCGAGACGAGCGCTGCCTCAGATTCAAACCCAATCGAACCCGCACCTCTCCGTTCGTCTATGTGTGAGTCGTCACCTTCGCCATCCAAGTCCTCTCGAGTTCAGCCGCTGCCATGCCGTCATTATGTCCAGTCCACTGCGATTTAATGTAAGTGTACTTACAATTAAACTTATTTGCAAGCTATGACACTTCGATGTCCACTGAGTATAATTAGTTTGTGGTTGTCTTTCTCTTGCATTCTTCTATCTCGTTGGCATGCCTGGGCTAAGATCCATCCTTATTTGCTGATTTGATCATAAATTTGTTACCTTACACTCACATTTGATGTTACATGCTGTAGTATTAATTCCGATTGTGTAACGACCCAGAAAATCTGAACCAATTTAAAATTTTTAAATTGGCTAAAATAATGGATTTTAAATATTTAAAATAAATATTTTAAATAATAGAAATGAAAACTGAGTTTGAATCGACAATTTAAAACGAATATAATTAATTCTAATTATAAACAAGGCCTGAAATGGCGCTGCAGTTTCAAAAATTGAATTCAAACTTTGTCGGACTGTACCGAGTGCAAAACAAAACGGATTTGAGTGAAACCAAAAATATTTAAATCTGTTAGTGAATACCTTTCTAACGAATCTGAAAAATCGAATTTTCATAGCGGAAAGCAAAAGTTATGGCCAAATAAATTTTCAGAAAGGTCGCTATGGAATTTATATAGCCCGCGAAATTGGCCATTTTGCATACGACCTCGGAATTCGACGAAACCACTTTTGTTGGATCTGGGATATGAAGTTATTGCTAGGTTTCAAATTTCATAATTTTTGAAGCTAGTATGTGAGCGTGACAAAGGAAAACGTTTTTGGTCAATTAAAGTTAAATTGGATCGACCAGAAATGGACCTTTTTGCAAACGGTCTCAGAATTCGACGAAACTAGTTTTGTTGGGACCGCATCGTCAAAACATGGCTAGATTTATTTTTCTGGAATTTTTCGAATCAGTTTGTGGCCCTAGCAAATGGAAATGTACGTTCAAAATTAATATTGAATGTTTTATATTTTAATTTGAAGGAAAACTGACTGAAACATTCGAATGGGCCTACGAAACATATCCCATTGTGTTCGGAATGGGGGTAAAACGCTAGGGACGATAGTCGTTGGGTTTAGATTGGGGTTCGCAAGAGGCAAGGGGTATTTTCGGATTTTAAAACTTTATAAATAAAAAAAAATCCTATTCGTCACATCATGGTATCGTAGTTTGTTTCACTTTCAAACTCGAGTGTATTTATTTAATTCTCTTCTGCTATTATCTATTTCTGTGTTATATTCCAAAGATTACCCTTGTCTCCGTCTGAACGGGGTTTGGGGTCGTCACAGATTGCTTTAGTGTGACTTCTAACATTTATAAAGTACATTGCAGTGTTTGAATCCATTTAGGGGGAACCAATATTCTGTTGCATATACAATATTTTTGAAGTATTAGATTTAGCTTTAAAACAACCACATATGTATCACTGCATGTTAGAAACATACCGCACCTTGTTTTCGTGACTTGCTACATCACGCCGATATTTATGATGTCGATGTAAAATTTTACATACATGGGCTAAAGTACACTTATACGGCCATGTTCATTTTAAACTAAAAATGTATCTATTTGTTTATTAATCATGCTGCCTTCATTTCTCGGAAACCATGAACTCCACGCCTTGGTTGCACTTTGTTGCTTTTGCATGTTGCATTTCTTTGCATTTGTGGTACCGCATCTTGGGCTGAAAATGTTTTACTGTTAATTCTTAGTTATTCTTATCTATTTTGGAAACTTGATGGCAACTTACATATATGTTGTTTTAGACCGCATAGTCATATACATGGGTTTAACAGAAAATGAGAAATAGTTGGATGGTTATAGAAATGTGAATGGTGGTTTGGAAGTTTTTTTTTTTGGTGACAGTTGGACTAACTTAATGGTATGCATGAATCTTTCCTTACTTAAATTGCATACGGCCCGCACTACCTTGGGAATGGCATTTATACATTTTGAAACTGAGACCCCTCAAATTCACCTCTTTGATTATTCAAGTTAAGCCTCACTGAGTTCTTAAATATTTATGTTTACACATTATTATACCTGTTGTTTGGCCTTAAGTGCTTTCAAAATACTCATGCATGCAACAATTGATTTAATTCATTTGCATGCAATTAATTCCATTCATGTATTTGCATTTGTCCAACCCCCGGTTGTTTTGGAAAAAGTCACGCATACAGTGGTTTATTTGATTTATTTGCATGCAATTAATTCCAATTCATTTCATTTGCATGCACTGATTCAATTCATTTTAATTGCATGGATTGTTCAATTAGATTTACTTGCATATCTATTGTTGTCTTGCATATTTTATTTCATGCATGTAAACTTCTTTGTTTCATGGTAGCAATTCGACCATTATGGACATTTATGTTGTATTAAAATTGACAAATTAGATATGTCATTTATGTTGTATTAAAATTGACAAATTAGATATGTCATTTATGTTGTATTAAAATTGACAAATTAGATATGTCATTTATGTTGTATTAAAATTGACACATTAGATATGTCATTTATGTTGTATTAAAATTGACAAATTAATCATGTCATTTTTTATTGAAATTAGAATTGACAAAATAATCTTGTCATTTTTGTTATATTAGAATTGAAATAACAAGATCATCATTTTAGTGTTTATCGAAGTGTGCTAACTTGAAATAAGTTTAATCCTGACTCGGGTGTTTTGTGTAGTTTGCATGGGACACTCGGGTCAGGTCCTAAGTGTTCCAGGCTTAGAAAATTTCAGCTCGCAACGAAGTGGAGTGGCATGTAAAGTCGCATATGGCGCGCTCCCGACAAAACTGTAAATCTTTTATTTATTTAAAAATTCATGTAATGTACTTATAAAATCTTCCGTTGTATGAATATTTTGTTCAACTCTGATATTATTTGTATAAAAATTTCTTCTGCTGTAAATATTGTGTCTGTGATTCTATGTTTATTCTGTTTAAACTTGATAAGCTAAATAATAATCTATCTTTTGGAACGTTTTGAGTTGGTTTAAATACCGACTTAAAGCGGTTATAAAGGCGGGTTGTTACAGTTGGTATCAGAGCTGGTTAGAGAACGTGATATAGGGTTCTCGCTTGGCTGTTTGGTGGCGAGCAGGAGACTCTTACCCCTACACATCCCAATGGGAAGATTGGGTTGGTTGTTGCAGTCGAGAGGCTGGCCGTAAAATCAGTTCTGCGGTATCACTGTATGTCAGGGTGAGAGGTTAGCCCACTGCCTGATGGTTGCAAAGCCTAGGGTCGTTACAGTTGGTATCAGAGCTTTGGTTTGACAAAGCTTAGCTTATCGTGTTTAAAAACTCATTACAGATAGAGTAGCAATACTCTAGAATGAGTGAAATTATCACAAGAATCACTGTTGAGAGAGCGTATTTTGAAATTTTGAATTATTTTGAAATTAAAGTAATAGTTTTGAAAAGCAACCTTTTTATTTTTTTTGAAATATAATCTACGATAAGAGTTTTGAGTATTTTATTCGACGTCGAGATTGGACTGTCAAATATGTACGGATTTTGAATATACGCCTAGCTAACGTATATACAAAGTCCAATATATACGAGACTGATATAGAATCACATTCTAGTCGCTTGGAAATAATTTTGGGGATGATCGCGACATCACTTGTATTCATTTTCGAGTTTCGAAAATGGGATGACTGTATGGTTCTGATTTAAACGTCGATAAATACTTGAAACCGATTAAATGAGCATGTTTGGATAAAATTTAATAAATCGTTTTGATAAATTAATATGAACTGAAATAGATAAGCGACATATTAAATATTTTGTAAAGTATAAATTGAAATTGCAAATGAATTGCGATGAAATTGGGAATAATTTGAATAAAGATTCAAATAGAAATGAATGTTTAAAAATATAATTTTTCCGTTTCACTTGTTTTATTTGTTGGCCTTGACTTGCCGTTATTGTTCGCCTATCGTTCGAACCATTCGTGCTTAAAATTTTGAAACTATCCAAATCTTATCCCGATCCTTTGAATTGCTTTAACAAAATATATGGACAAGTCGAAATTTGAAAATTGGTTTAAAACAAAGAACATGGAATGAATGAAAAATTCTAACTTCAAATGAAAAATTAAAATGAGAAATTTGAGTTGTGATCTAACTTGAACAATTAGTTCAAACTAAAGGTTTCAAATTTAACTTTTAGTTAAATTTGAGTTTGATTACGACATTGAAATTGATGTTAGCTAAATTTGGTAAAGTTCAGGAAATTTAGTTCGGATTGGAATATTTCCTAAAAATAGTATTTATTTTATAACTATTATATGTTTTATTATTGTTTTATGTGAACTAAAGTATAACTTTTATCTGTCTTATTTAGTTATTCTCTACCAAATCTATTTTGATTTTCGAACTACTCTGCAAACTATTTTGTATTAAAATATATTTAATTTATTCAAACCTATTTTGTCAAACCTATTTAATTTACTTAAACTATTTTATATCATAACTTATCTAATTTATTCAAATTCTATTTTTCTAAATACTTATTTATTCGAACCTATTTTATTTCAAGCTTACTTTTTTAAAACTAATTTGAGATAAATTATTTATTCCCGATCCGAGCAATTTTGCCCGAAGTAATTGAATGTAAAGATTCAACTGAATAATGATATTCTTTGATGTGTAACCTAAATCAAATATGAATTTTGAAATTCGATTAATTTGTGAATATGAACTAGTTTTGAAATGAAATTGAATATTCATATCAATTGTGAAATCAAAACTAAATTGGTATTCAAATGGAATTTTGTGAAATCTTATAAAATGGAATTAATATAAGAATGATATGTTGAAATGTGATTTGGACAACAAATCTTATGAAAGTTGATATTTATGTAAGTGCGATATATGCGAAACGTGAAATGAAGTATTATATTATAGTATGTATGTTTGAAATGAAGATATGGAAATCATTTATAAATGAAACTTACTTCATGGAATTGAGAAATCTTACAGATAACTATGTAAGTGCGTTGAACTCGAAATTGCGACTTGATAAAACGGAATTCGTACGAGTTATGTTGAAATTTACTTGTTGAGTTATATGGAAAATGATTTATGAAAGATATCTGAAAATATCAAGAATGAATGTTATTCAAACATGAAATAAAATCCAAACGGTTAAATCTAAAATGTTAAAAGTTGGAAACTGATAATCTTATATTTATATAAGTGTGGAAATGAAATAGTTTTGAAATCTATGACTACTAAAATTTTGAATTCGGCAAAGATTCGATATTGAAAAATTTGATTCTTATATAAAAATTGGAAGTTATATAAGTATGTGGTGAATTAGATATTACTGATTTGAACGAATCCCGATTGGAAAGTAAGAAAACTTTTGTAAATGGAATTTTATATAAGCACGATATATGTGATGTACGAAATGAAAAATACTATATGTAGTATTATCTGTTTTGAAGTCGAAGATATGGAAAGTACTTTCTATTGAAAATCGTGATCCTACTTGATAGGGTTGCATTGGAACTCCGCACGGGGTGTCCATTGGAAATCGGGGTCCTACTCAGTGGGGTCACTTTGATTTATTTATATTCACTTAATGTTTCATAGTGTAATTCGAGGGGCGAGATGCCTACAGTTACAAGCGAGTCCATTGGGATAGTGGCGTAACCGCTACGTAACTGCGATCTATAACCTTAGCGAAATTCGAGGGGCGAGATGCCTACTGTTACAAGCGATTCCACTGGGATCTCACTCGGTACGGTCACTTTGATTTATTTATATTCACTTAATGTTTCATAGCGTAATTCGAGGGGCGAGATGCCTACAGTTACAAGCGATTCCACTGGGATAGTGGCGTAACCGCTGCGTAACTGCGATCTATAACCTTAGCGAAATTCGAGTGGCGAGATGCCTGCTGTTACAAGCGATTCCACTGGGATAGTGGCGTAACCGCCGCGTAACTGCGATCTATGGCAACAACCATGGCGAAATTCGATGGGGTGTGATACCTACGGGCACAAGCGATTCTACTGGGATAGTAGCGTAACCGCCGCGTGTCCGCGATCCATGGGGAATGTATTTTTCATATCTATTTTTAAAAGTTTTTAAGTATTTTCACTGGAAGTCGAAACAAGTATATTGAGTACTTGGAGATTTTTAGTCGTGCGTTTGATCAACGTATGTCTAAAACTTTTAAGAATGAAAATAAACTTGTTAAGATTTCAAGTTATAGAAGTATTTTGACTTTAAATAACAAAATCAATACCATGGAAATTTAATATTATACCACCTCAACATAATCAACTAAGAAAGAGGTTTTGAATGTTTTGCAAGTTTACAGCTTTGAAATATATTAAAATACTAATTTTCATCTTGGAAAAGAAAAGAATTAATGGAATAAATACGTACTTGAACGAAAATTATTCCATTCGCATAACAATTCTGATTCAGTTTGAATATACAATTTTGATTCTAAATAGAATTGTCTTCTTCTTTCTCGACGGCGAACACTGATAAGAGTTTTTGATATGAATCTGAAATTCTCTACCCTAGTTTATTGCTATGCAAGGTGAATATAAGTTTCTAATCAAGAAGTTGAATCAAAAGTTCGCACTAGGGTGATTGGGTTAACAATACTAATTAGAAATAAAAATTTATGTGTTTGAACAAGCAATCAAAGTCGATGTGCGTATGAATGATATATCGTTTAATTACCAGTTTCTTATTTCGTTCCTTTTCGAGGATGAAAAGCTTTAAGTGGGGGAGATTGTAATGACTTAAAAATTTTGATGTTTAAAATATAAAGTAAATTAAGTATTTAACGTTAATAATCAAAATTTATATTTGAAATTTTACTTAGAATTTGGAAATCTAGTTTATTTCAATTTGGTTTTGAATTAATCTGGTATGTATAAATTTAATTTCGATATTTGAATGTTATGGATTTAAATTTAATTTTATAATATTATTAATACATGATTTTAAATTTATTTCCAATAAATGACAACTTATGATAGGATGAATGATGATTTACAACAAAGGAAAAGTTTGTCAAATTGTATGTATGTTTGAAATCATTAAATTTGAACAATTGTTTATAAAAGGAAATTTAGTAGTCGAATCCTTGATTTGTTTAAAGACTTATTACATGAACAAATACGATAATCAATATTTAAATCAATATTTTAATTTAATTCATTAAAAGAAATTGTAAAGAAATTAAATGTCAATGATATATATAGCATATGTTTAACTAGCGTGGTTAACGAAATTTATGGTAACATTAATAATCTAATAAATTATACATGTACATTTCTCAATATAAGTATATTTTTAAACCTGGGTCTGAAATGATAATCGTGAAATAATAACCATAATAACGTAGAAACGGTTTGACATGTGAATTTACTCCAACTTTAAATTGGATCGAAATTTGAACTGCGTACATTTAAGGTTAATTAAAGGAAATTTTAACAGTATGGAAATATAATTCTATTCTTAAATTTTGTTGCAAACATAAATTATTAATAAGCAATAGGAATATCAGATCTTGAACATAATATTTTGCATAAAATGATTTCGGGAATGTATAAGTTTAAGTGTCAATGTTTGTTTGTCAAATTTGGTGATCGCTGTTCGTTTAAATATTTTTTTTTAATGTTTAGCGGTCCGCAAACTGAATTTAATTCTGATTGGTAATGAATCTAAATTAATTGACATACGATGGAAATAATACGAAGAAATAAACGGTTACTTTGGAAACGAAGAGAGTAGATTCGGAAAGGATGAATCAAAGCACCTATTAATTCAGAAAATAAAATAAAGTTGAATACATTTCAACATATGTTATTTTAAAATTTAATATTATTAATGCACCTGCCAATAAACGCGTTCAACGTATTTTATTCTTTGTGTACATTTATGTTAAACAATTTTCCAGATTTGCTTTTGACGTTACTCAGTATATAAAAAGGCACCGTTTTACCTATAGCAAAGAAACCGCTGCTTTCATTAAAACCCCTTGATTAATTCTCCAACTTTCACGTGACCATTAAAATATATAAATGAAAAGCTGCTGCCATTCCACTCCAATAAACAAAATAAGAAAAGCTAAATAAATGGAGACCTATAATACTTCATCTCAAACCCATCGTTTTAACTCTTCACCGCGCCTTTCTCTTGCCTGAAATTCGTCCGCACGTTGCCCAGCGGCATCACCTTTGTCCGAGACGAGCGCTGCCTCAGATTCAAACCCAATCGAACCCGCACCTCTCTGTTCGTCTATGTGTGAGTCGCCGCCTTCGCCATCTAATTCCTCTCGAGTTCAGCCGCTGCTATGCCGTCATTATGTCCAGTCCACTGCGATTTAATGTAAGTGTACTTACGATTAAACTTATTTGCAAGCTATGACACTTCGATGTCCACTGAGTATAATTAGTTTGTGGTTGTCTTTCTCTTGCATTCTTTTATCTCGTTGGCATGCCTGGGCTAAGATCCATCCTTATTTGCTGATTTGATCAAAAATTTGTTACCTTACACTCACATTTGATGTTACATGCTGTAGTATTAATTCCGATTGCTTTAGTGTGCCTTCTAACATTTATAAAGTACATTGCAGTGTTTGAATCCATTTAGGGGGAACCAATATTCTGTTGCATATACAATATTTTTGAAGTATTAGATTTAGCTTTAAAACAACCACATATGTATCACTGCATGTTAGAAACATACCGCACCTTGTTTTCGTGACTTGCTACATCACGCCGATATTTATGATGTCGATGTAAAATTTTACATACATGGGCTAAAGTATGCTTATACGGCCATGTTCATTTTAAACTGAAAATGTATCCATTTGTTTATTAATCTTGCTGCCTTCATTTCTCGGAAACCATGAACTCCACGCCTTGGTTGCACTTTGTTGCTTTTGCATGTTACATTTCTTTGCATTTGTGGTACCGCATCTTGGGCTGAAAATGTTTTACTGTTAATTCTTAGTTATTCTTATCTATTTTGGAAACTTGATGGCAAACAAACATATATGTTGTTTTAGATCGCATAGTCATATACATGGGTTTAACAGGAAATGAGAAATAGTTGGATGGTTATAGATATGTGAATGGTGGTTTGGAATTTTTTTTTTTTTTATTGGTGACAGTTGGACTAACTTAATGGTATGCATGAATCTTTCCTTACTTAAATTGCATACACTACAACAGATTTACCTTTTAATAGCATGTGAAAAATGCTATAATACGCTACCATAGCATTAGTGACGACGCTATATAACAACATGCAATAATAGCCCTGTTATATCTTATAGCTCAAATCTAAACGCTATAGTATTATACATTTTATAGCGCACGTTCACTAGCATGAAATGTTTTACATAGCGTTCAGACCTTGCTATTATATTTGCTTAGTAAAATCTCAACTTATTTTCTTATAGCGTTATCAATAATTTTATAGCACATATTCATTGCTATGAAAAATGTTTTTCATTTGTTTTTAAAAAAAAATTCGCTATTGTTGCATTCCCCATGGATATATAGCGTTTTGACCTTACTATGTTAAATACTCGCTTTCTTTTATAGCATTATCACTGTTTTCATAGCTCATATTCAGTGTTATGAAATGTTTTCCACACAGTTTACATTACATATAGCATTCCACATTTTGATTCCATAAGAGGAGTTTACCGCTTTGAATTTTTTTAGTATATATAGCATTTTCAGTGTTTTCATAACACATGTTCAATGATATGAAAAGCTTTTCCATACTATTTAATTTTTTACATAGCATTTCACCTTTTATTTCCATAAGTGCAATTTTCTGCTATTAATATTTTTAATATTATAGCACATATTTCAGCTATGATTTTTGTATAGCAAATCTCATATTTAATTTGTGCATCGTTCAAACAATTAAGCAGTAAATTCACAACACAAAACTATCAATAGAAAATATTAATACCAAAAGCATATTTGATTTCAATTACAAAGTCATGGTTAATAAATCTATTAATAAATATAGAAATAAGTCAACATACATGTTCAAATATCGTTTCAAAACAAGGTTACATGAAAAATCACTTGGTCTTCAGCTTGTGAGCTCGTCCAATTTCTAGAACCTTCAATTCACAAGCACAAGTTACATTACTGTTGGTCAGTTATTTGGTTGCCGATACCAAGATAATACCTGAAATATCATGCAAGTAAATAAGGTTTAGAAAACTATATTATTGTTTTTATGTATGACAGTGTAGTAGGAAAATATAGGAAATTCAGACTGAAAACTATCACTTAGGTAGCAATAGCATGATTAAATTTTATATCAAACTTACAAACCGTATGCAGACATGGTCAAATTACAAACCATATTCAAATTGTAAACATCGCTTAGCTAAATAATATAACAGGGTTAGCCACCCTTTCTTTACGTCCAATGTTGCTGATTTCTAGGCTACCCCTATTGTTGGCAACAAAATGTTCAAACTCCAACAAAAATATAAACTCACCAAACTTATCACAAGAAAGTTTGAGTCGGGAGATTTATGGTAGAGGGAACAAGTTGTCCACTCAAATAAAACATCTGCTAGACAAGATACAGATTTTGCTTTTTAATAGCCCTATAAATACTAAATTATCGAAACAGGAGGAGGAGTTGACTATCAAGCTTGAAGAGGCGCACAAAAATGAAGCCAACATGTTAAAGCAAAAATGCCTTATGCAAAGGGAAACACAGGGTGACCAAAAATATAATCATCAAAACTTAGACGTAATACTTGATATTGAGCATGTACATGAACTGAATTATAGCAACGCTGATTGGATGACAGAGGAAATGAAGCTGCAAAGTTATGACACCAACCTCATTCATGTCAAGAGCCATGTTCGTCAGTGTATCCAGTCCTGCCGATGTACATGAAAATGTAGTATATAATTATCTATCTTTTAGTAACAAGAAACTGAAAATGAAATCAATACTCAAACATTTTTCTCTTCAACTTTCAGTGTGCAAGAAATATGTAAATTACCAATATACACTTCTAGGTTAAAATGTAGAACATAATTGAATTATCGCTCTACCTGTCCACTGGTTAGAGTATCCACTTATCATTTTTTTTATAAGAAGATAACTTCCTTTATCATCTTAAAATATTGTTTGTCCTAATACAAACAATAAAATACAGATTACATGGCAACAGACAGACAATAAAATACTGGTTAGAGTATCCATTTGATTCTGATTACGTTGTATTTCAAATTAGTAGCACAGACAAACATTTCAATGGAAAAATGAGCATTCGAATTTATAACGGGACAAGAATAATACATCTACTGATTATATGGCAACATGATGAGATGTGCAGATATATCTATTCACAATCATATGCACTGCATCATACCTTTAATGACTATAATATGGATCTGTGCAACTAACTGCCTTTTTTTTCTCTTTTTAATTCAACAAATGTCTCAATCTTTTATTCATTATTGTACAAGATAACATTGCTCTGATTCTAACAAATATATGTTCCTCGATACATAATACCAAAGCATGTTACAAATATTCCATAGTTTAGAAACTGAGCCGAATCATAAATTCTTACTCATACTGTAACCTCGGATACACAGGGAAACACAGGTTAGACTGGATACACTGTCTAACCTCGGAATTTCGATGACTACTTCCAGAATTTAGAAGTAGCAATGCCTACAAATTAACACGAAGGGCACTGTAAAACAGTAGCCAGCTTCTTTGTTTTCCGAGTCTTTTAAGTGCATTTACATCTTAAAGGACCACAAACTCTCACAGTAAATCTAGCAAATTATAAGGTGAGCACAGACTCTGTGATTATGCATATTTGATTTGTAACAAATCAAAATTGGCAAACATGACAAGTAAACCAAGTTATTCCGAAAACAAACGTAATAATGGCTGTGAGGGTGACAAGACCATAATGAAATCTGGACATTATAACAGTTTATATTTAGGGATGTATGTAGACTGATTTTCTGCCATCAATCTTAAAATAAAAATAGTGACATGAAAACTATGTAATTTTTTTTTACCTATAATGGTTTGAAAGAAACAAGTCCCTCAATTAAGAAAATCGGGGAAGACAAGGAGCCATAGTTGTAATCTATATTCTATACATTACCCTGCATGCATCCTAGTACCGGCTGTTTCAAAAACAATTCAAGTTAATCAATTGTTCAATGAAGTCATGGTTTTGAAGTTTGGATAGAAATTAAGGAGTATAACTATAATATGTTCTTAAGTGAGTTGCAGATCCTTTTGTTCTTATATGTTCAACTTTCCTAAGTGCTGATTTGTTCTTACCCAACTACAAATAACCCCTTGTGGTATCAACAACTTACTGATAAAATAAAACTATTTGTTCAACCTATAAAAGTAACATGAGTTGAAGATCCGTATATTTCAGAGCAGTCAAACCCCAGGATCTTGACGCTTTATTATCTTCTAAACAATGAAAAAAGAATTGGTTGATTTATGACATGGAAATATTTTTATATCATTTGATTCAAGAAACAGTTAGTCTATTAAGTGGCACAACCGAAGTTACAGCGATGAACCACACATCAATATTATTTCAATATAAACATGTGAAAAGGTAAGTACATAACCAAGAAAATTTAACATGGTAGTAAAAGATAATGTAATTATGGTGTAAATTACCTTGCCTACCTTATCCATTCTTCCCTTGATATTTGAAACCAATATCCCAAAGTAACGCCTCAAATCAACCGTCTATCCATGCCTGTCAGAACAAGGAATAAATTTTTAAAGATTATTGAAATTATAACAAACAAAGAGAACAACAAATTAGACATACTTGTGTGCACATTATTGAAAATAAACATGATTGATATCCAATATCTATGCATGATAACCAAATGATTGTCATGCAGCAAATTATGTATCAGATTTGCTTATTTTCCACATTTTACTAATAGTCAACTCTCTATCAAGAAAAGTTATATAATGTAAATCTCTTTAAATTTGCTTAAGAAGTTCATAGTGAATATATATACAATATTTCGAGTGTTAATATATAAAGGAGCAGTAACTAATTATTATCTTAAAACCATAAGGAGTGACCATATTAAGTACATTATAAAGTAATGTATTACTCTAACTGACATGATGAATAATTGTTTAATATACCAACATTGATTAGGGATAAGGCGATATACTTAAATTGATTACGATGACAATGGTACTGCAGGTATCGATTAGATGGAAGGTTTGACTTGCATATTAAATTAGATGACATTTTAAATCCACATGTTCACATCAAAATGGAGCCTTGGTAAGGAAGCAGCATTAACAGACAAAGTGCGTTGAACCGGGGTTGGGGGGGTATGTGGTTGTTTTGTAGTGACAGTTATTTAGCTTCATCCGTGTTGTATACCAAGAATTGAAAAGGATATAAACCTAATCATAATAGTCCAACAATTGAAAAGGATATAAACCTAATTATAATAGTGGTCTGCAGCTTTATTAACTACAGACAAAGTTTGCCACACATAGGCTTAGTCTGAGATTGCTTCCAGTAATGAAATCAAAAATGGGAGTAAATTGGAACTGTGTAAAAATTTAATTTAATTTAATTTCCCAACCTACTTATAGTAGTTCAAATCATGTAATTATGATTTGGTATTGATCAGTTTACGATAAGTAAAATTTACATACCATAACGTAGTAAAAAAAATTAGAACACAGAAAAATTGAACACTATCAACATATTATGACTCAGAAAAACATACTACTTAGGAAATATGATATTCTGATATATCAATAGTGTGATACAACAAAGTATATGGTAATCAACATGATCAATAACCTTTATCTACATTATCTCCGTTTAATTTATTGTTCGGATGCAATCAATTCTGTGGTAGTAAATTTGAATAGTAAGGATAAGTACTTTCTCGTATCACTGCATATATTAACCCTCTTACTAAATAATGAATACAGTAGCTCTATTTTGGCTTCCAGCAAGCCTACTTTGAAAGGCATGAACTCCGATACATTTTTACTATTCTCAATTGTTTTATACGTGTTGTCTACTTTACTAACTGTCTCAAAGAACAATTTTTTGAAAGGCATGATCATAATTTTTTGTTTCTCCCAAAATGATAATACGCTAATAACCTATAATTCTGAAAATAACAACATTTTTTTCCTCCACAAATCTACAAATGTAATATCATCGCAAAGTGTATCGAGGTGGTAAATAATTACTGTATCGGCATGTAAATAATCACTGCATAATTACGTATCACTGCATAATTGTAACGGCATGTAAATAACACTAAAAGGGTGGCACTAGGAATGGTAGACTAACGATATCATACACATCTGAATCAAGGTCCAAAGAATGCCAAAGAATAGAAATTAACACCGATGTATTACCAATGTTTTAAAATGCAAAAGGCGTCCGTGAGGCGTTTTCGGGTCCATGAGGCGAGGCGTAAGTCTCGAAGCGTTGAGGCGTAAGCCTTTCGGGTAGAGAAAAAGCGCAATGCATATACTTAATTTTTAACAACTTTCATGCAATATCTCGTTTGGTCATTTTAAATTAACCTAGTCAACAATAGAAATTATGGAACCAACTATACAAGGATAATGTAATGTGATGGAGGGAATTTTTTATTTCGCGGCCTTCGTTCGATTTTGTCCTGTGTTTGTTTTTTGCTCCCGCTTTTTCTACCATCAATGATAATATAGCGGACTATACTAATGCATAGTATGATTTTTTTTTGTTATTTTCTTTACTTCCTTTATATAGCACAATTTATGCATTATTTTACTTTCTTTAATTATTTTATTATAGCACTTTAATGTAAGGCTGTGATATAATGTTTATGTGTATTATATTTTCCTGTAGTGTACCTAAACAAACTCAACAGCCTTAAACAGTATATATATATATATATATATATAAAACTTTTGTGACATACATATAGGATGCAATTTTTAGTGGTAGCCAATCTTGCACACCCTACAGCTGCTTCTACTCTAAGATCCGTAACGCACATTTAAATGCTTTTTGTACCAAAGTAACCGACTTTTACTGTAAACAGCTTCCTGTACCAAAGTAACTGACTTAAATACTGCATTTTTTATTTTCATGCATGAATAACGCACTGCATTTTAATTTTTCCTGTACCAAAGTAACGGTGTTAGGTGTGAGTAATTGGAAGAAAATAAACAAAGTGTGTGCACAAGGATAATGTACTGTCAGCAATAGGGTGATATCCGAAAATTCATTAAAACAGGTCAAACTAACTCAGGAAACAAAGAAGAAAAACGTCTACCTGACCAACTCTGAAACGAGTGCTATCTGGATAATGTAAAAAGCGATACAGTAGAAAAACCAAGTCAACGTTATATTCCCCAGCTTGATTCAATGATTTCATCACAAAGAAGTATATATCCCAATTTGGATCACTGACGTCAATAGGACTGCCACCTACTAGGAGAATGTTAATTAAGAAAATATAACTGGTACTACTTTTACTATAGAGAATTGATGATTTACAAATTGTACCATCGACCAGCAGTAGAATAAAAGGCACTAGTCGACTGTAGAGCAGCCCAACAGGCATCAAGTGTAATTCCATGCGAATGACCTGATGCTCCAAAACATTAATAACGGAACAAGCTAAGACCTTAATAACAATAACGGTAAAAATAGCAAAAATCAAGTGCAGAGTCCTCACTACGGCATGATTTTATGCAAGTTTCAGAGTTATATTCTCTAGTTGTATTGAGTTACATTCTTATTGTCAACCATACTTCCATGCTTTTACTTACTGCCATGATTCTAATCCTATGGCTATCATTCATGATGGGTAAACATAAATCTGAATATAAAATTAAATTTGTTTGTCATTTTCTTATTTTAGCATCATTTATGATTGGTATAAAGAGCATTCATATACATTCCAGTTGATTTTTTTACGTTTTTGTATCCATTTCAAGTCATATTCATATTGTTATGGAATTTCAGTAAGTTTTTTCATTGTAAAATGGAGAATGACGTGGTTTTGTTAATGTCACATGATGATAAGTGTAAATGTACTTCAGGTTAATACAAGATCTTGAACTCATGACGCTTAACTCTTGCTCTAAGCTATCCTTAAGTATTGACCATTGTTATTCATAATTCGAATTTTACAGTTGAATGATCATTTAATCGACCAACGACTAACTATCTTTGAACAAATTTTTGAACACTGATAATAATGCTTGGTATGGAATATCACCCGCATCCAATTCTCGTAGAGTGCATTAATCTAGAAACACATAACCTTATTCATTGAAATGCAGCACCCAAGAGTATGGTTATTAACGAATATGACAGCACGGGTTCCATTGATACGCACAAGACAGCCCAAGCATGACAGTAGCCATAACATAAAGGCTAAATTAAACTGACCAGCAAAGTACATGCATGCGCAAGGCATTACAGGTCACAAGCAATAATATATGTGCATACTAGAATGGGTAAAAAGCTTGAGGGATGTTCATGAAATTGATTATGCATGTGTGAGATAAACAAAAAAAATACATGCAAACAAATGAGTTTTGTATTCTATACATCAATGCACCTGTTCATATTTAAGCCACAAAATTAAAAAGGGTGGTGCGGCCATGGTCAATATGTGTCCAAATTTAGATGCAGTTCTATGTATGAAAATTGAACAAGTCACAAACAGATAAGAAAGTATACAAAACTCAGCCTAAACAACTAAAGAGGGTAGTAGTTTCCAAACGGGGCAAACTTCCAAATCACTACCCCGCACGTAAGTAAATATGAAGCTTGCAGAACAAGGGAAGCAAAGGGAATAGCAGCTGACAATTACTGTGCAATGAAACGACAAAGTGAATTCAAGGCAATTTTGATGCCCAAATAAGACAGTTCCAAGCGGAACAGGTTAGTCAGTCATGGCAAAATTCAATATGCTAAATACTATATAAAAAAACACTTTCATCCTTAGCCATTTATGGACTCTTGTATACACTCTTACTGGTGCACACCCATATGGATCACACAAATTTGATACACATGCCATGCACAACACTCACACATGGCCGCATGCAAACTCATTTACACCCACACATGTATGAGAACATCAACACATTTATATATTATTTGGGGGTACTGTCCCTAGGAAAAACAAAGAAAACAAAAGAACAAATGGGGATTGTAACTTACAGAGAAATGGAAGCAAAGGTCAGTGGACCTTAGTACGCAATAAAAAAAAGGAAAATTATGAATCACATGCAGTAGCATGTGTGCGAACCGGAATAGGTTCAAGGGACTGATAGGTGAGACAATACACGAAACCAAGGCGTGAACATGTGGAATATCACATTACAAATTTTTAGTATGAACGCATGCCGTTAATTTATATACATATGCGTGGTTCATATATACACATATGTAATGGCCACTGCGTTCATACCCAAACCGGTACCAACACTTCCAGCAAGCAATACCCAAAAATAAAATAAAATAAGACTACCGAGAATGCAGCAGTATAAGGAACTACTAACTATACTAATTGAGCTACAAAGAGAACAACTTGCAAATAAGTTTAATTATGAGCAGAAGCTCACCTTGAAGAGAAAAGCGATTTTAGAGGAGACTAGAAAGCTCGCATGCGCCCGGGAGAAATCGGACACCACTCGCTCAGTCATTGTTACCGAAAGCTGCAAATGCGCCTCAAAGAATGGTCGCCCTATGCCTGCAGCTAGCTGCATTCCCAAAGCAGTCCTTAGAACTTCACCATGGTCGCTGCACCAAGTTAACTACCGCCCTGCGGTAGACAGACAACGAGGTGGTAGCAGTGAGGCCTTGGCGGTCGAAGTCCGACAACGTTGAAGTGAACTTGACTGAGTCAGGCGCGATGTTGGCTTTCAGTGCGCTTCTAGAAGGCGCGGTGATGGAAATTCATAAGGCGGTCTCGCTTAAAGATCTCGATTTTCAACTTCGAAAGAGCCTATGTCCGCTGTATCCCACTTATAGATTGCTCCTACCCAGTTTTACGCATTCTCCTTCAAATGTCTTATTCACCAAATGTTTTGTCCGAAATTGAATCCCCATTCGCTGATCTACTCCTCTTCTCTTTGCATTCTTAGAATTCTGGCCAGCAAGTTAGAGAGGAGAAAAACGGACTGAGGAGCGATGGGGTGCTGCGGCGCGGGTGTCGGAGCAGGAGCCGCAAACTGGCGAAGGGCTTGAACACGAATGACTTGAAGGCAAAGCGAAGAAAGGAGGACAGGCAGTGATTTAATTCAAGGGGAGCAATACAATTTGGGGAAAGGGAAAAATTGTTCCCCTAAAACTCATGGCTCATACCTAAATAAAGAGCCCCGTCCTCAAGAAGAAACACGAAGAATCCAGAAAAATGAGGACATGGTGAGGAAAATATCAGAATGAATTTACAAGTGGCAACCCAGTTCAGCTAAGTTCAACAAATAAAAGAAATTAATTTATGACTTATCAAATATAATTAAAGTTTACAAATATTAAAACACCTGACCAAATCTAAATTAATCATATCGCTAATATTTCAAGGTTGAATGAATCAAATTTTGAGATTTATATTTCAAAGCCGAATAAAATTTCAAAGTTAAATATTTAATTTATTGCAAATCACGTTTATAATTTAGACGACAAAATTTCTAAGTTGTTACTATCACCCTCCAAAAAAATCCAGGTTGTTACAATTATGATGCTAGGATCGTCAATAGTTGGTATATTTAAATTAGTCAATACAATGAAACATTAGGCCATGTGGTTGTAACTACGGCTTATTCCTCATATCTTTTAGAGCTAACAGTCTATCTCTTCATGTACTATTGTAATAATTTCAATACAAGTTCCTTATTTCAACAAATATTCTCATTACATGAATTCTACACAAATTATATTGATTCTGGTGAACGAAAACTTGAAGGGGGTTACTTCAAGCAACTAACTTAATGATTCCGGTGAATGAAAATTCTAGTTCATTAGCTAATCGATTAAGCTGCGTTAACTCCTTCAAATCCAACTAAGTTTAGCAAACACCAATTATACACTGAAAATTAATACAGCTCTATGGACAAATTAAGAAAGCTTACCTTTAATTTCTTCAAGTAGCTTTCCTCATGTGTAAATCGGTGGCTAAAGTTAGGATCAAATGTTCCTGTAAAGTGTAGACGAAGAGGAAGTAGGGTTTGATTTTGTGAGAGGGGATAATCACATAAATTAATAGGACAAACTAAAAAAGCCTACCTTTAATTTTGTGAGAGGAGATGGTCGACTTTGCTGACGGAGTTTATGGAGTGAAATCGGATATTTTAGGGATTTGTGGATAAGTTTGGCATAAACGGAAGCGATGGAGGGATTCCTTTTCTTTTACTTTGGCGGCTAATGTTTTATTTTGTCCCGCGTTGTTTTCGCTCCCGCTTTTCTTTGTGAATAACGTTATTATAGCGGAATATACGTATGTATAGCTTAATTTATTTGTTATTTTTTGCTTCTTTTATACAGCTCAATTTATGCATTATTATTTTTTCTTTACTAATTTTATTGTAGCACATTGATGTAAAGCTATGATATAATGCTATGTATACCATATTTTCTTGTAGTGATACGGCCTGCACTACCTTGGGAATGGCATTTATACATTTTGAAACTGAGACCCCTCAAATTCACCTCTTTGATTATTCAAGTTAAGCCTCGCTGAGTTCTTAAATATTTATGTTTACACATTATTATACCTGTTGTTTGGCCTTAAGTGCTTTCAAAATACTCATGCATGCAATAATTGATTTAATTCATTTGCATGTAATTAATTCCATTCATGTATTTGCATTTGACCAACCCCCGGTTGTTTTGGAAAAAGTCACGCATACAGTGGTTTATTTGATTCATTTGCATGCAATTAATTCCAATTCATTTCATTTGCATGCACTGATTCAATTCATTTTAATTGCATGGATTGTTCAATTAGATTTACTTGCATATATATTGTTGTCTTGCATATTTTATTTCATGCATGTAAACTTCTTTGTTTCATGGTAGCAATTCGACCATTACATTTATGTTGTATTAAAATTGATAAATTAGATATGTCATTTATGTTGTATTAAAATTGACAAATTAGATATGTCATTTATGTTGTATTAAAATTGACAAATTAATCATATCATTTTTTATTGAAATTAGAATTGACAAAATAATCTTGTCATTTTTGTTATATTAGAATTGACATAACAAGATTATCATTTTAGTGTTTATCGAAGTGTGCTAACTTGAAATAAGTTTAATCCTGACTCGGGTGTTTTGTGTATTTTGCATGGGACACTCGGGTCAGGTCCTAAGTGTTCCAGGCTTAGAAAATTTCAGCTCGCAACGAAGTGGAGTGACATGTAAAGACGCATATGGCACGCGCCCGACAAAACTGTAAATCTTTTATTTATTTAAAAATTCATGTAATGTACTTATAAAATCTTCCTTTGTATGAATATTTTGTACAACTCTAATATTATTTGTATAAAAATTTCTTCCGCTGTAAATATTGTGTTTGTGATTCTATGTTTATTCTGTTTAAACTTGATAAGCTAAATAATAATCTATCTTTTGGAACGTTTTGAGTTGGTTTAAATACCGACTTAAAGCGGTCAAAAAAGCGGGTTGTTATGCACCCGTGCTTCGCATACGGATGTTGCAAAATAAATATAGTAATGGCCATGTGCAAATACATAAGCTAAAACCAATAACATTAAGCAACAAACTACTAATGCTTTCAATGCAATTTCTCATGAATTGATTGTCAAGTGCTAAGGCTTTAATTTCAATGCAATTTCACATGAATTGATTGTCAAGTGCTAGATTTAACGCCTTAAATACATTCACACATTAAATGCTAACTGCATCAATAATTGTGTTTCTTTTCAATAGGGGATATGAACTGAGTTCAGCCCAAGTGGAAATGAATAGATGTACCTTATTAGGTAAGAATTTCAGAACATACGCATACATTAATCACTTGCCATTTCATATAAATCAATATAGTAATTCCCCACTGTCACAATATTTATTTATGTACATGATAGAAAAGCCGGATGTAAAAAATAATTTACATCCTCACCACGTTAAAAACATAATTTGCTTCATTTATGTTCTTCCCAATACAAACTTTAAACGTTTCATATTTGTTTGCAAATTTGTCATGTATACAAAAATATTTATAAAAGAGAAAGAACAGTTTCAAGGAACATGTGGTTTTATGCCTTATAACAGAGACATTAAAGTAAAAGAAAACTAAAAAAAAATTCCGACCTGATAAACAATTCTATGCATATCAATGAACTGATAAAGAAAGCTCAGTTCCGCTACCCAATTATTATAGTTGAAACTGCAAATCCTGCTTCTTTTCAACCTATTCGGTAGCAGCAGTGAATGCAACAGCATCAGTACTACTCCTTTTCTTTTCCATTTCCGGTTCCTTTTCTGCCTCCACTGCTGTGACGACCCCAAACCCCGATGAGACGGTGCAAGGGTAATCTTTGGAATATAACACATAATAGCAGAACAGAAATAAATAAATACACCAGATAATGTACAATAGAATACACTGTATAAACATAATCATCAGAGTTACACAGTATAAAGGATCATACTTAGTACAAAATACAGTTCAGCTATACATAAAATGTCTACAGCGGAAAAGAAAACATAATATGTACAACATGAGCTGAACAACATAAAAAGAGATAAATGATAGAATCCATCTTCAGCTCCAGCTATCCAGAAAGAGTCTGCTAAAAACCTGAATACAAGGCTGCCCGTGTAGAAATAGGGGCACCCGAGTTTGCAAGTGAAACAAACTGCGAGTCAGTCATGCGACTGGTATGAGAAATCTACTTAACACATCTTACAATATGGCTGATCACAGGACCAGGCCACTTTCGCGGAACGGGTTTACTCCATTGGATTGCCAGTGCTTTAAAACAAATAAATCTTTTAAACATCGCAATGCTTTTTATAAAAATGAAGCCATTATAAGACTCAGTTCCCATCACACAATGCAACACAAACCGGAGGATAGAGTTTTACCTTATAATGGCCAAAATATGCTTGATACGAGAAAAACAAATCATTAAAAATGTAAATTTTATCGTTTAATTCTTAATCAGACTCCAACCGTAAACTAGTAAGAGGACGATTCCCTAAGTATTAACCCCGAAGGCCGAAACCAACATCAGACCAATACCCAGGAAACCGTCCGTCCTAGCTCGTTTCTAGTTAGTTTCTAATTTTAGATACAATCATAAATATCAATCATAGACGGCATGGGTACCTATATCATGTCGCCATATATATATATATATATATATATATATATATATATATATATATATATATATACAATCAAAACCGCACAATGTCGTATTTTGAAATTGGATTTCCGTCATGAACCGAGGCCAGGGATCGTCCTCACCGCTTCGATACTGTCTAGCCCGAGCCTCAGGACCCAGACTCGGGTGGGCCCTTGGATCGTCAGGGCCGGTCCACCGATGTGGATTAAAATGCCTGAACACTGCATTTCGCCGCCCTTTGGGGCGTAAATGAGCCAACGAATGACTCCATCGGCTTCACATAGTCACCAATATATCCGAGGCGCCTCGCAACAGCAACAACCACACAGGTGAAAATAATATAAATGTCAGGGCTGGTAGGTCACTGACACCACCCTAGCTAGAAAGAAACGCATGTCCTCCCTGAAGTCCTCTCCCGTTTCTGGTCCATACCGGGGTGTGAGGCTCGCGAATTCACGTTATACACAAAGCTATGCCACACAGGCGTTGCTTTGATCATCAACCACAAAGCTCTGCTTTTCAGCAAGAGCTTTGATCATTGCATCTCAGCATGTCACACAGGCAATTCACGCCATGCAACTGACGTCTATCAATCACACAGAATGAAATCCAATGTCAGACACACAGTCCATTTACAAGTCCGTTCTGGGTCTGAACCAAACCGGAGGATCTTTATTCCTCGCATATCCGTACAATCAACATGTACGTCCGGACGGCTACTACTTCAACCCCTTCTAGGTAGCTACTCCTATCATGAGCATCAGTGGCACCCCTCCATTCGACGTGAAGATTATCAGTCTTGCATCGTCTTCATATCTTCGACTTTCAATCGTCGATCAATTATTTGAAAACAGAATTAACTCGGCCTTTTAAAATAATTCACGTATATTTAGAATTTCAAATCGATTCATTTCAATGGTTAAATTATTCGACACCACCAATTCTGTTCTTTAATGTAGTTTTCACGCCAAACACATTCAACCATCAAATATCACATAAACTGAGCAAATTCAGTTTATTTCCATTCCATATCGTTTATAATATTTTATCACGATTTATCGCTATTTTATTTATTTAAAAATAGCCAATTTATTCAAAACAACGCTTCAGGCCATAACGCGGCCGTGGCGCTGTTTTTCTTCATATTTGATTTACACGTATCTGAAAATATAACCGTTGGATCTTCACAAATTTTATATCATTAGAAAGATCTTTTCAAAACGAATCCAACGGTTCTAGTTTCGGGAAAATCCGACGGTCGGATCTCCCGCACTAATCATTTGAAGTTACGATTTCAAAATACGAACTGCAGCATCGTTATTCGATTTAATTTAATTATATATATATATATATATATATATAATCGATTCTAGCGCTGTTTTTCTTCAGATTTGAATTAAACATTCCAGACAATCCAACTGTTGGATCTTTACAAAGTTGGTGCCGTTGGAAAGATATTTCCAAGGCGAACCCAACGGTTTCGGTTTCGGGAAAATCCGATGGTCGGATCTCCCACACTAATCGTTTGAAATCACGGTTTCAAAACACGAACTGCTGCTTTGTTATTCGATTTATTTTAATTATATATATATATATATATATATAATCTATTCTTCGATTTCAAAACCATATTCATTTCATACATTTGATAAAAATGATATTTTTATCAAACAAACAATTATTTCAACACTTCACTATTTTTAACAATTCATGTATATAATAAAAATGTGATTTTTATTGTAAAACAATTTATTTCAAAACACGACTATTTTATATAGTTCATATAGATGATAAAAATATGATTTTTATTGTAAAACAATTTATTTCAAAACACGACTATTTTATATAGTTCATATAGATGATAAAAATATGATTTTTATTGTTAAAGCAATTTATTTAAAACACGAGTACCATTCAACACATGAATTTCTATTCAACACATGAATGTTCTCTATAGTTCATATATATAAAATAAAAATGTGATTTTTATTGTTAAAGCAATTTATTTAAAACACGAGTACCATTCAACACATGAATTTCTATTCAACGAATGAATTTCTATTCAACACATGAATGTTCTCTATAGTTCGTATATATAATAAAAATGTGATTTTTATTGTTAAAGCAATTTATTTAAAACACGAGTACCATTCAACACATGAATTTCTATTCAACGAATGAATTTCTATTCAACACATGAATTCGGTTTCAACACATAAAAATAATTTCAACAAATGAAAATAATTCTAACACATGAATATTTCAGAAAATTTCGACAGCATAACGGCAGGGTAGTTAAAACCGGGACCGTATCGAAGTACGACTCCTCGCTCTACCTTAAAACCTTGCGGTTTTTGACAATGGGGATTTCATGCATCTAATTCGCATGCAGGCGAGCATGTTTTCTTTCATTTCCACAACCTATTCTAATTTTGTTTTCAACCATAAATGGATATTTTTCAACCACAGTCAATCATTCTCAACCACAAACAATTCTATCAACCATTCGCATTATTCACCAAATTTCACATCAACCAAATAATCCAAACAATATCACAACCAATAAATATCATCCATGGTCTATGGACGAGGGGAGTATATATATATATATTCGTATATAAATATATTTCAATTCAATTCAATTCATTTCAATGTCATTCCATCGCATATATAATTTTTACAACGCATATATAACTTATATATCGAACATACAACTTATACAATGCTTATACATGAGGTGTACAACGCTTATATAACTCATACATCGACTATATAATTTATACATCGTTGTTTTCCATATCGTTTATAAATTAGAAATCTCACATTGGGTTCCACACCACCAAAAACTGCATAAGGCGCAGAAAAATATGCGGTCTCTTCTAGAATGTAGAAGACGTCCACACGAGTCCATTGTCTCTTGTTTCACTGAATTTCGTTAAGAAACGTAAAAGATATGATTTTTATAGTGAAATCAAAAACCGTAGCGCTTTAAAGTGCTATAAACTATTTAAAATAATTCAGTCGTATACCTTTCTATTTCGTTCAAAACTAGGGTGGAATCTTTCATCCAATCCGTTGCGCTATAGGTCGATCAGGTTATGCAGCTCCGAAGAGCTTGGAAAGGCGCACACAACCATGGTGGTGAGGCCCAACTCGTGGCGGCGGCTGTGGAGGAATTCGGCGGTGAACGCCTGAAGTTCGAGCAGGTGATTCCAACGATTTACACAACGATAAAATCCCAAACTGACATGGATTTGAAGAGGAGGCTTGGATCTTCAAAAAGTTCCAAAGGAGGGTGTGGTTTCGTTGAGAGATGGAAGAGAAAAAGAGGAGGGAAGAATGGGATGAGTTCCGCCGTCGGGTTCAGGGGCATCGGGGAAGAAGAAAACAAATGACCAATAGGAATTTTCTATTTATTTATATATTTTTTTTTCCAAAAATACCCTCTTTCACACACGAACCCAATCCAGACCCAATGACTGTTGTCCCTAGCTAAATACCCCCATTCCGAAAACAATGGGATATGTTTCGAAGGCCCATTCGACTGTTTCAGTCAGTTTCCCTTCAAATTAAAATATAATACATTCAATATTTGATTTGAACGTACATTTCAATTTGCTGGGGCCACATACTGATTCGAAAAATTCCAGAAAAATAAATCCAGCTATGTTTTGACGATACGGTCCCAACAAAACTATTTTCCTCGAATTCTGAGACCGTTTGAAAAATGGTCATTTTCTGGTCGATCCAATTTAACTGTAATAGACCAAAACACATTTTTCTTTGCCACGCTCACATACTAGCTTCAAAAATTATGAAATTTGAAACCTAGCTTCACATCCCGGATCCAACAAAAGTGGTTTAGTCGAATTCCAAGGTCATTTGCAAAATGTCTATTTTCAAGGGCGATATATTCTCTATAACGACCTTTCTGAAAATTAATTTGGCCATAACTTTTGACTCCCGCTACAAAACTTCGATTTTTCAGATTCATTAGAAAGATATTCACTAACAGATTTAAATATTTTTAGTTTCACTAAAATCCGTTTTATTTTGCACCCGGTACAGTTAGTCGAAGTTTGAATTGAAATTTCGAAACCGCCGCGCCATTTCAGGCCTTGTTTATATTTCAAAGTAATTATATTCATTTTCAAACATCGATTCAAACTACTTTTCATCATTATTATTTAAGATATTTATTTTAAATACTTAAAATTCACTAAAGTAGCCAATTTAAAAAATTTAAACTGGTTCAGATTTTCCGAGTTGTTACAACTGCGACTTCGCCTTCTTTAGAAGCGCTTATTTCATCATCTGCAATTGCATCTTTGATAGAGGATTTTACAATTTTATTGTCAGCCGCTTTTGGAGTGGGGACTTTTTTGTCATCTTTGCTTTTACCATCTTTAGCAGCATCTGTAGAGTGTCGTATGTCACCAATTTATTTGACGAAACTCCAAGGCAAATAAAAACAGATATGCCTCACATCAGTTTTCCAATCTGTACTTAATGAAGCAATAGCTAGATAGTATAATGTCCATTACCATTTAAACAACAAATTATGAGTTGATGAAATCAAAGAAACAATCTGTTCAAGTTGAAGATCAAAACTGCAAACTTATCAGAGTAACTCATTGAATCCATCCAATGGCATGCAAAATGAAATACGAACGTCCACGTATCACTTGAAAATAATTTGTTCTATCATCGTGTAGTGTGTGTCTTATATCAATTTTTTCATTGTTCATTTTTTTTGTATGTTCAGCTCAAGATTCTGAAACTACCTATCTGCAGAGTCAAGTAGACCGGACTGGTGCTATGAGTATGCATTAACTGCATAAATTTTCATGTAATAGAAAAGGTAATCTAAAACATTAAATAAAGATTAGATAAAGACTACTCCATCTTGAAACCTTCACAAAATATAAAATGGAAGGAAATTTTGTGTGCACATGGAGCATACGGGGAATTAAGGCAACCAAATTTCACAGAACATAATGTAATGTTATAATGTTATTCACCACTCAAATATGATATACATCCTCTGACGAACACCATTAAGATCTAATATTTGTTAGTTAAACTCGTGGCATGTTTAAAAATTTACCAAACTCAGCTGAAAAATAGAAAACTACATTTTAAATTTTCATTGAACTTAATCAAAAAATTGAAAGCTTTGCTTTCTACGGGTTGAAATAGCAAGAAATACCATTAGTTGAAAATCAAATAAAATCGACTCACTAATAGATTGGCTAAAAAGAAGAAAAGCAATCGTTGAAATAACAAATATTGGTAATGCTTTTATTGACGGTCGTCAATGTATCTTCATGTAATCAAGAATCAGGAATATACCATAACTTATAGGCTTACCATATTGTTTTTGTACTCTGCTGAATAAGCTACAGAAAGTTGTAGAGCTTACCAATTTCTAATGGACATTGCAAACGTAACATTCAAACCATCATATACCAACAAAAAAAACATAACATAGCAGAAATGGCATTTATTATTTGGGATGTATTACTGTTAATTATAAATTAGTAGAAACAGTGTATCAATATAGCGATAGCTTGATTTTTATTTTTTACAACATTGGGTAAACTCTTCGATTTGATGTAACATTTGAAATTAAAATCAATTAAAAGTATTTGACATAATGTTTTGCAAATTTGATATCAGTGACATTTATTTCAGTGTTAATACTGTTAGAAGTGTTATAAATGAATTATATAAATACTTCTGTACTGAAAGCTTTGAAAGTTACAATGTGTCACTATAATAAATCTGAATAAGGTGAAATATAGTAGTACTGAAAATGAGGAAAACAGTGTTAATATCAATTTTGACATCTTCATTAATGCACAATGCAATTTAACTTTGAAACCATAATATACGATTTTTTTTTTACATAATTCATCTATCATAAAACAAATAGCAAATTCTTAACCTTTATATTGAATACTAATAAAAGGTTATGTTTTAAGCACTAAAATATCAAATAAAAGAATTTACCTAACAATGTGATAGTAAAAAACAAACATCCAGTCCCTTCGTTAGTACAATTACTGTTATTATAAAGTCAATAGTAGAGCAAAATCTTAAGCTTGAAAAAGGGATTGCTATTACTTTATTGTTAGGTAAGTTGCTAGTTAATTGCTTGTAAACTACATACAAATTCTGGTGAAAAATATATGAAATCAAATACAGTATTGTCAGAATTCAATACAGTGTCCTTGACATATTTAATATTATTATTATTATTTCACCTTAGTAAAATATATTGCATTGAAGAAAGAAAAGATTTGCATAATTAATTTACTGTTTGTATCATGAACATTCTAAAAAAAAAATTGTAGCTTATTATATTTCTGTAATTTGCATAATTTGTTCAGAACTACGTATGTATATATGTAAGTGTGTGTACATATCTATACTATATTATAATTACCGAGTTCAATTTCCAGGGCTCACAAGCCTTCTAGGAATCGTAAAACTCAACAGTCACAACTATATATTTTCCCTTCCGCGTATCTGTCGTTCCAGACTATTTACTGCTCTGTAGGAATAAGTCAAAACGATCTTTCTCCCTCAGTAATGCCTAACCCTAATCTGAAGTCATCCTTTCCTTCTCACCTAACAACGCCTAACCCTACTTTCGAAATAAGCAGAACGTCGTCTTTTCTAACACCCTAGATAATGTCTAAACCTGATTTGCAGTCCTTGATTTGGAGTCATCTGGCCATCGATATTGATCTATAAAATTGTCTACCGTTCAACCATCATGTCGTCGTCCGTTCAATTTGCTAATTTTTGTCCTCACTTCGTTGACGGTGGCTGTGGAGCTTTTCCATCTACGGCCGTACGCTTTGGGGGATAGCTTCAAAGCTTCTGCTATTGCCATCAGGTAATCTCATATGCCAACTTCTGCGTTATTCTAACTGTTACATAGCATAGCATGCCAAATTTAATTCGAATTTGATATCTACCAGCATCTTTCAACAAATTCCCCAGTTCCATACCTGCTTTCCTTTTATAACTGACATAGAAATGCAACTAAATTGGTTGACCCTAGAATTTTGATTCTTTTTTTTTCTTAAAACAAAACTTTCATTAATAGATTTGCTGGAATGTGGACTTCCAGAACTAGATTTAAATTTTTGTCATATATGGATGATTCTGCAGCAAAATATGGTTATAACTGTAGATAAACCAATGAAGTAGTTTCAGCACCCTTTAAATTGTCTGTCATATGTGAACTGCATATGAAATTGTTGACAATCCTATTAACGTAACTAGAAACAGGAAAGACTGCTACAGGTGTTACCTCACGTACATGCATGTTTATTTACATGTGTGCATATGCTTATACATCGTGAAAATATTTCATATAATTTTTGTAGATGTCTGCGACAACTAGCTGCCACTGGTCAAAATTAGCCGAGGTCGTCTTCTTGAAGGCAAGGTGAGACATTTTGTTAATTTGATCAATTATAGCCAATTGTCAAACATCTCACCAGTTATTTCTATCAACGATACCATGAGGTTTATTTTCTATTTTTTTGTTTGTATATCGACGTATAATGTTTTAGATATTATGCCAATTCAACTTTATTTTGAAATGGGTGAACCTATCTTCTAAAGATAAAATGGAAAAGGCCGGACTAACAATAATAACAGTATCATAATTTTGCATTTACCTTAACGACTGTTATTAAAGATACTAAGAGAAAATAAGGTAAATTATTCACATATATGGCATGATATATCAAATAGCCACTTTAGCTAGCTTTATTCCCTGTGTATTAATAACCATTTTTCCTCTCAAAGTGTTAGTTATTTGTGCAACTTGACGTATGTGATAAAATATGTCAATGGGCTAAAGTACTTTATCTAGCTTTATTCCATGTGTATTGCTGACTATCTTAATTTTTAATGTGTTAGTTATATGTGCTTTTACAAGTTCATATTCAAATTTCTAATAAAATACAAAGAAAAAAAATTCATCTTATATCTCTTTTGGATTTAAGCTATATATGGCATTCGTGTCCATACTCTAGGTTTAGTTCACAACGAGAGAATCAAATAAAGAATTATGAGATGAAAATATTAGTATTATTTAATCACTTAAGCTCAACAAATGTCTATAACAGTTTGTCATGTGCTAAACTCTTATAGATTGTATATACTATTGCTTTCCTGCAATAAAGATTTCGAATCTTTATTGAAAAGTTGAATGTCAAAATTAGTAAGCTGAGGCACCTACAATGTATAAACAACATTATAATTATATGCTCTTCATGTTGTCTTTTTACAATAAGTTAATTGATGTTTACTATAAGCACTATATTTCTTCTTTTTTTAATTGTTGGGCTGAACTTATGAAATAATGCCCAAAAAAAGGCATAAAGATTAGTGTTCGCATTGTAGCTAAAATATCATTGGGATGCCTCATATAATATTATGTTATGTTGCGATTAAATTCGGATAATGCACCTGATGCAGTTGCCTTTGACTACATTTGTAGTGGCTGGCTGGGCTAAAAATATTTACGCACGCACATCTTCTCACCTCCAAAGGATATAATTTAGAGCCAGTAATATTTTCATCGATAATGAATGCAACTACTTACAACATTTGACCCAATAATATGTAGCAACAATCATGCGTCAATGGACTGAATACAAAGTTTTGCTCTAAATCAAACTTTTCCATACTGTTCATTCTCATTGCTGAAGTGGCATTATACCTTTGCTTAACTTCTTAGCTGTAATCTAACTAGATTTTTTATGCTAAACCTTGCTTTTGAAATTATCTAATTTTTTCCTTTATCCAAACGAATTATGCAATGATTTTCAAATTTTTGCCCCAATCCAATTTCCAAAATTTACTACTATGTAGCTATTTAAAACATTCTTTGCGTTTGAGGCATCAATTATAGTGAATTACATAAGCTACATATCTGTATTTATACTCACAACTAACATGTTTTCCACTAACATACATAAAGTAACTCAAACTAACATAAGTTCGTCTATAATGTAATGGACATACATTTTTCATGGTTTGCACACGTGTATTTAAAACATTCTTTGCGTTTGAGGCATCAATTATAGTGAATTACATAAGCTACATATCTGTATTTATACTCACAACTAACATGTTTTCTACTAACATACATAAAGTAACTCAAACTAACATAAGTTCGTCTATAATGTAATGGACATACATTTTTCATGGTTTTCACACGTGTATAACTAGATTTTCCAACAGAAAATTATAAAATGAACTCAATGTGTAGTAGAGATTCATTTAACTATCGGATAAAATTTGGAAGGTAAAAAATACACTTATATTTGGATAAGAGAGAAAAAGACCAATTCTTTTATGCAACTTTAAGCTTATCATCTTCAGATGAATATTGATGCTTTCACCTTTATCATTTTAGTATCAAGTTCTACATGACATGAGCAGAAACTAATCTTACATGTGAGATATTTTTATGTATGTACCGAGGGGCGTAACCGAGATTACAACCGTTCCTAACATAATTTGACAATTTTACATTCAAAAAAAAAAAAAATCAAATTACGTAAGATTAGATAAAATTAAAGCTCTGAAACTACATTTTGTTTATTATACACGATAAAAATATTCATTTTAAAAAAGGAATAAAGTGAAATATAATCATGTTTCAAACTAATCTTATTATAGCTGCACAACAGTTGTAGACTATTTTACATGGAAAATAATTATATAAATACTAATATTTGGATTTATTCTGTTATACATAGCAATGAATATTTAGTTGAACCCATCACCATAGATAAATTGCTTTGACAGGTTATCTATGTTGTTCTACTTCTAACACAGCAACGTTGATAGTCATAAGGCCGTAGGGCTAAAGGCATCACGTACTCTAAATAAA
This sequence comes from Allium sativum, assembly GCA_030737875.1. Lineage (NCBI taxonomy): Eukaryota > Viridiplantae > Streptophyta > Magnoliopsida > Asparagales > Amaryllidaceae > Allium > Allium sativum. The sequence continues at coordinate 980,261,843 of CM060916.1, forward strand.
GAGCGTGTATAAAACTTTAAATAACGTCTAAAGGAATTTTCAAATCGTATGGTTTTACATCGATGAATTACCTAAGTTAAGACGAGGAGATATTTGACTAACTTCATCATCGAATGGTAGATATGAATGATTCTGCTGAGCATTTGTAGCCACAAATGTGAGAAAGTTAGAGTGCATACAAATTGCTAATATCCTATAAAAACCAATATTTATGTCGCTTCATCTCCAATACCTTGAAATTTCAATATTCCCAAGCTAGAAAAAAAAGTTGTTGAGTGGTGACCTATCTCAATCGCCATTTTCTCAACCATCATCCAATTTTTCACCTTTTTCATAATATGATATAAACATCGACAACCCTTTTTTATATTCAGACTCGATTATTAGTATTCTGATTATGAAGATTTGTCACTAACTGACATTATGATGATTATGTTTGAATGCTATTTTTATAACAGTTTTTGGTTTTTTATGATACCACCATTAGTGTTTAATCCTGAAAGCGGAAAAAAAATCTCATACTTGGGTTTTGGTTTCAGGTTATTCAGTACCCGTTTAGAAGGGGGGGGGGTGTAAGACGAAATTGATTTTTCATTATCTGTTTTGTTTGCATTCTACAAATCCTTACAAAATAATCAATTGTTTTTATTGTTGGATTTCCATGCTTTATTTACGAAGTTTGATATTTCAAACGTAGTTGAAGTATTTTTGGTTGAACTAATTACAAATTTCCTATGATTATCTAATATATATGTACTGTTGAGGCTTAGCAAAATATATATAAAGCCGTGAATATGCAATAACATTCCCCATGTTATATATATAACTTGATTTCCTGTTGACATGCTTATTTTTATGGTGTTATTGGGTAGAACATTTTGGTGGTTGGGAGGAAAATTATTATAACAGCTGCAGTTCAATTTTGACTATGTCACGCTAATTTCACATTATAATCTCACTTCTTATCCCTTTTATGTTACCCTGACTTATATGCAACTTGGCAACATCTTAGCAAAATGAAAGTTAATCTGTGCTGTTTATATAAGTTAATCAATTTGTCTGCGATAGCTTTGGAGTCACTTAATAGTTATAACCGGAAAGTAGTGCGTTATTGCCTTCATTCATGTTGTTCACAATTGCTTAGGATTAGTCTGGACTAAATAATACCTGTACATTTTATCTATATTAATCAGTGCACTTCTATAATTATATACTTAAATATGTGTGTGTGTGGGTGGGTGGGTGGTGGATGTGGGTATGGGTGGGTGTGTGTGGGTAACTTTTGTTATTCAAGTTAATTTGTTTCTATATCAATGGGAAACTTTATATATTCATCTTAAGCTATCTATTTAGATTTAGGTTTTTCTAATTACTTTTTTTTGGGTAGAATTAGGATTGTTATATGTCAAAATACACCAATTTTCAGATATACTGCTTTTTCTTACATGCAGTATGTTTAGTTTTGTATCAAAACCACATAATAGTTCATGGACAGGAGCATCACTATATTTATTGCGATTATTTATTTTTTACACAACGATTCAAGTTTCGGTTTTGCTTTTGGTGCTACATATATAACAGGTTCATGGCTTCTCATGTACTGAACATGAAATTCAAGCCATGGATACACAATCAATTTGCTTAGAGTCTCGCATTGTCTTGGGATCGACGACTGAATTAATTTGTTATAACTCTTGCGAAATGGCATTCCACTTCTCTACAGATATCTGTCTACCCAATTTTGATTCATCTTCACATTATAAAAACGAAGAAAATAATGAAATAAAATTTCTCCCTATCAAAAGGTGGTTTACATGTTTGATAATATATTTTATATTTTGAAAGGTGTAGGATATCCTGCATTCAGTTATTAAATATACTGAAGATAATATGGCATATGTAACTAGCATATGTATGTATATGTATTTTCATGTTCGTTGAAATGTTGGCAAAATGCTAATTCCTAGAATTTAGACAAACTAAGTTAACATTGAATACGCTCGACAAGAACAAAATTAAACCTGAAAACATGAAACAATGCGATACTTATGAGTTATGCACATGGTAAATGCATATAGAATTTGATACAATGATCATTGAAAATCATAACCCAAAGTTTCACCACATCCATCTATCATGTGAATCCATCATTGTTTCATGGGATTGGTTGGCTCATTTAGCTAATTTTTCATACAGGAAGTAAAGCATAATTAATGTTCCTTTTTGTAAGGGAATAAACATATATGCCTATTCTTCCTAATAGGTTAACTTTTTTTTAGAATATTACGACTTCGCCATTGGGATATGTACTGCATGTTTGATAATTTGCTAATGTTATGATTTTACTTTTCACTCTATCTTCAAAATAGATCTTATTACCACACAGTTACAGATAAAATAAATCTCATAACTATACCTGATACAAAGGACTAATCAATCTTTTAGCAGTAGATTGTTTTCCTAACGTCATTTTATTATAAAAAGAATATCTCGAAAACCTTTAGACATTTTAATCACTGTTTTCAATCTGTTTCTTGCAATCTTTATACAACTTCGACATAAAATATAATTCAAAATAGAAAACTACGTTGTTAGTGATGTAACAACTAATTCATGTGACATTTTGTATCATATGTTTTTAATTTTTTCTAAATTAATTGGTGGTCTATGTTTCCATTCCTGTGAGTCTTGATCCTTAAATTTATGGCAGAAGAACACACGCCGGTTTGGGATATGAGTTAGTTAGGTGGATGAGATAGTAAGTACACTAGATTGCATATCAAAGTGAGGATGTAAGCAATGGATGGTAGGTACACATCTTGGTGCAGATGGAGATTTTGCATGATAGCTGAGACTGAAATCATGGTCAAAATGAACATGAGCGGATGAGCAGTTGGGCTGCAAGATTGATGGGAGGAAAATGGGATGAATAGGCTTATGCTAAGCTAAACAATCTGTTAAGGATGAGGTTGCACTAACCAGAAACTGAATGCAGCTGACGGAACCGGTAAACACAAAAACTAATGAAGAGACAGTTCAAAAGTAAGCTGACTGTATTCTTTATTTTTAATTCTCAATGAAATCGTTCTCAGTTTCATATGTTTTGGGCAAGGGTTTAATAATTTAAAATTTAGGACTTTCAAAGCCAAATAAGTTACATTTCATGTTCACGGTTTAAACTGTAAGAAGCAGTCAATGTGATGAATTTGTTCTATTTTTATGTACTGGATAACTTGATAGTTCAAGCTAAATTTTGAGCATTCTAATCAAACATTGTTTCTTCATTCTATTGACACTCTTTTTTGCATTTATATATTACAAGAATTTTGGATGCAACTTATTATAGTTACTTTCAGGCATGGTTGTGACCGTTTTCCATAATACCAATATACCCTACAGAAAAATCATAGTTTTGTGTGCACCGTGAATACGTTAAATTTCTGGTGGCCTTTAGAATTGACAGATTATTTCCGAACAGTAAGTGTTGCAAACAATATTGGCAATTTGTATGCACTCTAAAATTTTCTTGATCCTGAACATCTTTCAAACTCTATTGAGGATAATTTTACTCATGATCCTATGTCATACAAATTCTAAAATTTTATTATTATTTCTTTTTCAATACGCACAATATATGATCTAATAATATAGCCTGACCAGTGTGCTTAGATCTAGAGTATTAGATTACATAGATACCTAGAATGTTTGCCGTTATTCAAAAGCTTACTGCATTTTTGCGTACTCTTATACGCATAATCATCATTGCTAAATTATTATGTGCTTCATATCAAAGATTAAACGATGAAAAATAATTGATGCATATATATAAATGATGACCAACAAAAGAAGTGTACGATACGACCATAGTGAGCATTATCATGAAAGTGGAACCCAATATCAAACCCAGCTGACCAATAGCCCATGCTAAGGACAACCTCACTGAACCTACAACTGCAGTTATCATGCGAGATGATGATGTTTAAACCATGCATGTATATCATACCTCCAGTTTTAATAACTTCTATATTTATACATGCAGATAAAAGTGGAAATACTTTTGTGCCTGTTTTCTTTAAGTGGACATTGTCATCAAATACATTAGAGAATTGAAGGCTGGATTCAACATCTGCATGAGTTTTTGACTGCGATTCGACATCTAGATATGTTCCTGGAGTTGCATCATGATTTATACATCAGCTAACTGTAACAATGAATATATCCATTTAGTAAAAAAAAGTTGTATATCTACATTATTTTGTATATGTGGGCTGTAACAACCTAAATTTTTATAGTATTTTAATTAATGGTTTAATTCAAAATTTTGATTTATTTATTTTAATTATTTTCATTTTATGGAAATAATTTTTATTTTGATTATTTAAAACTAAATTTGTTTGGATTTTTTTAAAACAAATGAAATCGTTTTATATAAATACAACTTAATAATACAAATCAATAATTGCTAAGTTAGAATCTTATTTATTGGAAACTTTAATTGAGATATTTATTTGAATTTGAAATTTATTCTTGAAATTTTATTAAATATTGAAAGCTCGTATAAGTATACAATATGTTTCCAATGTTAAATTTTATCTTTGATTTGATTACAAATTATTCCTCTTTTATATCTTCCATGCGCATTGATTATTGTTGATTCAAACATTGCAAAAATTTAATTGTCATATTCTTTTTCCTTTGATATCGTCAATTATTGATTGCAAACTTTTTGTTAATTATATATTTCCAAAACAGTCTTGTGCATTTTGAATTTCGAAACGTTTGATTGTCTATTTATTTATTGCCAAACCATCCGTCCTCTGAATAAAAATATGTATTTTCTTTTAATTACAAGCATTGATTACCTTTTTAATGCTCAACGTCCGTTCCTTAGTATTAATGTTTTCTTTATACGTTCGTTGTTTCAAAATTTAAACCGTTCATTCCTTAATGTTATAATCCATTTGTTTTTTTTTTTTGTAAACACTAATTACATATTAAGGTTCAGCATACATTTATTTGTATTATTTCTTTACATATATGTTCACGTTTTCAAAATTTAAATCGTCCAGTTTTAATTGCCTAAAATTTTGCATGTTAATTTTCAAAGCTTCGTTCATTTCCGAAACATACGTTATATTCCCATCATTGGTTATAAAATTGGGAAATAAAACAATACACTGCTCTCCTTTAACCAAAAAGTCTTCTACCTGTTTTCTCCATCTTCTTTACGCCATTCCTCTTCCCCTTTTATTTTTGTCTTTCTTCTTCGTGAAACCAGAAGAGCGAGCTTCTCACCTCCCTTCCATCGCAACTCTTTGTTCCCTCAACCCCGCTTCCATCCCTCCAGTCCATTGACGCCACTAGAACCGCACCCTGCCTTACCCCAACCCGCGCCTTCACCTCCAGCCATCACCACCGCCTTCAGCTATATCCGACCCTTCCAAACTGCCGCACCCAACAGCCAAGCTCCGCCTTCCCTTCGCCGACCAGCTAGCCAACACCTGCTCCGATCTGAAGCCCATCCGAAGACCAGAGCCTTTCCCCTTGCCAGCCTTGTCGGCCCCTTCCCTGAATCCGAGAACATTTACTCACCTCCATCCCTGAACCGGCCATTCTCTTTGCTGTTACCCTAACCGTTAGTCTCATTTCTTCCTATGTGTGCGTAAGTTTTCCTTATTTTGAGGTGCATGAGTTTGCGAGTGATTATGTATTTATGTGTGTGTGTGTGTGTGTGATGGCATGAGAGTTTTGTATGGTGTGCGTGAGAGAGCCTTGCATGTGATGTGTGTGGTTTGTGTTTAGTTTATGTCGTGCGTTATATGTAAGTTACTTTTGAATTTATTTACTTGAAAAAAATGTATGTGTACATATATTTTGTTTAAATATTTATATATGGATATATATACTTATATAATTGTTTTGGTGTGTGCGTGATCAGTGTGTGTGTAAGTTTTGGGTGTGTGAGTTTGGTGTTTCCATGTATGCGTGGGTATGATGGTTTATTGTTTTATATATTAGTTAATTGTAGTGGAGATATTCAGCAACCCATACTTCATAGCTTTCAAATGACTCAATGATTTATATTTATTTTATGTAACAGTGGGACATAATCAAGCATTCTCATGTTATTGTTTCTTTGAAGTGTTAGAGATGTTAGGCAATTAAGCATGACGAACATATGGTAGATGGAATTTGAAGTTGTGAACTATAAGGAATATTTTAACATATATCATACTTAGTGGTAATTTTCATTGAAAAATGGGAGTATCTTTACTTTAAATATATATTTGGTGTACATGCATGTGTGTTGATTTTTAAATAAATAAATAAATATATTTTAGTGTGTGGGTGTATATATATATATATATATATATGAATATAAATATATATATTTGTTTGAAATTTTATTTTATTATTAATATGTATGTATATATATTTTTAACGATTGTCTATATATAATATATAGTTTGCGAAGGTATATATATATTTAATTGATTTTGTGTATTGTTTTGTGTGTGTGGCGTAGTGTATTGTGTATGTGCATTCCTGTTTATAGGCATGTGTGGGTTTTGTGTAGTGTTTTTATTTTTCTAGTGTGTGGTGCGTGAGTCATACTGTATGCATGTAGTTATTGTAGTGAGCGTGTATTTTATAATACTGTGTGTAACTGCATTTGTATTTGTGTGTATTTAATAAAATTTATATTTTATAACAATAAATGTATTGTTTTGAGTCTATTTGTTTTGAAGGCAAATTTATATGTATGTATATATGTTATATATAATCTATAATATACAAGCTTTGGGAGTGTTTTCATGCGTGTGAAATGGTGTGGGTACAACATTGTGTGTGCGTATATTTGTGTTAAGTTTGTTTTGAACATTTATTTGTTTAAAAAAAATGTGTATGTATATTTCTTTAAATGTTTATATATGCATACAATGGTTTTTATGTATTTTGCGTGTGGGTTTGCATTGTATATTTATTTTATATATAAAGTTTTGGTGTGTTACACAATATATAAATTTATAAAATATCTTGGTATGTATTGAACTTGAACTATATATATATATGTTATGGTTTTACCATCCGTGTATGTATATATATAAATATATATATAATATTTGTAAAAGTAAATGTTGTGTTTTTATTTTAAGTCGGTTTGGTGTTGAGCTTAAAGACCGTTCTGAAACCCAGTAGCCTTACCGATCCTTTGAGACATTCCCTATCCTCCTCTTATGAAAAAAATATAATGAGTAAGCATCGAGCTGAAATTATTCTGAATCGTGCATGGAAGTCGTCGTTTCAATTCTGCATAAATTCATCTATTGTCTTTAATCTGCGCCACGAAAGGTGAGTTTATCTCACACCTGACTCACATTACTTCATAGATGTTATATCAACTACATGAACTGTTATGAAATGTATAGGATTGTCAGTAGAAATTGTTTGTTTAAATATACACTTTTATATGTGACACAATATTCATGTGACATGTATGTACACTGATTATATATGACTATGATGTGATTGATGATATGTGATGATTTGTTATGTTGTAGATACCCCTTGTTTAGAAAAAAAATCACTAAGGGTTGAAATGATACATACCCGAACGAACATTAGATTAAGGAAAATCGTTATGGGTTGAAATGATAGACCTGAATGATTTTTACTGAATTTGGGATTGCGGGTTGAAATGATAAACCCGTAGAAATTTTATAAATTGCGGGTTGAAATGATAAATATCCGTATCACTTGACCATAGGGTAGAAAACTATATACGGACACCGTTGGTCATGTTTTCGAATTAAAATGATTTGGAAAATTTGATTGTAATATTATTAGTTTAACATCTTATATTTTATATTTATATTTTAAAGACTTATACTTAAATTTTGTAAATTATAAATTATATGTTTTAAAATTATTTTATAAGTAAAAATGTATTTAAATGCTTATTTAAGATTTTACTTATAATTCATTTATTTTAAACTATATAATTTAATCATATATATATATATATTTTAACTTTAAATTAATATATTATAATAAATTATTCTTTCTAAACCTATTTCTGAATTAATTTAAACCTATATATGTTTATAAAGTTATTTTCTATATAAATTTATAACTTATAAACAATATTTTTAATGCTTATTTTATATATATATTTTATAAACTTTAATAATAAACTCAAAAGGTGGACAAGTTTTGATTTTGTGATTTAAAAGCGAGGTTTAAAGAATTAAATTTATATAACGATACTTGATTCAATGAATTTGAATTTTAATCAACTAAATGCGAATTTTGAATTGACATAAATATTGAACTGTATAGGAAATGTACGTGAACTACGTAGTTAATTGGAATTTGAATTTATAATTGATATGAATATATGAATTCGATTATAAATTGAATGAATATGAATTGAAATAACTCTATATATGGAATTGATTCATAAAATGTTTGGTTTGAATTAAAGAAATTTCTTAAATCAATTTATTTCGAGATATGATTTTATTAAAATGGCCACGGTGTGAAAAATGTAAACGTTTGGTTGTTAAAGAGACCGGGATCGGATATTGTCATACTCTCTGCCAATACCGAAAACCACTTTAACAACTGTGTACGCGGTGGAGTTCCAGAATGAAGTAGGATGGTTTGGTGGCGATTACTGGATTGAAGAAAGAGAACGTTGATGGATAGCCTTGACCTTCGGGTCATAATTAAAATGACTAAAACAGGTGCTATACCGTGATTAAGTGAGGTCGCACCTCCATCGGACACACTTCTTCGAACCATATCTATTACTTTGTGATTTGATTGGTGGCCACCCTTGATTATGGGAGTGTTGTTCGAGGTGGGCGGTAGTTGCGGCTATGCGTTACCACCGGTCCGGGCGTGCATCGGTAGAATCCTACCGTGGGTATTCCTCGTGTGCCTTGTCATATTATCCTGATCGAGCCCCCTACGATTTTGATTTAGCGTTGTCGTATCACGGCGCATCCCTATCCGCCGACGTACTGGTGTGTTATATGCAAACTGTACGATAACGGTATAAACGGTGTAAGGGTAATAATGGTAATCCCGCTTACACTATTTTCAATAGTATATTTAAACATAGACACTATTATAATAGCGTATTATATTATATGATATTAGTTTAACGGATCCTTAGAGGATGGTGATCCCAAACATCCTCTAAGTTACTGATGCATTTCATTTAATATTTCATTTAAGTTGGTTTACTTCCATGAGAATGTTTGTCCTGATCCGAGTTGTTTTGTTTTGCATTATTGCTCGGGTCAGATCGAGTATTGCAGTGTTGAGATTTCACCTTTTAAAGCTGGGGACGGTTGAAGATATCACCTCTACTTGTTGATTCTGGCTATTTCTCCTTTGTATTAGAAATTCTTGTATTTAGATTTCCGCTGTATTAAATTTTGTAACTCTGATATTATGTATAAATTTTTGATTTTTATTTAGTAGCTTCATGAACTACTATTGTATAATTTATTTATTCCACTGCGAGATATTCTGGTTTTCTGTGTCTGTGATTCTGTGATTTATTCTATTTACCTCAGAAGCTAATAACATTCTGTCATTTCGAACGGTTTGAGTTGGTTTAATTACCAGCTTGAAGCGGACGAAAGACGGTATGTTACATGGGCCGAGACTTGCAAAGTTATCAGGGATCCTGGATGGAAGTGTTTGACTTCTAGGCAATATTATGTCAGCCGAGTTTGAAGGTGGCTGAAATGAAATGGAAGCTCTGGAATATTGAGTATTTAATGGAGCCACGCCTACATCATAAAATGAGTAGCATGTAATTGATATGGGTTGGGATTTGATGCGTTGAATTCCAAGCAAACCAGCTGCTCATTTAGATAGTTGCTTATACTGCAAAATCCAAGCTTTTGGTGAAGGAAAATATGGCTGTTTGCTTTGTTATTTATTCATATGCGTATAACCATCCACCCTTTTATTCGTAGGCTTTGTGCAATTTTTTCATGTACATATGTAATTGTAGGGTTTGAGTTTGAATTAAAGCTTATTTTATGAAATAATTGTGCAAATTTTTCATGTACATATGTTATTGTAGGGTTTGAGTTTGAATTAAAGCTTATTTTATGAAATAATTTTTGTTAGAAAGCAGCCTATGATAATGGCGTTGGTATTTGCACAATCGGTTATGTTTGCTTCTGTACAAATATATTTGAAAATGGTAGTTACACACCTTATGTCAGTTTCGTTTCATGAACCTTTGATGAGTTGTCCATCCTACTGACGCAGCATATGCGAGGGCTATATCGATACCTACAATAGAGAAAAACCAATCTGATCAACACAGTAAATTTCAAGGGGCAGCGCATATATTCATTTGGCAAACATCATTAATTTTTTGCGTGCAAATGAATGCATGCTTCATGTGTTAAAAAGAAGGCCCATATATTTAAATGGAACGGTTAGTTTTAGTTTGAAGGATTTTTAAACACAATTTTCGCACCTTTTCAGAAATTTCGAAACATACAGTTTTCCTAACTTCACGGCAAACATCATTAGTTTTTGTGATTTGATGAACATATTCAAGCTTTGGTAAAGATTTGATTTAGTAAAAATCCTTTCACATATGCATGAATTATATGTTTTGTATTTTTTTACATGTATTTAAATAGAACCAGTCTTTTATATGCATGTACACCTTCCAATGAATATAATCAAGTTCCAAGTACATGGGCTCTAAATATTTTGTATAATTTCATATGAATCGTGCTATCTTTTCTAGATAGCTAAAATTGTCAAATGTACGCTTTTAGATAGAATATTTCCTTTAAATAGCCGATTATAGATATGTGTACCCTCAAGTAAGCAGATTTCCTATTTAGATATGTATACCCACAAGTAAGCACATTTCCTATTTACCTTCCGAATTCGACTATACGAGTCTATTATAGAAATCTCAAGTATAAAAATACTATTGCATAATAGTTTGGACTTTGAGTATATTCTGGCTTGCAAGATAATATATAGCTTTGAACATATAAATTGATTTCATATGTACATGATTTCAAAAACATACTTGGATCGAGCATTAAGAAAATCTCAATACATATATGTTTTTTAATTCTATAAGTTCTGTGGTTGATATTTTATGACTATTTAGTAATATTTCTCAATTTATAATAATATTAATTTAAACTGCTATTACACGTACATCAAAATTATCTGTTTTTTTTTCTTCATGAAGATGAGATAATACCATGTTCTCTATGGCTATTTGATCTTCCATATTCTTTAGCTGAAAATGATAACATGAGACTATACTCAAGCCAGGGCATAATGACAAAAGTTAATTTCCAATAATTTTTGATGATTTAGTCATCAACTAGATCAACTGAATTGATAAGTTTATAACAAATTTTTAGATGAACCTTAAAGTTGTATTCCTGGATCATTGTAATACTTCCACTACGAGAACAGTTAGAGCACAACACAATTTCTTAATTAAATAAAACACTAAACTTTGTTGAAATTAGAGATACATGGTTGAAACACAAGCCAAGTAGTCATTTGTAATGTACAACCTTCACATATTTGTTAGGGATTGCGAAATGCGGATCTTAAGGCAAAACAAACACTAGAGGGAGAAGGGAGGGAGGGTAAATAGTGTTTATGAGGGATTTATGGAAATTCTAAACTTAATTGATCTGGCATATGAATCACAAACACAAGAGATGACAACAAACACAGAAACAGATAAATATAAAATACAAAAAAGGAAAGAACACACCGGATCTTATACTGGCTCGGATTACTCCTACGTCCAGTCCCATGCAATGCTGGATTGCGCAGAGTTTTATTATTATCGATATCCAAGTACAACCCCTTGATTTAACGGCTATAAGGTTAACATCGCTCCGAACACCCTTGAATTCTCGGCAACAAAGTTAACACCGCTCACTTTCCTTGATTTCAGGGCTACGACACACACTTTCCCAAACAATTCCCAAATGATTACAACAGTCCTATAACTCTTCAATAACACTTCCAAATTGATAGTAGTAGATAGAGATTGAGAAGAGATGATGTTTTATATAATTTGAGTATAAATTGGCAAATTATAAGGGTAGAAATCAAGAAAATGATGTATTTTAATGATGGTATGAAAAGGGGTGAAGATGGAGAAGAAGAATGATGAAAGAAATCAAAATCGGCCTCTATTTATAATATCTCAATGGTTGCAACGTTTCAGAAACATTACAAATATTAAAAAAACACTTCCTTTGAAAATTAAAAAAAATGACATTTGTATGTCGACATAGGCATTTATGTATGTCGTCATTTGCCTTGTAATTCGATTTTTATAACTATTTTTCGAGTGTTTAAACATACATGCTATTCTAAAAATTCTTGAATCAAAACTTAATAATATAAATATATATTCTAAAGTGTAAATCATATGAAATCATAATAATATATTATATATACATATTTATAAAGTTATAAGGTTTTAAACTATATAACTATATATATATAAACTTATATATATATCTGAAACTTTATAAACATATATGTTTGAAATCATAAGAAAGATAATATTTTGAAATCATTTAGAAAAATAATTTGAAATCAGGATCTGAAATTTGAAAATCAGAATTTGAACCTGGAGTATTATTCAGAGTCTTACATATAAACTAGACTTTATTACTATATTTTTCTTGAACTCTTTAAATTTTGATACTTGATAACTCATGAGTCTTGAATCTTTTCTGAATCCTGAATCTTTGAAACTCTAAAACTGTACAGTCTTCAGTATTTAAGTCCTGTATACATGTCCTGCATATATATATATATATATATATATATATATATATATGTAACACCCCACCTCCGCCAGGGTGACTCTTGCAAGAACACTAGCTTCGGAGGGGCGTTTAAACAAGGTAAACATGCATGCAGATATCACAAGACAGAATATATAAGTTAAACAGAGTAGTAAAGCAGCGGATAAAACTAGCATTTCAAAACCATAGTTAAGTTACAACAAAGTACTTGATCATTATTTTCCAACAAACAAAGTCTAGCATAAACTTAAAAACCGAAATACATAAAGTACTATCCCCAAAATGAAGTGATAAACCATAACCAGCTCAATGTCCGAGACCGTACATGAGCAAATCCAGTAAGCAAGCTGTAAAGATCCAAGCTAAGCTCCAATGTTCCCACCCTGAGGACCTGGGGGGGGAACGGAAGAAAAGAGGCGAAAGAAAACGGGTCAGTCAAAAAGACTGGTAAGCCCTACTACTATCTGTCTATGAACTAGTAAAGTTAACTGGCATGAGAAGCTGAGATGAACATAAGGATAACAACATACTGGCATGGTGATTAACTAACAAGATAGATAAAGGTGTCATCGCATAATCAAGGTTAAGTTTTGCACCACGGGTGTACTAGCATTCTAACATGTCAAGTAAAAACAAGAATTGATCCCTTGGCCCAAGCTTGGCCCAATATAATGAGGTGACCTAAATCAAGGTCCAACTACACAGTCTAGTCGATCGACTCCCTATAAGCCTAACTCGTCAAGTGTCGGTGTCATGCGGCTTAATCATGTAATGTAGTTGACTGTGCAGGGTCCACCCTAGGGTGTATCTGGCCCTACGGTGTAACCCTCTGACACCATACCATGATGCACAGTCCAAACCTACCGTTGCCCGTGTTCAACTCCGGACTTGATGTGCACGACCATGGTCTGCCTGAACAACCGGGGCATCATTCAGCCATCTCTTTTGGTCTCTTACAATCAGCCCAGTAATCGTGCCCTACCCTAGCCTAGTCCTAGGGTCTTATGATACATCTAGAAGGTTACTGCTGAAAAGGACCACGCAACTAGGGTTTCTTAACGGGTTAAATGTGGTTAACCCGATCCAAACGTGGATTAAATCGGTTAAGAGTACCCAAGGCTCCTGACTTAACCTCGATTAATCCATAAAGCCCAAATTGGTTAAGTATTAAGTGGACCATGACTTAACCCTAATCAGGAGGCATTAATTAACTTAATGCGCTTTAACCTCTCACATTAGACTTTGTTGTGGTTACTAGTTAAGTCGGGCGGGTCCGGATAGCTTTACACCACAACTAGGTCTAACCTCGGGTTCGAGCACAACATGACCAACTTCTCACATTGGGTCCTATTGTTTGTAGCTACTAGTTAAGCCAGGCGGGTCCGGGTAGATTTATGCTACAAACTCAACCCAACCTCGAGTTGGCCACACTCATATTTTCTAAGTGTCATGTCCATTATGTTTCCAAAACATAATTACAAGTTAACATATCACGTCATGTTACAAAAATCATGTTCATGTCATTATGTTACCCAACCCCAACGTAATCCCATCGTTTACATAATCGCAACAACGCATAAAGGATAAAATAGGGAACTTGACATAACCATGACATAAAGGTGTTGAAGCCACAAGTTTAACATGGTGGCATATGAAATGTACATATGTTCATATACTTGCATATTGCATTATTAGGCTTCAAAAGCATGCATAAAACCAAACTTAGCATATGAGTGATACATGGTGATAAATAACATGTAGAAGTTGCTAGAAGTTCGCATTTTGCCTCACATGCAAGTTATCATAAGGGATATGATAACTTTCATGTTGCCAAAATGCAACCTTTAATATAAAGCTTGGAGCTTTATGCTCAAAACCTCAAGTTTAACTTGCATAACATGATAACATGATCAACCCAAACTTGCATAACATAGCAACATGTGTCATACATAATGATTAAACCAACTTGCATAATGATCATCCAAACTTGCATATAATGATCAACAAACTTGCATATAATGATCAACCAAACTTGCATATAATGACCAACCAAACTTGCATATAATGATCAACCAAACTTGCATATAATGATCAACCAAACTTGCATATAATGATCAACCCCAAACTTGCATCATTCATTTAACTTTAGAGTTCAAAGAAAGAAAGTAGAAAAGGGCTTACAATGCTATGAAGACACAAATAAATATTTATTATAAAGATTGAGACGAAGCCCTTATGCAAGCACCAAAAACCCAAATATGCAAGCTCCAAATGAAAACCCTTGAGCCAATTCAATAAAAACCCTTGCTTTGAAATAGAAATGTTGCAACTTGACTTGAATGCAAGCTAAGAACACTCATACAAGTTTGAAAACACTTGTATGAACTCAAAATCTCTCATAGAAATTAACTTAGAAATTTTAGCATGAGAGTGGAGGCCATGAGAGGAACAAATTTGACATAGTTTAGTTGTAGGATTGAATAATGGTGATTTAGGCTAGGTTTGGGGTCTTTTTATAGAGGATTAGGATAGTATTAGCCATAGGATTAACCCTAGATTCAATCCAAGCCATCAAAGCATGTCTTGGGGAAGAAGTCAAGTGTAGGAACCATCTAGGGCCTTTAGATTAAAGCTGAACCATGAGAACCATTCAAATGCAAAATCTGCATTTGAGCGAATCGGCCCACGGGTTGACAGCCAAATACCCTGGATTAACCCCTAGTCGACCCAGCGGGCTCGGGTCGACCTCAAAAATCGGCCGGTTCGGTTATTCCCCTCTCCCAATTCGCTGTTTTGAACATTTTTGCATATTTATTTATTTAATTTTCAATTATATATATATATATATATATCAATATATATATTTCTCTGCGCAACCCATTTCACTTAATTAAGTATACTTTAATTTGTGAATTTTTCGTGAAACTTCGCGAAGCCATATCTTGGTCATACGGACTCCGATTTTCGAAAACTCGGACTCTATTTCGCGTATTTTTCCGAGACGAACGCAATGGCACAGCCCGTTTCCCTTGATTCAGATTTTACAGTTTAATTCTGCCTCCATTTATGTTATAACATGTTATTCAAAAATACGGGTTGTTACAATATATATATTATAGATAAAGATGTTAGTATATATTTTATAATCATCAATTAATAATGATAATTGAAATAAGGTTGTCATTAAAACTCCATTCTCCAACAGTCTTCATAAATACTTTGATAATCATTCACAACAGCTGTGTGCGTAGGACGGGTTCGCACTTGTATATGCATATGTGCGTGTACATATGTGTGCGCGTGTGTGTGCGTATGCCCCCTCCACTAACAACAAATCTCTATGAGGTTAGATAGCAACTCATAAGTTTAAAATGTTTATCTATATTATCAATATGTAGAAATTTTAAATGTTTCCAATAGAGCTGTCATATATAAAAGGGGCTAACATTCTTTACATCGTGAGTCCTCAGAGTCCGTCAAATTTATTTGAATTAAGTGAATTTAGATTATCTCGGTGTCACTTGAAAAGTGTCAAAACCAGTATCGTTACTCCAATATTATGCGGTTGCACATTTTTTAATGAAACTCAATACTAAAGTTGAAATATGTAGATGTTGTATTTGTATACTAAGTTTTGTGACTATTCTAAATGTCTAGTAGAGAAGGTTAAAAAAAGTGTAGCGCTAGGTAAAGGAAAATCCAATAGAGGAGTAAAAATATTTTCAAAATGTTAACTTACTCATGGATAAAATTAAAAAGCAATATATTAAGAATAAACAAAAACAAAACAAACAAAGAAGATACAAAACATATTTAAGATAATGTAACTAACAATAGAAATGTCAAAAGTAAAATGCACAACCAAGTTTAAAATTAACGATGTAGTTAATAACCCTTTTATAAATTTACTTAAACAATGAATCATATTTTACTATTATTAGTGGGGGTATGCAAGATAACAAATATCTTAAACGCAACTCTTCAATGTAGTTCAGAAAAATATATTAAATGGGATATGCTGATAGGAAACATAGACGAAATAGACAAAAAGACACTTGGATATTATCTTAATCAAATGATATAATAAATCCAACAAAATAGACAAAAAATCTCAATAGCTAAAATGCAAAAAAAAAGTATGTATTAAATCAAGTTAAAAACACTTTAGTTAGTCGAGTTAAATGCGCACTCTTGTTACTTTAGACACAGAACAAACTCATGTATTAGACCAATACTCCATATTAGTATATTATTCTAGCTACCATGACATGCATTTTTAAAATAATATATAATATTATAATGTGTCTAATGCATAATGAACAGAATAAAGCTCGTAGATGGTAATAATGCCACAATGAGAAACAAAACCATAAAGAACCACACAAAAATGGTCAGTAATTTTTATGGGTTGATGCTCTATATTCTCAATCAGTTCTTTGCCAATAGTTCCATAAATACTGAAAAAGAATGAATTACATGTACTATGTATCATCCCACAATGCATAATTTGTGGTCTACAAAGAACAAAGTGCAAACCTAGATAATTCAAAAACATAATATAAACGTTCTGTGAAGACCGTAACCATGCAATAAAATGACATCGAATATGAAAAATTTGATGGAAAAAATAAATCATGTTATGTATCTGAACCAAAAACAATATTTCAAATCGTCTATAGAGAAAAAAGTATCACATCAATCAAGAAATAAAATAATGAGATTTCATTTATATGTTTTGTTTTAATTATTCAACCAAGTTCATATTCATTTGTTACATAAATAAACCATAAAAGTATATTTAATCACGATAGTAATAATTTTTATTGTATTTAAAGAAGCTTTCCTATCCATTTTGATGTAAATTAAGAGTGTAAAAATGACAAATCAATTGATATCAGGTTTTAGATGTACTTAAGAAATGCTAGCTTAATGTTGATGGTGCAGTTTTAGCCAATGAGTTTTTTTTAGTATGCTTGATTCTTCCTTTATAAAGTATTTACAAATCTCTCTACAATACATGGGACAGCCATGAAATTTTAGAAGTAAGCAACATGCCAATAGACCAAAAGTTTCAGATAAACACCATGGGTGGTAAAGATGAGAAATGAAACAATCATATGATAAAGTACATACATTTTGTCCTAAAGAGTAAAATTATACAATTTAGTCAAGTTAAGAAGTTAAAATTTCAATTTCAAGGTAGTGGCAAATAAAGTATTATACATCTCTTAGAAATTATCAATTAAGAGAAGTTAAATAACTAAATAGTTATCAAAATTGATACAGTCAATTGAAAGTAATTACCCAGGAAGAGATGATACTCATCATCGGCTGTCAAAGAAAATTTCATGAATACTTTTGACTGCTCCTTTTCACCACTTCATATGATTGAATCATATGCACCATGTTACTTAAAAACCTATAAAGTTGAATCCACATAATAAATAATTTAAAATATCAGACGTAGTTTTTCTATAAGATTCTAGTTTATGTTTCTTATCAATCAAGGGTCTTTGTTTTTTAATACGATTGAAGCTACCATGTTGATGTTCACCCTCATCCAAATCCCATATGCCAAAATTTTTGCTTATTTATACGACTATTATAAGCCTTTTGTGTCACATGATATTTCAAAAAATTAACCATTAAAAAGTTTCATATTGATATAGTAAATAACAATGCAAAGTTATTTAATATGATCCAGAAATTAAAATCAGCTAAAGTGCAAGTGAATAGATTCAACCAATGAAATATGCTCTTATGGTTATACTTTGTTAAATACGGAGGTGAATACAACAATGAAATATTTTATAAATGAAATAGCACTCAAGTACCAAAAATAAAAGTGAAACCCACTAAAATGCAAAACTATCAACAAAACCAACGGTAGCATAGGTTATGAGAAAGAAGAATCCATACTGGCCATGTTTTCCAAGCATTGTAAACATGAACTGCAAAACCAGAGATAAAATTATGCTTAGTAAAATTCTCATTAATTGAAGATGTAATAACAAAACATAAAGATTCTACTTTGTCGATATTTGAACCATATAACGAAACTATTACAGCATGAATACATTTGATAACATGAAATCACAAAGTACCTCATAATAATATTTTCGCTTGAACATGTTTCCAAGGATTGCAAATAAACGGTAATAATTTTCCTTGGATTGGGAGCCATTACTATTATCCGCCTAAGAACGAAGAAGAGAGAAATCCTGGGCTTCCTTAATGGATCTGAGATTTACCAAATATTGATCCAACTAAATTCAGAGGAGAATGGAGAAAATATATATTAATACAACTTGCATTACGAAGATAAGCAAGTGGAGAGTTCATCCACATCATTAGTACAGAATTATGCACATGGGTATAACTAAAAGCATGGCCAATCAACCACTTGATCCACAAAGTAATTGATACGTTAAAACTAAAACAATTTCTGTTCTTTAAAATATTACTCTAATTTGTTGTAATATAGTCATTCTATATTTTATTTTTGCATCATGTAACTTAACTAAAATTTCCATTCAACGTTCGTTCATCGGGTTTCAGGTAAATAGAAGAATATCTTTTCAAAGATTACAAATTTGCCTCTATTTAGTTCCCCTTTTAGTAGTTTGTTTGGCATTAAGTTAGTGCCTGAGTTAATTTCCATTCAAAATTCATTTGGTATGTTATAGACCATGGAGGAAAACGTTACAAATTTAAAATTATTTAGTGTTTTTCATTTCCCTTTTTCACAATTAAAAGTTATTATCCTTTGATAGAACTACAATAGTATTGTTGGTATAGAAAAATATTTTCCTATTTTATGATTATTTCTCCTGTAGTAATGGTCTATGTTATCTTTGGTTATCTAATTGATCTGATATGTTTCCTCTACATTGATTCTATCCTTCCTTAATTGTAGCACCACGAATTATTACTTTGATCCTCTATTAAATATATTAGAGTATATTATATTCCATATACACACAAAGAGAGGATGGTAAAATTTCCGTTAACTGAAGACGTAATAATAAATATAAAGATTCTACTTTGTCCATATTTTAACCATATATTAGAACCATCAGAGCATGAATACATTTAATAACATGAAATTGCAAAGTACCTCATAATAATAATCTCACTTGATAATGTTTCCAAGGATTGTAAATAGAGGAATAGGTAGATCAGCAGTAGCAACTTGCATTGGATGGGGAATCATTACTTTTACCCACCAAAGCTCATGAAGAGAGAACTCGTAAGCACCCTTAATGGATCGGAAAAGTAAATGATTTTGATAGAAACATAGGACTAAACTACAACTAAGTTAACAACAAAAGCCAAATACCTAAATCTTTCAAAACTTGAAGGCAAAACAGTAGATAAAGATAAAATATTTTAAGCTATGTTCATGATATCCGAAGCCACTTGGGCAATAACAATATGAAGTGGTTCAGTTATGTACGTTCACGTTGGTAGTAGAGCAAAACAAATTGAAAAGCCATAGCCACTAAATAGCTTGAAAGAAAACAAACGTAAATTTTATAAAAGGAAAAATTGAATTTAGAGAATGTGAAATGCCCCTTTAGAATTCCTTTTACCTTGCATCTGTACTTGAATATGGCTCGATTTAGTAAACGAAATAAAATGAAGGAAAAGGGAACATTTCAAATGTATTGAGCAATATTGTTAGTTTATGTATTTCTGATCCACAAAACTATATAAAAAAAATGGACGGAACTGAAAAAGCTGCTCAAAACATACGTGCGAAAAGTGAACATATTTTATCGTCAATTCCATTGTAAACCACTACCACAGAGGATTAACAAATGTGTTGTAAAATCAAACCTTGTTGAATGCATTGTATGTTGGAGTCTGTTAGCATCATGCAAAATAGACTTAAAGAATACGGACAAAAACTAAAAAAACACATGTATTAGCTACCTAATGGATCCCCTAGTATGACCCACCAATAAGACATGCAGGCGGAAAATTAAAATAAATATTAGAAATTGTAAGCAATCAAGTTTACTAGAAAGAAACATGGGCCAACTAAATTTAATATGCAACATCGCAGCGATTTCAATATAGCAAATAAGTACAATAGATGAGGAAGACAGAATGAAACATGAACTTACACATTTGATTGGAGGAAAGAAAATTTGTAAACTTCAAGCTATACCTCATTAATAACAATAGTAACTGATGTAAAGCGGCAAGCGATAGGAATAAATATAGCGCCATATGATTAAACTAATAATCTTGCATCAACCTTTTAAATTATCTTCCTCTTGGCCGCTAGAAATCGATTTATCCTCTAAATCTAGCATTCAATTGACATAAAACAAAGGTTAGTGAAAATAATGAAATGTGTGAGTGGTTTTAGTTACTGTAAAATAGAAGAGAGTAGAATCAAAACAAACAGAGGTCTGAACTGAATAATTAAATAGCATTTCCTTCATAAGTTTTTTATAAAATGTATTGGTAAAAAAAAATAAGTTGAAATTATTTCAAACTATCGTAATAGATCAACATTAGTAACATTCGTTAGAGAGGGGAAAGGGATATGGAAATTGAAAAAGGCATAAATGAGAACAGAATAAAGCAAACATGAAACGAAAAGCCATGATAAAGAGAAAACGGTTACGTGGAACGAAGCATCGATTGAAGAAAAGCCTGGTTGCAGCAAAGGTATCAAAGCGCAAATGCATAGGTTAAAATCAGTATGACGAAGGAAAGATGAGAATGGACTGTAGCAATCGTTAAGGACACCCAATTGAAACGTTGTAAAGACCCGCACTTCCCCGTAAAGGAAAGCGTCGGATAGTTCAAGAACAAACCACAACAGAACGCATACAGAAGAACGTTTCATTGTATATTACAACAATGCAACAGATTACAAGAATATACAGAGTATGAATGAATAAATATTACACAGAAATATCAGAGATTTAAATTACATTTAAATACATAGCAGCGGAAAATAATATAATACACAACTAGATGGGATACACGGATACAAAGCTTTTCGGATATCATTCCAGCTGTAAACCAGGATCCTGTGAATATAAATCTGCAAAACCAAAACTACTAGCTGCCCGTGTCAAAATAGGGGCACCCAGAGTTTAGGTTAAAACAATAAACTCCAGGTCAGTCATGTGACTGGTGTGAGAACTAAAACAGTTATTAATCTTTATTTTCAAAGTTAGGTAAATCAAGGGACCACGCCGTATAACACGGAACGGGTTTCCTCCCAAGAATACCAGTGCATAAAACAAACAGCGCAATGCTAAATAAAGAAAAATGAAGCTGTTATAAGACCCAGGTCCTATCACACAATGCAAACGCAAGCCGGGGGATAGGGTTTTCCCTTATAACAGCCAAAGAATGCTTGATACGTTTAAAACAAATCATTTGATACTATTATAAGTGCATAGTGTATAAAACAACTTCAAATCATAAGTATCAATCATAGGCGGCATGAATACCATATATCATGTCGCCATACTAGTTCTACAATTAAAACCGCAAATGTCACGTATTTGGAAATTGGATTTCCGTCTATGAACCGAGGCAAAAGATAGTCCTCAACCGATTCGTGACTCTCTAGCCCGAGCCACAGGACCCAGACTCAGGTGGGCCCTTGGAGCGACAGGGCCGGTCCACCGATGTGGATTAAAATGCCTGAACACTACGTTTCCCCACCCTATGGGGTGTAAGTCTGGTCCGTCAGCCGACCAGAATGCATCGGCCGAAACCGATATAACCGAGGCGCCTCGCAACAGCAACAACCACATAAGTCAAACTCGTCAGGGCGTGTAAAACCACTGACGCCACTTCTAACTAGAAAGAAACGCAAGTCCTCCCTGAGGTCCGTCTCCCGTTTTTGGTTCATACCTGGTGTGAAACACGCGAGGTAAACGTTACACAAAGCTACGCCACAAAGGCCGTGCTTTGATCATCACCACAAGACTTTGCTTTTCAACAGAAGCCTTGATCATTTGCATCTTAGCATGCCACACAGGCAAACCATCCTATGCAACCGATATCAGTCACACAGAATGAAATCCGATGTCAGACACACAGTCCATTTACAAGTCCGTTCTGGGTCTGAACGAAACCGGAGGCACCTAGTACCACGCATATCCATCGATCTCCAAGTACGTCTGGACGATCACTAACTGTTTCCATCTTCTTGGGTGTACAGCCCAATCAAGATCATCAGTTATCACCCAAACGACGTGAAGACCTCCGGTCTTCGACCATCGTCTTCATCTTCGACTTATCGTCGTATCAGTTATTCAGAATGGGATAAACCCGGTCTTTCCGAATAACTCGCGTATATATTATAAAAGTGTTACACAAACACAACATACGCCTCATTCCAACTCATTAGTCATTAACCGTAAATTAATCAAGAGAATAATTCCCCAAATATTAACCCCGAAGGCCGAAACCAACATCAGATCAATATCCAGAAAACCATTCTACTTAGCTAACCGACAGTTAGTTTCTAAATTTCACGTTCAAATCTAATTAAAGATTTAACTATCGCCTGGAGCAAAACTGGTGATACTCCATTCTCGATCTTTTCAATCTAATTAAAGATTCATTAAAACTCCACTTAGTTTTAATCTGTGACTGGGTTAAAGAATCAGTGTCATTTAAAACACGGTTCACGATAAACCCAAAGTCACATCCCATTAATTATCGGGTTAAAGAACAAGTGTTATTTAAAACACTGTTCACGATAAACCCAAAAATCAATATCCATTCAATTCCAATTAAATATTATTTAATTGGTACACTTCATTAAATCTAAATAAAAAGATTTAATCTTTTCTCAACTGGGTTCAAGAACAGTGTTAGTGAAGACACCATTCACGACAAACCCAAATCACATTCATTAATTATCGGGTTAAAGAACAAGTGTTATTTGAAAACACTGTTCACGATAAACCCAAAAATCAATATCAATTCAATTCCAATTAAATATTATTTAATTGGTACACTTCATTAAATCTAAATAAAAAGATTTAATCTTTTCTCAACTGGGTTCAAGAACAGTGTTAGTGAAGACACCATTCACGACAAACCCAAATCACATTCATTAATTATCGGGTTAAAGAACAAGTGTTATTTAAAAACACTGTTCACGATAAACCCAAAAATCAATATCAATTCAATTCCAATTAAATATTATTTAATTGGTACACTTCATTAAATCTAAATAAAAAGATTTAATCTTTTCTCAACTGGGTTCAAGAACAGTGTTAGTGAAGACACCATTCACGACAAACCCAAATCACATTCGATATTCAATACAAGGCTCTGAATAGAAAATATATCGGCTTATATTCAATATCAAATTCTACGACTAACAAATGTCGTATTGGAAATAACGATATAAATATATATCTTTCAAATTTCCATAACAACATCCGTATAATCACGAATTCCACCATCGAAATATTCCGAAGACAATTTCGATTCAATTCCACTCCAATGCAATCATTGGAAATTTTGGTTATCCTCAAAACCCTTTTTCAAATTCAATTTATTTATTTCAAAATAAATAGAATTATATTTCTAGTTCAAAACTAGTTCATTTCGATAAAAATCTATTTTTATCTTTTCAAATAGGGAGTTTTTCATCCCAATTCTTTCTAAATCATTTCTTATGATTTTACACAAATTATTACTATTTTTAATAATTTTATCAAGGCCCGTACAGTCGATTTCCATCAATGGCCATCGAACTGCACTTACAGCGACCTTTTTCGAATTTGATTTGGACATAATTCCAAATCCAACCGTTAGATTTCAAATTTCTAATTTTCATTAGAAAGCTCTTTTCGATACGAACCCAACGGTTCCGGTTTTAGGAGAATCCGACGGTCGGATCTCCCGCAATGTCCGTTTGAAATAAATGGTCGAAATTCGCGAACTACCGCGGCGCGGCGCGTTCTATTCAGGCCATTATATTATATATATAATATATATAATATATATTTCGTCGATTCCTATTTAAAACGGATTATATACATAGTTTTAAATTCGTTTCAAATTCTATTTCAACTTCTATTTCAATTCAAAGCCAAAATTGAATTCTTCTTTATAAATTCGTTTTAAAATCCATTTCTATTCAATTCGAATTTCAATTCAATTTGAATTCATTTCAATTCGCTTTCAATTCCATTTGAATTCGTTTTCAATTCAATTCATTTCGAAATCGTTTTCAATTCAATTCATTTCGAAATCGTTTTCAATTCATTTTGAATTCGTTTTCAATTCAATTCATTTCGAAATCGTTTTCAATTCATTTTGAATTCGTTTTCAATTCAATTCATTTCGAAATCGTTTTCAATTCATTTTGAATTCGTTTTCAATTCAATTCATTTCGAAATCGTTTTCAATTCATTTTGAATTCGTTTTCAATTCAATTCATTTCGAAATCGTTTTTTTTAAATCGATATAAATATCGTTCACGTCAAAATGGCGTCAATCTAATCAACACGGCTTCATATATTCCTTTATTTTCAAATATTCTATTTCAAATATTTCTTTTTCAAATATTTCTTTTTCAAATATTTCTTTTTCAAAACTGGAATGAGGCCCAATCAATTACCATATAAAATTAATTATATGGATTTTCATACAACACATGTATATAATAGCATTGAAAATAATCAACCATCAACCAAAGTGCACTACACTGTATAAGCATCAAATATAGATATTCAACGCTTATAACAGCCTGTCAATCAATCGATCGACATATTTAATCCATCAGGATGAGTGAAATTCATATTTCATCCCAACACCCGTGTGGGGTTTCAAACAATCAAACACAGATTTTAGTTGTGCAGTTGGGCGATGTGTAAAATTTATCGTCCCAATCAATGTCATTCAAATAAGTGTACATAAACAAACCGTCTGGTTTGTAAATGAATATTTATTTATTCACATTCACGTTAAAAATTATATTTTTAACGATAACACATTTTATTTTAACATATGAATTCCTATTCAGTTCCTTCTTTAAATAAAATGCCATTTTTATTTTTCTAACTTATTTTAGAAAATTTCGGCGGCATAACGGCACGATACTAGAAACGGGACAAGGCCTAGCCTTATCCCCGGTCTAGTGAAGGCCCACGCCATTCACACATCAATCAAATTCACTTTCGTTATGCAAACCACACAATTTGGAGTAAGGGTCTAACCTAGCCTTACTCCTTCGCCTTATAACGGCGCACGTCTAATCCTAACCAATTTATCGATTCGATTTTTCACACCACAAACCACATTCAAACCAATATCGCAATCAATCACCAAACAGTCAAACAAACAAGTCCATGGTCTGTGGACGATTGTGTCGGGTGCTACTAAGCACCGTCTGCATCCTAGTATATATATAACTAGAAAATAAATTTGAAAGGTGAGAAATTCTCACATATAGCTATCCTAGCTCCACGGCACTTCATTAGCAGAAGTCTTCGTCGTTTCGTTTTTTTTTTTGTCACCATCGTTGCCCGTATACACTGTATATAAAAAATCACATTTTTATATTCTTTATTATATAAAAAACATATTTTTATCGCTAACTTCATATTGTGAAAATAGAATTTTCACTTCGTTATTCAATATATAAAATCGAATTTTTAGTTCAAAGTTCAATATATAAAAATCGAATTTTTAGTTCAAAGTTCAATATATAAAAATCGAATTTTTATTTCAAAGTTCAATATATAAAAATCGAATTTTTATTTCAAAGTTCAATATATAAAAATCGAATTTTTAGTTCAAAGTTCAATATATAAAAATCGAATTTTTATTTGAATAAAAATCTCGTCTTTATAGAAATAACAATCTAATCTTTTCTAAATCAAAAATCTAATTTTTTCCTAAATCAAAACTGCGATCTTTTTCTAAACAAAAATATGAACTTTTTCTTAGATAAAAATCCTATCTTTATTCTCTAATCATTAAAAAAAATCAAATCTTTTATATCTCAAAAATCACATCCTTTATAACTCAAAATAAAATCAGTTTTTTTTTTTTTTTTTTTTTAACATAATAAAAATCAGTATTTTAACATAACTAAAATCAGTATTTTAACAAAAGAAAATTCAGTTTTAGAAATAAATAAATAAAATCAGTTTTAACTTTTATATAAAATTCAGTTTTCACATTATATAAAATTCAGGTTTTACTTTATATAAAATTCAGGTTTTAAAATTATATAAAATTCAGGTTTTAAAATTATATAAAATTCAGGTTTTAAAATTCCTAAAATAAAAAAATCAGTTTTCTTTTTATATAAAAATGCAGTTTTTAGTTTCTTTTAAAAAAAAACAAAATCAGTCTTTTTCTTTTTAAAGCAAAAGCAGTTTTTGTTATTTATATTTTAATTAAATTCAAAATAAAATAAAATAAGAAAATAAATTAAAATAAAAACATACCAGCGAGAAAGGGGGGGTGTCTGCGTCGGCGTGAGGCCTGGAGGGGGGGGGGTGGGGCTGTCGCGGCTTCAGGTGGCGGAGGAGGAAGAAGATGGCCTAGGGGGGGGGGCTCGCACGCACGGTCTGAAGGAGGAGACGAGATGATGGGGGTTAAGGCGGAGGGGGTCGCGGTGTTTGAGCGTCGGAGCGAGGCTGGACGGCGGCCTGGGGAGCGATGGCGGCGGCGTTGAGCTCCTCCAGTCGGAGGCGCTTCCTCCGATCTTTTTTTTTTTTTTCATCTGAATTGATTTTGAACGTGGGGGGGGGGCCTGAGCGGATATAAGGAGAGGGAGATATTTAAATTTTTTTTTTATATAATTTATTTATTTACTTAAAAGTTGACTTTTTCATACGTCCTCGAAACGAGGCCCACCGCCTGTCGTCCATAGTGTTTCACCCCCATTCCGAACACAATGGGATATGTATCGTAGGCTGATTCGGTCGTTTCGATCAGTTTCCGTTAGATTTACATTTAAATCGCTATATTGAATTTTAAACGTACATTTCAAATTACCGGGGTCACATATTAACTTTATAAATTCTCGAAAAATATTTTCTAGCTTCGTATTGACGATACGGTCCTAACAAAACTAGTTTCGTCGAATTCTGAGATCGTTTGAAAAATGGCCAATTTCCAGTCGATTAAAATCAACTGAAACTGGTCAAACGCGTTTTCCTTTGCCACGCTCACATACTGATTCGAAAAATTATGAAATTTGGAATCTAGCAATAACTTAACATCACGGACCCAACAAGACTGGTTTCGTCGAAATCCGAGGTCGTTTGCAAAATGTCCATTTTTAAGGGCCTTATATATATAAAAATATATATAAATTCCACAGCGACTATTTCTAATTTTAAACTGGACATATCTTATCATTTCTAAGATGAAATCTCAGTTTGTTAACTTCGTTACAAAGATATAGTTATACAGATTCAAATATTTCTTGTTTCGTTCAATTCTGACTTATATTGAATTCTGTATATTCGTTTGAAATTAGAAATCGAATTTTCGAACTACCGCGCCATTTTCAATTCCTTTTATAATTATATATAAATATTTATATTCTAACGACGACGTATATAATATATACGATCGAATTATATTCAAAATAAATTTATCGTCTATATTATTTAAAATAATCTATTTTGAATATTCAAAATTCGCTAAAATTGCCAAAATAAAATTTTCAAACTGGCTCGCATTTTACGGGTTGTTACAATCTCCCCCACTTAAAACTTTTCGTCCCCGAAAAGGAACAAAGTCGAAAGTGGTTTGATTAATTAACTCTACGCTCGACCTGGCTTCCATTCTCCAACTTTTCAGTTTCTGAGAATTTCTAAAATTTCAAAAATTTGGCTAACACCCTAAATTTCCGAAAAATTTCGCCATAACCTCCCCTGCAATGGGAGCATCGGGGAATTTCAAATAGCTTCCCCGGTCCTTCAGATCTCAAAAAGAAAAAGAAAAAGCCAAGCGGCTAGCCAATAGGCTCACAAAATCATCATCACCCAAACAAAACAGTAAATTATGTAGTAAACATGTACCTATTTGTCGGGCAAACAAATTTTATTCTCTGCTCTAGCCTCCTTGCTATGACCTGTTCAATGATATATATGTATATGCAAACAAATGCGACCAATTTTCAATACAATTCAATATTCGGTTCAATTAGGCATAAATGGTTAAAAATTAGCAAACAAATAAACAAACAACACAAACATCAATCAATTAGTGGATTAACGTTTTAAATTCATAATTTTGATACATATACAAAAAATCATGTTTTGATGCCAAATCACAACAATTAGCCCTATCTAATTTTGGTTCTCACACCAGTCTAATGGAATATATAGAAAATCACACCTTCGAAACACGAAACTAATTACTAATGATGACGCGTCAATCATCAGAATCAGGTCCGGGCGACTAGAGAGTGATTCTATATCTATCCAATATATTTAAACTTTGAATATACGCGGATCAGACGTATACGCAAAATCTATATATACTGGACTGTCCAACTCAATATAAATAGATAATCAAATACGAATAATTGATTTAAATCTTCAAAACAAAAATTGTTTTCATTTTAAAAATATACTCTTCACACTCGTTCTAGGATACTACTGATCCCATCTCTAACGAGTCATTCTCATTGGATATTGCTAATCCAATATCTGATGAATTCTTTCGTATGTTTCTAATGTGTCTTGTTCTCTAGCTTTGTAAACCAAAGCTCTGATACCAGCTGTAAAGACCCACACTTCCCCGTAAAGGAAAGCGTCGGATAGTTCGAGAACAAACCACAACAGAACGCATACAGAAGAACGTTTCATTGTATATTACAACAATGCAATAGATTACAAGAATATACAGAGTATGAATGAATAAATATTACACAGAAATATCAGAGATTTAAATTACATTTAAATACATAGCAGCGGAAAATAATATAATACACAACTAGATGGGATACACGGATACAAAGCTTTCCGGATATCATTCCAGCTGTAAACCAGGATCCTGTGAATATAAATCTGCAAAACCAAAACTACTAGCTGCCCGTGTCAAAATAGGGGCACCCAGAGTTTAGGTTAAAACAATAAACTTCAGGTCAGTCATGTGACTGGTGTGAGAACTAAAACAGTTATTAATCTTTATTTTCAAAGTTAGGTAAATCAAGGGACCACGCCGTATAACACGGAACGGGTTTCCTCCCAAGAATACCAGTGCATAAAACAAACAGCGCAATGCTAAATAAAGAAAAATGAAGCTGTTATAAGACCCAGGTCCTATCACACAATGCAAACGCAAGCCGGGGGATAGGGTTTTCCCTTATAACAGCCAAAGAATGCTTGATACGTTTAAAACAAATCATTTGATACTATTATAAGTGCATAGTGTATAAAACAACTTCAAATCATAAGTATCAATCATAGGCGGCATGAATACCATATATCATGTCGCCATACTAGTTCTACAATTAAAACCGCAAATGTCACGTATTTGGAAATTGGATTTCCGTCTATGAACCGAGGCAAAAGATAGTCCTCAACCGATTCGTGACTCTCTAGCCCGAGCCACAGGACCCAGACTCAGGTGGGCCCTTGGAGCGACAGGGCCGGTCCACCGATGTGGATTAAAATGCCTGAACACTACGTTTCCCCACCCTATGGGGTGTAAGTCTGGTCCGTCAGCCGACCAGAATGCATCGGCCGAAACCGATATAACCGAGGCGCCTCGCAACAGCAACAACCACATAAGTCAAACTCGTCAGGGCGTGTAAAACCACTGACGCCACTTCTAACTAGAAAGAAACGCAAGTCCTCCCTGAGGTCCGTCTCCCGTTTTTGGTTCATACCTGGTGTGAAACACGCGAGGTAAACGTTACACAAAGCTACGCCACAAAGGCCGTGCTTTGATCATCACCACAAGACTTTGCTTTTCAACAGAAGCCTTGATCATTTGCATCTTAGCATGCCACACAGGCAAACCATCCTATGCAACCGATATCAGTCACACAGAATGAAATCCGATGTCAGACACACAGTCCATTTACAAGTCCGTTCTGGGTCTGAACGAAACCGGAGGCACCTAGTACCACGCATATCCATCGATCTCCAAGTACGTCTGGACGATCACTAACTGTTTCCATCTTCTTGGGTGTACAGCCCAATCAAGATCATCAGTTATCACCCAAACGACGTGAAGACCTCCGGTCTTCGACCATCGTCTTCATCTTCGACTTATCGTCGTATCAGTTATTCAGAATGGGATAAACCCGGTCTTTCCGAATAACTCGCGTATATATTATAAAAGTGTTACACAAACACAACATACGCCTCATTCCAACTCATTAGTCATTAACCGTAAATTAATCAAGAGAATAATTCCCCAAATATTAACCCCGAAGGCCGAAACCAACATCAGATCAATATCCAGAAAACCATTCTACTTAGCTAACCGACAGTTAGTTTCTAAATTTCACGTTCAAATCTAATTAAAGATTTAACTATCGCCTGGAGCAAAACTGGTGATACTCCATTCTCGATCTTTTCAATCTAATTAAAGATTCATTAAAACTCCACTTAGTTTTAATCTGTGACTGGGTTAAAGAATCAGTGTCATTTAAAACACGGTTCACGATAAACCCAAAGTCACATCCCATTAATTATCGGGTTAAAGAACAAGTGTTATTTAAAACACTGTTCACGATAAACCCAAAAATCAATATCCATTCAATTCCAATTAAATATTATTTAATTGGTACACTTCATTAAATCTAAATAAAAAGATTTAATCTTTTCTCAACTGGGTTCAAGAACAGTGTTAGTGAAGACACCATTCACGACAAACCCAAATCACATTCATTAATTATCGGGTTAAAGAACAAGTGTTATTTGAAAACACTGTTCACGATAAACCCAAAAATCAATATCAATTCAATTCCAATTAAATATTATTTAATTGGTACACTTCATTAAATCTAAATAAAAAGATTTAATCTTTTCTCAACTGGGTTCAAGAACAGTGTTAGTGAAGACACCATTCACGACAAACCCAAATCACATTCATTAATTATCGGGTTAAAGAACAAGTGTTATTTAAAAACACTGTTCACGATAAACCCAAAAATCAATATCAATTCAATTCCAATTAAATATTATTTAATTGGTACACTTCATTAAATCTAAATAAAAAGATTTAATCTTTTCTCAACTGGGTTCAAGAACAGTGTTAGTGAAGACACCATTCACGACAAACCCAAATCACATTCGATATTCAATACAAGGCTCTGAATAGAAAATATATCGGCTTATATTCAATATCAAATTCTACGACTAACAAATGTCGTATTGGAAATAACGATATAAATATATATCTTTCAAATTTCCATAACAACATCCGTATAATCACGAATTCCACCATCGAAATATTCCGAAGACAATTTCGATTCAATTCCACTCCAATGCAATCATTGGAAATTTTGGTTATCCTCAAAACCCTTTTTCAAATTCAATTTATTTATTTCAAAATAAATAGAATTATATTTCTAGTTCAAAACTAGTTCATTTCGATAAAAATCTATTTTTATCTTTTCAAATAGGGAGTTTTTCATCCCAATTCTTTCTAAATCATTTCTTATGATTTTACACAAATTATTACTATTTTTAATAATTTTATCAAGGCCCGTACAGTCGATTTCCATCAATGGCCATCGAACTGCACTTACAGCGACCTTTTTCGAATTTGATTTGGACATAATTCCAAATCCAACCGTTAGATTTCAAATTTCTAATTTTCATTAGAAAGCTCTTTTCGATACGAACCCAACGGTTCCGGTTTTAGGAGAATCCGACGGTCGGATCTCCCGCAATGTCCGTTTGAAATAAATGGTCGAAATTCGCGAACTACCGCGGCGCGGCGCGTTCTATTCAGGCCATTATATTATATATATAATATATATAATATATATTTCGTCGATTCCTATTTAAAACGGATTATATAAATAGTTTTAAATTCGTTTCAAATTCTATTTCAACTTCTATTTCAATTCAAAGCCAAAATTGAATTCTTCTTTATAAATTCGTTTTAAAATCCATTTCTATTCAATTCGAATTTCAATTCAATTTGAATTCATTTCAATTCGCTTTCAATTCCATTTGAATTCGTTTTCAATTCAATTCATTTCGAAATCGTTTTCAATTCAATTCATTTCGAAATCGTTTTCAATTCATTTTGAATTCGTTTTCAATTCAATTCATTTCGAAATCGTTTTCAATTCATTTTGAATTCGTTTTCAATTCAATTCATTTCGAAATCGTTTTCAATTCATTTTGAATTCGTTTTCAATTCAATTCATTTCGAAATCGTTTTCAATTCATTTTGAATTCGTTTTCAATTCAATTCATTTCGAAATCGTTTTTTTTAAATCGATATAAATATCGTTCACGTCAAAATGGCGTCAATCTAATCAACACGGCTTCATATATTCCTTTATTTTCAAATATTCTATTTCAAATATTTCTTTTTCAAATATTTCTTTTTCAAATATTTCTTTTTCAAAACTGGAATGAGGCCCAATCAATTACCATATAAAATTAATTATATGGATTTTCATACAACACATGTATATAATAGCATTGAAAATAATCAACCATCAACCAAAGTGCACTACACTGTATAAGCATCAAATATAGATATTCAACGCTTATAACAGTCTGTCAATCAATCGATCGACATATTTAATCCATCAGGATGAGTGAAATTCATATTTCATCCCAACACCCGTGTGGGGTTTCAAACAATCAAACACAGATTTTAGTTGTGCAGTTGGACGATGTGTAAAATTTATCGTCCCAATCAATGTCATTCAAATAAGTGTACATAAACAAACCGTCTGGTTTGTAAATGAATATTTATTTATTCACATTCACGTTAAAAATTATATTTTTAACGATAACACATTTTATTTTAACATATGAATTCCTATTCAGTTCCTTCTTTAAATAAAATGCCATTTTTATTTTTCTAACTTATTTTAGAAAATTTCGGCGGCATAACGGCACGATACTAGAAACGGGACAAGGCCTAGCCTTATCCCCGGTCTAGTGAAGGCCCACGCCATTCACACATCAATCAAATTCACTTTCGTTATGCAAACCACACAATTTGGAGTAAGGGTCTAACCTAGCCTTACTCCTTCGCCTTATAACGGCGCACGTCTAATCCTAACCAATTTATCGATTCGATTTTTCACACCACAAACCACATTCAAACCAATATCGCAATCAATCACCAAACAGTCAAACAAACAAGTCCATGGTCTGTGGACGATTGTGTCGGGTGCTACTAAGCACCGTCTGCATCCTAGTATATATATATAACTAGAAAATAAATTTGAAAGGTGAGAAATTCTCACATATAGCTATCCTAGCTCCACGGCACTTCATTAGCAGAAGTCTTCGTCGTTTCGTTTTTTTTTTGTCACCATCGTTGCCCGTATACACTGTATATAAAAAATCACATTTTTATATTCTTTATTATATAAAAAACATATTTTTATCGCTAACTTCATATTGTGAAAATAGAATTTTCACTTCGTTATTCAATATATAAAATCGAATTTTTAGTTCAAAGTTCAATATATAAAAATCGAATTTTTAGTTCAAAGTTCAATATATAAAAATCGAATTTTTATTTCAAAGTTCAATATATAAAAATCGAATTTTTATTTCAAAGTTCAATATATAAAAATCGAATTTTTAGTTCAAAGTTCAATATATAAAAATCGAATTTTTATTTGAATAAAAATCTCGTCTTTATAGAAATAACAATCTAATCTTTTCTAAATCAAAAATCTAATTTTTTTCCTAAATCAAAACTGCGATCTTTTTCTAAACAAAAATATGAACTTTTTCTTAGATAAAAATCCTATCTTTATTCTCTAATCATTAAAAAAAATCAAATCTTTTATATCTCAAAAATCACATCCTTTATAACTCAAAATAAAATCAGTTTTTTTTTTTTTTAACATAATAAAAATCAGTATTTTAACATAACTAAAATCAGTATTTTAACAAAAGAAAATTCAGTTTTAGAAATAAATAAATAAAATCAGTTTTAACTTTTATATAAAATTCAGTTTTCACATTATATAAAATTCAGGTTTTACTTTATATAAAATTCAGGTTTTAAAATTATATAAAATTCAGGTTTTAAAATTATATAAAATTCAGGTTTTAAAATTCCTAAAATAAAAAAATCAGTTTTCTTTTTATATAAAAATGCAGTTTTTAGTTTCTTTTAAAAAAAAACAAAATCAGTCTTTTTCTTTTTAAAGCAAAAGCAGTTTTTGTTATTTATATTTTAATTAAATTCAAAATAAAATAAAATAAGAAAATAAATTAAAATAAAAACATACCAGCGAGAAAGGGGGGGTGTCTGCGTCGGCGTGAGGCCTGGAGGGGGGGGTGGGGCTGTCGCGGCTTCAGGTGGCGGAGGAGGAAGAAGATGGCCTAGGGGGGGGCTCGCACGCACGGTCTGAAGGAGGAGACGAGATGATGGGGGTTAAGGCGGAGGGGGTCGCGGTGTTTGAGCGTCGGAGCGAGGCTGGACGGCGGCCTGGGGAGCGATGGCGGCGGCGTTGAGCTCCTCCAGTCGGAGGCGCTTCCTCCGATCTTTTTTTTTTTTTTTCATCTGAATTGATTTTGAACGTGGGGGGGGGGCCTGAGCGGATATAAGGAGAGGGAGATATTTAAATTTTTTTTTTATATAATTTATTTATTTACTTAAAAGTTGACTTTTTCATACGTCCTCGAAACGAGGCCCACCGCCTGTCGTCCATAGTGTTTCACCCCCATTCCGAACACAATGGGATATGTATCGTAGGCTGATTCGGTCGTTTCGATCAGTTTCCGTTAGATTTACATTTAAATCGCTATATTGAATTTTAAACGTACATTTCAAATTACCGGGGTCACATATTAACTTTATAAATTCTCGAAAAATATTTTCTAGCTTCGTATTGACGATACGGTCCTAACAAAACTAGTTTCGTCGAATTCTGAGATCGTTTGAAAAATGGCCAATTTCCAGTCGATTAAAATCAACTGAAACTGGTCAAACGCGTTTTCCTTTGCCACGCTCACATACTGATTCGAAAAATTATGAAATTTGGAATCTAGCAATAACTTAACATCACGGACCCAACAAGACTGGTTTCGTCGAAATCCGAGGTCGTTTGCAAAATGTCCATTTTTAAGGGCCTTATATATATAAAAATATATATAAATTCCACAGCGACTATTTCTAATTTTAAACTGGACATATCTTATCATTTCTAAGATGAAATCTCAGTTTGTTAACTTCGTTACAAAGATATAGTTATACAGATTCAAATATTTCTTGTTTCGTTCAATTCTGACTTATATTGAATTCTGTATATTCGTTTGAAATTAGAAATCGAATTTTCGAACTACCGCGCCATTTTCAATTCCTTTTATAATTATATATAAATATTTATATTCTAACGACGACGTATATAATATATACGATCGAATTATATTCAAAATAAATTTATCGTCTATATTATTTAAAATAATCTATTTTGAATATTCAAAATTCGCTAAAATTGCCAAAATAAAATTTTCAAACTGGCTCGCATTTTACGGGTTGTTACAAACGTAGACAATGCAAGGATGCGAGAGAGACAACAGAAACAGAGGCTAACCAATAGGAGGCGAAGAAGAATGGTATCGTGTAATATAAGAAAATATTTAACAAATTCATAATGATTACTTAATTCTCAGTTTACAGTTTCACGTGAATTATTTCTATGTATATAATAAAATATTTTAATAATTAATTTTAGAAAATGTAATATATACAATGATATATTGTAAGTTAAAGTTACAGTCAGTATCAAACAACCACTGAAATGTAATTTCCTAATATCATAATTAAATATCAATTATGGACAGTAAGTAATTAAATATCAATTATGAACAGTAAGTAATTAAATATCAATTATGGACAGTAAGTAAATAAATATCACTTAAATAACGATTAATTAGCACAATAGCCTACGGTATCCACTATAAAGTATATAAAATAATGTGGAATTCTAAATAATCATATACTTTAAAATGCTTATATGAGTATTTGTAAATGCAGTAAACAAAGTGCAATTACAACTATGGTTTTATGCCTTAATTATGCACAAACATCTATCAGCTTTCAAAGACGAATAATTGTTTCCAATAGCCGCATTAATTGTTTTTTTTATAGTAATTAGAAAATGGTTAAGGAATGGATTCAGGCATGTTGTTACCAAAATAATAGGACAACCCAAACTGTTTTTGCTTTTAAAACCAAATATTTTTTTACAAATGCATTTAAAACTGAATCAGTATACTTTAATATTTTCATCATTTGAATATTCTTGATTTACCATTCATGATGCCAAATTGTTAAGGACTCAATTGGATTATTATGTGTTATATATAACTAATGATGCCAGACTCGACTGAATACTCTATCCATGCATAATATAGACCAATATAACCCTAAATAACAAATACCATTGATCTTCTAATGAGACATCTTTCGCTAAACAACCCGTAGAACTAAAGATATGAACTAAATAGGAATTACTAAATATCTGAAAGACGTTAAGTTCAACAACCAATTCCAACAACATAGGAGGGAATCAGACAAATAGACCATCGATAGAAATTTAGGATTTGAAATTTTATCGATACTATACCAATGATGAGCAATCGGCTATGGTTGAATAGTATTACGCACTATAGCTGTAAAGGGGAAGGAAAATCGCGGTTGGGAGTAAAAGTCGCGAAGTTGGCAACGGTGATTCAATGAACTTCGATCCAAATTAAATTGGGGAGAGCGCTGTAGGAGATGAATATGAAGTTCCAAATCTGAAGGGGATTGGAGATGCTAGAGGAATGAGCGGTGAAAGCAAGAGATGAAGGCCATTTGAATATTGCAAAGAAGGAAAAATGGAGGATGAGAAGAGAGAAAGGGGGAGAACGATTAAAATTGGCCTGACGTAGAAAAAAGGAAAAAAGAAAAGAGACGGTTGATGTCTAGATTGACGTGGCATGGCTCAGAGCTTAACAAATTGAACTCAGTAATTATAATATAGTATAGATATATTCAAAATAATTCAAACCAAATTCAATGCAGAAAAATAGCGGTCATGGGACGACCCACAACGGGACTGGTTGACCCAAGTCAAGTGGGGTCGACCTTTGGGTCGACACAGTATGTCGGTGGGTCGACCCACTAACATGCTGGGCGGATCCTAACTTCTGAACCTGGACTATTTTTAATTCTGGGTTCGTTCGCTGACTCAACATTATGTGTATGGATAAGACTGAAAACCTAATATCTAATAGCGGTGGATTGTTCTATGTAGTTTATATAAAGGCATGTAACCTCCATTGTTCTACACATATAAAATCATTCTTCCTCTAAACCTTTTTCTGAGATTAATATATACATAGAACTACTGAGGTGCTACCCAAATATAAAATAGCAAGGACAATTCAGACTGCTCTACAACAATAAAAGAGAGAAGTCGATTTTTTCTACAATGATATACATACACATAAAGAGGTATCTTCTTCTTCCCCAAGTATCGCTGTGAGTTTCATGTCATTTTTAGATTGGATTATTTAAAAAGGTTTTGGACAGCGAATAGTTTTGGATCTGAAACAAACAGTGCCTATAAGTAATTCTTATACATGTTCTTTTATTCAGATCTATAGTGTACATGTATACTTTCTTCTTCCTTATCCCTATTCTTCCTTTCATTTATTTACAGTCTTCCTATATGCCTTTTTATTCAGTCTGAGATATGTTTTCTCCCCTTTTCCTTTTTATTTATGATGAACCTAGGCTACTCAAAGCATAGACTATTACCATTGATTGCGTATAAAGGACATAAATTGGAATAATCAAACAACGATATTTAAAAGAGGAAAATTGGGCATATCGTAAAGTGGTACTTTCGACTGTAAGATTTTGGTTGATTACATTAAAGGGAGTAAGATTGGGTTAATTACATGTTAATATAATGGATTGGATTAATTACATGTTAATCTACAGGATTGGGTTAATTACATGTTAATCTATTGGATTGGGTTAATTACATGTTAATTTATTAGATTTGGATAATTACATGTTAATCTACAGATTGGGGTAATTGCGTGTTAATCTCTTAGATTGGGTTAATTACATGATATGCGACATGTCAATCCGTTAAATTGGACTTAATGTAAGATTAAATATAACATGTAAGAATATATGAGTACAAGACGTTAAAACTAAGTAAAATGAATTACTATAAGATTAATTGTACATTTGGGCAAGTGCATGTTTGGGAAGAGGGTTGTACACCAATAACATTAAGAATAAATGTCATTTTACGACCAAGCTTATTAATGGACTAAAACCTGCTAAGTTACACCTGTTAATTAATAAGCTAAAGAGGTCCCAAGTCTAGTAGTTTGTATCAGATTTTCGGGACTCTTAAATCCTAGGTACATCGGGACACAAGCCTAGGGGGTGGCTTATGTCAAGTTGTGTGGAACCCATATTAGTCAGTATCCCTGTTGGTGTCTCGGTAGGGGACGCACACTAGTTAGGGACTATGGTACGCTTTAATGAACTAGATTGTAAGAGGTTCAAGATTTAGGGGTGGGTACAGGCGCGTTTCAACGGAGTCATGAGCGTGCATGGGTCCGATTATGGGAAACTAAGGCATTGTAACACCTACGAATAGGTTTGTGTTCTATAAGTTCTGGGTTAGGGATTGATACACCCAACTGCCGGGGCTAACAAAGGATATTCAGGTAATATGGAGCCGATCGCATGGGTAGTAATTAGGGTAACACCTAATTCTGTTAATACTAGTTATTGGTGCAGTAGCTTGATTCTTGGGATATGAATGAGAAGTTTAATCTGCCTTTACCTTGTCTTGGCATCGCGTTTACCTCGCACTTATATACATGTTTTACTAGACTTTCTCATCCAGTATTATTTATCTGTCTTGACGCTTTTTCATATGCTTATGCTAAAATTTACTTATAGACATTGCACTTATATGCATGTTTACCTATTGTGCTTCACGAAACTTAATGCATTCTCTTTAAAGTGACATTAACGGATGCAGGGTGTCACATTTGGTATTAGAGCCTAAGGTTATAAGATCAGAGAAAAAGTTTTTGAAAAGCATTTTTAAAATATAGGAATTTAAATAGAAACCAATTTTTGATAAACATATCCCCTCAAGTCATTTACAAAATTCCTTCAATTCTCTTTCAAAATTTTTGTTTCGTCCTTTTTCAACATGTCTGGGTCTCCTAACTTTCCCGAGGACATTCTCATTCCTACATGGTTTCGTAGTTATGTAGAAGCTATGACGCCTGTTCGAGTACAAGAGAATGTCCCTCCCCCAGTTGCAATCGCAATAGCGCCTCCTCCTCCTGTATTCAACTTTTCTAAATTTGTAAGCACTTATGCACAATGAGAGGAAAACCTTTTCGTGGTACTGAATGTTTTATGGAAGCGCGCAATTAGCTAAGAGAAACAGAGAATGTGTTCAACTTGTTCGAGCTCGATGATAGGAGAAAATCCAGTTGACCTCTTGGCAACTAAAGGATGAAGCATTGTACTGGTGGGAAATAGTTCAAAACGAACCAGAAGTAGCTACTTGGGATAACTTTAAGGCTATATTTGAGGCGAGATTCGTATCGCAAGCAGAAGAAGAAATGCAAGTGGAGATATTTCTGAACTCGAAACAAGGGAGCAAGACTGTAAAGGAGTATGTAAACACTTTTAATCAACTACCAAGATTTGGACCGGAGTTAGTAAACACTCCTCATAAAATGGCCTTGAGGTTCGCTAGGGGATTGAACCAACCGCTCCAAGACTTAGCGTTAACACATGAACCAATGGGAGCAACCTTCGAAAGACTAGTTGACATGGCCTTAATGCACGAACATGGCAACGGAGAAAAGAAATAGGTTAAGATAGAGGAAGAGAAACCCAAGGTTGAGAAAAAGAAATGGTAGCCCAAGAAAAACACAGCTAAGAAAGGGGGAAAGCCCGACAAAGCTCAGACCAAGATAGAAGTGAAATGCAATGGATGTGGTGCTTTAGGGCACTTTGTGAAAGACTATAGAAAGACAAAGAATGCTTGCTTTGTTTGTGGCCAAGTTGGACATTTCATGGGATAGTGCCCTAAAAGACAAGAACAGAAGGATGGAATGTCTAGAGGGAAAGTTAACGCTTTAGAGGCTAGTGAACTGGACCGAGTAGGAAAGTCATAGTAGAAGGTTTGATTTCTCTTTTAGACTATCCTACTATAATTTATTTTTATTCCGGTATTTCTCATTCATTCATATCCAACTCTATGGTAGAAAATCTGTACCTAGATACTAGTATTATTTCT
This sequence comes from Allium sativum, assembly GCA_030737875.1. Taxonomy (NCBI): domain Eukaryota; kingdom Viridiplantae; phylum Streptophyta; class Magnoliopsida; order Asparagales; family Amaryllidaceae; genus Allium; species Allium sativum. The sequence continues at coordinate 980,303,168 of CM060916.1, forward strand.
AATCCTGTTATAATCTCAAACCCGATAGGAGGAACAACTCATTTGTCCATGATGTGTAGGGGTTCGAGGATTCATGTTTTAGGCGCCAAATTTGAATGCAACGCATATGTTCTTGGTTTCATGGGTTATAGATTAATTCTAGGAAATGATTGGCTAGCCATGTATGGTGCCATTCTTAATTGTGAAAAGGAAGTAGTTAGACTTCTTATTTTCCATGGTAGAACTTTCAAAATTTCTGTGACCCAGGTGGGTCGATGATGCTTATTTTCCTAAATTCTCTTGATGCTTCCGTCGATGATCTTCGATCATTACCATAGTTAGCAGGTTTTCAGACGTGTTCGATGAGGTTAGGTGGTTACCTCCAAGGTGTGACATAGACTTCGGATATACTTGGTGGAAAATGTGAAACCAGTCGTATTGCTAGTGTGCCACATGGATCCTAAGGAGAGGAGGGAGCTCAGCAAACAAGTGGGTAAGCTATTGGAAAAAGGATTCATTAAGCGGAGCATTTCTGAGTGGGGAAACTCCAGTCATTTTTGCAACCAAGGCATATGGCTCTCTCCGTCTATGTGTAGACTAAAGAGAATTGAAAAAACTCACCAAGAAGAATAGGCACCCACTACCAAGGATTGTTGACTTATTTGACCAACTAGCAGGTGCTTCAGTTTTCTCACAGTTGGATCTAACCATGAGATTTCGTTAGCTTAGAGTCGCAGATGATAGTATTGACAAGATGGCATTCAGAACTTCGGATGACTTTTTTGAGTGGTTGGTCATGCCTTTTGGGCCGACCAATGCACCCGCATATTTTATGGACTTAATGAGTTTCGGGTGTTTAGGGAGTATATGAACAAGTTCGTGGTGGTGTTCGTGGATGACATTCTGATCTTCTCGGAGAGCGAAGAAGAACATGCCTAATAATTAGAGGAGGTTATAAGTACGCTTAGAGCACATCAACTTAAAGAAAAAATTTCTAAGTGTCATTTCTAGAGGAAGGAAGTAAGATTCTAGGGCATGTAGTCTCCAAGGAAGGGATTGCGGTAGACCCTGCTAAGGTAGTCGCAATTCAAGACTGGAAGGCTCCTAAGAATGCGATGCAACTAAGAAGTTTTCTTGGATTGATGGGATATTACAGGAAGTTTATTAAAGTCTTTGCGCGGATATCAGCTCCGCTTACCCCTCTGACAAAGAAGAACTCGGCTTTTGCTTGGAGCGCGGATGCTGAAGATGCTTTTCAGAGGCTAAAGAGGGCTCTGATAACAACCCTAGTCCTAACTCTTCCTGATGGTAGCAAGGTGTTTACAGTCTACACGAATGTTTGTGGCATGAGATTAGGTGTTGTACTAATGCAAAAGAGTATGGTGGTGTGCTATGGAAGTAGGCAACTAAGGGTTCATGAGAAAAATTACCCCACCCATGACTTGGAGTTGGCAGCTATAGTGCTTGCACTTAAATCTTGGCTGCATTAGAGATAGATTTGAGCTATATATAGATCATAAGTCATTCGAATATTTGTTCTCATAGAAGGATCTCAATTTGAGGCACCAAAGGCGGATGGAGTTCCTAGCGCCCTATGACTTTGAGATAACTTATACCCCCGGCAAAGGTAATGTGCTAGATGATGAATTGAGTAGGCAGAGGATGACCTTGAGTCCTCTATTCGTAAAAAAGGCAAAGCTTGATGTACATCTCGACCTTTGATTTTAATCCATCTACGAATTTCACATTTGGTTTGTTGGCATCATTAGAGGTATGACTACTCTCATGGAGCGAAATGGATCAATGCAGCAAGAGGTCCAGCAGTTGAAGGACATCCTTGATAGAATTGGTAAAGGAGAATCTTCTATTCACCTTGTTAGATATACCACAGACGAAAAAGGGTGGCTAAGACGAGATGGAAGGCCTTATGTCCCTAGAGTTGGGGAATTGCTAAGAGAAGTGCTAGAGGAAACTCATCACTCTCAGATGACTATCCATTCAAGCGGTGACAAGATGTACCAAGACATGAAGCTTGTTTTCCATTATACTAACATGAATAAAGATGTAGCAAAATTCATGGCCTGATGTTTGACTTGTCAACAAGTTAAGGCTAAACAAAAGAAACTCAGTGATTACTTCATCCCTTGGATATTCCGCAATAGAAAGGGGAGAGCATCTCTATGGATTTCATTGATGGACTGCCCTGATCAAGGAAGGGAAACACAAGCATTTGGATGATAGTAGACAGGCTTACTAAGAGCGCTCATTTTATCCTAGTCAAGAGCAAGAGGACGACAACATGGCTAGCTTCAGTTTACCTTAAGGAGATCATCTGACTACATGGGGTGCCTTCAAGCATAGTAAGTGACCATGATCCCATTTTTACTAGTGGATTTTAGAAGAGCTTGCAAGAAGCCCTAGGTACACAGTTAAGACTTAGCACAGTTATCACCCTCAGACTGATGAACAAACTGAGAGGGTCAATAGAGTTCTTGAGGACTAAGACTGTGTATACTAGATTTCAGAGGGACTTGAGAGGTGCATCTTCTATTAGTTGAGTTTGCATATAATAATAGTCATCAGTAAGCATATGGGTGGCTCCATTCGAAGCATTATGTGGACGGCCTTGCAGATCACCGGCGTGTTGGTAGGAGTTTGTTGAAGGACTTCTACTAGGGCCTGGTATGGTGAGAGAGACTTCGGAAAAGATAGACCTCATTCGAAGAAGGATTAAAGCTACACAATTTTGACAAATGTCATATGCCGATAAGAGAAGAACTGACTTGGAATTCGAAGTAGGAGGTATTGTCTTCATTAAAGTATCGCCTTTAAGGAATGTGATTCGATTTGGCTCAATATGGAAATTAGCACCAAGGTTCGTAGGACCATTTCTCTTAATAGAGAGGATATGCCTCAGAGAGACTAATAGGAGTTCATGACATATTCCACGTTTTCCATTTGATGTCTTCATGATTCAGCGGAGGTAGCGGAGCTAAGTAACCTTGAAGAAGTTGAAGTCAAGAAAGAGGCATCAGTTCGAAGAGTTCCTACTTTTATTGTTGAGATGGAAGTTAAGAAGCTACGCAAAAAAGAGATAAAGTTAGTAAAGGTGCAATGAGGAGAAGAGAAAGACAACGCGACATGGGAACTAAAGGACAAGATTTGTTCTTCTTACCCTTTTCTCTTTGAGAGTACGTTTTAATTTCCTTTTCTAGCTTTTGAATTTGAGTTCGTTCATCTCTATCACTCTGAATCATCAGTCTTAAGGATAGGAACCCATGTTTGAAATATGTGCTGTGACATGTTATGTTCGATGGTTGCAAGTGAATGCAAGTGGTTGTTAGTGGATGCCTGTGGATGGATACACAGACAATTGTAATAATCCGGAAATCCGAGCCAATTTAAAATTTTTATTTTGGCAATTTTAGCGAATTTTGAGTATTTAAAATGAATTATTTTGAATAGAATTAGAACGGAAATATTTATTTGAATCATCATTAGAATATAAATATTTATTTTAAATTATAAAAGGAATTGAAAAAGGCGCGGTAGTTTGAAAATTCGATTTCAAATTTCAAATGAATGTACAGGATTCAAAATAAACCAGATTTTTGTGAAACCAAAAATATTTGAATCTATTTGAAAATATCTTTCCAACGAATCCGAAAAATCAAAATTTCATACGGAAATAAAAAGTTACGTCCAATTGAAAATTCATTATAGTCGCTATGGAATTTTGGCCCTTAAAAATAGCCATTTTGCAAATGACCTCTGTTTTCGACAAAACCACTTTTGTTGGATCCGGGATATCAAATTATTTCTAGGTTTCAAAATTCATAATTTTTGAAATCAATATGTGAGTGTGGCAAAAGAAAACGTGTTTTGACAGTTTCGGTCAGTATGGATCGACCAGAAAATGGCCATTTTTCAAACAGTCTCAGAATTTGATGAAATTAGTTTTGTTAGGACTGTATCGTCAATACGAAGCTAGAAATAATTTTTCTGGAATTTTCAGAGTTAGTATGTGACCCCTGGTAATTTAAAATGTACGTTTGAATTGAATATATATATATATATTTATATTTATATTTTAATTTAAAACGAAGAATGATCAAAACGTTAGAACTGGGCTATGAAACATATCCCATTGTATTCGGAATGGGGGTATTTGGCTAGGGGCGACAGTCGTTGGGTTTGATTTCGAGTTCGTAACAACATAATGGTATTTTCGAAATTAAATAAATTAAAATATAAACATATATAACCCTAGGACCTTGGTCAAACCCTCACAACTCCAACGCGTGGTCAACGTTCTGAAACCCGCCCCTCCCCCCCCCATTCAATTTCTGCGATCGAAATCGAACCATCCTCTTCCTCCAATTAATTCAAAATCCAACAAAGAAATTAAATATTTTCCTAAAGCAACATCGTAGAGCAGACCGCCAGCTTCCGATCCATGCCACTTTGATCGGCTCTGGAGTCTCAATCTCGCAAGAATTGGGGGTCGACGGCGTCGACTTTGGTGCCATTTCTGGCGACGGCAGTGCAACCGAGTTGCACGAAGTGGGGAGCTCTTGGCGCGGCTTATGGTGGCGAAGCCGGTGGGGCCCTCCGATCTGACCAACGATGATGGTGGCGGCGGGATAGTGGAGCCCTAGGGGACGAGCATCCAACTGGAGCAACGCAGTGAGTTTTTCTAAGTGATTAAATCTGTAAAAGCATTATTTAACTCTACATATATAAAGTTGAAATGAAAATATGATTTTAATTATAATTAATATTGTTTTTGAACTGAAATTAATATTGTTTTTGAACTGAATTTAATATTGTTTTTAAAACTGAAAATTTATATTGATTTCATCTATATAAACACAGAATAAAAATATGATTTAAATATATATATATATATATATATATAGAACAGTATAAAAAGAAATTAGCATTAAATTATAAATAGAGTTTGTTTTAAAAATTTAAATAGAGTTGTTTTTAATTTATATACATCATTGTTTTAAAAATCTAAATAGAGTTGTTTTTAATTTATATACATCATTGTTTTAAAAATATAAAAAGAGTTGTTTTTAAAATATAAATCATTTCTTAAAATATGATTTTTCAATATAAATAACTTTGTTTTAAAAATACGATTTTTAAAAATATATAGATCAGTTTAAAAATGTGATTTCTAATTCTATATAGCGTTGTATTAAAAATATAATTTTTAATATAAATTTCATGAAACAGATTGCATTGGGATCAAAACAGTGAATCTGAGCGACAATAAAGCACGAAGGAGTGGATCTCTCGGTGAGAACTTCTCACTTTAATTCTTGTTTTCTAGCTAAAAATATATACTAGGATGCAGACGGTGCTTAGCAGCACCCGACACCCGTTGTCCACGGACCATGGATGACTTGTTTATTTGTTGTTTGTGGTGTGAATATTAATTGTGTGATGTTGAATGGAATAAATTATTTTATGGTTAAAAATATAATTTTTAACGTGTATATAAAGAAATATTTATAAACAAATCGGATGATTTGTTTATGTACACACATTTGACTGATATTGATTGGGCCGATAAATTTTACACATCGCCCAACTGCACAAATAAAACCTGTGTTTGATTGTTTGAAAACCCCGCACGGGTGTTGGGATGATATTTGACGTACACTAATCCCAATTATTTAGTTGTATGTCAATCGATAGGTTGACAAACAGTTGTGTGGTGCACTCTGGATGATGGTTGATTATTTATCGTTGCTATTATATACATGTGTTGTATGGAATCCATATAAATAATATTTTATGGTAATTGATTGGGTCTCATTCCAATTTAGAAAATAAAGAATATTTTAAAATAATAGTCAGAACAGGAAACTAAATATTCTTGTGTTGAATAAACAAAAGAGTCATGTGTTGACGATACTCATGTGTTGAGAATATTCATGTGTTGAAACGATTCATGTGTTGAGCGAAATATTTATACAATAAATTTCACATTTTTATTGTAAATAAGAATTAATAAATATTCATGTGTTGAATAAAGTATATGTTCATGTGTTGAAGAAAATATTCATTTGTTGAATAGAATAGCGAAGTTATTGAAAGATATAAAGTCGTGGTGGTTAGATTGACGCCATTTTGACGTAAACGATATCTATATCGATTTTATTCATTTTTATAATGAATATCGAAAAGGAATTGATTTCAAAATATAATGTTTTGAAAATATTTTCTTTTATATATCGATGGTATGGAATATTCAATTTTGGTTTGAAATTGAATATGATGTTGAAATCATTTTGAAAACGAATTTAAAACGATTTATATTATACGTTTTAAATGGAAATCGACGAAATATATATTATATATATAATATAATGGCATGAATAGAATGCGCCGCGCTGCGGCAGTTCGCGAATTTCGACCATTGACTTCGAATGGATATTACGGGAGATCCAACCGTCGGATTCTCCTAAAACCGGAACCGTTGGGTTTGTATCAAAAAGAGATTTCTAATGAATACAAGAAATTAGAAATCTAACGGTTGTATTTGGAATTGTGTCCAAATCAAGTTTGGGAAATGTCGCTGTAAGTGCAGTTCGATGTCCGTTGATGGAAATCGACTGTCAGAGCCTTGATAGAATTATTAAAAATAACAATAATTTGTGTAAAATTATAAGAAATGATTTCGAAAGAATTAGGATGAAAAATTCCATATTTGAAAAGATAAAAATAGATTTTTATCGAAATGAACTAGTTTTGAACTAGAATTATAATCCATTTGTTTTTGAAATAAATAAATTGGATTTGAAAGGGTTTTAAAAGTAACCAGAATTTCCAATAATTGAATTGGAATGGATTTGAATCGAAATTGTCTCTGGAATAATTCGACGTTGGAATTCGTGATTATACAGATATTGTTATGGAAATTTGAGAGATATATTTATATCGTTATTTCCAATACGATATTTGTTGATCGTAGAATTTGATATTGAATATAAGCCGATATATTTTCTATTCAGAGCCTTGTATTTAATATAAAATGGGATTTGGGTTTGTCGTGAATGGTGTCTTCATTAACACTGTTCTTAAACCCAGTTGAGAAAAAGATTAAATCTTTTTATTTAGATTTAATGAAGTATACCAATTAAATAATATTTAATTGGAATTGAATTGGAATTGATTTTTGGGTTTATCGTGAACGGTGTTTTAAATAACACCTGTTCTTTAACCCGATAATTAATGGAATGTGAATTGGGCTTATCGTGAACTGTGTTTTAATGACATTCGTTCTTTAACGCGATTTACAGTGAAATGTGATTTGGAATTTATAAATCATTTTGATAAGATTTAAAGGAGATTTTCCAAAGTAAAGTTTTCCAATTTAATAAAATAAATTGGAATGGAATTGAATTCGATTTGGTAATAATCGAAGTGAATTTCTGTGGAGGAAGACAACTAATATATCTGGAATTTAAAAGGCTTTGCCGTTATTCCATTTATATTATTAGTCGGATATGGAAGTTTATATCGATTATATATATATATTGTAACAACCCGGAAAATCTGGGCCAGTTTGAAAATTTTATTTTGGCAATTTTAGCGAATTTTGATTATTTAAAATAGATTATTTTAAATAATATCGACGTGAAATCTATTTTGAATATAATTCGAACGTTTATATTATACACGTCGTCGTTAGAATATAAATAATTATATATAATTATAAATAGAATTGAAAATGGCGCGGTAGTTCGATAATTCGATTTCAAACTTCAATTGAATGTACCGGGTGCAAAATAATCCGGATTTTAGTGAAACCAAAAATAATGGAATCTAATAGTGAATATCTTTCCAACGAATCCGAAAAATTAAGATTTCATATCGGGAATCAAAAGATATGTCCAGTTGAAAATTCTGAATAGTCGCTATGGAATTCAGGCCCTTAAAAATGGACATTTTGCAAACGACCTCGGATTTCGACGAAACCAGTTTTGTTGGGTCCGGGATGTGAAGTTATTGCTAGGTTTCAAATTTCATAATTTTTCGAATCAATATGTGAGCGTGGCAAAAGAAAACGCGTTTGACCAGTTTCAGTTGATTTTAATCGACTTGAAATTGGCCATTTTTCTAACGGTCTCTGAATTCGACGAAACTAGTTTTGTTAGGACCGTATCGTCAATACGAAGCTAGAAAATATTTTTTTTGGAATTTTTTAGTTAGTATGTGACCCCGGTAATTAGAAATGTGCGTTTAAAATAATATAGTGATTTAAATGTAAATTCAAAGGAAACATATCGAGACGATCGAATTGGCCTGCGATACATATCCCATTGTGTTCGGAATGGGGGTAAAACGCTATGGGCGGCAGGCGGTGGACCTCGTTTAGTGGTCATATGTGAAAGTCAACTCTTTAATAAATAAATAATAAATAAAAAAAAAAAAAAAAAAAAAAAATATAATATCCCTTCCCTTAAAACCTAGGCCCCCCCCCGTTCGTTTATCTCAGAAGGAAAAAAAAAACAAAAAAGAAAAAGAAAACAAAAATCGCGATAACCCCCCCCCGTCGCTCCAGCCACCACCGCGCCCAGCGCCCACCGCCGCCACCACTTGCGAGGCTCCGCCCTTCCCCCCTCTGCCTCCCTCTCTCTCCTCCGCCTCGAAGCCAGGAGCCTCCGACGATCAGCAGAACCCCCCCCCCCCCCATCTGTAAGTTTTTGTTTTTGTTTTTGGCTTTGCTATTTTATTTTCAAGTTTTTGAAAACTGATTTTATTAAAATTTAAAAACTGATTTTATAAAAAGGAATAAAAACTGATTTTATAAAAAAAACTGAATTTGAAAAATGATTTTTAAAGTATTTAAAAACTGAATGTTATTTTGATTTAAAACTTATTTTTAAAAAAGTATAAACTGATTTATTTTTTTAAAGTATAAACTGATTTATTTTTTTAAAGTATAAACTGATTTATTTTTTTTAAAGTATAAACTGATTTATTTTTTTAAAGTATAAACTGATTTATTTTTGAAAGAGAAAAACTGATTTTATTTTGAACTTTAAAATAGGAAAAAGATTAATCTTTTAGTAGAAAAAGATTTGAAAGCAAAAGTAGAAATCATATTTTTTTATATGTTGAAAGCGAACGTGAAAACATGATTTTTGTCATATTAAAGAAGTGATTTTTATTATATAAACATCATGACAAAAATGAGATTTTTATTCATTTGAATAGCGATATAAAAATTCGATTTTTATATATTGAACTTTGAAATAAAAATATGATTTTTATATATTGAACTTTGAAATAAAAATTCGATTTTTATATATTGAACTTCGATATAAAAATTCGATTTTTATATATTGAACTTTGAACTAAAAATTCGATTTTTATATATTGAATAGCGAACTAAAAATTTGATTTTTATATATTGAATAACGAAGTAAAAATTCGATTTTTATATATGTAGTAGCTACGGACGACGAAGCTGGCGAAGATGCGAAAACAATGAAGACTTCTGCAAAAGAAGAGTCGAGATGGTTGGATAGCTAAATGTGAGAATTTCTCACCTTTCAATTTATATTTCTAGTTATATATATATATACTAGGATGCAGACGGTGCTTATTAGAAGCACCCGACACCCGTCCACATACCATGGACTTGTTTGTTTGGATTGTTTGGTGATTGATCGAGATATTGGTTTGAATGTGGTTTGTGGTGTGAAAAATCGAATCGATAAATTGGTTAGGATTAGACGTGCGCCGTTATAAGGCGAAGGAGTAAGACTAGGTTAGACTCTTACTCCAAATTTTGTGGTTTGCAAAATGAAATTGATTTGATTGATGAGTGAATGGCGTGGGCCTTCACTAGACCGGGGATTAGGCTAGGCCTTGTCCCGTTTCTAGTATCGTGCCGTTATGCCGCCGAAATTTTCTAAAATATGTTAGAAAATAAAAATATCATTTTATTGTGTAAATGAATAATAGAAATTCATATGATAGAATAAAATGTTTTATCGTTAAAAATACAATTTTTAACGTGAATATGAATATAGTGAAAGTGAATAAAATAAATATTCATTTACAAACCAGATGGTTTGTTTATGTACACTTATTTGAATGACATTGATTGGGTCGATAAATTTTACACATCGCCTAACTGCACAAATAAAATATGTGTTTGATTGTTTGAAACCCCACACGGGTGTTAGGATGAAATTTGAAGTTCACTCATCCTGATTGATTAAATATGTCGATCGATTGATTGACATGCTGTTGTAAGCGTTGAATATCTATATTTGATGCTTATACAGTGTAGTGCACTTTGGTTGATGGTTGATTATTTTCAATGCTATTATATACATGTGTTGTATGAAAATCCATATAATTAATTTTATATGGTAATTGATTGGGCCTCATTCCAGTTTTGAAAAAGAAATATTTGAAATAGAATATTTGAAAATAAAGGAATATATGAAGCCGTGTTGATTAGATTGACGCCATTTTGACGAGAACGATATTTATATCGATTTTATCGATTTCGAAATGAATTGAATTGAAAACGATTTCGAAATGAATTGAATTGAAAACGATTTCGAAATGAATTGAATTGAAAACGATTTCGAAATGAATTGAATTGAAAACGAATTCGAAATGAATTGAATTGAAAACGATTTCGAAATGAATTGAATTGAAAACGAATTCGAAATGAATTGAATTGAAAACGATTTCGAAATGAATTGAATTGAAAACGAATTCAAAATGAATTGAATTGAAAACGAATTCGAAATGAATTGAATTGAAAACGATTTCGAAATGAATTGAATTGAAAACGATTTCGAAATGAATTGAATTGAAAACGAATTCGAAATGAATTGAATTGAAAGCGATTTCGAACTGAATTGAATTGAAAACGATTTCGAAATGAATTGAATTGAATATGAATTCAAACTGAATTGAAATTTGAATTGAATAGAAATGAATTTTAAAACGAATTTATAAGGAAGAATTCAATTTTTCTTTGAATTGAAATGGAAGTTGAAATAGGTTTTGAAACGATTTTAAAACTATTTATATAATTCGTTTTGAATAGAAATCGACGAAATATATATTATATATATTATATATATAATATAATGGCCTGAATAGAACGCGCCGCGCCGCGGCAGTTCGCGAATTTCGACCATTTATTTCAAACGGACATTACGGGAGATCCGACCGTCGGATTCTCCTAAAACCAGAACCGTTGGGTTCGTATCGAAAAGAGCTTTCTAACGAATGTTAGAAATTTGAAATCTAACGGTTGGATTTGGAATTATGTCCAAATCAAATTTGAAAAAGGTCGCTGTAAGTGCAGTTCGATGGCCGTTGATGGAAATCGACTGTACGGGCCTTGATAAAATTATTAAAAATAGTAATAATTTATGTAAAATCATAAGAAATGATTTGTGAAGATTTGGGATGAAAAACTCCATATTTGAAAAGATAAAAATAGATTTTTATCGAAATGAACTAGTTTTGAACTAGAATTATAATTCTATTTATTTTTAAATAAATAAATTGAATTCGAAAAGGGTTTTGAAAATAACCAAAATTTCCAATGATTGCATTGGAGTGGATTTAAATCGAAATTGTCTTCGGAATATTTCGATATTGGAATTCGTGATATTACAGGTGTTGTTATGGAAATTTGAAAGATATATATTTGTATCGTTATTTCCAATACGACATTTGTTAGTCGTAGAATTCGATATTGAATATAAGCCGATGTATTTTCTATTCAGAGCCTTGTATTGAATATCGAATGTGATTTGGGTTTGTCGTGAATGGTGTCTTCACTAACACTGTTCTTGAACCCAGTTGAGAAAAGATTAAATCTTTTTATTTAGATTTAATGAAGTGTACCAATTAAATGATATTTAATTGGAATTGAATTGATATTGATTTTTGGGTTTATCGTGAACAGTGTTTTAAATAACACTCGTTCTTTAACCCGATAATTAATGGAATGATTTTTGGGTTTATCGTGAACAGTGTTTTAAATAACACTCGTTCTTTAACCCGATAATTAATGGAATGTGACTTTGGGTTTATCGCGAACCGTGTTTTTAGATGACACTGATTCTTTAACCCAGTCACAGATTAAAACTAAGTGGAGTTTTAATGAATCTTTAATTAGATTGAAAAGATCGAGAATGGAGTATCACCAGTTTTGCTCCAGGCGATAGTTAAATCTTTAATTAGATTTGAATGTGAAATTTAGAAACTAACTGTCGGTTAGCCAAGCAGAATGGTTTTCTGGATATTGATCTGATGTTGGTTTCGGCCTTCGGGGTTAATATTTGGGGAATTATTCTCTTGATTAATTTACGGTTAGTGACTAATGAATTGGAATGAGGCGTATGTTGTGTTTGTGTAACACTTTTATAATATATACGTGAGTTATTCGGAAAGACCGGGTTTATCCCATTCTGAATAACTGATACGACGATAAGTCGAAGATGAAGACGATGGTCGAAGACCGGAAGTCTTCACGTCGTTTGGGTGATAACTGATGATCTTGATTGGGCTGTACACCCAAGAAGATGGAAACAGTTGGTGATCGTCCAGACGTACTTGGAGATCGATGGATATGCGGGGTACTAGGTGCCTCCGGTTTCGTTCAGACCCAGAACGGACTTGTAAATGGACTGTGTGTCTGACATCGGATTTCATTCTGTGTGACTGATATCGGTTGCATAGGATGGTTTGCCTGTGTGGCATGCTAAGATGCAAATGATCAAGGCTTCTGTTGAAAAGCAAAGTCTTGTGGTGATGATCAAAGCACGGCCTTTGTGGCGTAGCTTTGTGTAACGTTTACCTCGCGTGTTTCACACCAGGTATGAACCAAAAACGGGAGACGGACCTCAGGGAGGACTTGCGTTTCTTTCTAGCTAGAAGTGGCGTCAGTGGTTTTACACGCCCTGACGAGTTTGACTTATGTGGTTGTTGCTGTTGCGAGGCGCCTCGGTTATATCGGTTTCGGCCGAATGCATTCTGGTCGGCTGACGGACCAGACTTACACCCCATAGGGTGGGGAGACGTATTGTTCAGGCATAATAATCCACTCCGTGTGGACCGGCCCTGACGATCCAAGGGGCAGTTGCGGCTGTTCCTGAGGGGCGGGCTAGAGCGTCTCGAATCGGTTGAGGACTATCTTTTGCCTCGGTTCATAGATGGAAATCCAATTTCCAAATACGTGACATTTGCGGTTTTATTTGTAAACCTATATATGGCGACATAGTGGCATGGGACGCTCATGCCGCCTATGATTGATACTTATGATTTGAAGTTGTTTTATACACTTATAATAGTATCAAATGATTTGTTTTAAAACGTATCAAGCATCCTTTGGCTGTTATAAGGGAAAACCCTATCCTCGACTGCGTTGCATTGTGTGATGGGACCTGGGTCTTATAACAGCTTCATTTTTCTTTATTTAGCATTGCGCTGTTTGTTTCATGCACTGGTATTCTTGGGAGGAAACCCGTTCCGTATTATACGGCGTGGTCCCTTGATTTACCTAATGATTTAAAATAAAGATTAATAACTGTTTTAGTTCTCACACCAGTCACATGACTGACCTGGAGTTTATTGTTTTAACCTAAACTCTGGGTGCCCTTATTTTGACATGGGCAGCTAGTAGTTTTGGGTTTTGCAGATTTATATTCACAGGATCCTGGTTTACAGCTGGAACGATATCCGGAAAGCTTTGTATCCGTATATCTCATTCTAGTTGTGTATTGTATTATTTTCCGCTGCTATGTATTTAAATGTAATTTAAATCTCTGATATTTCTGTGTAATATTCATTTATACTCTATATATTCTTGTAATCTGATGCATTGTTGTAATATACAATGAAATGTTCTTCTGTATGCGTTCTGCTGTGGTTTGTTCTCGAACTATCCGTCGCTTTCCTTTACGGGGAAGTTGCGGGTCTTCACAGTTGGTATCAGAGCTTTGGTTTACCAAGCTCAGAGAACAAGACACATTAGAACCATACGAAAGAATTCATCAGATATTGGATTAGTAATATCCAATTAGAATGACTCGTTAGAGATAGGATCAGTAGTATCCTAGAACGAGTGTGAAGAGTATATTTTTGAAAATGAAAACAAATTTTTGTTTTGAAAATTTAAATCAATTATTCGTATTTGATTATCTATTTATATTGATGTGGACAATCCAGTATATATAGATTTTGCATATACGTCTGATCCGCGTGTATTCGAAATTTTAATATACTGGATAGATATGGAATCACATTCTAGTCGCCCGAAGATGATTCTGATGATAGTTCGAACATCATCAGAATTGGTATTCGTGTTTCGAAGGTGTGATTTTCTATATATTTCCATTAGGCTGGTGTGAGAACCAAAACTTATATATAGCTAGAATTCATTGTTGTGATTTGGCATCAAAACATGATTTTTTGTATATGTATCAAAATTATGAATTTAAAACGTTAATCCACTAATTGATTGATGTTTGTGTTGTTTGTTTATTTGTTTGCCAATTTTGAACCATTATGCTTAATCGAATCAAATATTGAATTGTATTGAAAATTGGTCGCATCTGCTTGCATATACATATATATCATTGAACAGGTCATAGCAAGGAGGCTAGAGCAGAGAATAAAATTTGTTTGCCCGACAAATAGGTACATGTTTACTACATAATTTCCTGTTTTGTTTGGGTGATGATGATTTTGTGAGCCTATTGGCTAGCCGCTTGGCTTTTTCTTTTTCTTTTTGAGATCTGAAGGACCGGGAACGCTATTTGCAATTTCCCGATGCTCCCGGTGCAGGGGAGGTTATGGCGAAATTTTTCAAAAATTTAGGGTGTTAGCCAAATTTTTGAAATTTTGAAAATTCTCAGAAACCAAAGGGTTGGAGAATGAAAGCCAGATCGAACATAGAGCTGAATAATCAAATCACTTTCGACTTTGTTCCTTTTCGGGGACGAAAAGTTTTAAGTGGGGGAGATTGTAACAACCCGGAAAATCTGGGCCAGTTTGAAAATTTTATTTTGGCAATTTTAGCGAATTTTGATTATTTAAAATAGATTATTTTAAATAATATCGACGTGAAATCTATTTTGAATATAATTCGAACGTTTATATTATACACGTCGTCGTTAGAATATAAATAATTATATATAATTATAAATAGAATTGAAAATGGCGCGGTAGTTCGATAATTCGATTTCAAACTTCAATTGAATGTACCGGGTGCAAAATAATCCGGATTTTAGTGAAACCAAAAATAATGGAATCTAATAGTGAATATCTTTCCAACGAATCCGAAAAATTAAGATTTCATATCGGGAATCAAAAGATATGTCCAGTTGAAAATTCTGAATAGTCGCTATGGAATTCAGGCCCTTAAAAATGGACATTTTGCAAACGACCTCGGATTTCGACGAAACCAGTTTTGTTGGGTCCGGGATGTGAAGTTATTGCTAGGTTTCAAATTTCATAATTTTTCGAATCAATATGTGAGCGTGGCAAAAGAAAACGCGTTTGACCAGTTTCAGTTGATTTTAATCGACTTGAAATTGGCCATTTTTCTAACGGTCTCTGAATTCGACGAAACTAGTTTTGTTAGGACCGTATCGTCAATACGAAGCTAGAAAATATTTTTTTTGGAATTTTTTAGTTAGTATGTGACCCCGGTAATTAGAAATGTGCGTTTAAAATAATATAGTGATTTAAATGTAAATTCAAAGGAAACATATCGAGACGATCGAATTGGCCTGCGATACATATCCCATTGTGTTCGGAATGGGGGTAAAACGCTATGGGCGGCAGGCGGTGGACCTCGTTTAGTGGTCATATGTGAAAGTCAACTCTTTAATAAATAAATAATAAATAAAAAAAAAAAAAAAAAAAAAAAATATAATATCCCTTCCCTTAAAACCTAGGCCCCCCCCCCGTTCGTTTATCTCAGAAGGAAAAAAAAAACAAAAAAGAAAAAGAAAACAAAAATCGCGATAACCCCCCCCCGTCGCTCCAGCCACCACCGCGCCCAGCGCCCACCGCCGCCACCACTTGCGAGGCTCCGCCCTTCCCCCCTCTGCCTCCCTCTCTCTCCTCCGCCTCGAAGCCAGGAGCCTCCGACGATCAGCAGAACCCCCCCCCCCCCATCTGTAAGTTTTTGTTTTTGTTTTTGGCTTTGCTATTTTATTTTCAAGTTTTTGAAAACTGATTTTATTAAAATTTAAAAACTGATTTTATAAAAAGGAATAAAAACTGATTTTATAAAAAAAACTGAATTTGAAAAATGATTTTTAAAGTATTTAAAAACTGAATGTTATTTTGATTTAAAACTTATTTTTAAAAAAGTATAAACTGATTTATTTTTTTAAAGTATAAACTGATTTATTTTTTTAAAGTATAAACTGATTTATTTTTTTTAAAGTATAAACTGATTTATTTTTTTAAAGTATAAACTGATTTATTTTTGAAAGAGAAAAACTGATTTTATTTTGAACTTTAAAATAGGAAAAAGATTAATCTTTTAGTAGAAAAAGATTTGAAAGCAAAAGTAGAAATCATATTTTTTTATATGTTGAAAGCGAACGTGAAAACATGATTTTTGTCATATTAAAGAAGTGATTTTTATTATATAAACATCATGACAAAAATGAGATTTTTATTCATTTGAATAGCGATATAAAAATTCGATTTTTATATATTGAACTTTGAAATAAAAATATGATTTTTATATATTGAACTTTGAAATAAAAATTCGATTTTTATATATTGAACTTCGATATAAAAATTCGATTTTTATATATTGAACTTTGAACTAAAAATTCGATTTTTATATATTGAATAGCGAACTAAAAATTTGATTTTTATATATTGAATAACGAAGTAAAAATTCGATTTTTATATATGTAGTAGCTACGGACGACGAAGCTGGCGAAGATGCGAAAACAATGAAGACTTCTGCAAAAGAAGAGTCGAGATGGTTGGATAGCTAAATGTGAGAATTTCTCACCTTTCAATTTATATTTCTAGTTATATATATATATACTAGGATGCAGACGGTGCTTATTAGAAGCACCCGACACCCGTCCACATACCATGGACTTGTTTGTTTGGATTGTTTGGTGATTGATCGAGATATTGGTTTGAATGTGGTTTGTGGTGTGAAAAATCGAATCGATAAATTGGTTAGGATTAGACGTGCGCCGTTATAAGGCGAAGGAGTAAGACTAGGTTAGACTCTTACTCCAAATTTTGTGGTTTGCAAAATGAAATTGATTTGATTGATGAGTGAATGGCGTGGGCCTTCACTAGACCGGGGATTAGGCTAGGCCTTGTCCCGTTTCTAGTATCGTGCCGTTATGCCGCCGAAATTTTCTAAAATATGTTAGAAAATAAAAATATCATTTTATTGTGTAAATGAATAATAGAAATTCATATGATAGAATAAAATGTTTTATCGTTAAAAATACAATTTTTAACGTGAATATGAATATAGTGAAAGTGAATAAAATAAATATTCATTTACAAACCAGATGGTTTGTTTATGTACACTTATTTGAATGACATTGATTGGGTCGATAAATTTTACACATCGCCTAACTGCACAAATAAAATATGTGTTTGATTGTTTGAAACCCCACACGGGTGTTAGGATGAAATTTGAAGTTCACTCATCCTGATTGATTAAATATGTCGATCGATTGATTGACATGCTGTTGTAAGCGTTGAATATCTATATTTGATGCTTATACAGTGTAGTGCACTTTGGTTGATGGTTGATTATTTTCAATGCTATTATATACATGTGTTGTATGAAAATCCATATAATTAATTTTATATGGTAATTGATTGGGCCTCATTCCAGTTTTGAAAAAGAAATATTTGAAATAGAATATTTGAAAATAAAGGAATATATGAAGCCGTGTTGATTAGATTGACGCCATTTTGACGAGAACGATATTTATATCGATTTTATCGATTTCGAAATGAATTGAATTGAAAACGATTTCGAAATGAATTGAATTGAAAACGATTTCGAAATGAATTGAATTGAAAACGATTTCGAAATGAATTGAATTGAAAACGAATTCGAAATGAATTGAATTGAAAACGATTTCGAAATGAATTGAATTGAAAACGAATTCGAAATGAATTGAATTGAAAACGATTTCGAAATGAATTGAATTGAAAACGAATTCAAAATGAATTGAATTGAAAACGAATTCGAAATGAATTGAATTGAAAACGATTTCGAAATGAATTGAATTGAAAACGATTTCGAAATGAATTGAATTGAAAACGAATTCGAAATGAATTGAATTGAAAGCGATTTCGAACTGAATTGAATTGAAAACGATTTCGAAATGAATTGAATTGAATATGAATTCAAACTGAATTGAAATTTGAATTGAATAGAAATGAATTTTAAAACGAATTTATAAGGAAGAATTCAATTTTTCTTTGAATTGAAATGGAAGTTGAAATAGGTTTTGAAACGATTTTAAAACTATTTATATAATTCGTTTTGAATAGAAATCGACGAAATATATATTATATATATTATATATATAATATAATGGCCTGAATAGAACGCGCCGCGCCGCGGCAGTTCGCGAATTTCGACCATTTATTTCAAACGGACATTACGGGAGATCCGACCGTCGGATTCTCCTAAAACCAGAACCGTTGGGTTCGTATCGAAAAGAGCTTTCTAACGAATGTTAGAAATTTGAAATCTAACGGTTGGATTTGGAATTATGTCCAAATCAAATTTGAAAAAGGTCGCTGTAAGTGCAGTTCGATGGCCGTTGATGGAAATCGACTGTACGGGCCTTGATAAAATTATTAAAAATAGTAATAATTTATGTAAAATCATAAGAAATGATTTGTGAAGATTTGGGATGAAAAACTCCATATTTGAAAAGATAAAAATAGATTTTTATCGAAATGAACTAGTTTTGAACTAGAATTATAATTCTATTTATTTTTAAATAAATAAATTGAATTCGAAAAGGGTTTTGAAAATAACCAAAATTTCCAATGATTGCATTGGAGTGGATTTAAATCGAAATTGTCTTCGGAATATTTCGATATTGGAATTCGTGATATTACAGGTGTTGTTATGGAAATTTGAAAGATATATATTTGTATCGTTATTTCCAATACGACATTTGTTAGTCGTAGAATTCGATATTGAATATAAGCCGATGTATTTTCTATTCAGAGCCTTGTATTGAATATCGAATGTGATTTGGGTTTGTCGTGAATGGTGTCTTCACTAACACTGTTCTTGAACCCAGTTGAGAAAAGATTAAATCTTTTTATTTAGATTTAATGAAGTGTACCAATTAAATGATATTTAATTGGAATTGAATTGATATTGATTTTTGGGTTTATCGTGAACAGTGTTTTAAATAACACTCGTTCTTTAACCCGATAATTAATGGAATGATTTTTGGGTTTATCGTGAACAGTGTTTTAAATAACACTCGTTCTTTAACCCGATAATTAATGGAATGTGACTTTGGGTTTATCGCGAACCGTGTTTTTAGATGACACTGATTCTTTAACCCAGTCACAGATTAAAACTAAGTGGAGTTTTAATGAATCTTTAATTAGATTGAAAAGATCGAGAATGGAGTATCACCAGTTTTGCTCCAGGCGATAGTTAAATCTTTAATTAGATTTGAATGTGAAATTTAGAAACTAACTGTCGGTTAGCCAAGCAGAATGGTTTTCTGGATATTGATCTGATGTTGGTTTCGGCCTTCGGGGTTAATATTTGGGGAATTATTCTCTTGATTAATTTACGGTTAGTGACTAATGAATTGGAATGAGGCGTATGTTGTGTTTGTGTAACACTTTTATAATATATACGTGAGTTATTCGGAAAGACCGGGTTTATCCCATTCTGAATAACTGATACGACGATAAGTCGAAGATGAAGACGATGGTCGAAGACCGGAAGTCTTCACGTCGTTTGGGTGATAACTGATGATCTTGATTGGGCTGTACACCCAAGAAGATGGAAACAGTTGGTGATCGTCCAGACGTACTTGGAGATCGATGGATATGCGGGGTACTAGGTGCCTCCGGTTTCGTTCAGACCCAGAACGGACTTGTAAATGGACTGTGTGTCTGACATCGGATTTCATTCTGTGTGACTGATATCGGTTGCATAGGATGGTTTGCCTGTGTGGCATGCTAAGATGCAAATGATCAAGGCTTCTGTTGAAAAGCAAAGTCTTGTGGTGATGATCAAAGCACGGCCTTTGTGGCGTAGCTTTGTGTAACGTTTACCTCGCGTGTTTCACACCAGGTATGAACCAAAAACGGGAGACGGACCTCAGGGAGGACTTGCGTTTCTTTCTAGCTAGAAGTGGCGTCAGTGGTTTTACACGCCCTGACGAGTTTGACTTATGTGGTTGTTGCTGTTGCGAGGCGCCTCGGTTATATCGGTTTCGGCCGAATGCATTCTGGTCGGCTGACGGACCAGACTTACACCCCATAGGGTGGGGAGACGTATTGTTCAGGCATAATAATCCACTCCGTGTGGACCGGCCCTGACGATCCAAGGGGCAGTTGCGGCTGTTCCTGAGGGGCGGGCTAGAGCGTCTCGAATCGGTTGAGGACTATCTTTTGCCTCGGTTCATAGATGGAAATCCAATTTCCAAATACGTGACATTTGCGGTTTTATTTGTAAACCTATATATGGCGACATAGTGGCATGGGACGCTCATGCCGCCTATGATTGATACTTATGATTTGAAGTTGTTTTATACACTTATAATAGTATCAAATGATTTGTTTTAAAACGTATCAAGCATCCTTTGGCTGTTATAAGGGAAAACCCTATCCTCGACTGCGTTGCATTGTGTGATGGGACCTGGGTCTTATAACAGCTTCATTTTTCTTTATTTAGCATTGCGCTGTTTGTTTCATGCACTGGTATTCTTGGGAGGAAACCCGTTCCGTATTATACGGCGTGGTCCCTTGATTTACCTAATGATTTAAAATAAAGATTAATAACTGTTTTAGTTCTCACACCAGTCACATGACTGACCTGGAGTTTATTGTTTTAACCTAAACTCTGGGTGCCCTTATTTTGACATGGGCAGCTAGTAGTTTTGGGTTTTGCAGATTTATATTCACAGGATCCTGGTTTACAGCTGGAACGATATCCGGAAAGCTTTGTATCCGTATATCTCATTCTAGTTGTGTATTGTATTATTTTCCGCTGCTATGTATTTAAATGTAATTTAAATCTCTGATATTTCTGTGTAATATTCATTTATACTCTATATATTCTTGTAATCTGATGCATTGTTGTAATATACAATGAAATGTTCTTCTGTATGCGTTCTGCTGTGGTTTGTTCTCGAACTATCCGTCGCTTTCCTTTACGGGGAAGTTGCGGGTCTTCACATATATCGATTTGTTTTCCATGAAGATTCCTTTGTTAATGGAATGTGATCTTGGGTTGTCGTGAATGGTATCTTTAATAATACTGTTCTTAGGCCCAACGGAGTTAAGAAAATCAGAAACTAACTAGAAATTAGGTAAGTTGAATGGTTTCCTGGGTATTGATCTGATGTTGGTTTCGGCCTTCGGGGTTAATACTTAGGGAATTGTTCACTTGCTAATTTACGGTTGAAGGCTGATGGAATGAAATGTGATTTTGGGTTTATCGTGAACCATGTTTTAAATGACATTGGTTCTTTAACCCAGTTAAAGATAGTATATGATTTCCCAAGTTAAATAATCATTGATAGTGATTTTTGGGAATATTAAAACCAAGTGGAGTTTTGATTAATCTTTAATTAGATTGAAATGATCGAGAATGGAGTATCACTAGTTTTGCTCCAGGCGATTGTTAAATCTTTAATTAGATTTGAACGTGAAATGGTAATTGAATTTACCGATAACACCGTGGTATTAGATACGAAGTATTACCAGTTTTACTTCATGGGATGAATTGGTTGGGATTGGGAAATGAAAACAAACGATTACTTCGGTAAGGTTCGTTAATCCCGACTAGTTTTGATAAACCATAATTTGGTTTGAATTGATAAAAAAGAAGATTAAAGAATAAATTTAAAAGAATGCATCTTTGATAAAATTAATGGGAACCTTTCCCGAAGTATATGAATATTGAATAAAAGAAAATTCTGAATTGGAATGAGGCGTGTGTTGTGTTTGTGTAACACTTGTTTATTATATACGCGAGTTATTCAGAAAGACCGGGTTTATCCCATTTTGAATAACTGATTCGACGATTTGTCAAGGATGAAGACGGTGGTCGAAGACCGGAGGTCTTTACATCGTTTGGATAATTACCGATGATCTTGATTGGGCTGTACACCCAAGAGGAGGGAATCGGTTGGTGATCGTCCAGACGTACTTGGAGATCGATGGATATGCGAGGCACAAGGTGCTTCTGGTTTCGTTCAGACCCAGAACGGACTTGTAAATGGACTATATGTCTAACATTGGATATCATTCTGTGTGATTGATGGATATCAGTTGCATTGAGTGGTTTGCCTGTGTGGCATGCTGAGATGCAAATGATCAAGGCTTTTGTTGAAAAGCAAAGTCTTGTGGTTGATGATCAAAGCACAACCTTTGTGGCATAGCTTTGTGTATAACGTTAATTCGCGAGCCTCACACCCGGTATGAACCAGAAACGGGAGAAGGATCTCAAGGAGGACATGCGTTTCCTTCTAGCTAGGGTTGTGTCAGTGACCTACCAGCCCTGACATTTATATTATTTTCACCTGTATGGTTGTTGTATTGCGAGGCGCCTCGGATATATCGGTGACTATGTGGAGCCGATGGAGTCATAGGACTCATTTACGCCCCAAAAGGCGGGGAAACGCAGTGTTCAGGCATAATAATCCACATCGAGTGGACCAGCCCTGACGATCCAAGGCTTGCCTGCGCGCTTGCCTGAGGGGCGGGCTAGAGCGTCACGAATTCGGTAAGGACTATCTTTTGCCTTGGTTCATGACGGAAATCCAATTTCCAAATATGACATGTGCGGTTTTGATTGTATACCTATATATGGCGACATAGTGGTATGGGGCACTTATGCCGTCTATGATTGATACTTATGATTGAAATTGTTTTTACACTATACACTTATAGTAATAATAAAACCTGAAATTTCACATACCTAGCATTCTTGGCTATTATAAGGTAAAAAATCTATCCTCCGGCTTGTGTTGCATTGTGTGATGGGACCTGGGTCTTATAATAACTTCATTGTTCTTTATTTAGCATTGCGCTGTTGTTTTATGCAATGGTATTCTTGGGAGGAAACCCGTTCCGTGTTATACGGCGTGGTCCCTTGATATATCTAATTTAAAGTAAAGTTTTAAATAACTGTTTTAGTTCTCACACCAGTCACATGATTGACCTGGAGTTTATTGTTTTAACCTAAACTCTGGGTGCCCCTATTTTCCGCACGGGCAGCTAGTAGTTTTGGTTTTGCAAATTTATTCTTACAGGATCCTGGTTTATAGCTGAAGTGATATTCGGGAAGCTCTGTATCCGTGTATTTCTTTCAGTTATGTTTTATATTATATTTTTCTGCTGTAGTAATGTATTTAAATCTCTGATAACTATCTAATATATTTTATT
This sequence comes from Allium sativum, assembly GCA_030737875.1. NCBI lineage: Eukaryota > Viridiplantae > Streptophyta > Magnoliopsida > Asparagales > Amaryllidaceae > Allium > Allium sativum. Next base: position 980,326,823 of record CM060916.1, read on the forward strand.
CATTCATACTCTGTAATATTCTTGTATTCTGATGGAATTGTTGTAATAAACAATGAAATGTTCTTCTGTTTGTGTTCCGATGTGGCTTATTCTTAGTACAATCTGTGCTTCCCTTCATGGGGAAGTTCGGGTCGTAACAGCTTGGTATCAGAGCTTTGGTTTACAGAGCTCGGAGAACAAGACACGTTAGAACCAAACGAAAGAACTCATCTGAGATTGGATTAGTTGTATCCAATGAGAATAACTCGTTAGAGATGGGATCAGTAGTATCCTAGAAAGAGTGTGAAGAGGGATATTTTTAAAATAAAATGAAAACAAATTTTGTTTTGAAAATTTAAACCTTATTCAGCGTATTTGAATATTTATTTGTGTTGAATTTGGACAATCCAGTATATAAAGATTTTGCGTATACGTCTGATCCACGTGCATTCGAAGTTTTAATATACTGGATAGATATAGAATCACACTCTAGCTGCCCGAAGATGACACTGATGATAGCAGCTGCATCATCAGTGGTTATATGTTCGAATTTCGAAATTGGGATTTTTATATGATTCCTATTGACTGGTGTGAGAACCAAAACTAGATTAGGGCTTATTGTTGTGATTTGGCAACAAAAATCTGATTTTTGGATTACGTATCAAAGATATGAATTTGAAATGATAATCAACTAATGGATTGATGGTTATGTTGTTTGATTATTGTTCGATTAATTAAATGTTGAACCTTTAGCCAAATTGAACTAAATAGCGAGTTGTATTGAAAATTAGTCGCATTTGCATGCATATACATGTACTTACATTGAACATGTCATAGCAAAGAGGCTAGAGCAGTGGAATAAAATTGTTTGCCCGACAAACAGGTACATGTTTATTGTATTTCTTGGGGTTTTTGATGACTTTATGAGCCGATTGGCTAGTCGCTTGGCTGTTTCTTTTTCTTTTTGGATTGGAATGGCCTGTATGGAAATTTCGGGATTTTCCCGGTGCTCCCGTGCAGGGGAGGTTATGGCAAAATTTTTCGAAAATTTAGAGTGTTAGCCAAATTTTTGAAAAAATAGAAAAGTTCTTAGAAACTGAAAAGTTGAAGAACTTAAGCCATAATGAAAATAATGAAAGATGAGTTGGTTTGTAAAACAACTTTCAGCTTCGTTCCTTTTCGGGGATGAAAAGTTTTAAGTGGGGGAGATTGTAATAACCCGGAAATCCGAGCCAATTTAAAATTTTTATTTTGGCAATTTTTGCGAATTTTGAGTATTTAAAATGAATTATTTTAAATAATAACGACGAGAAATTTATTTTGAATAGAATTAGAACAAAAATATTTAAAGGAATCTTCATTAGAATTTAAATATTTATTTTAAATTATAAAAGGAATTGAAAATGGCGCCGTAGTTTGAAAATTCGATTTCAAATTTCAAATGAATGTACAGGATTCAAAATAAACCGGATTCTTGTGAAACCAAAAATATTTGAATCTATTTGAAAATATCTTTCCAACGAATCCGAAAAATAAAAATTTCATACCGGGAATAAAAAGTTACGTCCAGTTGAAAATTCAGAATAGTCGCTATGGAATTTTGGCCCTTAAAAATAACCATTTTTCAAATGACCTCTTTTTTCGACGAAACCACTTTTGTTGGATCCGGGATGTCAAATTATTGCTAGGTTTCAAATTTCATAATTTTTGAAATTAATATGTGAGCGTGGCAAAAGAAAACGCGTTTTAACAGTTTCGGTCAATATGGATCGACTAGAAAATCGCCATTTTTCAAACGGTCTCAGAATTTAACGAAATTAGTTTTGTTAGGACCGTATCGTCAATACGAAGTTAGAAATAATTTTTCTGGAATTTTCAGAGTCAGTATGTGACCCTGGTAATTTAAAATGTACGTTTGAATGGAATATATATAGACTTATATTTTAATTTAATACGAAAACTGATCGAAACGTTAGAACTGGGTTACGAAACATATCCCATTGTCTTCAAAATGGGGGTATTTGGCTAGGGGCGATAGTCGTTGGGTTTGATTTCGAGTTCGTATCAACATAAGGGTATTTTCAAAATTAAATAAATTAAAATATAAACATATATAACCCTAGGACTTTGGTCAAACCCTCACAACTCCAACGCGTGGTCAACATTCTGAAACCCGCCCCCCATTCAATTTCCGCAATCGAAATTGAACCATCCTCTTCCTCTAATTAATTCAAAATCCAACAAAGAAATTAAATATTTTCCTAAAGCAACATCGTAGAGCAGACCGACAGCTTCCGATCCATGCCACTTTGATCGGCTCTGGAGTCTCGATCTCGCCAGAATTGGTGGTCGACGACATCGACTTTGGTTCCATTTCTGGCGATGGAAGTGCGACCGAGTTGCACGAAGTGGGGAGCTCCTGGCGCGGCTCATGGTGGCGAAGCAGGTGGGTCCCTCCAATCTGACCAACGATGATGTCGCGGCGGGAAAGTGGAGCCCTAGGGGACGAGCATCCAACTGGAGCGACACAGTGAGTTTTTCTAAGTGATTAAATATGTAAAAGCATTATTTAACTCTACATATATAAAGTTGAAATGAAAATATGATTTTCATTATAATTAATATTGTTTTTGAACTGAAATTAATATTGTTTTTGAACTAAATTTAATATTGTTTTTAAAACTGAAAATTTATATTGTTTTTATCTATATAAACACAGAATAAAAATATGATTTAAACATATATATGTGTATACATATATATATAGAACAGTATAAAAAGAAATTAGAGGTAAACTATAAATAGAGCTTGTTTTAAAAATTTAAATAGAGTTGTATTTAATTTATATACATCATTGTTTTAAAAGTCTAAATAGAGTTGTTTTTAATTTATATACATCAATGTTTTAAAAATATAAAAAGAGTTGTTTTTAAAATATAAAGCATTGCTTAAAATATGAATTTTCAATATAAATAACTTTGTTTTAAAAATATGATTTTTAAAAATATATAGAACAGTTTAAAAATGTGATTTCTAATTCTATATAGTGTTGTATTAAAAATATGATTTTTTAATATAAATTTCGTGAAACAGATTGCGTTGGAATCAAAACAACGAATCTGAGAGACAATAAAGCACAGAGGAGTGGATCCCTCGGTGAGAACTTCTCACTTTAATTCTTGTTTTCTAGTTAAAAATATGTAACAACCCGTATTTTCAATAACCTGTTATAACGTAAATCGAGGTAGAATTTAATTCTAAAATCTGAATCAAGAGAAACGGGCTGTGCCATTGCGTTCGTCTCGGAAAAATACGCGAAATAGAGTCCGAGTTTTTGAAAATCGGAGTCCGTATGACCCGATTAAGGCCCAACGAAGTTTTCAGAAAATTTCAAAGTAAAAACAGATTTCAAATTCAAGTTTGAATTTGAAAAATTAGGTCAGATTGGGCTAGGCGGGAAAATTCCCGCCAGAGCACCCAAGTCGACAGCCCTGTCGACTTGGGAGTCGACTTGGTTGGACCCAAGTCGACAGCCCTGTCGACTTGGCTGTCGACTTGGTTCAGCCGGGCAGTTTTGCCTGGTGCACCATTTGGGGTCTTGGTTAGGTTTTAGGGCCAGATTCGGTTTTGAGGGCTGAGATTGGAACTAGGGTTTAATCCTAAGGTTGAAACTAGTCCTAATCTCTATAAATAAGGCCCTAACCTAACCCTAAATCATCATTATTCATTCAAGTAACTAAACTATGGCAAAATCATTCCTCTCATGGCCTCCACTCTCTTCATAAAATTCCTAAATCATTTCTATGAGAGATTTTCCATGCATACAAGTGTTTTCAAGCTTGTATGAGCATCATTAGCTTGCATTCAAGTCAAGTTTCTATATTTGCATCATAAATAAAGGGTTTTGATCATTTTGGCTCAAGGGTTTTTCTATTAGAGATTGCATTTTGGGTCTATTTGATTGCATAAGGGCTTTGTCATATTTTTGTGTCTTCATAAGAATTTGTAAGCCCTATTCTACTTTCATACTTAAACTCTAAAGTTAAATGTATGATATGCAAGTTTGCCATGATATGCAAGTTTACTATGTCATGTTATACAAGTTTGATATGTTATGATATGCAAGTTTATCATGTTATGTTTTGCAAGTTTATATGCAAGTTTGCCATGTTATGATATGCAAGTTAATCATGTTATGTTATGCAAGTTTGCCATGTTATGATATGCAAGTTTATCATGTTATGATATGCAAGTTTATATGCAAGTTTGCCATGTTATGATATGCAAGTTAATCATGTTATGTTATGCAAGTTTGCCATGTTATGATATGCAAGTTTATCATGTTATGATATGCAAGTTTATATGCAAGTTGGCCATGTTATGTTATGCAAGTTTGCTATATTATGATATGCAAGTTTGCCATGTATGTTATGCAAGTTTGGGATGATCATTTTGTTCATGTTATCATGTTATGCAAGCTTATCTTGAGTATATGAACATAAAGCTTCAAGCTTTATGCTAAAGGTTGCATTTTGGCAACATGTAGGTTATCATATCTCTTATGATAACTTGCATGTGAGGCTAAATGCGAACTTATGGCCATTTCTACATGTCATTTATCACCATGTATCACCAATATGCTAAGTTTGGTTTTATGCATGCTTTTGAGGCCTAAAAATGTAATATGCAAATATATGAACATGTGTACATTTCATATGCCACCATGTTGAACTTGTGGCTTCAACACCTTTATGTCATGATTATGCCAAGTTCCCTCTTTCTATCCTTTATGCGCTATTGCGATATGTAAGCGATGGGATTGCGTTTGGGGTTGGGTAAACTTAAAAGACATAAAAACATAAGATCGGGAATTTACCTATTAAGTTAGGTCTACCCATTGGGAATTTACCTATTAAGTTAGGTCTACCCAATTGCTTGAAAATTTGTAATATGTTTTGGAAACATGATGGACATGACACTTAGAAAAGATAAGTGTGACCAACTCGAGGTTGGGTTGAGTTTGTAGCGTAAACCTACCCGGAACCGACCGGCCTAACTAGTTGCTACAAACAATAGGACCCAATGTGAGAAGTTGGCCATGTGGTACCTTGAACCCGAGGTTAGACCAATTTGTGGTGTAAAGCTACCCGGACCCGCCCGGCTTAACTAGTAACCACAACAAGGTCTAATGTGAGAGGTTAAGGCACGTGAAATTAATTAATGACTCATGATTAGGGTTAAGTCATGGTCCACTTAATACTTAACCAATTTGGGCTTGGTAGATTAATCAGGGTTAAGTCGTGAACTCATCGTTACACTTAACCAAGTTAATCCATGATTAGCAAGAGGGTTAAACCGTACTTAACCCACTAGAAAAATCCTAGCAATGGGGGTCCACTCCAGCAGTAATCCCAAGTTTGTATCATTAAGGCCCTAGGGACTAGGCTAGGGAGGGAGCACGATTACTGGACTTGAGGTAAGTGACCAAAAACGACGGCAGATGGGTACGCCGGTGTAGTTCCGGGCGGACTATGGTCGTGCATATAGTCCGAAGCCGGGGAAAACATGCACGGGTACCAGTAGATCGAGACTGTGCACTCATGTTTATGGTGTCCAGGGGTTGACACCCTAGGGCTTGATACACCCGACGGGAGACCCTGCACAGTCTGACTACAATTATGTTTGGGCCGTATGGACACCAACACGTGACGAGTTAGGCTTATAGGGAGCCGATCGACTAGACCGTTTGGTTGGACCGCGTATTAGGGTCACTTCATGTTATTGGACCGCGTATTAGGGTCACTTCATGTTATTGGGCCAAAGCTTGGGCCAAGGGATCAATACTTGTTTAATCAAGTCATGTTAGTTTGCTAGTACACCTGTGGTGCAAAACCTTAAACCTGATTATGCGATGACACCTTTATCTATCATGCCAGTATGTAGTTATCCTTATGTTCATCTCAGCTTTCATCATGACAGTTAACTTTATTAGTTTACATTGATTGTAGTAGGGCTTACTCAGTCTTTTTGACTGACCTGTTTTCTTTCGCCTCTTTTCTTCCGTTTCCCCCCAGGTTCTCAGGGTGGGAATATTGGAGCTTAGCTTGGATTTCTGATCGCTTGCTTGTGGGATTTTAGCTCATGTACGGTCTTGACATGAAGCTAGCTATGGTTATCACTTATTTTGGGGATAGTACTTATGTATTTCAGCTTTTCAGTGATGTTGTTTTTATCTAGACTTGTGTATTGGGAAAGTTGACATTATGTTGTACCAGACTTGTTTTGAAATGGTTTGAAATCTTCCGCTGTTTTACTTATCTTATTTACTCTGTTTACCTATATACATATGTTCTTGTTCTGCCTTGATATATCATTATGCATGTTTACCTGATTCAAACGCCCCTCCAAAGTCAGAGTGCTTGCAAGAGCCACCCTGGCGGAGGTGGGGTGTTACATTTGGTATCAGAGCATATGGTTTACGAGAAGGAACAAAAAAGTTTTTGAAACTTTTTGGAAAACTATTTTCAAAACCAAGTATAAAGTATTTTCCAAAGAAAAGTCTAGTTTATTTTAAAGGCTATTCCCCAAAAAGCCATTAGCAAAAATTCCTTCGTTTTTCTCCATTCTGAATCTATCCTTTTTCTTCGTTTTCAGTATGGCCAGTAACTTTGCCATTCCGGAGGGAGTACACGTACCTGTTTGGTATAGGAGACTTTTGGAAGCTAGGGCGACCGAAGCCGGCCCCGCCGATGTTCCTCCTCCTGTCGCTGAGGTTCCTCTTCCTCCTCCCCCTCAGCATCCTCAAGCCGACTTCGCAAAGACTTGTAAAGATTTCAAAGCAATGGGTGGCAAGAATTTCATTAGAACCGAGACTTTTGTAGAGGCCAGGAATTGGTTAAAAGAAACCGAAGATCTTTTCGCCTTCTTTGATATAGATGACCGTAGGAAGGTTTTATTGGCAGTGTGGTTGCTAAAGGAAGAAGCTGCACGTTGGTGGGTGGTCACCACCGCTACTAGGCCAATTGAGACTTGGGATGACTTTCGGGGAAAGTTTGGACTTAGGTTCCTATCACTGAAGCAAGGGGACATGACTATTAGGGAATACATAGATAAGTTTAATCAACTGGCTCGGGTCGGTTTAGACTTGGTTAACACAGCTCAGAAGAAGGCCCTATACTTTGCTCTAGGATTAAACGAGCCATTACATGGTTTAGCCATGTCTCATATACCCTTGGGGGCAACTTTCGAGAGTTTGGTGAATATGGCCCTACTCAATGAAGAGAATAGGAGTGACAAGAAGGAGATCAAGATGAATGATACTCAAGCCAAGAAGACTAATTCCCAGTGGAAAGGAAATCAGGGTAATCCAAGCGGTCAGAGCAGTCAAGGCAATAAGAACAAGAACAAGAGTCAAGGCAACAAGAGGAAGTGCCATTATTGCGGTTCAGTTGGGCATCTTATTAAGGATTGTAAGAAGAGGAAAAGGAAGAATGGTGAATGCTTTTTCTGCGGTGAGACTGGACATTTTAGTAAGGATTGCCCGAAGAAGCAAGGGCAAGGCCAGGGTCAGACTCAGCGTGCTGGACCTTCAGGAGGGCAAGTTCATGCTCTCAATGCCGCTCCAGTTCCCAATCGAGGTAGTATTTCTGTTGAGAGCCTTGTATATATTTCTGATTTTCCAGTTCGTACCTTGTTTGATTCTGGTGCATCGCATAGTTTATCTCATCTGATCTTGTTGAAAGTTTGCACCTAAGTACTAGTCTAGTTTATGATCCCGTGTGTGTTTCAAATCCAATTGGGGTTTTCGCCCATTTGTCTATTATCTACGTGGATTTGAAAATCTCTATCTTTGGTGTAGAGTTCTCGTGTGATGCTTATATTCTCGGTTTCATGGGGTATGGGTTGATTTTGGGCATGGATTGGTTGTCCAGTTTTGGAGCCATTCTTGATTTTTGAGCATAGGGTTGAGAGGCTCATGACTCGCCTCGGTAATACCCTAAAAATTTCTTGTAACCCTATGGGTCCCGTCATGTTGTGTTATCTTGAATCCCTCAACTCGTCTATCGATAGTTTGCAATCGGTGAGGGTGGTCCGAGAATATCCTGATATCTTGGGTGAAGTGAAGGGGGTTACCCCTAAGCGAGAGATTGACTTCCGCATTTATCTGGTTGATAATGCCAAGCCAGTTACGTGGCCGGTTAGGCACATGGTCCCGCGAGATGAGAGTTAAGAAAGCAAGTCAAGGAGTTGCTTGAGAAGAACTTCATACGATGAAGCATTTCCGAAGAGGGTGCTCTAGTAGTATTCGCTACTAATGTGGACAGTTCGCTTCGCCCGTGTGTTGATTATCGTGAGTAGAACAAGAAGAATAGACAACCATTACCAAGGATCGATGATTTGTTTGATCAGCTTGTAGGAACATCTGTTTTCTCTTGATCCTGCTACTGGATTCCATCAGCTCAGAGTAGCTGAGGATAGTATAGACAAGACTGCGTTCAGAACGCCAGATGGATTCTTCGAATGGCTTGTCATGCCGTTCGGCTTGACTAATGCACCCGCATATTTCGTGGGCTTGATGAGTAGGGTGTTCAGGGAGTTCTTGAACAAGTTTGTCGTGGTCTTCGTAGATGATATTCTGATCTTCTCTAAGGATGAGGAAGAGCACGCAAGGCATCTCAAGGAGGTGATGGATACGCTTAGAGCGCATCAGTTGAAGGCCAAGTTCTCCAAGTGTCACTTTTGGAGAAGGGAAGTTAGATTTCTTGGGCACATAGTTTCTAAGCAAGGCTTAGCAGTGGATCCCGCTAAAGTGGTCGCGGTTCAAGACCGGAAAGCTCCGACGAGGACAATGGAAGTAAGAAGTTCTCTCAGTTTAATTAGTTAGTTAGCGTCCCTTGAGCTTAGACCTACCCTTCTGGATCAAGTAGGGACTTCACAGAAAGAAGACCCGCAGTTAGTCGAGATCATGGACAAGTTGATTCGAGGCGAGATGTTAAGACACCTCGCTATAGATGACAAGGGATGGCTAAGACGCAATGAGAGAAAGAAGGCTCTTGAAGATGCACATCACTCGAGGAGGTGGCCGAGTTTGTCCCAAGGTGCATGTTGTGCCAACAGATTAAGACCGAGTCATAAAAAGCCCGGTGGGCTATTACATCCATTGGAGGTCCCCGCAATGGAAGTAGTAAAGCGTCACGAAGGATTTCGTGGATGGACTACCTAGATCAAGGAAAGGGAATACAAGCATGTGGGTCATAGTAGGTAGACTCACGAAGAGTGCTCATTTCACTCTGGTAAAGAGCGAAAAGACGGCATCATAACTAGCGACAGTTTACTTTCAAGAAATAATACGGTTGCACGGGGTTCCCTAAAGTATAGTTAGTAACCATGACTCAATCTTCACTAGCCAGTTTTGGGATAGTCTACGGGAAGTCATGGGCAAGCAACTGAATCTAAGTACGGCCTGTCATTCGCAGGCGGATGGTTCATTTCGTTCAAGCATGAGTTATGGAAAATCACGTTAGTAAGAGCAATTGGCAACGTGGATTGGTATTTCCAAGAAAAGTCCTGCTGCGTGGAATACTTTATAGTAAGTAACAAGATCCAGGATTCACTAGTGAATTTTGGAGAGCTTGCATGAAACCATGAGATCATAGTTATGTTTAAGCCAATAATGATAGAAGAGTAAGTGAAAAAGGAAGACGAGAGGCAACAATGAAATGGGTTCCAACTCATATTTGGAAATAAGAGTTAAGAAGCTAAGAAATCATGAGGTAAAAGACGGTCAAAGCACAGTAGAGTAAGCTCAAGAAAACGTGACTTAGAAGACTGAAGGCTAGATACGCGCATCATATCTCTTTTTAAGAGCATATCCTTGATCCTTGTTTTCCTGTGGAACTTACTCGCATGTTATCTTTTTCCGTATATCCTCTCGGTCCCATTCTCGGTCCTATTTCTGTCGGGAGGTAATACATGTCAGGGTTTGAAGGGGTCTGTTAGGTTGACTAAACCTTTTGGGCTTTTATAGTATATGGGTTGTGTTAGGAAGGGATTTCTTGTAGTCCGAAAGGAGTATATCCTTCTTATCTTCCCGATCTCTTTGAAGCATATCTTTTGCTATCCATGTTTGTCTTGATTATCTAGTTTATCATGTTAATCTTGTCATGAAAACCTTAGGTAGAAACCCTTTGGATGAAACATGTGTTTGAAACATGTTATGCTTGATGGTTGCAAGTGGTTGCAAGTGTTTGCAAGTGGTTACTCGTGGATGCATTATACACATTAGGCACTAGATCGGCTCACACACTCCTCATATTGCATACGCATGAGTGTTTATGCTTATTCATGGATGAATATGTTGTGCTATCACATGGACTTTGCATATGGATGTATGTTATGTGCACACATATAGATGTTATACATTATGTTAGGAATTGCATACATATGGATTCATTTCACTAACATAATTTGCATTGATGATATTTGCATTAGATAAGTACATATACACACACCTTTGCATATGTTCATACAACATTTAGAATCTTGTAAGGACAATGATTGCAAGTGGATGATGTTTTGAGTAGATGGATGTTGGATGGTAGGATACGTTCTTCCTAACTTGAAGATTTCGGGGACGAAATCCTTTAAGGAGGGGAGAATGTAACAACCCGTATTTTCAATAACCTGTTATAACGTAAATCGAGGCAGAATTTAATTCTAAAATCTGAATCAAGGGAAACGGGCTGTGCCATTGCGTTCGTCTCGGAAAAATACGCGAAATAGAGTCCGAGTTTTCGAAAATCGGAGTCTGTATGACCCGATTAAGGCCCAACGAAGTTTTCAGAAAATTTCAAAGTAAAAACAGATTTCAAATTCAAGTTTGAATTTGAAAAATTAGGTCAGATTGGGCTAGGCGGGAAAATTCCCGCCAGAGCACCCAAGTCGACAGCCCTATCGACTTGGGAGTCGACTTGGTTGGACCCAAGTCGACAGCCCTGTCGACTTGGCTGTCGACTTGGTTCAGCCGGGCAGTTTTGCCTGGTGCACCATTTGGGGTCTTGGTTAGGTTTTAGGGCCAGATTCGGTTTTGAGGGCTGAGATTGGAACTAGGGTTTAATCCTAAGGTTGAAACTAGTCCTAATCTCTATAAATAAGGCCCTAACCTAACCCTAAATCATCATTATTCATTCAAGTAACTAAACTATGGCAAAATCATTCCTCTCATGGCCTCCACTCTCCTCATAAAATTCCTAAATCATTTCTATGAGAGATTTTCCATGCATACAAGTGTTTTCAAGCTTGTATGAGCATCATTAGCTTGCATTCAAGTCAAGTTTCTATATTTGCATCATAAATAAAGGGTTTTGATCATTTTGGCTCAAGGGTTTTTCTATTAGAGATTGCATTTTGGGTCTATTTGATTGCATAAGGGCTTTGCCATATTTTTGTGTCTTCATAAGAATTTGTAAGCCCTATTCTACTTTCATACTTAAACTCTAAAGTTAAATGTATGATATGCAAGTTTGCCATGATATGCAAGTTTACTATGTCATGTTATGCAAGTTTGATATGTTATGATATGCAAGTTTATCATGTTATGTTTTGCAAGTTTATATGCAAGTTTGCCATGTTATGATATGCAAGTTAATCATGTTATGTTATGCAAGTTTGCCATGTTATGATATGCAAGTTTATCATGTTATGATATGCAAGTTTATATGCAAGTTTGCCATGTTATGATATGCAAGTTAATCATGTTATGTTATGCAAGTTTGCCATGTTATGATATGCAAGTTTATCATGTTATGATATGCAAGTTTATATGCAAGTTGGCCATGTTATGTTATGCAAGTTTGCTATATTATGATATGCAAGTTTGCCATGTATGTTATGCAAGTTTGGGATGATCATTTTGTTCATGTTATCATGTTATGCAAGCTTATCTTGAGTATATGAACATAAAGCTTCAAGCTTTATGCTAAAGGTTGCATTTTGGCAACATGTAGGTTATCATATCTCTTATGATAACTTGCATGTGAGGCTAAATGCGAACTTATGGCCATTTCTACATGTCATTTATCACCATGTATCACCAATATGCTAAGTTTGGTTTTATGCATGCTTTTGAGGCCTAAAAATGTAATATGCAAATATATGAACATGTGTACATTTCATATGCCACCATGTTGAACTTGTGGCTTCAACACCTTTATGTCATGATTATGCCAAGTTCCCTCTTTCTATCCTTTATGCGCTATTGCGATATGTAAGCGATGGGATTGCGTTTGGGGTTGGGTAAACTTAAAAGACATAAAAACATAAGATCGGGAATTTACCTATTAAGTTAGGTCTACCCATTGGGAATTTACCTATTAAGTTAGGTCTATCCAATTGCTTGAAAATTTGTAATATGTTTTGGAAACATGATGGACATGACACTTAGAAAAGATAAGTGTGACCAACTCGAGGTTGGGTTGAGTTTGTAGCGTAAACCTACTCGGAACCGACCGGCCTAACTAGTTGCTACAAACAATAGGACCCAATGTGAGAAGTTGGCCATGTGGTACCTTGAACCCGAGGTTAGACCAATTTGTGGTGTAAAGCTACCCGGACCCGCCCGGCTTAACTAGTAACCACAACAAGGTCTAATGTGAGAGGTTAAGGCACGTGAAATTAATTAATGCCTCATGATTAGGGTTAAGTCATGGTCCACTTAATACTTAACCAATTTGGGCTTGGTAGATTAATCAGGGTTAAGTCGTGAACTCATCGTTACACTTAACCAAGTTAATCCATGATTAGCAAGAGGGTTAAACCGTACTTAACCCACCAGAAAAATCCTAGCAATGGGGGTCCACTCCAGCAGTAATCCCAAGTTTGTATCATTAAGGCCCTAGGGACTAGGCTAGGGAGGGAGCACGATTACTGGACTTGAGGTAAGTGACCAAAAGCGACGGCAGATGGGTACGCCGGTGTAGTTCCGGGCGGACTATGGTCGTGCATATAGTCCGAAGCCGGGGAAAACATGCACGGGTACTAGTAGATCGAGACTGTGCACTCATGTTTATGGTGTCCAGGGGTTGACACCCTAGGGCTTGATACACCCGACGGGAGACCCTGTACAGTCTGACTACAATTATGTTTGGGCCGTATGGACACCAACACGTGACGAGTTAGGCTTATAGGGAGCCGATCGACTAGACCGTTTGGTTGGACCGCGTATTAGGGTCACTTCATGTTATTGGACCGCGTATTAGGGTCACTTCATGTTATTGGGCCAAAGCTTGGGCCAAGGGATCAATACTTGTTTATTCAAGTCATGTTAGTTTGCTAGTACACCTGTGGTGCAAAACCTTAAACCTGATTATGCGATGACACCTTTATCTATCATGCCAGTATGTAGTTATCCTTATGTTCATCTCAGCTTTCATCATGACAGTTAACTTTATTAGTTTACATTGATTGTAGTAGGGCTTACTCAGTCTTTTTGACTGACCTGTTTTCTTTCGCTTCTTTTCTTCCGTTTCCCCCCCCCCCCCCCCCAGGTTCTCAGGGTGGGAATATTGGAGCTTAGCTTGGATTTCTGATCGCTTGCTTGTGGGATTTTAGCTCATGTACGGTCTTGACATGAAGCTAGCTATGGTTATCACTTATTTTGGGGATAGTACTTATGTATTTCAGTTTTTCAGTGATGTTGTTTTTATCTAGACTTGTGTATTGGGAAAGTTGACATTATGTTGTACCAGACTTGTTTTGAAATGGTTTGAAATCTTCCGCTGTTTTACTTATCTTATTTACTCTGTTTACCTATATACATATGTTCTTGTTCTGCCTTGATATATCATTATGCATGTTTACCTGATTCAAACGCCCCTCCAAAGTCAGAGTGCTTGCAAGAGCCACCCTGGCGGAGGTGGGGTGTTACAAAATATATACTAGGATGCAGATGGTGCTTAGCAGCACCCGACACCCGTTGTCCACAGATCATGGATGACTTGTTTGTTTGTTGTTTGTGGTGTGGATAATGATTGTGTGATGTGGAATGGAATAAATTATTTTATGGTTAAAAATATATTTTTTAACGTGTATATAGAAAAATTATTTATAAACAAATCGGACGACTTGTTTATGTACACACATTTGACTGGTATTGATTGGGACAATAAATTTTACACATCGCCCAACTGCACAAATAAACCTGTGCTTGATTGTTTGAAAACCCCGCACGGGTGTTGGGATGATATTTGACATACACTAATCCCAATTGTTTAGTTGTATGTCAATCGATAGGTTGACAGACAGTTGTGTGGTACACTCTGGATGATGGTTGATTATTTATCGTTGCTATTATATACATGTGTTGTATGGAATCCATATAAATAATATTATATGGTAATTGATTGGGTCTCATTCCAATTTAGAAAATAAAGAATATTTTAAAATAATATTCAGAACAGGAAACTAAATATTCATGTGTTGAATAAACAAAAGAGTCATGTGTTGACGATACTCATGTGTTGAGAATATTCATGTGTTGAAACGATTCATGTGTTGAACGAAATATTTATACAATAAATTTCACATTTTTATTGTAAGTAAGAATTAATAAATATTCATGTGTTGAATAAAGCATATATTCATGTGTTGAAGAAAATATTCATTTGTTGAATAGAATAACGAAGTTATTGAAATATATAAAGCCGTGTTGGTTAGATTGACGCCATTTTGACGTGAACGATATCTATATCGATTTTATTCATTTTTATAATGAATATTGAAAAGGAATTGATTTCAAAATATAATGTTTTGAAATATTATCATTTATATATCGATGGTATAGAATATTCAATTTTGATTTGAAATTGAAGATGAAGTTGAAATTGTTTTGAAAACGAATTTAAAAAGATTTATAAAATACGTTTTAAATGGAAATCGACGAAATATATATTATATATTATATATATATATATATGTATATATATATAATATAATGGCCTGAATAGAACGAGCCGCGCTGCGGTAGTTCGCGAATTTCGACCATTGACTTCGAATGGATATTACGGGAGATCCGACCGTCAGATTCTCCTAAAACCAGAATCGTTGGGTTCGTATAAAAAGAGCTTTCGAAGAATACAATAAACTAGAAATCTAACGGTTGGATTTGGAATTGTGTCAAATCAAATTTGGAAAAGATCGTTGTAATTGCAGTTCGATGGCCGTTGATGGAAATCGACTGTACGGGCCTTGATAGAACTATTAAAAAATAGCAATAGTTTGTGTAAAATCATAAGGAATGATTTGGAATGAATTGGGATGAAAAATTCCATATTTGAAAAGATAAAAATAGATTTTTATCGAAATGAACTAGTTTTGAACTAGAATTATAATCCATTTATTTTTGAAATAAATAAATTGGATTTGAAAGGGTTTTAAAAGTAAACAGAACTTCCAATAATTGAATTGGAATGGATTTGAATCGAAATTGTCTTTGAAATATTTCGATGTTGGATTTCGTGATTATACAGATATTGTTATGGAAATTTGAAAGATATATTTATATCGTTATTTCCAATACGATATTTGTTGATCGTAGAATTTGATATTGAATATAAGCCGATATATTTTCTATTCAGAGTCTTGTATTTAATATAAAATGGGATTTGGGTTTGTCGTGAATGGTGTCTTCATTAACACTGTTCTTAAACCCAGTTGAGAAAAAGGTTAAATCTTTTTATTTAGATTTAATGAAGTATACCAATTAAATAATATTTAACTGGAATTGAATTGGAATTGATTTTTGGGTTTATCGTGAACGGTGTTTTAAATAGCACTTGTTCTTTAACCCGATAATTAATGGAATGTGAATTGAGTTTATCGTGAACTGTGTTTTAATGACATTCGTTCTTTAACCCGATTTACGGTGAAATGTGATTTGGAATTTATAAATCATTTTGATAAGATTTAAAGGAGATTTTCCAAAGTAAAGTTTTCCAATTTAATAAAATAAATTGGAATGGAATGGAATTCGATTTGGTAATAATCGAAGTGAATTTCTGTGGAGGAAGACAACTAATATATCTGGAATTTAAAAGGCTTTGCCGTTATTCCATTTATATTATTAGTCGGATATGGAAGTTTATATCGATTATATATATATATATCGATTTGTTTTCCATGAAGATTCCATTGTTAATGGAATGTGATTTTGGGTTGTCGTGAATGGTATCTTTAATAATACTCTTCTTAGGCCCAACGGAGTTAAGAAAATCAGAAACTAATTGGAAATTAGTTAAGTTGAATGGTTTCCTGGGTATTGATCTGATGTTGGTTTCGGCCTTCAGGGTTAATACTTAGGGAATTATTCACTTGCTAATTTACGGTTAAAGGCTGATGGAATGAAATATGATTTTGGGCTTATCGTGAACCGTGTTTTAAATGACATTGGGTTTTTAACCCAGTTGAAGACAGGATATGATTTCCCAAGTTAAATAATCATTGATAGTGATTTTTGGGAAGATTAAAACGAAGTGCAGATTTGATGAATCTTTAATTAGATTGAAATGATCGAGAATGGAGTATCACCAGTTTTTCTCTAGGCGATAGTTAAATCTTTATTTAGATTTGAACGTGAAATGGTAATTGAATTTACCGATAACACCGTGGTGTTAGATATGAAGTATTACCAGTTTTACTTCATGGAATGAATAGGTTGGGTTTGGGAAATTAAAACAAATGATTACTTCGGTAAGGTTCGTTAATCCCGACTAGTTTTGATAAACCATAATTTGGCTTGAATTGATATTAAAAAGAAGATTAAAGAATAAATTTAAAGAATTTATCTTTGATAAAATTAATGGGAACCTTTCCCAAAGTATATGAATATTTGAATAAAAGAATATTTTGAATTGGAATGAGGTGTATGTTGTGTTTGTGTAACACTTGTTTATTATATACGCGAGTTATTTAGAAAGACTGGGTTTATCCCATTCTGAGTAACTAATTCGATGATGTGTCAAGGATGAAGACGGAGGTCGAAGACCGGAGGTCTTCACATAGTTTGGATAATTACTGATGATCTTGATTGGGCTGTACACCCAAGAGGAGGGAATCAGTTGGTGATCGTCCAGACGTACTTGGGGATCGATGGATATGCGAGACAGAAGGTGCCTCCGGTTTCGTTTAGACCCAGAACGGACTTGTAAATGGACAGTGTGTCTGACATTGGATATCATTCTGTGTGATTGATGGATATCGGTTGCATGGAGTGGTTTGCCTGTGTGGCATGCTGAGATGCAAATGATCAAGTCTTTTGTTGAAAAGCAAAGTCTTGTGGTTGATGATCAAGTTCTCTTTGCTTTTCATACTTCTCTTACAACAGCAAGCGTTCACTTCACCCTCAGCCCCCAATCGAACTGTTTAACCAAGCTGCGACTGTCACTCCTACAAACACCACATTCCACTGCGTAAACCAAGGTACTTCTTCAACCATCTTCTAACTTTTACACACACACCTCCTGCCGATCAACACTTGCACAGACTATCTTTTACCAACCACCTCCATCACTTCTAATCCTCCTAGACAAAACAATACTGCACATCCATACAACCATTACCACCGCCTCTCTTCAGTACAGACTTCTCAGCACCAAACCACACACACAAAGCCATCAAACTAACTTCAACACCATACATTCTCCTGACAACCAACAACATACACAGAAACCCACTCTGATCCACTCCACTACAAATACAATTTGCCTTACTTCTCCACCTTCAACAAATTCCACTTCTTCTATTTTTTCTATTTCTAAGTGCAAACCAATTCAACGCTCCTCATTCATCTACACTGCCAACAGTCCCATTGACCTTCCGCAAATCCCCTGCTTCATCAACCATTAGCTCCCACAAACCATCACCAGTTACCACCTAATCGGACCTCCTTCACCATTCCATCAGCCTCTACCATTCACAACAGCCTCCATTACAACCTCATACCAAAGTCTCATTCAACACCACTGATCGCCTGTACAACCACACCAATATTCATCTCAACATTCACCAGAATCTCCGCACCAGACCTCGCAATCGCAATAGCCCTAAAACATCACCACCAACCAAAATCCCCAAATTCGACCACCACTCAAAGCTACTGAATTGCCACTTCACAGCTCTGCAAACCCACAATTTCATCACCGAATTCAACCCTTCAGCGCCACTCAATCAAACCCCAAACCTTTACCCAATCGCAACAGCCAAAGTCACAAATTTTTTTTTTGGACCGCTTCCTACTTGATCTTTGTTTTCGTTTCTGATTTCGCGATTGATTAAAATAAAGGAGGAGGGAGTCGGTTTTGAGAATGATTTGCCTGGAAGGACCTAGTTTCTAATCGGTTTGGGTAAGAGATTTAATTGGGCCAGGTTTTAATTTGATTACTTTGGGCTTGGGTTGTGTTTTTTCTATTCACGTCAGTGGGTCTTCTTTTGTTTTTAGTTGTGGAGTCCTCTTTTGTTCAAACCTTTGTTTAGTTTATTCTTTAGTTTTACTTTGTTAAGTTCAATTTAAAAAAAAACTTTTTAATGTTTTTTTTGAGTTTTCTTTCTAAAAAAAAAGTTGCTTTGTATTGTTTTTGCCTTTAGTTTCTTATCTTTTGTTGGTTTAAAAAAAAGGGGGGTTTCATCTTTTAATCTTTGATTTAGTTGTTTTGTTTTGCTTAGTTCCCGTTTAAGAAAGAAAAATCCATTTTTATTTTCTTGTATATAAATCTTTTCAGGTTTCAAAAGCAGATTAGAGGAAACGCTTTGCTTTGCCTGGACTTGCTAAATTGCTTCGCTTGCTTGCTAAATAGAATTGCCACTTGAAAAAAATTGCTAATAAATTCAGACCCTCTGGTATTGTTCTCTTCTCCCTTGTTTTTATTTAATTGCATTGTTGTTTGCTTGCATTTGCATTTAAAAAAAAATCAAAAACAAAATAAAAATTCATTCGTAGTTGCATTGTTAATACATGTTTAATTTCTGTTTTGCATTCATCTCAATTTTTTATTTTATTTTTTAGGACATTATTATATAATGACAAATTGGTTTCTTTCCAACGAATCTTTTCTCGGTGTCTAGACTACAGTAGAGTAATAACCGTTTATAAATATTACGGTGATTCGTAAATATTATATCGATTGTTCCTCTGAAGGTACTTAAACCTTCGGTTGCATTGCTAGGGTGATTCCTGGTGCACCAATAACTCCTGTCCGTTAACTGGCTGAGAAATCTTTTGTTAAAATTAATCTAACCGTCATTATATAATTTTAGGAAAATTGTAAATAATTAATTTGCACTCATATAGTTGCATTAGGTTCATGCATATATAAAAAAAAGGTGCGTTTTTTAGAGGTCCCTATTAAGTTTCAAAATATAAAAAAAAAAACCGGTCATAAACTTATTGTAAATTAGGTCCCTATTTTTTGAAAAGTCATAAAAAAATATAAAAATAATATAAAAAAATCACGTAAATTCGTATTTAAATAAAACATGTAAACACTAAAAAATTCAGAACAAAAAACCATCAAAAAAGGCGTCAAAAATAAAAAAAACGAAATTTCCAGTTAAATGCATAATAGTATGCACATATATCATTTTCCTGCATACATCCGAGCATATTTTTCACTACATACATCTTCGTTGATTTTTATTCATACAAAAACATGCTTACATGTGTGCAAATATACCCAATATTTGCACACATTTGTGCAGGTTTAGTTTCAAATTTTCAAACCGAACACAGCTTACGGAAAAGTTGCATACATATATGCAATTATCAGTAATAATTGCATGAATGTATGCAACTATTTTTTTTATTTCCGTAGATTCCTGAAATTATTTACATATTTTAGAATTTTTTTTTATGAAGGAACGTACTTTTAAAAAAAAAAAAAAAAGGCGGAAGTAATAAAATAAGGGGCGGGTTTAAATTTTTCAAATCTTTTTTTTATATATATAAATTAGGTCCCTACTTTTATCCTATAAAAATGTTGCACACATGTGTGCATTTTTTTGAGAAATTTGCACATTTGGATGCAAATAAAAATGAACTGAAATATTAAGTTAAATCTATCCGCTGGAAGAACTGCAGTTAATTGCATATATGCATGCAATAAAATCAAAAAGGTGCATAATATTATGCATTTAACTGCAGTTTTTTCTGTTTTTTTGCTGTTTTCTTCTTTCTGACATTATTTTTGTTGTTTTTTGAATTGAATTTTTTGAATAATGCATAAATTATTTTATTACTAATTTACGAATTTTTTTTATTTTTTTTAATTATTATTTTATAAGTTTTGAAAACAGGGACCTAATTTAAATTAAGTTTATGACCGGATGTGAGCCTAATTAAGTTTCAAAATAGGGACGTGAGCCTAATATTCACTAAAAAAAAACCAAATTTTTTTTTTCAAAAAGAAAAAAGGTTTCATTTGTAAATAATCTCCTTCCTTTTTTATTTCAATCATTTTAAAAAAATCAAAAATCCAAAAAAAAATAATTTTCTTTTGTGAATATTTCTTTTTCTCTTAAAAAAAAGGAGAAGCTTTCTTGAAAATGTTTCAATTTCCTTATTTTCACGGATTTTACGATAATTGTGAAAATCAATATAATCCATATAGTTTTGCACCAAATTCATATGGATATTTTAATAACAACTATTGTCCAAACATTTTGGATTTTACACCATCAACTTTTCAAAATATTCAAAATAACTCTGATTTTTCACTATATAATGATCAACCTTCAACTCTTGAAACACAAATTGAATCTTTACTTGAAATGAGCACACAACAAAATCAAAGAATAAATGAATGGTGTAATTCATATTTGTGCAACAATTCAAGTCAAAGTTTTCAAAATATTCAAAATTTAATTCCAAATTTAAATTCAAATGATTTTGATCATAACCCTTGCCAATACAATTTCGAACTTCAAAATGAATTTCAAATTCAAAATGGAAATGTGAAACACTTTACAAATGATTTTGGAAATGGGAATAATTTCAATGATGGTGCGATTAACGATTTTTGCTCTCAATAATTTCAAACTACTCAAGTTAATAATTATAACTTTGATTTTGTTGAGCAAATGAACGAAATTTTTGATAATCACACGGATTTGGTATTTGAAACATACTTGAAACAACGTGACCAACAAAATCAAGTTTCAACGTGTGGCGATTTGAACGATAATCCACCTTTGCCTACAATTGATGATTTTGAAATAACAACTTTTGAAATGGAAAATGACAATCTTAACGAAGTTGTTAATAACACGGTAATTGAGTTGGATTTCAATTCTTATGAGAAGGTGGAACAAAATTTAAAATTCGATCTTCCTTCTTCTGAAAATTTGAAAATAACAATTTTAGACTTTGAAAATGATATAATTAATGAAGTTGTTAATAATTCAAAGGAAGATGAATTTAATGAACGCAAAAATTTTGGACTTTTCGAAGAAGAGTTGAATTATGAAAGAGTAGATTTGAATCACCGATTGGATTTTGAAATCGTCATTTTTGAACAAATTTTCAATGATAAATTTGAAGTTCAAATTGGTGAAATTAAAAATGAATTTCAACCATTTATTCAATCTACCCCAAGAATCATCGAAAATAAACCAACTCATTCGATTTTTAATAAAACAAAATTTGTTTTTCCGAATCTACGCTTAACTTCAAAAGCTTTTACGATTTGGTTTTTCGACCTTAAGCTGTGTCTCTCACAATTGAAGAGACAAATGAATCGGTCTTTAAAAGACCGTTTCATTTACTTATTGTCAGTATATTTTCTGATATACTTTAATTATCATTTTTTTCTTTTTTGTAAATATAGGGCATATTTTCAAAATTTTCTTTTTCTTTTCTCTTGCCACTTGGTTTGACTATGGGGACACAGTCAAAATCAAGTGTGGGGGGAGTTTTATATTTATTTGTTTTTGCATAGATTTCAACTTTCTTTTCCTTTTTCATCCCAAAACAAAATTTCAAAAAAAAAATTGCATTTTAATTTACTTTTAAATGGGCACGATGAAGTGGATACACGGTTTTGGTCGTACGATTAAAATATTTGGAATTTTACTTCTCTTAACGGATAACGAAAGAAATTTTTGAATTATGAGCAAATTTAGTGTAACCGGTATATAGGGAAATTCATGGGTGATGAGTATGAAATGTTTTCTAAATTGTAATCCGATTAAATGAATGGTTAATTTAGATTACTTACGTTAACATTTTAGATCGTTTAAGTGAAGTTATGCTAAGATATTCTCGCTAAACTCTCTCTCGTAAAAAAAAGAAGAAAAAAAGAGAAAAAAAAGAATATATTTAATAATCCAAGGGTATCCAACATTGCTGGTACATCTGGCGTTGGTGTGCAAACCCGCCAAGCTCTATCCGGCACCTTGTTGACAAAGTCAGCGTCGGTATATCTTGGTCTCATTTTATGAGTTGGACACCTTAGGATTACTGACCCTCACGTAAGTCGTAGTGCTGTGTAGGGGTGGTATACCTAGGTATTTGTAAATAATAATAATGTAAATATTTTGTAATAAAGAGAGAGTTAGCACTTGAAATCCAAGCACACTTTTCACTTATTTGACCTAACTTGCTAACCAAAAGTAAATAAATATGCCAATGTACGATTGTTGATATCGACTACAGAATCCATTTCATATTTGCACTATGTTTCTACCAAAACAACTGGCCAAGCTAGAGGAGTTTGTAGCGATAACTGACTTTTGTTTGAAGTTTTGATTAGTAACGGACTTAAATTTCATAGTGATGACCCAAACTTGTGTTAACTCCTTCGTGTAAATTTAAAAGTAAATTACCCATTTGTAAATAATCTTGTATTCATCTTGTACATATTTTCTAATCTTTCATTTTGTAAATATTTTTTTTTTGCATTTATCATTTGGATTTTGTGGGTAGTATCCGCTGAAAACCCTCACGAGACAACACTCGTCCTACTGGGGACACCCAGAGGTTTAACGGCTTGTTGCATACGCTCAATGCAATCGTGCTCCCTACGAAAACGGATTTATCTTAGTTTTTTTACTTTATTCGAGGACGAATAAAAAGATAAGTGAGGGGGTATTTGATGTGCACGTAAAATTGCACATTTATATTCACATATTTATTCTTGTTAAATAAATAAATGAACATTTTTGGGTGTTTTATACGATCAAACCATATTTTAAATATTTTCAAAATCATCACTCATTTTGGGAAAAATTGATCACTTATGCATGTTTTATTTTGTGATTGCATTTACTTGTTCTTTGTTATTGTCTCTAGTAGGAATTTTGGTGCACAAATAATGCATACACATGAAGATTTGGAGCACAAATGCATGCATACAAAGGAATGAAGAGGAAATAATTCTCATACATGATCATGGAGGACCCCACCTCTCAAATTAACCTCTTTCTCTTAAAGCTTCTTATTAAAGACTAATTGAATGAGACAAAAGGCCTCATGCATCCTACATGACTCATTAGTGGCTAAGAGAGGATTAGAAGCTTCATGAAGGGCCATTTTGGGGATTTCCCATTATGAGTGATTAGGGTTTTAGGGTTTGTGATCTTGTATATGTACCCCCTTCATGTTCATTTATCCATCCCTTTTCTTGGATTCTCTCCTTTATCATTTAGTAGTTTAGTTTAGTTCATAGCTCTCTTTTATTTTAATGGCTACTTAGCCATTTTCTTTATGTAACTTCTTTGCTTTAATGTAATTTAATTTCTATGCTCTTTACATTCATGTTCATAGCTTAGATTTACTTTCATGCTCATAGCTTAGATTTACTTTATGTTCTTAGTTTAGTTCTCTTCTTCTTTTACTTAGTTTTTCTTTCATTTTGCTTAATTTTCTAATGTTGAAACTTGCATGTGTTGATATTACAACACATATGAGTGGCTAATCCCTTGATTTAGGGGTAATGATGCTCTATAACTTTGTGTAAGTTCGACATGTGTATGATTTGTGATCTTTAATATGTTCTTCATGTTAGTGAATATTGATGTGAGTTTATACATATGGGTTTGATAGGTCATGTTGCATTTGCAAATGATCTATGCTTATTCAATATAAACACAAGTTACATCAGTATTTGCTAAGTGATTATTGATTTTGAAATGAAAGTATGAAAAAAATTTGATGGTCTATAGTTCTAGCCAAAAGTTCATAGACCATACATAGAATAGTTTTGCTTTAGTTTCATTTTCATGAGAATCATAAGTGGTGTAAATGTTGCATTTATATCACTTATTGAGATCATAAATTGTATGTATGATAACGTACATAAATGTGAGAGTGGATTTACCTCTAAATTACTCTCTAATTTCATATTTAGCTCTCAACTTAGTTTATAGTTTCATATTTTTTATTAGAACAATTCAAAGTTTGGTTTAATTCGATTGAATAAAATTGAAATCACTTCTTTCCCTGTGGATCGACTCGCACTCACTACGTATTACAATAGTACGCCGTGCACTTGCGGTTATTTCAATATTTGTGCGACGGTTTTCTAATTCGATAGAAATTCCGTTAGCGAACACCCAATCAATAATTATTTCTCACTCCTAAAAATTATACAAATTTTTTTAACACTTTTTTTAAAATAATGTTAAAATATCATTTCCAAAAATATTTCATCAATAAAAATTTATTTCCTTCATGTTTATCCTTTTGTTTTGAGACAAAAAGACTAATATTGGGATAAAATTCCAATATCTTAAATTTTAACCCAGTAATTTATTTTCATTATTTATTTTCACTCTATAACCCATAAACACATTATCTTACACTTCATTTCCTTTTTTATACCAAAATCAAAATCTTAACCAACATACGTTGTTTATTTTTAAATAAACCATACTATCATCAAATTATATTATCTATTAATTCATAATCCCATATTAAATTATAATTTACATTATAATTCAATATTTCGGTAATCTCCAAAATCCTGGGTTGTTATAATTTGCCACTTCTTTTGTAGTTATCTCTTTTGGTATGGAATTAGCTACATATTGAAGTTCATCATGAAGAATATCTGAAGGGAGGTCCGAATTCAAAAAATTCAGGTGATCATTCATTTTTTATTCACATAATTTGTAGCATTGTCTTATGTTTCAGGCTTATAATTAACAAGATTTTCAAAAGTACTTGCAATGATCATTTGCCACTTGTTTATCGATATGGTTTTTGACGTTTTCTTCTGTTTTAGGCTCAACATTTACAAGGACATTAAAGGACTTGGCATATCAGTTTGACTTTTTGGTAACCATTGAGGGGTTGTTGCTTCTCATGCACTGAAGATTTGTGACCAAACGCCTTGCATTTGTCACATTTTATAGGTACAAACTCATATTCAATGCTAATTTCTTTTATGACAACAGTGTTAAGAAGCACCGGTATTTTTTAATCGAAAAGTGTCCATGGTAATGGACAATTGCAGTTGAGCATGCTTAGTGAACATAAAAGTATTTTGAATGTATTGTTTGATTTCTTAAGTTTGAATTTTGAATTCGGACCAATATAAGCAGTTAACATCATTGTTAATGATTTCAAAACACCTAAATAAATCTGATGGGTATAATGTTTTAAGAATTTGGTAAACTAAATAATTTTACTAGAATTTTATATTTTATATAAAAAAAGAATTTTTTTGAAATTAAATATAACTATTATTAATATGATTATTGTTTGGAAATGATAATATTAAATTATTATCATTTATCGTTTGACCAGTCATGCTCATCCAATTAGGAGCATTGGCTATTGTTTATTATCTGTACTATTTATTGATTGAGCAGTTGTACTATGTCTGTTTATGGGTATTGAATATTCTGATTAATTAAAATTTAGTTATCTTTTTCTACACGGGTTTGTAGATTGGGAATGTACCTTGTGAATTCAGTTTCATAATTTGATTATAAGGCGTCGATAATGGTGTTAGGTTGAAATTTCATTTTAAATCAAGTTGTTTAAAATAAGTCTTAATTAGAAATTCAGTTATGAAATGATTTATATAAGGAGTGTAATTTAAATTAACATAAAAAAGGGGTTTAGGTTGAAAATTCGAGAATTTAAAACCTGGAGTTTTATAAAATATATTTCAAGTTTCAAAAGAAATAGTTGCATTTTTAATAGTATATATGAATATAAATGAATTTTGAAGGATCTCTAAAAGCACTGAACTCAGTTTGATCGCTGGAAAATAATTTCGGTGATGATCTCGACATCATCAGTGTTCATTTTGAGTTTCTAAGTAAGAGATTGCTACCATACACATTGTTTGGAATGGTGTACATAACAAAAGAATTTGTTTTTGGTACTTTAAGAAATATGATTTGATATATAAAAGAATGTAGATATATACATGTATGTGTATATATATTATTTTATTTTATTTTGAAATAAACATCCAAAAGTTGAAACCTAAAGCTTTTAATTTAGTATTATGGAAGCATGTAACATGTATATTGGGGTAAGAAGGTTTCGGGTCTCATATTATTATGATATTTGGTAGGTTCCATTTTATTAAATGGAGTCTTTGACAATTTTGGATGGTCGGAATTTCTAACTCAAATTGGAAGATTTAGTTACGTAATTAAGAAAACTTAAATGAATAAGTTATAACCTATAAGATAGAGAAGAAAAAGATAAAACAAGGTTTGATTTGTTGAACCTAGTCGAGTTAAGTAGCTATTATAAAATAGAAGAGTAAATTGCAATATGGACTTAATTTAAATTAGGTAACAAACATAAATATGATGTGTAGATGTTTATAATAACATTTAAGTATAGAAGAGTTACAAAAATTTTAAGTTATGTTTTTGGATAGGTATTTAAACTTGAGTTAGGAAGTAAATGTTAACTTGAGCTTAATGAAATGTTTAAAACTTAAGTAACGATTGGATGCAAACTGATTGACTGTTGATCTTAGGGAAATCAAATCAACTTAGATATAAAGCCAAATTAAACTGAATTGGAATATTATTGTTGACCCGCCTTTTCACAAGGCCATAACACGATGGAATCAAATACTTAGATTACACAACCACTGAGGCGAATAGCCTAGAGAGGTGGCCGGATTGCTCAAGAATCTAATGTGGACATATACATGATGCTACAAACAGTTAGATTCACTTGAATATCAGTCTGAAATTAGCTAAGTCTGTAAAAGACTCTCGGAAAGTCAGGGATTGGTATGACTCCGAGACACAGATATTTATACTTTTAAACTCGAAGAAACCACCTCAACAACTACAAAACTGGAGAGCAAACTAAAAAATCTAGTACAGAAGGACAAAGGAGGATTGTTGGGCTCCCATCCTAGGGGTCCTAACCTTATTGGATGCAAATTCTAGGGGTCGTATTGACCCTAGGGGTCAGTACCGACCTCTTACATATGGAGAAATCGGACCCCACCTTTAAGATTCGATTGTCCTACGTATGTGAGCCCCCTACATGATTTCTGGCCAATTCATCAAATTTTACATCTTTAAAAGGACCTTACAAGGATCAAGAAAGAGGGGGACCCTCTCTTCTCTTCATGCAGAAGCTCTGTCATTTCTTGAACATAATAATACCTTCTTCTCTCCATAATCTTACAAAATCAATTGTACTTGTAATCAATAATATAAATAAAGATCACTACAAGTAAATGTATGCCATAGTTTTCAAAACCACTATTAAATTGTGTCTTTTATTCCGCTTTTTCTGTTTTCGCTTATTGTAAAGTAATCAGATCTATGGTTGTGACTGTGGACTTTGGTATGTGATTGTGTTTTCTAGGGTGTTAGTCTCGTTTGACCAAAAACCAATCTAACATTTTTGGTGTACCATGAAGGGGCACTACTTGAATCAGAAGGCTTAGGAATTCACATTTGTTGGGGCTTAGGAGAAGATAGCAATGGCTAAGAAGAAGAGAGCTGATGTTCAAACAGAAGAAATGGATAATATGGGAAATAAGTGGCTTCCTCTGAAGAAAATCCTTCCATCTACTTGAAAAGAGAGGATATGGATCATGTTGTAAAGCAAATACAATCTACTTTTGTTAGACATGACGATATGCTAAGGTGAGAAGAAGAAATGATGGCTAATTCTTCCAAAAGACAGGAAAAGTGTATATAGTAGAAAATTGAGAATTGGGTGCTAAAAACGGAATTTGAACACAAGGAAATAGAGAACAACAACGATGACTAGCACCTAGGGAAGGGAATCGGGTCGGTGTCGATCCATACCTAGAGATCGTACCTGATTCCTCTTGAACTTAGGGCATGACCCTGACATAATTTAGACAACATTCCTATGATATGGAATTCGTGATTCAATAATAGAAGCCAGCTTGGAAAGAGCTGATGACATGAATAATGGGGTAATCCCCCGTGTAAGATGATCGGATCGGACCCGAACCCCAAGAGGGGTTGGTATCGACCTCCTTAAACCTTTAGGGTATATCCCTCGGTCAAACTAATGTAGGAACAATGCATATATTGAAGTATGCTCACTTCAAACATAAGAAATTCATGGAATCCATCAGGCTTCAAATTACCGATGCTAGAATCTTACGATAGGAGAAAGGACCCATCCGTCCATCTCATGTGATATATGAGACATTTGAAAGTCTAGGGGCATCCGAAGAAGGCATGATCAAATGATTCTCACTCTTCCTTTCCAATATCACCAATATATGGTTTGGGCAACTAGAAAATGGATCGATTGGAAGCTGGTCAAGATTCATGGAAAAGTTCACTGGATAATTTCGAGTCCACATCGCTTGACCAAAAATCGTGATTACTCTGACTATAGTTAAGCAGAGGATCAGGGAACTTTGCAAAAATTCTCAAAAAAGTTCAATGCACGGTAGCATCGGTGTATTGGCTGGATCCATAGGTGGTTTTGATAGTGGCAGCATCTAACATACTAAACAACAATGACTTTGAAGTACCCTTGGAGCTGAATCCCCTGAGGGATGTCAATACAAATTCTACTATGAAGCCGATAGATTTTATGGCAGAAAGATGCAAGGGCAGACCATAAAGCCCTTAGAGTCAATGCTATTAAGGATGGAGGATTGCCCAATTTTGAAAAAGATAAAAGGAAACAGAAGGATGATGATGATTACAGCCAACCAAAGAGAATAAGAAGAGGATTGAAGTTCTCTTCTTCTACAGACTTGAACATCGACTTGGAAAGAATGTGCATGGAAACCAGGGATTGCCTTCTATTTCAAAGGACATCAAGGATAGAGCCCTTAGAGCTAGAGAGGACTTCATCAAAACATTGCTCGTTCAGTGATATTGATGGACTAGATATTAATAAATGCAAACATCTGAAAGATGAAATCGAGGAACTAATCATGAAAGGGAAATCACCTTAATATGTCCTAAACAGAGCCACCGTGATGGAACTAGAGCAACCATTGACTATACATAATCGACGTAGACCCATCTTCACATAATGGATAATCATCAATTGATGGCATGGAAATTGGACAACAAATAAAAAGTCATATTGCCCATGTACGTGATCGGAACTTGATCCCTAGGCATGCTTTTGGCTAACGATGAATTATCTGGTTGTTTTAAGTCTAAATCAACTTGAAATAAAAATGTATAAGGCACTTACGTTGTAAGAGAATTAGTGAGATCCTTAGGAAATTCTAAGATGGAGATAAACTAATGATTTTAGATACAATAAAACCCGTTTTTCTAGTACATTAATAAATTACTTGTCAAGTATTATTTAAGCTAGTTGAATATTAAACCATCACGTAGTTTCAAATTTGTTTATTTGTTTAGAAAGAAAACTAGATAAATCAACCTCGTTATTGAATATTGTTAAAGCAGATGCTGAAAAGCCTTAATTTAGCGGATCCAGCAGAAAATAATAAGGCTTAAAGTGGATCTACTGGTCATCGGCGCTAAATTGAAATAGCGCAGCAGTCGAAGAGGATTACGGACAATGACGTTGATTTTTAATGATTTAGTAGGACTTCAAAAACAAGGTCTAGACCAACAATCTATTATCCACAACGTAAATTGTAGTTTCATGACTAAGTTGTCCTCTCATTGGCGAGCACATTGATGGATATGTGTCACAATTACTATGTAGTAACTAACGGTCGTAGAGACACAATGACACAAGAGATTTCTTAGTGACATCATTCTCCCTTCTGGTACTAATGAAGTAGTTGTTTGACATACGCGATTGATAGACTTCACTATGATAATGTTATGTGTCGGGTGGGCATACATTATTAAATATATAACCCTACTTGGGACTATGTGCCTATTGTGCAGTCATTTCCCATTGTGAAAGCTACTGATATATATATATATATATATATATATATATGTATGTATGTATGTATATATATGTATAAGGAAATGAAATTATACATGTGATATACTCCAGAATATGGTGGATTCTTGGTATATTGATAAGCAGTCAATCCTAGTATACATTGTAACGACCTAAAATTTTGGAACCAATTTAAAATTTTGAAAATATGAGTTTTTGAGAATTAAAATAACCGCGCACAGTTTGGATACATGCACTCATTTTTAAATAGGATTTCAAAAAGTATAATGGTCAGATAAGTTATTTAAATTAGTTTTATCGGCTTATCAGTTTGAACAATTTTGGTCAAAAACACTATTCACCAAAATTATAAATTTTGAGATTTTGAGTTAAGGATTTGTATATGACTTATTAAATAGTTAAGACAAGATTAGTAAACATTTAAAAGTAATTTTATAAGAGTCTGTGGCCAATTTAAAAAATGCGAGAATTTAACGGTATCTCAATAACTTACAAAGGGAAAATTTTCAAGACGAAACCAATTTTATCGGATAAGTAATGTAGAAAAATGGTAAGAATCCAAATTTCATAATTTTGGACTTGTGTATGGCCGTGTGAGAATTAAACGCGTACTAGATCAAGCGGATAAAATCACGTGAAAATGCAATAAAGAAATAAAACGGATGGTCAAACGAACTCGGAATTCGACATGACCTGTTCCATTGGATCCAGAATCATGTTTATTGTTAGAATCCAAAATTTTGTGATAAACAGAATTGACATGGATAAACAGAATTGACGCGTTGTCGTGCGAGCAAAAGAAGTTACGCTGGAATAAAACACTTCACCGCTTGAAACAAGCCTTTAAGGCGAAATGCATCCAAGCCACATGGCATACATCCAAGGTGACTTAGGTGTTTATCTTCTCCTCCATCTTTTTGCGGCATGTCACCAATCCGTGAGCTCCCCTATTTTATAAAATACCCCATCCTTTCTTCCTTTTTCCTTTTCACTTCTCCTTTAAGCTTCACCTTCTCCTCCTCCCAGCTTCTAGCCATGGTCGCCCACCACCACCATTCCACTTCCATCACCTCTACACCTGCTCTGCCCCCTCCTCCGATTAGCGGACTCCACCACCAGTAGCCCTTCAAGTCGTTGTAATAACCCGAAAATCTGGGCCAATGTAAAAATTTTATTTTGGCAATTTTAGCGAATTTTGAATATTTAAAATGAATTATTTTAAATAATAACGATGAGAAATTTATTTTGAATATAATTCGAACGTATATATTCATTTGAATCGACGATAGAATATAAATATTTATTTATATTTATAAAAAGGAATTGAAAATGGCGCGGTAGTTCGATAATTCGATTTCAAAATTCAAATGAATGTACAGGATTCAAAATAAACCGGATTTTAGTGAAACCAAAAATATTTGAATCCAATTGTGACTATCTTACCAACGAATCTGAAAAATTGAAATTTCATAGCGGGAACCAAAAGATATGTCCTGTTGAAAATTCTGAATAATCACTATGGAATTCAGGCCCTAAAAATAGCCATTTTGCAAATGACCTCGGATTTCGACGAAACCACTTTTGTTGGATCCGTGATGTCAAATTATTGCTAGATTTCAAATTTCATAATTTTTCGAATCAATATGTGAGCGTGGAAAAGGAAAAGGCGTTTGACCAGTTTCAGTCGATTTTAATCGACTGGAAAATGGTCATTTTTCAAACGGTCTTAGAATTCGACGAAATTAGTTATGTTAGGACCGTATCGTCAATACGAAGCTAGAAAATATTTTTCGGGAATTTTCCTTGTTAGTATGTGACCCCGGTAAATTGAAATGCGCGTTCAAATTCAATATATAGAGTTATATGTTGATTTTAACGAAAACTGCTCGAAACGATCGAATCAGCTTATGTTACATATCCCATTGTGTTCGGAATGGGGGTAATACACCAGGGACGACAGGCGGTGGGTCTCGTTTAGAGGCCGAAATTAAAAGTTACTTTTTGAAATTAAATTGAAAAAAAATATAATAAAAAAATAAAACCCCTCCTCCCTTTTATCATTGCTCACCCACCCCATTCAAAACACTTTCAGATCGAAAAAAAAAACCGCACCTCCGCCAAATCGACTGGACGCCGTCGCCCCCCTCCCCTCGTTCTCCCCCGCCGCTTCTTCCCTCCCTTCTTCCCTCCGCCGCGACACCCCCCCTGTGCCTCCCTCAAGCGAACCCCACAAACCACCGCAACCCAACCCGATACACCCCCTTCTCGCCTCGCCGACCTTCCAGCACACCCTGCGCCGCCCTACGCGCCACCAACAGCCCCGGTTCGGACTGAACCCCTCCTCCATCAAAGAAATGTGAGTTTTAATTTTAATTTTTAATTTTTAATTTTAATCATTCATGTAATTGGAATGGTGAT
Organism: Allium sativum; assembly: GCA_030737875.1. Classification (NCBI taxonomy): domain Eukaryota; kingdom Viridiplantae; phylum Streptophyta; class Magnoliopsida; order Asparagales; family Amaryllidaceae; genus Allium; species Allium sativum. The sequence goes on from CM060916.1 coordinate 980,359,590, forward strand.
GTATAGATAATTAAAGTTGCGATTTTTACTTATGGAAAGTTACGATTTTTATGCTAAGATAAAGTTCATGTCTTTATAGCGATAAGGTTGTGATTTTTAAGTGTTTAAAAATATGATTTTTAAGTGTTTAAAAATATGATTTTCCATGTATGAAGTAGCAAATAAAAACGGGATTTTTATCATATATATACAAAGTGGAGAAAAATATATGATTTTTATATATACAAAGTAGAGAAAAATATATGAATTTTATGTATACAAAGTGGAGAAAAATATATGATTTTTATATATACAAAGTGGAGAAAAATATATGATTTTTATATATACAAAGTGAAGGAAAATATATGACTTTTATATTTTAGAAAGAATAAAAATTCGATTTTCAATTTATAGAAGATATAAAATTATAATTTTTATACTATAGAGAAGGTAAAAATATGATCTTTATTGTTTGAATGGCGATAGAAAAATATAATTTTCATATAGGTAAATAATAAAAATTCAATCTTTATATAAGAAGTAGAAATATAAAAATATAATTTTTACATATGAAAGATCAGTTTAGAAATATGATTTTTAGTTATTGAATGAAGCAATAAAAATAATATTTTTATTTGAACAGCGTGAAAAGACTGTATTGGAATTACAAATAGATTCAGGCGATTCAGCAGTTCAAAAGTAAAGCACGGCGGAGTGGAACCCTCAGTGAGAACTTCTCACCTTTTAATTTTGTTTTCTAGTTAATAATATATACTAGGATGCAGACGGTGTTTAGTAGCACCCGACACCCGTCGTCCACAGACCATGGACGGCTTGTATGCTTGTTTGTTTGATTTTGATGTGTAATTGATTGAGTGATGTGAAATGAAATAAAATATTAATATAGTTAAAAATATTTTATAGTTAAAAAAATAGAATTTTTAACGTGTATATGAAATGAAATAAAAATAAACAAATCGGACGATTTGTTTATATACACACATTTGACTGATATTGATTGGGACGATAAATTTTACACATCGCCCAACTGCACAAATAAAATCTGTGTTTGATTGTTTGAAACCCCACACGGGTATTGGGATGATATTTGACGTACACTAATCTCGATTGTTTAGTTGTATGTTGATCGATTGATTGACAGGCTGTTATAAGCGTTGAATATTTATATTTGATGCTTATACAGTGTAGAATGCACTTTGGATGCTGGTTGATTATTCATCGTTGTTATTGTATACATGTGTTGTAGAAAATCCATATAATTAACGTTATATGGTAATGGATTGGGCCTCATTCCAGTTTGAAAAAGAAATATTTGAATAGAAATATTTGAAAAGGAAATATTTGAAATAGAATATTTGAAAATAGAAATATATGAAGCCGTGTTGATTGGATTTACGCCATTTTGACGTGAACGATATTCATATCGATTTTATTCATTTTGTAATGAATATCGAAAGTGATTTCAAAATCGGATATTTCGAAACGAATTGAAATTTGAATCAAATTGAATAGAAATGAATTCGAATTGAAATTGAATATAAAATGAATTCGAATTGAAATTGAATAGAATTGAATTTGAATGGAAAATGAATTCGAATTAAATTGAATAGAAATGAATTCGAATTGAAATTGAATTGAATTGAAAACGAATTGAATTGAATTGAAAACGAATTGAAATTCGAATCAAATTGAATAGAAATGAATTCGAATTGAAATTGAATATAAAATGAATTCGAATTGAAATTGAATAGAATTGAGTTTGAATGGAAAATGAATTCGAATTAAATTGAATAGAAATGAATTCGAATTGAAAACGAATTGAATTCGAATTGAAATTGAATTGAATTGAAAACGAACTGAAATTGAATTAGAAATCAATTTGAATTGAAATCGATTTGAAATGAATTTAAAACGAATTTATATTGGAATATTCAATTTTGATTTGAAATTGAATATGAAGTTGAAACCGTTTTGAAAATGAATTTAAAACGATTTATAAATCATGTTTTGAATTGAAATCGACGAAGTATATATATTATATATATATAATATAATGGCCTGAATAAAACGTGCCAGGCCGCGGCAGTTCGCGAATTTCGACCATTGACTTCGAACGGATATTACGGGAGATCCGACCGTCGGATTCTCCTAAAGCCGGAACCATTGGGTTCGTATCGAAAAGAGCTTTCTAACGATTATTAGAAATTAGAAATCTAACGGATGGATTTGGAATTATGTCCAAATCAAATTTGAAAAAGGTCGTTGTAAGTGTAGTTCGATGGCCGTTGACGGAAATCAACTGTACGGGCCTTGATAAAATTATTAAAAATAGTAATAATTTATGTAAAATCATAAGAAATGATTTGTGAAGATTTGGGATGAAAAACTCCATATTTGAAAAGATAAAAATAGATTTTTATCAAAATGAACTAGTTTTGAACTAGAATTAAATTTCTATTTATTTTTAAATAAATAAACTTGATTTGAAAAGGGTTTTAAAAGTAACCAGAATTTCCAATAATTGAATTGGAATGGATTTGAATCGAAATTGTCTTTGGATTATTTCGATGTTGGATTTCGTGATTATACAAATGTTTTTATGGAAATTTGAAAGATATATATATATATCGTTATTTCCAATATGATATTTGTTGGTCGTAGAATTTGATATTGAATATAAGCCGATATATTTTCTATTCAGAGCCTTGTATTTAATTTCAAATGTGATTTGGGTTTGTCGTGAATGGTGTCTTCATTAACACTGTTCTTAAGCCCAGCTGACGAAAAGATTAAATCTTTTTATTTGGATTTAATAAAGTGTACCAATTAAATAATATTTAATTGGAATTAAATTGATACTGATTTTTGGGTTTATCGTGAACAGTGTTTTAAATAACACTCGTTCTTTAACCCGATAATTAGTGAAACGTGATTTTGGGTTGTCGTGAACGGTATCTTCAATAATACTGTTCTTAGACCTAAAGGAGTTAAGAAAATCAGAAACTAACTGGGGATTAGTTAAGTTGAATGGTTTCAGAGGTATTGATCTGATGTTGGTTTCGGCCTTCGGGGTTAATACTTAGGGAACTGCTCACTTGCTAATTTACGGTTAGGGACTGATTGAAATGTGATGTGATTTTGGGTTTATCGTGAACCGTGTTTTAAATGACACTGATTCTTTAACCCAGTCACAGATTAAAACTAAGTGGAGTTTTAATGAATCTTTAATTAGTTTGAAATGATCGAGGATAGAGTATCACCAGTTTTGCTTCAGGGGTTAGTTAAATCTTTAATTAGATTTGAACGTGAAATGGTAATTGAATTTACCGATAACACCGTGGTGTTAGATATGATGTATTACCAGTTTTATTTCATGGGATGAATAGGTTGGGATTGGGAAATTAAAACAAATGATTACTTCAGTAAGGTTCGTTAATCCCGACTAGTTGAATCGATATTCAAAAGAAGATTAAAGAATAAATTCAAAGAATTTATCTTTGCTAAAATTAATGGGAACCTTTCCCTATGAATGTGAAATTTAGAAACTAACTGTCGGTTAGCTAAGCAGAATGGTTTTCTGGATATTGATCTGATGTTGGTTTCGGCCTTCGTGGTTAATATTTGGGCAATTATTCTCTTGTTAATTTACGGTTAGTGACTGATGAATTGGAATGAGGCGTATGTTGTGTTTGTGTAACACTTGTATATAATATACGCGAGTTATTCGGAAAGACCGGGTTTATCCCATTCTGAATAACTCATACGACGATAAGTCGAAGATGAAGACGGTGGTCGAAGACCGGAGGTCTTCATGTCGTTTGGGTGATTACTGATGATCTTGATTGGGATGTACACCCAAGAAGATAGAAACAGTTGGTGATCGTCCAGACGTATTTGGAGATCGATGGATATGCGGGGTACTAGGTGCCTCCGATTTCGTTCAGACCCAGAATGGACATGTAAATGGACTGTGTGTCTGACATTGGATTTCGGTCTGTGTGATTGAATTCTATTAAATATATATTTGTTTGGCGGCGGAGAATTTATTCTCTTGCTTAACGCCCTTCTCTGAGACGTACGAGCTCAGGGGTTATATACTGATGGATATCAAACGCATAGAGTGAATTGCCTGTGTGGCATGCCTAAGTGGCAAATGATCAAGGCTTCTGTTGAGAAGCAAAGTCTTGTGGTTGATGATCAAAGCACAGCCTGTGTGGCGTAGCTTTGTGTAACGTTGATTCGCGAGCTTTACACCCGGTATGAACCAAAAACGGGAGAAGGACCTCAGGGAGGGCATGCGTTTCTTTCTAGTTAGAAGTAGCGTCAGTGGTTTTACACGCCCTGACGAGTTTGACTTATGTGGTTGTTGCTGTTGCGAGGCGCCTCGGTTTGATCGGACGATCTGGGTCCGATGGAGTCATTTAGTTGGCTCACCTACGCCCCATAGGGCGGGGAAACGCATGTTCAGGCATTTTAATCCACATCGGTGGACCGGCCCTGACGATCCAAGGGCACACCTGAGTCTGGTTCCTGAGGGGCGAGGTAGAGCGTCTCGAATCGGTTGAGGACTATCTTTTGCCTCGGTTCATAGATGGAAATCCAATTTCCAAATATGTGACATTTGCGGTTTTATTTGTAGAGCCTAGTATGGCGACATAGTGGGATGGGGCGCTTATGCCGTCTATGATTGATACTTATGATTTGAAGTCGTTTTATACACTATGCACTTATAATAGTATAAAATGATTTGTTTTAAACGTATCAGGCATTCTTGGCTATTATAAGGTAAAAATCCTATCCTCCGGCTTGCGTTGCGTTGTGTGATGGGACTTGGGTCTTATAATAGCTTCATTGTTCTTTATTTAGCATTGCGCTATTGTTTTATGCACTGGTATTCTTGGGAGGAAACCCGTTCCGTGTTATACGGCGTGATCCCTTGATTTACCTAACTTTAAAATATAGATTAATAACTGTTTTAGTTCTCACACCAGTCCCATGACTGACCTGGAGTATATTGTTTTAACCTAAACTCTGGGTGCCCTTATTTTCGACACGGGCAGCTAGTAGTTTTGGTTTTGCAGATTTATATTCACAGGATCCTGGTTTACAGCTGGAACGATATCCGGAAAGCTTTGTATCCGTATATCTCTTCTAGTTGTGTATTGTATTATTTTCCGCTGCTATGTAATGTATTATAATCTCTGATATTTATCGAATGTGAAATATTTATTTATTCATACTCTGTATATTCTTGTATTCTGATGGAATTGTTGTAATATACAATGAAATGTTCTTCCGTCTGCGTTCTATTTTGTCGTGTTCTCGAAACAATTCGTTCTTTCTATTCTCTTCGGAGACCGGGGAAGCTCGGGTCGCTTCATTTGGTATCAGAGCTTTGGTTTACAAAGCTAGAGAACAAGATACATTAGAACCAAACGAAATAATTCATCAGAATTGGATTAGTAATATCCAACGAGAATGACTCGTTAGAGATGGGATCAGTAGTATCCTAGAACGAGTGTGAAGGGTATATTTTTGAAATGAAAACGATTTTTTGTTTTGAAAATTTAAATCAATTATGCGTATCTGATTATTTATTATATATTGAATTTGGACAATCTGGTATATAAAGATTTTGCGTATACATCTGATCCGCGTGTATTTGAAGTTTTAATATACTGGATAGATATAGAGTCACACTCTAGTCGCCCGTGGATGTTCTGATGGTGGTTCGAAACATCATCAGAACTTATCTTCGAGTGACGAAAGTGAGATGTCTATATATTTCCATTAGACTGGTGTGAGAACCAAAATTAGATAGGGCTTATTGTTGTGATTTGGCATCAAAAATCTGATTTTTTGACTATGTATCAAAATTATGAATTTGAAAAGCTAATCAACTAATTGATTGATGGTTGTGTTGTTTGATTATAGTTTGATTAATTAAAATGTTGAACCTTTAGCCAAATTGTATCAAATAGTGAACCGTATTTAAAATTGCTTGAAATTTGCTTGCATATACATGTACTTACATTGAACAGGTCATAGCAAGGAGGCTAGAGCAGAGAATAAAATTTGTTTGCCCGACAAATAGGTACATGTTTACTATAATTTACTGTTTTGTTTGGGTGATGATGATTTTATGAGCCGATTGGCTTTTTCTTTTTCTTTTTCTTTTTGAGATCAGAGGGCCTGTATGGCAATTTCGGGATTTTCCCGTGCTCCCGGTGCAGGGGAGGTTATGGCGAAAATTTTCGAAAATTTAGGGTGTTAGCCAAATTTTTGAGAAATTTGAAAAGTTCTTAGAAACTGAAAAGTTGAAGAACTTTAGCCGTAAGGAAAATACTGGAAGTTGAGTTGATTAGTTCAACAACTTTCGGCTTCGTTCCTTTTCGGGGATGAAAAGTTAAGTGGGGGAGATTGTAATAACCCGGAAATCTGGGCCAATTTAAAAATTTTATTTTGGCAATTTTAGCGAATTTTGAATATTTAAAATGAATTATTTTAAATAATAACGACGAGAAATTTATTTTGAATATAATTCGAACGTATATATTCGTTTGAATCGATGATAGAATATAAATATTTATTTATATTTATAAAAGGAATTGAAAATGGCGCGGTAGTTCGATAATTCGATTTCAAAATTCAAATGAATGTACATGATTCAAAATAAACCGGATTTTAGTGAAACGAAAAATATTTGAATCTAATTGTGACTATCTTTCCAACGAATCTGAAAAATTGAAATTTCATAGCCGGAATCAAAAGATATGTCCAGTTGAAAATTCTGAATAGTCGCTATGGAATTCAGGCCCTTAAAAATAGCCATTTTGCAAATGACCTCGGATTTCGACGAAACAACTTTTGTTGGATCCGTGATGTCAAATTATTGCTAGATTTCAAATTTCATAATTTTTCGAATCAATATGTGAGCGTGGCAATGGAAAACGCGTTTGACCAGTTTTAGTCGATTTTAATCAACTGGAAAATGGTCATTTTTCAAACGGTCTCAGAATTCGACGAAATTAGTTATGTTAGGACCGTATCGTCAATACGAAGCTAGAAAATATTTTTTGGGAATTTTCCTAGTTAGTATGTGACCCCGGTAAATTGAAATACACGTTCAAATTCAATATATAGAGTTATATGTTGATTTTAACGAAAACTGCTCGAAACGATCGAATCAGCCTACGATACATATCCCATTGTGTTCGGAATGGAGGTAATACGCTAGGGACGACAGGCGGTGGGTCTAGTTTAGAGGCCGAAATTAAAAGTTACTTTTTGAAATTAAATAGAAAAAAAATATAATAAAAAAATAAAACCCCTCCTCCCTTTTATCATTGCTCAGCCCCCCCCCCCCCCCCCGTTCAAAACACTTTCAGATCGAATAAAAAAAAACCGCGCCTCCCCCAAATCGACTGGACGCCATCGACCCCCTCCCCTGGTGCTCCCCCGCCGTTTCTTCCCTCCCTTCTTCCATCCGCCGCGACACCCCCCCCCCCTGCGCCTCCCTTTCCGTTGAAGAAAACCCCCTCCTCACCCACGCGAACCCCACAAACCGCCGCAACCCAACCCGATACACCCCCTTCTCGCCTCGCCGACCTTCCAGCACACCCTGCGCCGCCCTACGCGCCACCAACAGCCCCGGTTCGGACTGAACCCCTCCTCCATCAAAGAAATGTGAGTTTTAATTTTTAATTTTAATCATTCATGTAATTGGAATGGTGATGTATAGATAATTAAAGTTGCGATTTTTACTTATGGAAAGTTACGATTTTCATGCTAAGATAAAGTTCATGTCTTTATAGCGATAAGGTTGTGATTTTTAAGTGTTTGAAAATATGATTTGTAAGTGTATAGGAATAAAATTTTCCTTGTATGAAGTAGCGAATAAAAACGGGATTTTTATCATATATAAACAAAGTGGAGAAAAATATATGATTTTTATATATACAAAGTGGAGAAAAATATATGATTTTTATATATACAAAGTGGAGAAAAATATATGATTTTTATATATACAAAGTGAAGGAAAATATATGATTTTTATATTTTAGAAAGAATAAAAATTCGATTTTCAATTTACAGAAGATATAAAAATATAATTTTTATAAGATGTGAAAAATAAAAATATAATTTTTATACTATAGAGAAGGTAAAAATATGATCTTTATTGTTTGAATGGCGATAGAAAAATATAATTTTCATATAGGTAAATAATAAAAATTCAATCTTTATATAAGAAGTAGAAATATAAAAATATAATTTTTACATATGAAAGATCAGTTTAGAAATATGATTTTTAGTTAGTGAATGAAGCAATAAAAATAATATTTTTATTTGAACAGCGTGAAAAGACTGTATTGGAATTACAAATGGATTCAGGCGATTCAGCAGTTCAAAAGCAAAGCACGGTGGAGTGGAACCCTCGGTGAGAACTTCTCACCTTTTAATTTTGTTTTCTAGTTAATAATATATACTAGGATGTAGACGGTGTTTAGTAGCACCCAACACCCGTCGTCCACAGACCATGGACGGCTTGTATGCTTGTTTGTTTGATTTTGATGTGTAGTTGATTGTGTGATGTGATGTGAAATGAAATAAAATATTTATATAGTTAAAAATATTATATAGTTAAAAAAATAGAATTTTTAACGTGTATATAAATTAAATAAAAATAAACAAATCGGACGATTTGTTTATAAACACACATTTGACTGATATTGATTGGGACGATAAATTTTACACATCGCCCAACTGCACAAATGAAATCTGTGTTTGATTTTTTGAAACCCCACACGGGTATTGGGATGATATTTGACGTACACTAATCCCGATTGTTTAGTTGTATGTTGATCGATTGATTGACAGGCTGTTATAAGCGTTGAATATTTATATTTGATGCTTATACAGTGTAGAATGCACTTTGGATGCTGGTTGATTATTCATCGTTGTTATTATATACATGTGTTGTAGAAAATCCATATAATTAACGTTATATGGTAATGGATTGGGCCTCATTCCAGTTTTGAAAAAGAAATATTTGAATAGAAATATTTGAAAAGGAAATATTTGAAATAGAATATTTGAAAATAGAAATATATGAAGCCGTGTTGATTGGATTTACGCCATTTTGACGTGAACGATATTCATATCGATTTTATTCATTTTATAATGAATATCGAAAGTGATTTCAAAATCGGATATTTCGAAACGAATTGAAATTCGAATCAAATTGAAAAGAAATGAATTCGAATTGAAATTGAATATAAAATGAATTCGAATTGAAATTGAATAGAATTGAATTTGAATGGAAAATGAATTCGAATTAAATTGAATAGAAATGAATTCGAATTGAAATTGAAAACGAATTGAATTGAATTGAAAACAAATTGAAATTTGAATCAAATTGAATAGAAATGAATTCGAATTGAAATTGAATATAAAATGAATTCGAATTGAAATTGAATAGAATTGAATTTGAATGGAAAATGAATTCGAATTAAATTGAACAGAAATGAATTCGAATTGAAAACGAATTGAATTCGAATTGAAATTGAATTGAATTGAAAATGAACTGAAATTGAATTAGAAATCAATTTGAATTGAAATCGATTTGAAATGAATTTAAAACGAATTTATATTGGAATATTCAATTTTGATTTGAAATTGAATATGAAGTTGAAACCGTTTTGAAAATGAATTTAAAACGATTTATAAAGCATGTTTTGAATTGAAATCGACGAAGTATATATTATATATTATATATATAATATAATGGCCTGAATAAAACGCGCCGCGCCGCGGTAGTTCGCGAATTTCGACCATTGACTTCGAACGGATATTACGGGAGATCCGACCGTCGGATTCTCCTAAAACCGGAACCGTTGGGTTCGTATCGAAAAGAGCTTTCTAAAGATTATTAGAAATTAGAAATCTAACGGTTGGATTTGGAATTATGTTCAAATCAAATTTGAAAAAGGTCGCTGTAAGTGCAGTTCGATGGCCGTTGATGGAAATCGACTGAACGGGCCTTGATAAAATTATTAAAAATAGTAATAATTTATGTAGAATTATAAGAAATGATTTGTGAAGATTTGGGATGAAAAACTCCATATTTGAAAAGATAAAAATAGATTTTTATCAAAATGATCTAAAAACTCCATATTTGAAAAGATAAAAATAGATTTTTATCAAAATGATCTAGTTTTGAACTAGAATTAAATTTCTATTTATTTTTAAATAAATAAACTTGATTTGAAAAGGGTTTTAAAAGTAACCAGAATTTCCAATAATTGAATTGGAATAGATTTGAATCGAAATTGTCTTTGGATTATTTCGATGTTGGATTTCGTGATTATACAGATGTTGTTATGGAAATTTGAAAGATATATATATATATATATCGTTATTTCCAATACGATATTTGTTGGTCGTAGAATTTGATATTGAGTATAAGCCGATATATTTTCTATTCAGAGCCTTTTATTTAATATCAAATATGATTTGGGTTTGTCGTGAATGGTGTCTTCATTAACACCCAGCCGAGGAAAAGATTAAATCTTTTTATTTGGATTTAATGAAGTGTACCAATTAAATAATATTTAATTGGAATTAAATTGATATTGATTTTTGGGTTTATCGTGAACAGTGTTTTAAATAACACTCGTTCTTTAACCCGATAATTAATGAAACGTGATTTTGGGTTGTCGTGAACGGTATCTTCAATAATACTGTTCTTAGACCTAAAGGAGTTAAGAAAATCAGAAACTAACTGGGGATTAGTTAAGTTGAATGGTTTCAGAGGTATTGATCTGATGTTGGTTTCGGCCTTCGGGGTTAATACTTAGGGAACTGCTCACTTGCTAATTTACGGTTAGGGACTGATTGAAATGTGATGTGATTTTGGGTTTATCGTGAACCGTGTTTTAAATGACACTGATTCTTTAACCCAGTCACAGATTAAAACTAAGTGGAGTTTTAATGAATCTTTAATTAGTTTGAAATGATTGAGGATGGAGTATCACCAGTTTTGCTCCAGGCGTTAGTTAAATCTTTAATTAGATTTGAACGTGAAATGGTAATTGAATTTACCGATAACACCGTGGTGTTAGATATGAAGTATTACCAGTTTTACTTCATGGGATGAATAGGTTGGGATTGGGAAATTAAAACAAATGATTACTTCGGTAAGGTTCGTTAATCCCGACTAGTTGAATCGATATTCAAAAGAAGATTAAAGAATAAATTCAAGGAATTTATCTTTGATAAAATTAATGGGAACCTTTCCCTATGAATGTGAAATTTAGAAACTAACTATCGGTTAGCTAAGCAGAATGGTTTTCTGGATATTGATCTGATGTTGGTTTCGGCCTTCGGGGTTAATATTTGGGGAATTATTCTCTTGTTAATTTACGGCTAGTGACTGATGAATTGGAATGAGGCGTATGTTGTGTTTGTGTAACACTTGTTTATAATATACGCGAGTTATTCGAAAAGACCGGGTTTATCCCATTCTGAATAACTGATACGACGATAAGTCGAAGATGAAGACGGTGGTCGAAGACCGGAGGTCTTCACGTCGTTTGGGTGATTACTGATGATCTTGATTGGGATGTACACCCAAGAAGATAGAAACAGTTGGTGATCGTCCAGACGTATTTGGAGATCGATGGATATGCGGGGTACTAGGTGCCTCCGGTTTCGTTCAGACCCAGAACGGACTTGTAAATGGACTGTGTGTCTGACATTGGATTTCAGTCTGTGTGATTGACTTCTATTAAATATATATCTGTTTGGCGGCGGAGAATTTATTCTCTTGCTTAACGCCCTTCTCTGAGACGTACGAGCTCAGGGGTTATATACTGATGGATATCAAACGCATAGAGTGAATTGCCTGTGTGGCATGCCTAAGTGGCAAATGATCAAGGCTTCTGTTGAAAAGCAAAGTTTTGTGGTTGATGATCAAAGCACGGCCTGTGTGGCGTAGCTTTGTGTAACGTTGATTCGCGAGCTTCACACCCGGTATGAACCAAAAATGGGAGAAGGACCTCAGGGAGGGCATGCGTTTCTTTCTAGTTAGAAGTGGCGTCAGTGGTTTTACACGCCCTGACGAGTTTGACTTATGTGGTTGTTGTTATTGCGAGGCGCCTCGGTTTGATCGGACAATCCGGGTCCGATGGAGTCATTTAGTTGGCTCACCTACGCCCCATAGGGCGGGGAAACGCATGTTCAGGCATTTTAATCCACATCGTGGATCGGCCCTGACAATCCAAGGGCCTACCTGAGTCTAGGTCCTGAGGGGCGAGCTAGAGCGTCTCGAATCGGTTGAGGTCTATCTTTTGCCTCGGTTCATAAATGGAAATCCAATTTCCAAATACGTGACATTTGCGGTTTTATTTGTAGAGCCTAGTATGGCGACATAGTGGGATGGGGCGCTTATGCCGTCTATGATTGATACTTATGATTTGAAGCCGTTTTATACACTATGCACTTATAATAGTATAAAATGATTTGTTTTAAACGTATCAAGCATTCTTGGCTATTATAAGGTAAAAATCCTATCCTCCGGCTTGCGTTGCATTGTGTGATGGGACTTGGGTCTTATAATAGCTTCATTGTTCTTTATTTAGCATTGCGCTGTTGTTTTATGCACTGGTATTCTTGGGAGGAAACCCGTTCCGTGTTATACGGCGTGGTCCCTTGATTTACCTAACTTTAAAATAAAGATTAATAACTGTTTTAGTTCTCACACCAGTCCCATGACTGACCTGGAGTTTATTGTTTTAACCTAAACTCTGGGTGCCCTTATTTTCGACACGGGCAGCTAGTAGTTTTGGTTTTGCAGATTTATATTCACAGGATCCTGGTTTACAGCTGGAACGATATCCGGAAAGCTTTGTATCCGTATATCTCTTCTAGTTGTGTATTGTATTATTTTCCGCTGCTATGTAATGTATTGTAATCTCTGATATTTATCGAATGTGTAGTATTTATTTATTCATACTCTGTATATTCTTGTATTCTGATGGAATTGTTGTAATATACAATGAAATGTTCTTCCGTCTGCGTTCTATTTTGTCGTGTTCTCAAAACAATTCGTTCTTTCTCTTCTCTTCGGAGACCGGGGAAGTTCGGGTCGCTTCAGTCGTGCCCTTTTCCATCTCTCAAACACTTAAAAATCCTATTTTTAAACCCATTTTGCAAAAACACCCTCTTAAACCAAGAAAGCTCCCTCTTTTAAACCTCCTACCCCCACGCCTTGGGCCACAACTACTGTTTTAACGCTCTACAACCCATCTCCAACCAAAAACGTGGGTCCCCCTATAAGTTCAAACCACCACATCCCCATTTCCCTTCTCGTTTGCTCCTTATAGCCAGATCTACAACCGTTTGTGAGTCTGGTGAGTGTAGGAACATCGTAGCCTCCAAATTTCATCCCATAAGCAACTATAAATATTTGTCGGCGACGAAGAAATGTTGCAGTCGTGTGCAAATGTTTGCAAGTCCATTCGCACAAAAGATTGGTGGAGTGGAACTCGCAATGAGAAACGGAAACTCACTAAAAAGGGTTAGTTAAGCGATTAACTGTTTATTAGTTAATTGGTTTGAGTTGGTAATGATTATTATTTAACAATTCAACTTTATAATGATGTTAAGTAATGCGTAGTATGATAAAAAAAATATCATCTTTACTTGATATATGTGCATTTGATTGGTATGCGACATTTAAAACACAAATAAGGTTGATTAGATTCGTTTTGAATGTTTGTTGATTTGGGAAAGTAATTTCTAAACTACTGATCATTGAATGTGCAGAAAATCACATATGGGTATTGGGACGATAATTAACCTACACATCACCCAGGCGTTTATTGAATGTGTAGAAAACCCCACACAGGTATTGAGATGATAATTAATCTACACATCTCCCAAGTGTTTATTGAAATTGTAGAAAACCCCTTACGGATATTGGGATGATAATTAACCTACACATCTCCCAAGTGTTTATTGAATGTGTAGCAAACTCCATAAGAGTATTAGGATGATAATCAATCTATACATCTCCCAATTGTTTTGTTTATGTAGTAATCTGTTGATTTATGAGAGCCCAGAGAGGCAAAATATAGTTGTACCGATCAACCAGTACAAAGGAGGTTACAGCGAAATTTTTCAAAAATTTATGGCGTTAGCCACATAGTTAATAAACGATCATAGAAGTGACTAGAATCGATATTTAATTATAATTGAAATTCGGTTTGAATAGAGTTTTTCGCACAATGATAGTTTGTGATTATCGACCGTTTACTTCAAACTGATGTGCCGGGAGATCCGACCGTCGGATTCTCCTCAAACTGAAAGCATTAGGTACAAAATTAAGAGAATTTTCCAATGAATATAAGAATGTTAAGATCCAATGGTTATATTGTGAGATAAGTCAAAATTTGATTTTCAGAAAAATACGGATTTTGCAATTTAAGACCCAAAACTGGATTATTATGAAATGATCTACTTTTATATTAATTAAAGTAGAGAAAATTTATGTTAAATCACAATAAATGATTTGAAAGGATTATGAACCAAATATACTTGGTTTTTGATAATTATGGTTGTCGATTGATTGTTTGGATTGTGCTCGACCAGTTTATGAACAAATATTTAGCATTGGGTTGGGTAGAAATACTCGTATGCTAACACCTTGTGATTTATTTCATAATTTGACCATGAGGTTTTTAGTGATGTTGTTTGGTTAATTTCAATTTAATGAACGATTTTTAAAATGATTTTTTCATAAGAGAAAGGAAGTTTTATTCCCAATTTTGGATAGGGAATGTTTTATAAAGATGTTTTATAAAACAGAAGGATTTTGAGGACTAAACCCGATGTTTTCGAAATGATTACAAAATGGATTGTGTGTTTGACATTGTATTTCATCACATAACCGATTAGTTGCTATTGATAGTATATCTGTGGTGGCAGAGAATTTATTCTCTTAGCTTAAAACCCTTCTTCAAGACTTATGAGCTCAAAGGTTATATTATTAACAGAAACTGATCATTTGTGTGAATCGACAATGTGTAGTATAATAGTTTGAAAGTACTTGTAATTATTATTATTTCGAAATGATTTTTCCCTACTTGAGGTTATAAAATAGCTTAGTATGTGGCTAAATATTCGGGTAACCCTGACGACTAAAAGTATAGGTGTGACCCAGGTACCTTAAATGGTCAGTGGTTGGTGTAGTCCTACCCCGTTAGTGGGAGGGGCGCGGTATAGTCCTTCCCCGTTAATGGGAGGTACACCTATATATATAGAGAGCGAATAAGGTGCGTGCATTTTGCTTGATGAAGGGAGAAACCTCCCAACGTTTGGTTGCTTACACTTTATTATGCATTGATTATGATATGTCGGAATTTAAATTTCCATGTGATTTAGTTTGAGATCCCGAAGTGAAAGATAATTTGATATGAAAGCTAGATATGTATTTCAAATGATTTGAAATAAGAAATCCGGAATAAAGTCCAAAGGAATAACTTTTGTAAAGTTAAATATATTTTGAAAATCTAAGTTTGGGAATCAAGCCTCAATGTGTAGTTTAAGGAATTGCATATTTTTGAATGCATCGTATGCTCTATAAGTCTATTTTTGGTAGTTGTTTGTGCACCGGCATTCATGTGGAGTAAACCCGTTTCATGTTATACGGCTTGGTTCCGTGAAATGCCTCACTTTATAATAAGTTAAGAATAGTTGTAGGGTATCTCATACCAGTCCCATGACTGACTCGTAGTTTGTTTTTCCTTTGCAAACTCGGGTGCCCATTATTTCCACATGGGCAGCCGGGCAGTATGTTTTTCAGATATTTTGAGCAGGATTCTGGAAAGAATCTTAAAGATGTGTCCAGTGCATCGATAATTCTTTTGCTGATTGTAATTTTGTATTTCCGTTGTGCAATGTAATCATTATACTCTGTGTTTACTTTGTATTCTGATATTCTTGTGCTCTGATGTAAAATTGTTGTAATAGTAATGAAATGTTCTTTTGTTTGTCTAATGTGTTGTATGCCCAAAAGTTAACGGTTCGATGATTTTTGCCTTATGGATCAGATTTGTGCGGCTTAAGGTCGATTTGAAAGGCGGGGATTTTCATGTCGTTACAAATATTATCAGAGCTTTGGTTAATTAAAAAGATTTAGGATATAACTCGTTAGAACGGAAAGAAAAGACTCATCGAAGGTAGAATTAGCAGCATCCGATAAAAAGAATTACTCATTAGAGAAATGATCAGTAGTACCTAGAAAGAGTTAAGAGTACTACATCTTCCTTCTTTTTAGAGGACAAAAAGTTTTTAAGTGGGGAGATTGTAACGACCTGAAATTTTGGAGCCAATTTCAAATTTTGAAAATACGAGTTTTTTGAGAATTAAAATAATCACGTACGGTTCTTGATACAAACACTCATTTTTAAATATAATTTCAAAAAATATAACGATCAGGTAAGTTATTTAAATTAGTTTTATCAACTTATCAGTTTAAACAATTTTGGTCTGAAACATTATTCACCGAAATTATAAATTTTCAGATTTTGAGTTAAGTATTTGTATAAGACTTATTAAACAGTAATGACAAGGTCAGTAAACATTTAAAATTAATTTTATAAGAGTTTATGGACAATTTTAAAAATGCGAGAATTTAACAATGTTTAGCTTACAAAGGAAATTTTTTCAAACGATCTCGGAATTCCACAAAATCAAGTTTATTGGATCCGTAACTTAGGAAAATGATAAGATTCCAAATTTCATAATTTTTGGACTTATTGTGTAGCTATGCCAGAATTAAACGCGTATCAAGTCAAGCGGTTAAAATTACACGAAAACGCAATAAAAAAAATAAAACGGATGGTCAAACGAACTCAGAACCGTTGGATCCGGAATCACGTTTGTTATTAGGATCAAATTTTCGTGACAAATGTAATTAATGTGTGATCGTGCGAGTAAAAGAAGTGATACTGAATTAAAACACTTCACCGCTTGAAATAAGCCTTTAAGGCAAAATAAACCCAAGCCACATAGCATACATCTGAGGGCCTTAGGTGTTTTTCTTCTCCTCATCTTGTTTTGCCAAGTCACCAATCTGGGAGCCCCCCACTTTTGTAAAATACCCTCTCCTTCCCTTCCTTTCTTCGTTTTCCTTTTCGCTTCTCCTTTAAGCTTCACCTTTTCCTCCTCCAAGCTACTAGCCATGGCCTCCCATCACCACCAGCCCACTTCCACCACCTCCACACCTTCTCCACCTCCTCCTATGACTAGTTGACCCCACCACCTGCAGCCCTTCAAGTCGTGTCCTCTTCCCCCTCTCAAACACCTAAAAATCCTATTTTTACACCCATTTGCAAATACATCTCCCTTAAACACAAAAAGCTCCCTCCTTTACACCTCATATCCCCACGCCTTAGGCCTTACCTTCCGCAACAACACCCTACATCCTCTCTCCAGCTAAAAACGTGGGCCCCACTCAAGCCCCAACCCCCACAAGCTTCATTTCCCTTCCCGTTTGCTCCATATAGCCAGATCTGGAACCGTGTGTGCGTCTGGCGAGTGTAGGAACCCCGTGGCCTCCAACTCCATCCCATAAGCTACTGGAAATATTTGTAGGCGATGGTGAAGTGTTATAGTTGAGTGTAGGAACTCACAGTGAGAACTGAAACCCATTAGTAAAGGGCTAGTTAGCGATTAACTGTTTATTAGTTAATTAGTTTGAGTTGACAATGATTATTAATTAATAATGCAAGTTTTTAATGATGTTAGGTAATGCGTAGTATGATAAAAATATCATCTATAGTTGATATATGTGCATTTGATTGGGTATGCAACATCTAAAACACAAATAGGGTTGATTTGAAACATTTTGAACGTTTGTTGATTTTCGGAAAATAATTTATAAATTACTTATCATTGAATGTGTAGAAAGCCACACATGGGTATTGGGATGATAATTAACCTACACATCCCCCAGGTGTTTATTGAATGTGTAGAAAACCCCACACGGGTATTGAGATGATAATTAACCTATGCATCTCTCAAGTGTTTATTGAATGTGTAGAAAACCCCATACGACTATTGGGACGATAATTAATCTACATATCTCCCAAGCGTTAATTGAATGCGTAGCAAACGCCACATGGGTATTGGGATGATAATTAATCTACACATCTCCCAATTGTTTTGTTTATGTAGTAATTTGTTGATTGATGAGGGCCTAGAGAGGCAAGATATAGTTGTACCGATCAACCCGCATAAAGGAGGTTATGGGAAAAAAATTCGAAAATTTAAGGCGTAAGCCGCATAGCTAATAAACTATCATATAAGCGACTACAATCTATATTTAATTATAATCGAAGTTGGGTTTGAATAGAACTCGTCCTACTCGACAATTCACGAATGTCGACCATTAACTTCAAACTAACGTGTCGGAAGATCCGACCATCGGGTTCTCCCAAAACTAAAAGCATTGGGTCCAAAATTAAATGAATTTTCAAATCAGTATAAGAATGTTAAGATCCAACGGCTAGATTATGAGATAAGTCAAAATCAAATTTCCACAAAAATACGGATTTTGTAGTTTAAGACCCAAAACTGGTTTTTCATGAAATGAGCTATTTTTATATTAATAAATATAGGAAAAATTCATGTTAAATCATAATAAATGATTTGAAAGGATTATGAAACAAATATACTTGGTTTTTGATATTTATGGTTGTCAGTTGATTGTTTGGATTGTGCTCGACCAGTTTATGAGCAAATATGCTTTTATATTTAACATTCGGTTGGGTAGAAACACTTGTATGCTAACACCTTGTGATTTTTTTCATGATTTTGCTATTAGATGTTTAGCGATGTTGTTTGGTTCATTTCAATAATGAATGGTTTTTGAAATGATATTTTCATAAGAGAAAGGAAGTGTTATTCCCGATTTTGGACAGGGAATGTTTTATAAAATAGAAAGGATTTCGAGGACAAAACCCAATGTTATCGAAATGATTTGGAAATAGATTGTGTGTTTGACATTGTATTTCATCACATCACTGATTAGTTTCTGTTGATAGTATATCTGTGGTAGCGGAGAATTTATTCTCTTAGCTTAACACCTTCTTCGAAACGTATGAGCTCAAAGGTTATGTTATTAACAGAAAATGATCATATGTGATAATCGACAATGTGAAGTACTATGGTTTTAAAGCACTTGTGATTATTATTTCGAAATGGTTTTTTCCTTACTTCGGGATATAAAATGGTTTAGTATGTGGCTAAACATCCGGGTAACCCTGACGACTAAAAGTATGGGTGTGACTCAAGTACCTTAAATGGTCACTGGTTAATGTAGTCCTATCACATTAGTGGGAGGTGCACGGTGTTGTCCTACCTTGTTAGTGGGAGGTACACCTATATACATCAAGCAAATAAGGTGCATGCCCTTTGCCTTATTAATGGGAGAAACCTCCCGATATTTGGTTGCATACATTTTGTCATGCATTGATTGTGATATTTCGAAATTTAATTTTCTAAGTGATTTGGTTTGAGATCCCAAAGTGAAAGCTAATTTGATATGAAAGCAAGTTATGTATTTCAAATGATTTGAAATAAGAAATTGGGAATAAAGTCGAATGAATAACTTCTGTAAAATTAATTCGATTTTGAAAATCTATGTTTGGGAACTAAGCCTAAAGGGGTAATTTGAGGAATTGCATATTGTTTGATGCATCGTAGGCTCCATGAGTCAATTTTTGGTAGTTGTTTGTGCACTAGCATTCGTGTGGAGTAAATCCATTCTGTGTTATACGGCGTGGTCCCGTGATATGCCTCACTTTATAATAAGTTAAGAATAACTATAGGGTTTCTCATGACTGGCTCGTAGTTTGTTTTTCCCTTGAAAACTCAGTTGCCCATTATTTCCACATGGGCAATCGGATAGTATGTTTTACAGATGTTTTGAGTAGGATTCTGGATTGAAGCTTAAAGTTGTGTCTATAGCATCGATAAGTCTTCCGTTGATTGTAATTTTGTATTTCTGCCTTTTGGATCTAACCAGTGCGGCTTACGGTCGATTTGAAAGGCGGGGATTTTCGGGTTGTAACATACATATTAATTGATGTTATATTTTATTTTACTGAGATTGAAAAATATATTTGGGAAAGGCTTCATGTTAACCTGATTATACTTATAGATTTCTCATTTGTTGGTTTATATGTGTTTGATAAAGATTTATAGACTTGTACGATTCACACATTTGTGTGGATTATTTGATTTTTGATTTGATGTATATTTATATGTGTGATAACATCTTTTGATACCACTACTGATTATTCACATTGCTTTATTATGAGTCATGATGCCTTGATTGACATGTATGATATCAAATAGATATACTTAGCATATAGTTCTATGTATTAAATTTTTGTATTGACATGTCATTTGATTATTTGAATATTTTTGGTATTACTATTATTTATCATTCGGTTTTTATTTATCATACCCTATTTTGGACTCTTGTGTGTTATTTATGTAATAATCAGGTTAGTTCGAGATATTTCAGGCATAAGGATCACTTAACCAGCGTAAGGGCTTAGAGGAGATGTATATTAGATTGTTATAGGATGTTAGCATGACACTGATTCACAATATATGCATGTTTAGAATTGTATGTTGATTGTTATTTATTTTATTTGAATAGTTGACATTTAATATATTTGTATCTTACTATATCTATATATGTATTAAATTATATACTATCATTACAAATGACTCTGTAATCTCTATCATTTATTGTAAAGTACGTATTGCTCTTCTTTGGAGACACAAGTATTTATTTTCTTTGTACTATTACTATGTATGTATTGATGAGTTATTTCCTTGATGTATTAATGTTTACGGGTGTTATTCCATAGGAATATTCATGTGTATCTTAGTATGGCCTCATTCTCTATTTTTTTGACAATATTACTCTATAATACTCTTAGATAGTATGGTGATAAAGATAAAATGTTCATACTTAAGCTCCAATCGTGGTTGATCTTTGTGAGCATTGGAAGTTTGAAGGAAAGGCTGCTTTTCATTATACTTTTAGGAGGATCTTGATGCTCCAGTATCACTTTATTGAATATTTGAACCGCAAGACAGAGTGAATATATGAAAGATACTTTCTGTTATTGATTTTTTTTCTACTTAATACAAACACGAATACTTCACTCTTATGTATAGTAGTCGCATCACCTATTAGGATTTTACAAACATAACTTTAATCTGAGAGTTATAATTAACTTATCTAATTTTTTCCACATTAATTATATTAGCTAAAGAGCTTTCTAGACAAAACTTTTGCACAACATATTTATAAGTCTTATAATATCAGATAATTAAAATAAAAAACAAAGATCCAAAATCAAGATAATATTTCAATGTGATCTTCCACTGATCCACAAATCAAAGCAGAAGCTTATTCGGTTTCAAATTTTGAATTTTCTTTCAACTAGTTTGATTCTTTGCTTCTTTGCCATCAATAATGTTTTCTATGTTAATAAACAATGTTTTTTCTTGGGCATGGTCTAAAAGTTCTTATTATTTTTTAAATAGCCTTCCCTTCATTTTTTTAGCCCATAAGTATATTCCTAATAATTTTCAAGATAATTTGAAATTACAAACTTTACTTACAACTCTGAATTTTTTATAACTCCAAGTCACCTTTTTGGTTTTATTTGCATACCGTGTTCAAAGAAACTTGAATTTACCTCTCAAATGAAATTTATGCTCATTTTTTTATTTATGAATTGCTTTTGATGGAGTGTTATGTGCTTGTAGTCAATACATAATGATAGTTTTGATGGCTATGTAAGCAAGCTATAATCTGCCGGCAATAAGCTCTAATATGGCAGTTATGATAACTACATGACCATCCCTATAATATACTTTGTGTTAGATCATAAACTCATGAGCCATCCATGTCATTAATCTAATTCATACTAAGTGGTAACCCTAAACATTTACTCTTAATGCTCCTTCTTAGAAGTTTAAAATATTTAGGATTTTTACTTTTCTTAATCATGCTTTGTTGAAATATATTTTTCTTTTCCATTCATTGGTTTCTAGACAAGCATACTCATTTAGTTTTTAAAAATCTTTACTATGGCATTTGCACTTGTCTCATCTACATTTGAGATTAACAAGTCATCAACATATAATAAATGTGTTATGCATGGTTTAGTTCTATTATGAATTTTCAATTTCCATTAATTAGCTCAATTCCCACTTCTAAAGTGAAAAATTCATTACAATAGTGAACAGATAAGGAGAAATATGATCTCCCTGTTTAATTATTATGTTACATAGATGAAAAGGTTGGGAGATCCATGAATGTGTATTGAATAAGTGACATTATTTATACATTTTTTCATAAGATTGCAAAAAATATCACGAAACATAGTTTAAAAAATTCTAGGTTTTTTCAACATATACAAAATGGAATATCTTTTAACTTTTGAAGCTTTGAGAAAACTAATCTTATCTGTTATTTTGTTTTCGTTGCCCTAATTGAAATTATCATTTCATGTGTTAAAAATATATTTTTAGCAATAAGCCTTTTTGAATGAATGCACTTTTCTTTTCAAAAATCAAATATTTCAAAAATATTTTTATTTTATTATATTTATATAATTATAGCAATTATTGTGTGTGTGTGTGTATATACACATACACACACTATTGTAGCATGCAGATGACTTGTAATTCCTTAACCCACAAAGAATTTTGTCTTTGTTATATGATGAGGGTATGATTGATGTTTCTTAAGAAGTACCAAACATAAAAAGTTCATTCATTGCCTCATACAAATTATTTTTTATATTTTCCAATGTGTATTATAAGATCGACCCCTAGCTCCCTTAGGACCAGGGCTCGTTTATTTATTTAATTCCATGGAAGATAATACTTTTAATTTCATTAATACAAATGGAGGTAGCTATTGGAGAATGGAGTTTGGATGACAACAACCTTATTTCAGTATTAATTGATGAGAATATATAGATATATACTAACACCATTATCTAGAATATATGTATACATATACACACACACACACACACATATGCAGGATTTATAGATAGGAATCAATACTGAAGACTGTATATTTTAAGAGCTTTAAAGATTCGAAATTCAGAGATGATTCAAGACTCATGAGTAATCAAGATTTCAAGAGTTCAAGATAAATATTGTAATAGAGTCTAGTTTATGTAAGTCTCTTATTAGCACTCCAGGTTCAAATTCAAATTATGTTTCTGATTTTCAAATTTCAAATTTCAAATTTTATTTTGATTTTCAAATTCCATTTTCAATTCTATTCTAATTCTAATTAATTTTTCTCCCATACTTTAGATTTTAAATTCAAGTTTTTAAGTTTATGAGTTTATATATATTATATACTTTATATTTATATAGTTTTAAACTCTATAATTTATAAATATGTACACATATTTTATATTTATGATTTCATATGATTTTCTACTTTACAATACTTATTTTTAACACTATGTTTTAATTTAAGAATTTCCAGAATTATAAATATATATATATATATATTAAAACACTTCAAAAATGTTCAAAATTCAAATTTACAAAGGGTTATGTCGACATACATTTATGTACATGTCGACATGTAACTATCATATTTTTTATTTTTAAAGGAGGTGTCTTTTCACTATTTGCAATATTCAAGAAGCGTTGCAACCTTTCAAATCTTATAAATAGGGGCTGATTTCGAATTTTTTTATCATTCTTCTTCTCCATCTTCATCCCCTTTCTTTACACCATTAATATCTCATATTTTTATGATTTCTACACTTATACTCTATCGAATTCAATTCTATTTATATAAAACTTCTTCTCTTCTCACTCTCTACTCATTACTCTCTGAATCGAAGTGCTATTGAAGAGTTATAGGGATGCTGTAATTGTTTGGGTAGTGTTTGGAAAAAGATATGTTCCATGTAGCCCTGAAATCAAGGAAACGGAGCGGTGTTAACCTTGTAGCCGGAAAATCAAAGGGAATAAACTTGATCAAGGGCGTTTGGAATTGGCGGTAACTGTAACGAACCGGAAAATTCGTTGCTCGAATTTTAGACACAAATATATCATGTGTCCAAACCCGAGTACCAAAAATCCAGAATGTTAAAGGAAGAAGTAAGAGGGTGAGATAAGACAGAAAGAAACATTAGAATAGAAGAAAAACAAGAACAACAATATCAGAGTCTCACATCACAACGGAATAAAATATAATACAGAAATAAGTCTTTATTGGAAAACTTTAAAGCAATACTTACAAATTATCAGAGTACAATGGACATTCAATTTGTCTGGACAGTTATAACAGTCTGTCCTCAATTACACAACGAAAAAATATCTAGACATATATCATACGTCTGAACTCCTCCAGCTTGTCTTCTAAAACCCGTATCATCTTACCTTGAACCTGTACAACTCGGTCTGACCCAACTGGGCCTGACCTGAGCATTACAAACGCCACGGGTCAGACTGGTGAACCAACATGAGAAAAACCCACTAAATTATTGGTAGCATCCAACTTTATTTTAAAGTTAAAAATCATTTCGAAAGAAAAAGATAATCAAAAGACCAATCCACACATAAACACGGACGGTTTTTACCTTACGATAACCCAAAATATTTTTAAAATCAATATCTTTTGATATTATAATAGTGTTTAAATACAAACAAATATCAATCTAGCAGAACGCTTGCATCTCACGCTCTACATATATAGTATACAATCAAAACCGTGGGCGCTTATTGGAGATTGGATTTCCAACTATGACAAGGTGTGGGATCACCTTCCAATAGTGTATCTCTAGAGGAGAATACGCTGGGTTCAACAAGAACGTCCGACCCACATATGACCGAACACTCATTTCTCTTGAGTGTATCGAATATATTGTCACCTACGGTTGCTAGCAACATAACCATTCCCGGGAGATACAGAAGCGAAAAGAAGTAACAAATATGAATATTCTCTAGATGGTGACAATAACCCTAATTGGGACGACCCACATAGCCATGCTGCCTGCCCGATTTTTGTCATTTCCCGGTTGTGAGGCTTGAGGGTTTAAAATTTTAGATCATTTGGCCATCATTCACTTTGAATGCCACATCGTCGGATCCGTCAGATATCACTAACTGATGTTCACAAAAATATTCTAGTGTTCAAGCTAGGAGAACGACCATTCTCCACCATCAACGAAAATACATTTGTAAAAATCAACGTACGTGATCCCTTGGGAAATACTCTGTCATACATTCGTCCATACAAGTTGTCCTGGGACTGAACAAACCAAAGGCACTCCCCTACCGCATCCTAGGAATCACCCTATCGATCGGTAGTGAGTAGTTCTTGCAATCCGTCGATTTCAACCACGATAGGATCACCATCAAAATATCTCCGGGCGCGACTCCAAAGAATTCGACAAGTAGTCTTTTTGCTTATGAAGATCAACGGTCTTTAGTGCTCCATCTTCAATTCTTATATCCTACGTTTTCGTATTTGTTGTTCGGAATGGTTTTCGAATATAAATTCGATCCTAGTCTTTCCGTACAACAATCATATTAGGCCAGATTTGACAATCGGTTATTTAACTATCAAATAAAACAACCATTCATCCATAAAAGAAAATTGAATCCACTTATTTAATATTCATCATCATTTTAGCCCCTTTTGAGTAACCATTCGTTAATTCAAAACTTCACTTTCTTTTCAATATTTGGAATTCACATTTCTTTTCTTATATTAATATAAGAATATTCAAAATCCCTTTAATTTAAAATACTTTCAAAATGTATTTATCATCTTGATCATTTGTCCCTAACCGTAAATTAGTAAGAGAATACTTCCCTAAGTGTCAACCCCGAAGGCTGAAACCAACATCAGATTGACACTCAAAAAAACATTCAACTCACTAATCCCTAGTCAGTTTCTAATTGCGTTAACTCCATTTATTTATTTTCTAGCGAATAAAAATTCCAACCATCACTTGTCACTTCAAACGAGATATTTATCTCAGCTTATAACCATTTCAAATATTTACTTACAAATATGATTTTCAACCCATTTGCTATTTCCAGTATCCAATGTTCCATTTAAGGATATGATTTGCAAAATGCTTTGCTAAATATTTATTTCTGAAATGGAATAATATTCCTATAACGATATCGCTCAGTTTCGGTTTAACCTTCGTAAAAATAGGGCTTATACCAATAATCTTTATTCAATCTCAACTTTATTTCAATAAACTGTATTTTTCTAAAATATACGTACACAAATATCATTTGTAAATTCCTTACTATTTATTATCTAAAATCTTATATAAATTCTTAAATACAATACATAATATATTATTCAAATTTGTTCGACTTGGATTCAATTAGAACTTATGAATTAAAACAGCTCTTCCAACTTCAAGTTTAAATTCTACTTTCTTTTATAGCTTCTATTTGTCATAAACTCTTCTTTATATCTTCCTTTTCAAATTGGAAAAATTCTAATCTATTTTAAAAAAAAATCCACACAATTTACATTTTCTTAAATCTCTCAATAAAATATTTTCACTTCTTAAATGTCTCTTATAAAATCCCCTCTTCAAGGTTTTTGTTTAAACAAATATTTAGTATTAAATTCCATTTAATTTGGGTTTTAATTAACCATTTTATTTGGAAATAAATATCTCCCTTTAACATTCTTATTATATTTCAATCTCTATTTTAAAATCCATATATTATTTTTGACGCTCAAGAATATCAAAAATCAAGGTCAAATGTTATCACACACCAAAACATGTCATACACTATCATAGGTGATCAATCATACCATATAACAATGCATATATGGAAACAAATAAATGTTGAGGAATCCAGTTGGATTCCTTCAATCTGTTTTCCTGCATCTGCAGATGTTAGTTAACAATAATAATACCCATCTTGCTTTGAGGCAGGATATCGCAGTATAAAGGTCATCCACTATATATATTATGGGGCACATAGGGAAATCATCCGCTAATGGTACTGCGGGCATCCGCTTATGGTACTGCGGGAATTATCCAATCACCAACATTATTTATATATATTATTATTATATACTACTATCACTTTATATCAATCAAATTATCGTCCATCAAGCAATAAATAAATTTTGAGCTATTAAAAAATAATTCCCAATAATTTAACTTAACTGAGTGAGTTTAACTCACATTGGTTTATTCCTTTGCTGAAAATCCAATTAAATTCCAAATCGTCTAAGCACCACATCTACTTCATGATCTCAAATAAATTCACCTACAATTATTATTTTAAATTTATCAATTAACTATTCATTTATTTAAATTAATTAACTATTATAATGAATAAATAAATTATTATATGGAATTTAAATTACGTAAAATAAATGTATACCTTACGGTTACCGCAATTCCATTTGACTAACACAAAGCAAATATCGAACTGTGTCCAAAACTATAATCAGCCTCCCAAAATAGTGTTATCCCATTTTATTTCATCGAGCATTTTATCGGCAATCTCTCCATATATATTTTCATATTGTCGAATACCCCATTTTATTTTCTCAACTGTCATAACCCAATCATGCTGTTCAACTCATATATCGCACACTTTGTTCATCATCCTAAACCATCCGTACTTCACCCTCATGCCACATAATTAAACAGCTTCCCACTGTTCGGACTGCTCCTCTTTTGATTGTCCGTGCAACTCACAACCGCTGCAATGTACTCAACACAACCAGAACATTCGCGACATTTTTTCCTTCGCTGCGTACCCCGGTTTAATCAATCGAACTCCCAAACTTCATTGCCGAACTCCAGTCAAAACAAGTGCTGCATCCCTCCAGTTCAATCCATAATGCAACTCCTCCAACTCAACAACACATCATCCAGACTACTCCAATTGCACCGTGTTTATCATCAAGAAACGAACTCCACACAGACCCTTACTCCATCACTCTACTGCCTCAACAACATTGACTCAACCAAAATTCCACTGTCCATGCTGATTATAACACTCCATATCGAAGTCCCCATTTTCACCATACTTGAACTCCACCCTCCCAAACATCAGATCAACGTTCAATTTAAAATTCGAATTCCACTTTGCATTAATCGAATCTTGCCACCCTCCAGATCAAACTCCAGAGACCAATACCCATTTCCGACTTTCACAACGTTGATAACAGTGACTTAAAAATCATGTCGAGCTCCAGGATCCGCCCCAGTTACGAATCGCGTTGATTCCCCTTTCGATTTCTTTTTCTACTGATTTTCGGGTTCCCTTTTTCCAAAGGAGGGCTTGGCGATTTAACAGAAGAAAAAGGGGATGAACGGTAATGGTTTTGAGTGGCTTTAAAATGGTATACGATGGATTTCCCTTTTGCGACTTACAGAAGAAAAATGAAATGAATGAATCGAACTGAATGGTTTGAGGATGGAGAAACAATGGAACGCGAGAGGCTTTATATAGGTGGATGATGGGGAGATAAGAACCATGTCCAACTCAGTAGGGTATAGGGTAGAATAGGGTTGCAGCTTTCCATCGAAGCTTCAGGGAGAAGGAATTATCTTGATGTGAAGTAACGAGAAGGGGGTGATGAGAAGGAAAAGAGAAGACGCTGAAAATGTACATATTAGCCTGTTCTAGTGGAAAAAGGTCGTCCCCTATGAGTAGTATCTTTATTTAAATTTTATTTTATTTTAGTTTGTTTTATTTATTTTAATCGCTGACTTCAAATAAAAATATTCTACGACTACGAACCCCTAATTGAGCGCAACGAACGATATTCCTAACGTTCTACCCCCATTCTGAACACACCGGAGTAGTTTACATGGTCTAATTTGACAAATACCGAAGATATTAATTTTAAACTGGCAAATAAATTAAATTCAATTGAATATAAACTAATTCAAATAAATTATTATTATTATCAGATAAATATACACAAACTAAATTATAAAAAATCTAGAATACACTAACTCGGAATTTCAAACTCGATATTTTATTTTCACATTAAACCAATATTCTGTTTATTTAAAATCGATTTATTATATTAAATAAACCGTTATTATTTACAAAGGATTTCACAGCGACTATTTGAAATTATGATTTGGCCATAACTAACAATATAAATTACGAAATTCTGGTTTTTCTCTTTCATTACAAAATTATAGTTAAACAGATTCAAATAATTTTTTGTTTCGGTGAATTCGAACTTATAACGGATTCTGTACACTCAACTGAAGTTCAAAACTGAATATTATGAACTGTCGCGCCATTTCGAGCTCGTTTTAATTATATTTATTTATTTATTTATTTATACATTTTCAAACATCATTTTAATTAATATAAAAATTCATATGTATTACGGATTCAATATTTGAACTAATTTAAATATTCAAATACAAATCGATAAAAATGCGGGACGTTACATTCCTTCCCCCCTTAAAAGAATTTCGTCCCTGAAATTATAAGTAGGAAAAATAGTTGTGCCTTATTAACTTCTCACAATCCACTCATGCAACTCGACATTAACCCCAATATCCAACCAACTTACTTGTTTCCAATTCCACTCAGAAATCCTTAATTTCGATTAACTTTTTGTAAACAAATTTTTTCTAAAATGTTGAAATTTTTTCTAACTTCCTAATTTTCGAAAAATTTCGCCAGCACCTCCTTTGTACGGACTGATCGGTACAACTACAAAATGCCTCTCTAGGCCTTCCCCAATCAAAAAGAAAATTAAAAAGCCAAGCGACCAGCCAAATTGGCTCAGAAAATCCCATATTGAATTAAACATGTACCTTTTTATCGGGCATCTCATATTTATTCTTCACACTTGCTTCAATCCCATGACCTGTATAATCATATACAACTCCATTCCTATTCGATCACAATCAATTCAACTTTTTACTACAAATTCGGCCAATTCATCCATTAATTGGTGTTCTTGCTTAACTCGTTATAGTTTAACAGATATGTTCAAATA
Organism: Allium sativum; assembly: GCA_030737875.1. Taxonomy (NCBI): domain Eukaryota; kingdom Viridiplantae; phylum Streptophyta; class Magnoliopsida; order Asparagales; family Amaryllidaceae; genus Allium; species Allium sativum. Next base: position 980,389,690 of record CM060916.1, read on the forward strand.
TGTATATACCTACTTACAACGAGTCGAGTTTCATTTATAGTCCAAGTTCCTGGGTTTTATTTCTAATTTACAAGTCCAATTAAATTTTACACTTGAGTTACAAATTTATTTAAACCCAATTTGATTCATTTTTCATACAAATTTCATCCAACTCAAGTTTATATAATCTGAGTTTATATATACATTCACTTCTATTTCAAGACTCAGTTCAACTCAACTGAATAACATCATTTTAAGTCATCTCCAATTATCTTTACTCAAATGAATTTATTTTAATTCACTTCTCATTTCAATCGATGCATTCAAACTATGTACGTCGAGCTATATTTATATTATCAATATTCAATTTATTTAAAGTTTCAACTTGAATTCAAGTATTTCATTCCATACTGATTTAATAATTCATTTTAGTTCAATATGGCTTCAATTTCAATCCAAAATAGTTTAACTTACTCTTCAGTTAAGGTTTAATCCATACAACTCATTTATATTGGAATTTTTTTCTATGGCTTCCCATTTATATTTTTGAATTCAAATTTTTTATTTCAAGAATCATTTCATCTTCTGGTTATATTAAACCAGTTCAATTCTATAACTCCATTTGAATTTCATTCAAATCATCCAAGCAAACAAATATCAATAATAATCCGATAAATTATTTCTTTTCTATATAAAAATATAATTCAGGCAAAAATATTCCATTTACCCTCTTTATAATAATATCGTATCAATTTCCAAAACAAAATCGAACCGATCAAGTGACATAATACAAAACAATTTTTATAAAATATACAAAAACGCATTCTCATATATATACACTCAACTCAATCTAGGGTATTACTAACCCCATCTTTATCGAGTTATGCCACAAAGCCAAGGTTATTCTTAAACCATTGCTCTAATACCACTGTAACGAACCGAAAAATTCGATGCTCGAATTTTCGACACAACTATATCATGTGTCCAAACCCGAGTACCAAAAATCTAGAATGTTAAAGGAAGAAGTAAGAGGGTGAGATAAGAAAGAAAGAAATATTAGAATAGAAGAAAAAGAACAAGAACAATATCAGAGTCTCACATCGCAATGGAATAAAATATAATACAAAAATAAGTCTTTATTGGAAAATTTTAAAACAATACTTACAATTTATCAGAGTAAAACGGACATTCAATTTATCTGGATAGTTATAACAGTCTATCCTCAACTACACAGCGGAAAAATATCAAGATATATATCATACGTTCGAACTCCTCCAGCTTGTCTTTTGAAACGCGTATCATCTTATCGTGAACCTGTACAACTCGGTCTGGCCCAACTGGGTTTGACCTAACGGGGGCCTGACCTGAGCATTACAACCGTCACAGGTCAGTCTGGTGAACCAACGTGAGAAAAACCCACCAAATTATTGGTAGCATCCAACTTTATTTTAAAGTTAAAAATCATTTCGAAAGAAAAAGATAATCGTAAGACCAATCCACACATAAACACGAACGGTTTTTACCTTACGATAACCCAAAATATTTTTAAAATCAATATCTTTTGATATTATAATAGTGTCTAAATACAAACAAATATCAAACTAGCAGAACACTTGCATCTCATGCTCTACATATACAGTATACAGTCAAAACCGCGGGCGCTTATTGGAGATTGGATTTCCAACTATGACAAGGTATGGGACTGTAACACCCCACTTCCATTGAGGTCACTCGCAAAGGAAATGCCTTAACTTCGGTGGAACGTTATAAGTAAACAGAACAAAAATTTACATGATAGATATGTAAAGTAGTACTTGAAAATTTTATAACTTTATTATAGTAGAAACAGAAATAAGTTTGGTTACATCATAATACCAAAACCCAAGTACAAAAATATCAGTCTTATACAAAATCCTTCAGAATGCATAATTTTTAAAGGCATAATCCCCATCAGAGAATGCCATAACAGGTAGAATCAAAGCGAAGCAATATTTCAAGCACTTCTAGCACTTCAAGCAGATGGAACCTGAATCAAGCTCCTATTTTTCCACCCTCAGAACCTGAGGGGGGAAACGGAAGAAAAAAGGCAAAACAAACTAGGTCAGACATAAGTCTGGTGAGTCCAGTGACTTTCAGCATATAAACAGTAACAGTATCATGACATGTAAATAAAACTGGATGAGAGATAACTATAATAGGAGTAGCAGGTTAACAGAAGAGACAGAATGATATAAGTTAAACTAAGCTTCTTACTTGGTTTTCACTTCTATGCACTAATACTAGTATAACAGAATTAGGTGTTGTCCTAATATTTAAACAGAAAACAGAACGATCTCTTCAGAAACACGATGCTAGTAATGGTCCTTTACCACCCTAACAGAGACAGATGTTTACAGAAACAGGATGCTAGTAATGGGCCTTTACCACCCAAACAGAGACAGAGGGTATAGAAACAGAAGCAGAAATGAAATCAGAGACGGAAACAGAATATTCCCTACGGAAACAGAATATTAGAATTAGGTGTACACTATTAATGGGCCTTTACCATCCCAACAGACGGAACCACATAGAAAAAAAGGTGTTACCACCCCAACAGAAACAGACGGTACCCCAGTAGAAACAGACAGAACTAAGTGTACCCTAAATTCTACCCCAAACGATCGGCTCCCTTATACATAAATACCCCGTGTCGGCCCCACAGAAGGGCGTATCACTCCCTAAAGTGGCAACCTATAGACAAAGACCTATTTACAGATGTCACCATGTCTTACATCCTTAGAGCAGACCGGATCCATGCACGCACATGACCCGGTTGGAATGCGCCATCAACATCCCTCGTCATTATCAGAATGAACCTCTTACAATTAGTTCAGTAAGCGTGCCCTAGACCCCTACCTTGTGTTGAGTCATAGTTTTGATACCAGAAAGGGTTATTGACTAATATGGGTCCCAAACAACAGATGACACAAGTAATTGCCCCTCCTAACCTTGTGTCCCCAGACTAACAGATTTCAGATTAACTTGCTTACAGATTTCAGATGTACAAAGTTCAGATTAACTAGTTCTCAGATCAGACATAAGTTAACAAATTTTCAGACTAACTGATCAGATATACAGATTAACAAGTTTTCAGACTTAACGGATCAGATTACAGATTAACAAACTTACAGATTGTTTCATCTAACCTTGTATTGGGCCTACAGATTTTCAAATGGGTTTATTAGGTTCATCAGTCCAGTTGATTTAACCTTATCTACCCAATAAGTTTTAGGCATCATATTTATCTTAGATTTGCATTAATCAGATATTAATGCACAGACCTTGTAACGACACACTATTTTGAACCATTCAAATCGACAATAAACCTCACATGTCAGACTTGAATCATCCAAAACAATAGATTGTTAATATAATTCAGGGTAAAATAAAACCAATCACAGAATCACAAACAGATCACAGACACAGAATAACTCACAACGGAAAATAGAACCATAGTAGTTCATGAAGCTACTACATAAAATAGTCTCAAAGAAGTACATAAGTGACATAGACATAGCAAATACATCAAGTCTCAGACGAATAAATGATATATAAGTACATACCAATGCCAAGTCAACTAGGATCAAAATAACTGAAGGAAAAGACAGAAAACAGCTACAGCTCCAAAAGGGTCTCTAGCTCCAAAACAAGACTCCAATGCTGTGCTACTCAGGCTGACCCGAGCAAATTGCAAAGACAAAACACTCGGATCAGGACTAACATTCTCATAACAGAAATTTAACTTAATTGAAACATTCAACTGAAATGCAAAGATAACTTAGAAGATGTTTGGGATTTCCATCCTCTAAGGATCCGATAAACTATATCATATAATACACTACGCTATTATAATAATGTCTATGGGAAATATAATGTTGAAAATAGCATAAGCGGGATTACCATTATTACCCTTACACCGTTTATAAACATTGTATTCTATACAGTACTGTAAACTCCACCAAAACCGGTGGGCTATCAGGGAGCACTCCATAGGTACAACGCAAAACAAATTCGTAATAGGTGCGATCAAGGTAATATGACAAGGCACTCGAGGAAATACCCAGGGTAGGATCTACCAATTGCACTCCTGGATCGGTGGTGACGCATAGCAGCTACTACCGCCCACCTCGAACACACTCCCATAATCAAGGGTGGATCCACCAATCAAATCACTAAGTAATAGATATGGTTTGAAGAAGCGTGTTCGATAAAGGGTGCGACCCCTTTAATCACGGTATAACTCCTGTTTTAGTCATTTTAATTATGACTCGAAAGTCAAGGCTATCCATCATCGTTCTCTTACTTCATTCCAGCATCGTTCGTCAAATCCATCCTACTTCGTTCTTGATTCTCCACCGCGTACACAGTTGTTAAAGTGGTATCGGTATTGACAGAGAGTATGTTAATACCGACTCCGGTCTCTTTAACAACCAATCGCTTATTTCACACCGTGGTTATTTTTATAAATCAAATTGAATATTAAAATCACAAGTTATCATTAAAATTCAACTTCAAAATATTAACTATAATGTATTTGAAAATTTTCTATTTTAACATCTTTGAAATCGTTAAGTTTGTACAAGTTGAAATCATTTCAAAATTTGTTTTTTTTAATCAAAATAATTCATTTATTAAATATAACTTTAATTAAAAAAATTAATTTTAAAATAAAATAAAATCTTAAAACAACTTCATTTTTGAAACTTTATATCACTTGAAATTTTAAAATCAATTTATTTCAAAACATTTCGAAATCAACCACGGTGTCCGTATATAGTTTTCTACCTAGGGTCAAGTGATCAATTCAGTCCTAGTTAATTCAATATTTACGGGTATGTATCATTTCAACCCGTAATCCCAAAATCAATAAAACCGCTCGGGTTTATCATTTCAACCCATAACGATTTTTCCTAATCTATATGATCGTTCGGGTGTGTATCATTTCAACCCAGGGTGATTTCCTAAAACTAAAGGAACTTGCAGTGTGAGAGTAACATAAATAAACATCGATGCAACATCACACAACATACATATCATCACATTACAATCACATATCACTTGTGCATAAATTTTGTGTCATATAAATGTCGTGACATAATGTGTCATATGTGAGCAACTCATATATCAATAATGTGATTTTCTACAAACAAGTCCTACGCATTTCAATCAACATTTCAATAAAGTTAAATTTACGGTCATGAATAATGTGAGTCAAGTGTGAGATAAACTCACCTTCCGTGGTATGGAAAATGATAACGGTACGGATGGAACAAGAGATGACGGTGAAATCCGAGCGCACTCGAACCCAAATCAAATCAACTACGAGCGGATCGAATCTGTTTACACGAGCGAACACAAAATTAATTAATTTAATTTTTTTTTTTTAGCTATACGGTAGAAGAAGAGAAAAAAAAAGGTATAATAATACTTAAAAGCATGGAACAAAATTCATGGGACAACATGCACCATTTGTTCCAACGCATGGACAAAAATGGACCACAAATGTACATGTTCCAAACTTGCTATCCATGCAGCATGCGTTTGGAACTAGCACAAGTTCCCTTTTTTTTCTTTTTTTCTTTCTAGACAACAAAACAAAAGTTTTTTTTTTATATACAAACAAACGAAAAACTTTGGTCCCAAAACTAACGCATGCTACAACATGACAAAGGAAATGTAAAGCAACGCATGGGACATGCATTTGTCCCCAATGCATGCTACAGGTTGTCCCAAAATGCATGCTATATTTTCACTTCTTTTTTTTTTAGACAACAAAACCAACAAGGAAACCAAAAAAAAAAAAAATTCCAGATTATTAAATGTAACAAGGGAAGGCAAAATGGAACGTATGACACATTCATTTGTTCAAATTTGCATGCTGCATGTGTGAAAGGCATGTAGCCATGTACGTTCAACATTTTCTTTCCTTCTTTTTTTTTTTTTGAATGCAGAACGCATACGAGGAGGCATGCTGGAAACTCAAATGGAACAAATTTAAAATAATGCAGGTCATGCTTACTGACATATATATTTCACCAAATCAGTTTGTTCTCATAGCATATTAAGTTATTAACAGTGAAACATTACCAAGAAAGCACAATAGTAAATAGATAAAGCAAACAGCTTAAATCATTCAAGAAAATATATCTCGTTTGTTTGTTGTTCATATTTCATTTTTCTAAAAGGTATTTGGCCGAATAACAATAGGATTATAAGACATTTCTCTGAACCCATGTTAAAAATGGTGACAGATTAAATCTAAACAAAATGGTCACTTTGCTTGAAATCTTTGCAAATATTTCTCCATGCGTTTTATGAAACTATGAAACAGAAGTCGTGAAAAACTGAAAACGGTTCTCTGAATTTAAGAGTTTCCATAGCCCAATATGCATGTTTAGCAACAAAGGTACAAACTCTTATTTAAATCCATACATTTTTTTTAGGAAAGATCAAGTACTCACAGCAAAAGGGGACGATAGGGACTTCACTAAAGAACTGAAACTCGGCCAAAAACTTGCTCCGTGTGGATCTCCGACGAAGTCAAAGGGGATAGGCGTAGGTTGCTTGGAGATGGACAGTAGAAAAATATTGTTGAGTATTTTTTTGTGTTTTTTTTTTTGGAGGAGCTTCACTTCAGATCTCACAAGGAAGAAGAGTTGGAGAAGATGAAATGAGGCTGAGAACACAAAGGACGCTTGCTTGTTTAATAGGCAGATGGTTTTTAAAAGAGAAATAATGTAGACGAAAAGAGAAAAAGCATGTTGCACCTTAATTTGTTTTTCTTTCATGCTGTAACCGTTGGGAAAAAAAATGAGAATGGCATGAGTTTGATTTTCTTGGTGAGGAGGAAAAGACACGGATACAACATGAGACTTAAATATAATTTAATGCATGAACTAACGGTATTCGAACGTAACTTGACTTGGCGTGACTTGACGGTATCTGACCGAGGGAAAAAAATAAAAAAATTCTATGATGTTTAACTAATGGTGTGATGAATTAAATTTAAACTCATCGCGCGTCAATGGAAAAATATTACAAAATCGACATTTACGCGTTACGCGCTGAAACTTGCAATTTCTTTCCGAACGACGTAAAATTTGATTTAAACAAATCAAACAACGGAAACCGTCGAATTATTACGTGCAGAAAAATAAATAAAACGGCGTAACCAAAACAAATTTAAATTTTTGTTTTTTTTAAATTAAGATAATCGGTTAAATTTCAATGCAAAAATTTACGAGTCGTTACACTCTCCCCCATTTAGAAATATTCGTCCTCGAAAAGAACGAGTTAAGAAAATGTGACGGCCTGGAATTTCGCTCGATCCGAATCAGTCGTTAAATCGATCTAGACCGTTCGAAACCCTTGATCGTTTTGAGAACAAGACAAAATAGAACGCAGACGGAAGAACATTTCATTGTTATTACAACAATTCCATCAGATACAAGAATATACAGAGTATAAATGAATAAATTACATTAGATAAATATCAGAGATTACAATATACTACATAGCAGCGGAAAAATAATACAAAGCACAACTGAAGGTGATATACGGATACAGAGCTTTCCGGATATCATTCCAGCTGTAAACCAGGATCCTGTGAATATAAATCTGCAAAACCAAAACTACTAGCTGCCCGTGCGGAAAATAAGGGCACCCAGAGTTTAGGTTAAAACAATAAACTCCAGGTCAGTCATGTGACTGGTGTGAGAACTAAAACAGTTATTTAAACTTCACTTTAAAAGAGAGTAATTCAAGGGACCACGCCGTATAACACGGAAACGGGTTTCCTCCCAAGAATACCAGTGCATAGAATAAACAACGCAATGCTTTTTCGAAAAATGAAGCTATTATAAGACCCAGGTCCCATCACACAATGCAACGCAAGCCGAAGGATAGGGTTTTCCCTTATAATAGCCAAACATGCTTGGTACGTTTAAAACAAATCATTTGATACAATAATAAGTGTATAGTGTCAAAACAATTTCAATCATAAATATAAATCATAGACGGCATGGGTACCATATATCATGTCGCCATACTAGTTCTACAATTAAAACCGCAATACACGTATAGGAAATTGGATTTCCGTCATGAGTCGAGGAAAAGGGCAAGCTCCTCTCCGCCTCGAGACACTCTAGCAAATGCCTCAGGACTACACACTCTGGGTAACCCTGGATCCTCCAAGGCCGGTCCTCTCTTACGTTTGAGGATTAGTTATTCCTGAACACACGTTTCCCGGTCCTTACAGACCTATAATCGAGGCGCCTCGCATTCCAACAACCACATAGGTGAAAAATAGATATAAATGTCAGGGCTGGTAAGTCACTGACACCACCATAGCTTGAAATAAACGTCATGCACTCCTTGGGTCCTTATCCCGTTTTTGACTCATACCGAGGTGTGAGGCTCGCGAATCCACGCTATACACAAAGCTACGCCACAAAGGTCGTTCATTGATCATCAACCACAAGACTTTGCTTTTCAACAGAAGCCTGGATCCATGCAACTCAGCATGCCACACAAGCAATTCATGCCATGCGATTGATATCTATCGATATATAACCTCTAAGCTCGTACGTCTCAGAGAAGGGCGTTAAGCAAGAGAATAAATTCTCCATCGCCAAACAGAAATATATTTAACAGAAATCAATCAACACAGAATAAAATCCAATGTCAGACACACAATCCATTTACAAGTTCGTTCTGGGTCTGAACGAAACCGGAGGCACTTTCCTCGCATATCCATCGATCTCCAAGTACGTCTGGACGACCACCAACTGATTCCCTCATCTTGGGTGTACAGCCCAATCAAGATCATCAGTAATCACCCAAACGATGTGAAGACTTCCGGTCTTCAACCACCGTCTTCATCTTCGACATATCGTCGAATCGGTTATTCAGAATGGGTATAAACCCGGCCTTTCCGAACAACCCGCGTATATTAAAAACAAATGTTAGACAAGCACAACATACGCCCCATTCCAATTCATATTCTCAGGGAAAGGTTCCCATTAATTTTATCCAAGATAAATTCTTTAAAATTTATCCTTTAATCTTCCTTTGGATGACATTTCAAACCAAATTATGGTTTTTCAAACTAGTTGAGATAAGCGAACCACATCGAAGTAATTATTTATTTTATTTCCCAATCCCAACCTATTCATCCCATGAAGAAAACTGGTAATACTCCATATCTAACACCACGGTGTTATCGGTAAAATTAATTACCATTTCACGTTCATATCTAATTAAAGATTTAACTATCGCTTTGGAGCAAAACTGGTGATACTCCATTCTCGCTCACTTTCTAAATTTGATAATTTAAATTATCAATTCACATTTCAATCTAATTGCAGATTCATTAAAACTCCTTTTACAGGGTTAAAGAACTAGTGTCATTTAAAACACAGTTCACGACAAACCCAAATCACATTCTATTTATTATAGGGTTAAAGAACAAGTGTTATTTAAAACACTGTTCACGATAAACCCACAAATCAATTCTATTTGCAACCCATTTCAAATCCAATCTATTTATTTAAAAATAAATGGGTTTTAATTTCAGTTCAGAACTAGTTCATTTCGATAAAAATCTATTTTTATCTTTTCAAATATGGAGTTTTTCATCCCAAATTTTCCCAAATCATTTCTTATTATTTTACACTAATTATTACTATTTTTAATAATTTTATCAAGGCCCGTACAGTCGATTTCCACCAATGGCCATCGAACTGCACTTACGGCGACCTTTTCCAAATTTGATTTGGACATAATTCCAAATCCAACCATTAGATTTAAATTTCTCATATTCATTAGAAAGCTCTTTTCGATATGAACCCAAGGTTCTGATTTCAGGAGAATCCGACGGTCGGATCTCCCGTAATGTCCGTTTGAAATAAATGGTCGAAATTCACGAACTGCCGCGGCACGGCGCGTTCTATTCAGGCCATTATATAATATATATAATATATATTTCGTTGATTCCTATTTAAAACGAATTTTATAAATTGTTTTAAATTTGTTTCAAAAACAATTTCAACTTCCATTTCAGTTCAAATCAAAATTGAATTTTTCCTTATGAATTCGTTTTAAAATTCATTTCTATTTGATTTCAATTCAAATCGATTTTTAATTCGATTCGAATTCATTTTCTTTTCAATTCAATTCAATTCGAATTCGTTTTCTATTCAATTCGAATTCATTTCGTTTTCTATTCAAATCAAATTAAATTCGTTATATATTCGATTGAAATCAAATACGTTTTCTATTCGATTCGAATTCAAATTGGTTTTCTATTCAAATCAAATTAAATTCGTTATATATTCGATTGAAATCAAATTCGCTTTCCATTCGATTCGAATTCAAATTGGTTTTCTATTCAAATCAAATTAAATTCGTTATATATTTGATTGAAATCAAATTCGTTATATATTCAATTGAAATCAAATTCGTTATATATTCAAATCAAATTATTATATATTCAATTGAAATCAAATTCATTATGTATTCAATTGAAATCAAATTCGTTATATATTCAATTGAAATCAAATTCGTTATATATTCAAATCAAATTCATTATATATTCAATTTAATTCAAAATTCATTATATATTCAATTTAATTCAAAATTCATTTCAAAATATTCGATTTCGAAATCACTTTTCAATATTCACTTTAAAATGAATAAAATCGATATAAATATCGTTCACGTCAGAATGGCGTCAATCTAATCAACACGGCTTCACATATTTCTATTTTCAAATATTCTATTTCAAATATTTCTTTTTCAAATATTTCTATTATTAAAATATTTCGTTCAACACATGACTAATCTCAATGGATGAGTACTGTCAACACATGAACCTTTATTTTATACTGATAAAGATGTAAATTCTATTATTAAAATATTTCGTTCAACACATGACTAATCTCAACGGATGAGTACTGTCAACACATGAACCTTAATTTTATATTATTCTTTATTTTCTAAATTGGAATGAGGCCCAATCAATCACCATATAACGTTAATTATATGGATTTTCATACATCACACGTACATAATAGCATTGAAAAATAATCAACCATCAACCAAAGTGTACTACACTGTATAAGCATCAAATATAGATATCTAACGCTTATAACAGCCTGTCAATCAATCGATCGACATATTTAATCAATCAGGATGAGTGAACTTCAAATTTCATCCCAACACCCGTGTGGGGTTTCAAACAATCAAACACAGATTTTAGTTGTGCAGTTGGGCGATGTGTAAAATTTATCGACCCAATCAATATCAGTCAAATCAGTGTATATAAACAAATCGGTCGATTTGTTTATAAATATTTATTTATTCACTTTCACGTTAAAAATTATATTTTTAACGATAAAACATTTTATTCAACCTATGAAAATATTCTATTCAGTTCATTTATTAAATAAAATGATTTCTTTATTTTTCTAAGTTATTTTAGAAAATTTCGGCGGCATAACGGCACGATACTAGAAATGGGATGAGGCCTAGCCTTATCCCCGGTCTAGTGAAGGCCCACGCCATTCACACATCAATCAAATCCATTCCATTTCACCAAACAATCAAATTTCAATCAAATAATCTAACTAATTTTTGCAATCAAACAAACAAGTCCATGGTCTGTGGACGATTGTGTCGGGTGCTACTAAACACCGTCTGCATCCTAGTATATATATATATAACTAGAAAATGAAATTGAAAGGTGAGAAATTCTCACCGATAGCTATTCCAACTCCACGCCACTTCAAATGTAGAAGTCTTCGTCATTCTCGCCTTTTGTCGCTTTCGTTGCTCGTAGCCACTACATATATAAAAATCACATTTCTATATACTGATGTCTTTAAAATAAAAATCACATTTTTATTTGTTCACTTTCAATTTAAAAATCATATTTTTATAATCACTTCATATATTTAAAAATCGAATTTTTACTTCGCTATTCAATATATAAAAATCGAATTTTTACTTCGCTATTCAATATATAAAAATCGAATTTTTACTTCGCTATCCAATATATAAAAATCGAATTTTTACTTTGTTATTCAATATATAAAAATCCTATTTTTACTTTGCTATTCAATATATAAAAATCCTATTTTTACTTTGCTATTCAATATATAAAAATCCTATTTTTACTTTGCCATTCAATATATAAAAATCCTATTTTTACTTTGCTATTTAATATATAAAAATCCTGTTTTTAATTCAAAGAAAAACCATATTTTTGTTTGCTAAAAATCATATCTCTCTTACAAGAAAACTCTTGTCTCTCTAGTTTTAAAAATTCAAACTTTTCTAAATTAATAATTTTAACTTTATAAAATTTCAACCCTTTCTACTTTATAGAAATCAAAACTCCCTACTACCAAAGTCTAAACCTTTCTACCGTAAACATCTAATTTAATGTAAGTAAATAAAAATTCTACTCGAAGGATAAAATAGAAAACTCACTTTTGTCGCTAGAAGAGGAGGTGCTGCTGGTGCTAGGGCGCAGGCCAAGCAGTGGTGGCTCAGGGGCATCTCGATGGTGGTGGTAGCGAGAAAAGGGGGTTTTGGGATTGGAGATCCAAAGTGGAGGGAGGAAATGGCGCGCTGGATCGGAGCTGGGGAGGGTTCGACGTCGGGGGCGATGGTCGGTCAAGGCGCGACAGAGGGGGGGGTTCACCTCGGTGGCGGCGGGTCCTTAGGAGGTTGGAGGCGCGGGGTCAGGGTCTAGGGCTCAGGGTTTTGGAGGGCTCGGGTACAGAGAGGAGCATAGAACGAAGGGGGAGGGAAGGCGAGGGTGGAGGCGATGGTGGCGGAAGAGGGTCTCGACGTCAGGTGAGGTGGGGCGCGCCTCTCCGGCGACGGCGGGAAGCCCCCAGGCGGCGGCGCTCGAGATCGACAGGGCTAGGGCGCGATTTGATTTCTCCTTTTTTTTTAAATTAAAATGAACGGGGGGGGGGGCAGATAAATGAAGGAGAGAGAGAGAGAAAGTTTAAATTTATTATTTAATTATTTTATTTTCCATCAAAAAGCAACTTTTATTTTCGACCTCAAAACGAGGCCCAACGCCTGTCGTCCATAGTGTTTTACCCTCATTCCGAACACAATGGTATATGTATCGTAGGCTGATTCGATCGTTTCGATCAGTTTTCGTCAAAATCAACATATAACTATATATATTGAATTTGAATGCGCATTTCAATTTACTGGGGTCACATACGAACTTTAAAAATTCCAAAAAAATATTTTCTAGCTTTGTATTGACGATACGGTCCTAACAAAACTAGTTTCGTCGAATTCTGAGGCCGTTGGAAAAATGGCCATTTTCCAGTCGATTAAAATCAACTAAAACTGGTCAAACGCGTATTTCTTTGCCATGCTCACATATTGATTCAAAAAATTATGAAATTTGGAATCTAGCAATAATTTGACATCACGGATCCAACAAAAGTGGTTTCGTCGAAATCCGAGGTCGTTTGCAAAATTCCCATTTTTAAGGGCCTGAATTCCATAGCGACTATTCAGAATTTTCATTTGGACATATCTTTTGATTCCCGCTATGAAATCTTGATTTGTCGGATTCGTTGGAAAGATATCATCAAATAGATCCTATTGTTTTTGGTTTCACTAAAATCCGGTTTATTCTGCACCCGGTACATTCAATTGAAGCTTGAAATCGAATTATCGAACTACCGCGCCATTTTCAATTCTATTTATAATTATATATAATTATTTATATTCTAACGACGACGTATATAATATATATACGTTCGAATTCTATTCAAAATAAATTTCTCGTCGATATTATTTAAAATAATTCATTTTAAATAATTAAAATTCGCTAAAATTGCCAGAATAAAAATTTTAAACTGACTCAGAATTTCCGGGTTATTACTATCTCCCCCACTTAAAACTTTTCGTCCCCGAAAAGGAACAAAGTCGAAAGTGGTTTGATTAATCAACTCTACGTTCGATCTGGCTTCCATTCCCCAACTTTTCAGTTTCTGAGAATTTTCAAATTTTCAAAAATTTGGCTAACACCCGGAATTTTCGAAAAATTTCGCCATAACCTCCCCTACACCGGGAGCCACGGGAAAATCCCGAAATTTCCATATAGGCCTTCTGATCTCAAAAAGAAAAAGAAAAAGCCAAGCGGCTAGCCAATAGGCTCATAAAATCATCATCACCCAAACAAAACAGTAAATTATAGTAAATATGTACCTATTTGTCGGGCAAACAAATTTTATTCTCTGCTCTAGCCTCCTTGCTATGACCTGTTCAATGTAAGTACTTGTATATGCAAGCAAATGTGACCAAATTTCAATATAGTTCAATATTCGGTTCAATTAGGCATAATGGTTCAAAAATTATCAAACAAATAAACAAACAACACAAACATCAATCAATTAGTGAATTAGAGTTTCAAACTATAATTTTGATATATATACTGAAAATCATGTTTTTGATGCCAATTCACAACTATGTAAATCTATCTATATAAGTTTTGGTTCTCACACCAGTCTAATGGAAATATATAGAAATCAAACCTTCGAAACACGAAAATAAATACTGGTGATGGCGCGCCATCATCAGAATCATGCCCGGGTGACTAGAATGTGATTCTATATCTATCTAATATATTAAAACTTCGAATATACGTTCATGACGCGTATATACAAAATCTTTATATATTAGATTGTCCAAATTCAAAATAAATAAATATTCAAATACGTATAAAAAGGTTTAAATTTTCAAAACAAAATTGTTTTCATTTGAAAAATATACTCTTCACACTCGTTCTAGGATACTATTGATCCTATCTCTAACGAGTCATTCGAATTGGATATTACTAATCCAATATCTGATGAATTCTTTCGTATGGTTCTAATGTGTCTTGTTCTCGAGCTCTGTAAACCAAAGCTCTGATACCAAATGTGACGGCCTGGAATTTCGCTCGATCCGAATCAGTCGTTAAACCGATCTAGACCGTTCGAAACCCCTGATCGTTTTGAGAACAGGACAAAATAGAACGCAGACGGAAGAACATTTCATTGTTATTACAACAATTCCATCAGATACAAGAATATACAGAGTATAAATGAATAAATTACATTAGATAAATATCAGAGATTACAATATATTACATAGCAGCGGAAAAATAATACAAAGCACAACTGAAGGTGATATACGGATACAGAGCTTTCCGGATATCATTCCAGCTGTAAACCAGGATCCTGTGAATATAAATCTGCAAAACCAAAACTACTAGCTGCCCGTGCGGAAAATAAGGGCACCCAGAGTTTAGGTTAAAACAATAAACTCCAGGTCAGTCATGTGACTGGTGTGAGAACTAAAACAGTTATTTAAACTTTACTTTAAAAGAGAGTAATTCAAGGGACCACGCCGTATAACACGGAACGGGTTTCCTCCCAAGAATACCAGTGCATAGAATAAACAGCACAATGCTTTTTCGAAAAATGAAGCTATTATAAGACCCAGGCCCCATCACACAATGCAACGCAAGCCGGAGGATAGGGTTTTCCCTTATAATAGCCAAACATGCTTGGTACGTTTAAAACAAATCATTTGATACAATAATAAGTGTATAGTGTCAAAACAATTTCAATCATAAATATAAATCATAGACGGCATGGGTACCATATATCATGTCGTCATACTAGTTCTACAATTAAAACCGCAATACACGTATTGGAAATTGGATTTCCGTCATGAGTCGAGGCAAGGGGCAAGCTCCTCTCCGCTTCGAGACACTCTTGCAAATGCCTTAGGACTACACACTCTGGGTAACCCTGGATCCTCCATGGCCGGTCCTCTCTTACGTTTGAGGATTAGTTATTTCTGAACACACGTTTCCCGGTCCTTACAGACCTATAATCGAGGCGCCTCGCATTCCAACAACCACATAGGTGAAAAATAGTTATAAATGTCAGGGCTGGTAAGTCACTGACACCACCATAGCTTGAAATAAACGTCATGCACTCCTTGGGTCCTTATCCCGTTTTTGACTCATACCGAGGTGTGAGGCTCGCGAATCCACGCTATACACAAAGCTACGCCACAAAGGCCGTGCTTTGATCATCAACCACAAGACTTTGCTTTTCAACAGAAGCCTTGATCCATGCAACTCAGCATGCCATACAGGCAATTCATGCCATGCGATTGATATCTATCGATATATAACCTCTAAGCTCGTACGTCTCAGAGAAGGGCGTTAAGCAAGAGAATAAATTCTCCGCCGCCAAACAGATATATATTTAACATAAATCAATCAACACAAAATAAATTCTCCAAGTACGTCTGGACGACCACCAACTGATTCCCTCATCTTGGGTGTACAGCCCAATCAAGATCATCAGTAATCACCCAAACGATGTGAAGACTTCCGGTCTTCAACCACCATCTTCATCTTCGACATATCGTCGAATCAGTTATTCAGAATGGGTATAAACCCGGCCTTTCCGAACAACCCGCGTATATTAAAAACAAATGTTAGACAAACACAACATACGCCCTATTCCAATTCATATTCTCAGGGAAAGGTTCCCATTAATTTTATCCAAGATAAATTCTTTAAAATTTAACCTTTAATCTTCCTTTGGATGACATTTCAAACCAAATTATGGTTTTTCAAACTAGTCGAGATTAGCGAACCACATCGAAGTAATTATTTATTTTATTTCCCAATCCCAACCTATTCATCCCATGAAGAAAATTGGTATTACTCCATATCTAACACCACGGTGTTATCGGTAAAATTAATTACCATTTCACGTTCAAATCTAATTAAAGATTTAACTATCGCTTTGGAGCAAAACTGGTGATACTCCATTCTCGCTCACTTTCTAAATTTGATAATTTAAATTATCAATTCACATTTCAATCTAATTGCGGATTCATTAAAACTGCTTTTACTGGGTTAAAGAACTAGTGTCATTTAAAACACAGTTCACGACAAACCCAAATCACATTCTATTTATTATTGAGTGAAAGAACAAGTGTTATTTAAAACATTGTCCACGATAAACCCACAAATCAATTCTATTTGCAACCCATTTCAAATCCAATCTATTTATTTAAAAATAAATGGGTTTTAATTTCAGTTCAAACTAGTTCATTTCGATAAAAATCTATTTTTATCTTTTCAAATATGGAGTTTTTCATCCCAAATTTTCCCAAATCATTTCTTATGATTTTACACTAATTATTACTATTTTTAATAATTTTATCAAGGCCCGTACAGTCGATTTCCACCAATAGCCATCGAACTGCACTTACAGCGACCTTTTCCAAATTTGATTTGGACATAGTTACAAATCCAACCGTTAGATTTAAAATTTCTCATATTCATTAGAAAGCTCTTTTCGATACGAACCCAACGGTTCTGATTTCAGGAGAATCCGACGGTCGGATCTCCCGTAATGTCCATTTGAAATAAATGGTCGAAATTCACGAACTGCCGCGGCGCGGCGCGTTCTATTCAGGCCATTATATTATATATATAATATATATTTCGTCGATTCCTATTTAAAATGAATTTTATAAATTGTTTTAAATTCGTTTCAAAAACAATTTCAACTTCTATTTCAGTTCAAATCAAAATTGAATTTTTCCTTATGAATTCGTTTTAAAATTCATTTCTATTTGATTTCAATTCAAATCGATTTTTAATTCGATTCGAATTCATTTTCTTTTCAATTCAATTCAATTCGAATTCGTTTTCTATTCAATTCGAATTCATTTCGTTTTCTATTCAAATCAAATTAAATTCGTTACATATTCGATTGAAATCAAATTCGTTTTCTATTCAATTCGAATTCAAATTGGTTTTCTATTCAAATCAAATTAAATTCGTTATATATTCGATTGAAATCAAATTCGTTTTCCATTCGATTCGAATTCAAATTGGTTTTCTATTCAAATCAAATTAAATTCGTTATATATTCGATTGAAATCAAATTCGTTATATATTCAATTGAAATCAAATTCGTTATATATTCAAATCAAATTCATTATATATTCAATTGAAATCAAATTCGTTATGTATTCAATTGAAATCAAATTCGTTATATATTCAATTGAAAACAAATTCGTTATATATTCAAATCAAATTCATTATATATTCAATTTAATCAAAATTCATTATATATTCAATTTAATTCAAAATTCATTTCAAAATATTCGATTTCGAAATCACTTTTCAATATTCACTTTAAAATGAATAAAATCGATATAAATATCGTTCACGTCAGAATGGCGTCAATCTAATCAACACGGCTTCATATATTTCTATTTTCAAATATTCTATTTCAAATATTTCTTTTTCAAATATTTCTATTATTAAAATATTTCGTTCAACACATGACTAATCTCAACGGATGAGTACTGTCAACACATGAACCTTTATTTTATACTGATAAAGATGTAAATTCTATTATTAAAATATTTCGTTCAACACATGACTAATCTCAACGAATGAGTACTGTCAACACATGAACCTTTATTTTATATTATTCTTTATTTTCTAAATTGGAATGAGGCCCAATCAATCACCATATAATGTTAATTATATGGATTTTCATACATCACACGTACATAATAGCATTAAAAAATAATCAACCATCAACCAAAGTGCACTACACTGTATAAGCATCAAATATAGATATCTAACGCTTATAACAGCCTGTCAATCAATCGATCGACATATTTAATCAATCAGGATGAGTGAACTTCAAATTTCATCCCAACACCCGTGTGGGGATTCAAACAATCAAACACAGATTTTAGTTGTGCAGTTGGGAGATGTGTAAAATTTATCAACCCAATCAATATCAGTCAAATCAGTGTATATAAACAAATCAGCCGATTTGTTTATAAATATTTATTTATTCACTTTCACGTTAAAAATTATATTTTTAACGATAAAACATTTTATTCAACCTATGAAAATATTCTATTCAGTTCATTTATTAAATAAAATGATTTCTTTATTTTTCTAACTTATTTTAGAAAATTTCGACGACATAACAGCACGATACTAGAAATGGGACGAGGCCTAGCCTTATCCCCGGTCTAGTGAAGGCCCACGCCATTCACACATCAATCAAATCCATTCCATTTCACCAAACAATCAAATTTCAATCAAATAATCTAACTAATTTTTGCAATCAAACTAACAAGTCCATGGTCTGTGGACGATTGTGTCGGGTGCTACTAAACACCGTCTGCATCCTAGTATATATATATATAACTAGAAAATGAAATTGAAAGGTGAGAAATTCTCACCGATAGCTATTTTCCACCCAAAAGCAACTTTTATTTTCGACCTTAAAACGAGGCCCACCGCCTGTCGTCCATAGCGTTTTACCCCCATTCCGAACACAATGGTATATGTATCGTAGGCTGATTCGATCGTTTCAATCAGTTTTCGTCAAAATCAACATATAACTCTATATATTGAATTTGAACGCGCATTTCAATTTACTGGGGTCACATACGAACTTTAAAAATTCCAAAAAAATATTTTCTAGCTTTGTATTGACGATACGGTCCTAACAAAACTAGTTTCATCGAATTCTGAGGCCGTTGGAAAAATGGCCATTTTCCAGTCGATTAAAATCAATTGAAACTGGTCAAACGCGTTTTTCTTTGCCACGCTCACATATTGATTCGAAAAATTATGAAATTTGGAATCTAGCAATAATTTGACATCACGGATCCAACAAAAGTGGTTTCGTCAAAATCCGAGGTCGTTTGCAAAATTCCCATTTTTAAGGGCCTGAATTCCATAGTGACTATTCCGAATTTTCATTTGGACATATCTTTTGATTCCCGCTATGAAATCTTTATTTGTCGGATTCGTTGGAAAGATATCATCAAATAGATCCTATTGTTTTTGGTTTCACTAAAATCCGGTTTATTCTGCACCCGGTACATTCAATTGAAGTTTGAAATCGAATTATCGAACTACCGCGCCATTTTCAATTCTATTTATAATTATATATAATTATTTATATTCTAACGACGACGTATATAATATATATACGATCGAATTCTATTCAAAATAAATTTCTCGTCGATATTATTTAAAATAATTCATTTTAAATAATTAAAATTCGCTAAAATTGCCAAAATAAAAATTTTAAACTGGCTCAGAATTTCCGGGTTATTACAGAAAATCAAAGAACGAATCAACGAATAAAGAGATAAACTCGATTCTAATGAATACCTGAGACAAATAATTCCGGATTCGAAGCACGCATGCTCTCCTCCGTCTCCCAAGTGCAATCTCGATCGTCAGTACTCCATTGTACCTTGACCAAGCTAACAGACTTCCTTCTCAATTGCTTTGTACCTCTATCAACGATACAAAGTGGTTTCCTTTCAACAGTCAGATTTGGATCCAAATCTAAACTGTCAATCAAAGCTGATTGGATGATCAAAGAAGGATCATGAAGATACTTACAGAGATGTGAAACATGAAATACGTTATGCACCCCCCAGAGTTTCTCCGGCAACTCAACACGATAAGCAAGCGGACCAACTCTCTCCAATATCCGAAAAGGACCAATGTATCTAGGAGCAAGTTTCCCTTTCCGACCAAAACGAATAACGTTCTTCAACGGAGAAATCTTCAAAAAGACATGATCACTGTAACACCCCACGTCCGTTAGTGTCACTCACAAAGGGAATGCACTAACTTCTGTGGAGCATTATGGGTAAAAGATGCAGATAAATTACAAGACAGACAAACATCAAACAGCGGAAAATAAAATTTTGCTTTATTTATAAAATAGTTTGTACAAGATTGCTTTACAATATCAGAGTATCATCTGTCTTTACAAAATAAAGAAGCATAAAAAAATACATTTGTATTCCCCAATATAGCATGAGCCAGCCATAGCAATAGAAAAGAGAATCCAAGCAAAACTTCCACAAATCTTCGAGCATGGAAAGAGCAGCGGTCCAATCTAACCTGAGCTGTACTATTCCCTCCTCAACTACCTGGGGGGGGGGGGAACGGAAGGAAAGAAGACGAAAGAAAAGTAGAGTCAGACATAAAGCCTGAGTAAGTCTAGTGACTATTCAGTCTATGGATAAGAAAAAAGCATGATAAGTATAAACTGGAAATGGGAAAGCACCATAAACTAAGTTAAGTTGTCTAGGACCGAATCTACTGTCGTACCCCATACTAATCTCTGCACCACCTAACTAGTGTCCAAACTAATAATGTTAACGTGATCCCAATTCTGGTTGTTTCGGTTGCCTTCAGGCATACATTTATTATTTATTACCTAGATCTAATCTAGGGTTTCTTATCAAGTGCTTTCTAGCTTCTACTAGAGTTTTACGCTATCTGCTGAATGCTTCTTGGATTCGGGTTTGATGCCACCAAGGTCTAACTAGGAATTATGCATCCGATCGAACGATGCCCTTTAGTCTAGGACACACTACCTAGAGTTGTATATGTTCCTAGACTTTCCCCACGCATGTATTGCGAATCGTTATCGCTTGTCTAGATGCACATGTCCTGTAATGTGCTTCCCGAGTTCTGTTGTCAGGGCTACTCTAGAAATACGGAACTCGGTCGGGAGCTTTCAATATCTGCTGATGCAGATGCTAAGGTCTGTTTTTCCAGTGGCTATGGTCCCATTCGACCCCTCCCTCAACTAATGGAAGGCACCCTTGTAAAATGAGAACTGTACGAAGGCCCCAATCTGCCCCACTAATCTATGGCCAACAACACCCCGCAACCACAACTAGATAGCAAGTATGTGGTCCGTATGAGTTCTCCGCCTCCCCGCTTCACGTGTCTCGCTTGACTGAAGATGGTAGGTAGACGACGAGTTGTTATCACAGGGCTACCGTTTTCTCTCCGAATCACGCTGGTCCATCCTAGTCTTTAGGTTGCCATATTTTGCAACCAAGGCATACCCTTGGTTCTTCTAACGTAGACCTTAACCTCTGTGTGCCCAGGAGGATCATCTGCAGCCTCATAGAGGGATACCAAGAGTACCCTCACGTCCCCTCGAAGCCTCGGGCTTCGTAACCCAATTCGTTGGAGCCTTCTTTTAAAATTAGATGGACGTCCGCTCCTTCTCGTGTTATACTAAGAATTACTACTTAGTTTTGTTAACTAAGATTTACCACTTAGTTTCTAGAACCGTTGTTTTCTTAACTAAGGTTCTCTACTTAGTCCCCTTTTAACTAAGGTTTACTACTTAGTTTTCTTTCTCGTCAAGTTGGTTTGGTTAAGTGTCATTAGTCAATTCAAGTTAACTTAACCCATCCCTTTTGTCATATTAAACTGGTTAAGTGTTATTCCTGTTGACTTAACCCTACCACAACTCAGATTATACTGGTTAAGTGTTGCCTCCTTGTGTTAACTTAACCTCACCATCTGTTTAACTAACCTGTTACAACGGTTAAGTGTCTCCTTAGCTAACTTAACCCTACTACTTGTTTAATTAACAGGTTATAATGGTTAAGTGTTGTCCATTCACGTTTAACTTTACTACAAGTCAAATTACACTGGTTAAGTGTTCTTGTTACTTAACTCTAATCATTCATGCTATATCGGTTAAGTATTTCTAACTACTTAATCCCAACCCATTTGTCAAATCAACTTGTTACATGGTTAAGAGTTCTAATTTTTTTCTTAACCTCAATCACTTGTCTAACTAACGTGTTTCTATGGTTAAGTGTTCTAATTAACTTAACCTCACTCTCTAGTCCAGTTGATCATGTTATAATGGTTTTAAACATTTGCTTAACCTTACCCACTCCCCTAGTCAACATATTAAATTGGTTAAGTGTCCAGATTAACTTAACCCTACCCACCAATTTAGTTAATATGTTGAATTTGGTTAAGTATTTATTTAATTGACTTAACCCTATCAATCCTGACTTAGCCTTAATTTATTAACTAAAGCACTAACCACTCACATTAGACAGGTATCATTGCGGTTACTGGATGTGCCGGTCGGTTCCGGGCAGGTTTACACCACAACTCAGTCTAATCTCGGGTCAGGCATCTTTCTAAATTCATAACCATCCCGTCCATTGGATCAGTTAGGGATAGCCAGGGAGGGCAGGAAACTTGTATTTTCCTAACCCAAGCCTAGACACTATCCTCTCTGTCACCCTAGAACATTTTGGTGTATGTGATTAGAAGGGATGTCATATATTTTAATTTTAAAACTAATGGTGTAAAGGTTTACACCAATCATGGCCCTAACCCATTTCATGATTTTAGGCCTTCCTACATCATATTTTCTTAGTTTACATATTTTGTCTCTTTCCATTTTATATGTAAATATTTGCGGCCTATTATTCAAATTCATTCTTATTGGGTATAATAACTTATACCACATAAATGTTCTCAAGTCGTTGGCATGTGTCAAACATGCCAACACATATGTTTTATTTTTACCCCAACGTTATTACCCCCGTTTTATATGTTTGCTATATTATGACATATGTTGGGCTTCAACATTTCAGCCCAACTTAGAAACATAAAAAGGGAAAGCCTAGAACATGATATATTCTAAGCAGCATAAAAGGGGTGTGTGAACGCATGAACTTGCAACATGACCATTTAATTAACACAAATTAGAGGTGCATGAACTTGCAATATGGCTATTTAATTAACACAAATTAGAGATGCATGAACTTGCAATATGGCCATTTAATTAACACAAATTAGAGGTGCATGAACTTGCAATATGGCCATTTAATTAACACAAATTAGAGGTGCATGAACTTGCAATATGGCCATTTAATTAACACAAATTAGAGGTGCATGAACTTGCAATATGGCCATTTAATTAACACAAATTAGAGGTGCATGAACTTGCAATATGGCCATTTAATTAACACAAATTAGAGGTGCATGAACTTGCAATATGACCATTTAATTAACACAAATTAGAGGTGCATGAACTTGCAATATGGCCATTTAATTAACACAAATTAGAGGTGCATGAACTTGCAATATGGCCATTTAATTAACACAAATTAGAGGTGCATGAACTTGCAATATGGCCATTTAATTAACACAAATTAGAGGTGCATGAACTTGCAATATGGCCATTTAATTAACACAAATTAGAGGTGCATGAACTTGCAATATGGCCATTTAATTAACACAAATTAGAGGTGCATGAACTTGCAATATGGCCATTTAATTAACACGAATTAGAGGCTTGTGTACTTGCATTGTAATATCATCTATTTTTGACATAAAACATGAACCTAAACATGAATCATGGGTTTCAATCAAATCACGTAAACTTGCATTCTAGAATATGAATCTACTCAATTAGGTGTCACATATATTATCACATGATTTTGATAACAACATAAGCCTAAAACATATTTTCATTTAGGCATAACACTAAACATAAACTAGTCATGTCCATAAAGTCATTAGGTGTTCACAAAGGTGTTTACTTTTGTCACTAATACAAAAGTATGATTCAACTAGAATTATTCGAACCTAAACTTATATGAATCATGTTACCAAAAAAAGGTCAAAGCTACACTTGCAATGATCATAGTCATGTATGTTCAAGGGTCTAAGTTATGTTGACATAATAGTGGATCACATACTTGCATGAATCTCAACTTGGTTGTAACAAACTACCACAAGCATATAAGTGTCACTATGAATCATGTACTTGCAAATACCCAATAGATCTAATATTATCACACCACAACATCTCCAATTCATAGCATCACACAATTAAGAATTATCATCACTACAAATTATGTACAATTCCATTTACATTTTATACAAATCAAGATCCAATTGTTATTCATATCGGAATAGCACTCTACTTACAACGTATGATGAATCTTGTATTCAGGATTCTGAATTCTGAATTTGGTGATGATATCCTTTGTTGTAGGTGTTGTTTTGATTTATTTGTTGTAGCTTTAATCTTTTACTTGTATTAGCTTTGTTGTTCATCTCTTTCAAATGGAGGCTCCCTCTAATTCTCATTCGACAGCATGGCGGCTTCAACTCTTATTTTCATGTGAATATTTAGTTGGAGACCTAAGGTCTTTTTATAGAGTTGCATTTTGATTTGAGCCGTCCGATAATGCTAGGGTTAATCAAGGCCATCAATTTCAAAAGAGGCCAATTATGTTCACAATTAAGGACTGTAAATTACTCCCATTTTAAATTATGTCATAATTACTATGCATGCAAATTACCCCCATTTTGTATTATGCCATAATTACTATGCACGCAAATTACCCCCATTTTGAATTATGCCATAATTACTATTTCAATTACATGTAATTTCATGTTTAAGCATATATATATATATTCTACAATGTACACATTTCTCATTTAGGACAAATCCTATATGTAAATAATTCCTAATTTTACTTATGCCATAATTACTCTCTTAATGTACATTATCAACATTTACTATTATTTGTTAATTCATATAAATACGTACACATTAGATACATCCCCCCTTTGCACACTTATTATTATTTTTATATGCATATTAGATACATCCCCTCTTTTACACACTTATTATTATTTTTATATGCATATTATATACATCCCCTCTTTTACACACTTATTATTATTTTAGCAACCTTAGTGTTATCAGAAAATTCGGGGTGTTACATTCTCCCCTCCTTTTAGGATTTCGTCCCCGAAATCTTCAAGTTAGGAAGAATGTGTCCTACCATCCAATCACCCATCTACTCAACCATTCAATCACAAGCATTCATTGTCCTTAAAAGATTTCTAATGCTTTCATGTTCATATGCATAGTGTGTGTGTATATGTCTTTATCTAATGCAAAATCAGGCGGTCTACTGATTCAGTTGACCTCCTTAATGCAAATCATGTCTGTGCCATGCGTCCAATCATGTATGCAAGCATCCCTAGTCATGTATATACTACATGCGTGCACAGCCATTCATCCATATGCAACGTCCATATGATATTATATCAAGTTCAACCTACAAACAAATGCATATATGTAAATGCAATATGAAAGCGTTCGAACTTGATCTAGTGCCTAATACGTATGCATATGCATCCACGAGCAACCATTTGCAACCACTTGCAAACATTCAACCATAACATGTTTCAAATGCATGTTTACATTCATTGGCTTCTGCCTAAAGATCGCAGATGCGGCATAGAGGATATACTTTGGAAAGAGAGAAACAACTATGCGTAAAGCTCCTAAATAGAGAAATCAAGGATGCACCCTTAAGAAAAAGGGTATGATGCTAGTATCTAGCCTTCTCGAGCTTTACTCCACTATATCTTAACCAATTTAACTTCACGATTGTGAAGTTCCTAACCTCCATTTCCAAAATAAACAGATGTCAACCAAGTGTATATACTAGGATGATCAGAGATCTCTCCTCCTATCTTATCCATCATGCCATAACTATAAGGGTTGAAAGGTCACTACGCGCTTTTCACAACTATTCATCTCTCACGCAAACCATCCTAGTCGAACTCGACATTCCTCAAGTACAAGCCCCAAAGGCCTAAACCAATATCAGACAAGCACCCAAGGAATATCTCCTCCGAATTTGGACGATCTACGTGATATGATATAAATAAACTCGATAGCTATTCTCAAACCCCTACTAACTAGAAATAAACGGGTCATACCACCCACTGGGT
Source organism: Allium sativum (assembly GCA_030737875.1). Lineage (NCBI taxonomy): Eukaryota > Viridiplantae > Streptophyta > Magnoliopsida > Asparagales > Amaryllidaceae > Allium > Allium sativum. The sequence continues at coordinate 980,416,418 of CM060916.1, forward strand.
TTGAGACAGATTGGGATCTTTCTGCTATACAAGTACTAAGGTGCAGAGATCAACTATGGAAGCAAATATGAACAAATGCAAAGTGCTAAAACCGAACGAAAGAGTACGAACAGAAAAACTAAACTCTTTCCAACAGAAACTTTTACCACCTATCTCTTAGGTATGCTTAGCATGTACTTGCCCTTCTAAAATCTTGTCCCTCGTCCTTGCCCTTGTCCTTAATCATATGCCCTATCATACCCTAGTGAAGATTCTTCCTCTTTTATAATTCCTTCCTCCTTCGTGAGCTAAACCTACATCCATGAATTCCTCATCCTAGGGTTGTGTCCCTTTGCCAAACTCCTCATCCTTTTTCCGTGTAACTATGTTGGCAAATCTCTTGAAAGCTACTTCCATCATACCGAAGACCCTACTAAGCTTGAAAGAAGACTGGCCGTAAGTGGAACAACTACGGCTATAGATGGAAGTCGGGCACTACTTCGCCCTTTGATGAGGTTATCTCCCCGAAAGCCAGGAGCCCCAGAGACTCAAGAAAGAAGGAGACAAGAATTCAAACAGAGGAAGAGAAGACAATGCGTATGGCTTTGGGGAATATGCCTTTAAAACAAAACTTTTCTTTCGAAAATGCTTCTTTAAAAACCGTTTTGAAAATAATTTTTCAAATCTTTTATCTGATCCGGTAACCTTCAGCTCTGATACCACGTGTAACACCCCACGTCCGTTAGTGTCACTCACAAAGGGAATGCACTAACTTCTGTGGAGCATTATGGGTAAAAGATGCAGATAAATTGCAAGACAGACAAACATCAAACAGCGGAAGATAAAATTTTGCTTTATTTATAAAATAGTTTGTACAAGATTGCTTTACAATATCAGAGTATCATCTGTCTTTACAAAATAAATAAGCATAAAAAAATACATTTGTATTCCCCAATATAGCATGAGCCAGCCATAGCAATAGAAAAGAGAATCCAAGCAAAACTTCCACAAATCTTCGAGCTTGGAAAGAGCAGCGGTCCAATCTAACCTGAGCTGTACTATTCCCTCCTCAACTACCTGGGGGGGGAACGGAAGGAAAGAAGACGAAAGAAAAGTAGAGTCAGACATAAAGCCTGAGTAAGTCTAGTGACTATTCAGTCTATGGATAAGAAAAAGAGCATGATTAGTATAAACTGGAAATGGTAAAGCACCATAAACTAAGTTAAGTTGTCTAGGACCGAATCTACTGTCGTACCCCATACTAATCTCTGCACCACCTAACTAGAGTTAAAACTAATAATGTTAACGTGATCCCAATTCTGGTTGTTTCGGTTGCCTCCAGGCATACATTTATTATTTATTACCAAGATCTAATCTAGGGTTTCTTATCAAGTGCTTTCTAGCTTCTACTAGAGTTTTACGCTATCTGCTGAATGCTTCTTGGATTCGGGTTTGATGCCACCAAGGTCTAACTAGGAATTATGCATCCGATCGAACGATGCCCTTTAGTCTAGGACACACTACCTAGAGTTGTATATGTTCCTAGACTTTCCCTACGCATGTATCGCGAATCGTTATCGCTTGTCTAGATGCACATGTCCTGTAATGTGCTACCCGAGTTCCGTTGTCAGGGCTACTCTAGAAATACGGAACTCGGTCGGGAGCTTTCAATATCTGCTGATGCAGATGCTAAGATCTGTTTTTCCAGTGGCTATGGTCCCACTCGACCCCTCCCTCAACTAATGGAAGGCACCCATGTAAAATGAGAACTGTACGAAGGCCCCTATCTGCCCCACTAATCTATGGCCAACAACACCCCGCAACCACAACTAGATAGCAAGTATGTGGTCCGTATGAGTTCTCCGCCTCCCCGCTTCACGTGTCTCGCTTGACTGAAGATGGTAGGTAGACGACGAGTTGCTATCACAGGGCTACCGTTTTCTCGCCGAATCACGCTGGTCCATCCTAGTCTTTAGGTTGCCATATTTTGCAACCAAGGCATACCCTTGGTTCTTCTAACGCAGACCTTAACCTCTGTGGGCCCAGGAGGATCATCTGCAGCCTCACAGAGGGATACCAAGAGTACCCTCACGTCCCCTCGAAGCCTCGGGCTTCGTAACCCAATTCGTTGGAGCCTTCTTTTAAAATTAGATGGACGTCCACTCCTTCTCGTGTTATACTAAGAATTACTACTTAGTTTTGTTAACTAAGATTTACCACTTAGTTTCTAGAACCGTTGTTTTCTTAACTAAGGTTCTCTACTTAGTCCCCTTTTAACTAAGGTTTACTACTTAGTTTTCTTTCTCGTCAAGTTGGTTTGGTTAAGTGTCATTAGTCAATTCAAGTTAACTTAACCCATCCCTTTTGTCATATTAAACTGGTTAAGTGTTATTCCTGTTGACTTAACCCTACCACAACTCAGATTATACTGGTTAAGTGTTGCCTCCTTGTGTTAACTTAACCTCACCATCTGTTTAACTAACCTGTTACAACGGTTAAGTGTCTCCTTAGCTAACTTAACCCTACTACTTGTTTAATTAATAGGTTATAATGGTTAAGTGTTGTCCATTCACGTTTAACTTTACTACAAGTCAAATTACACTGGTTAAGTGTTCTTGTTACTTAACTCTAATCATTCATGCTATATCGGTTAAGTATTTCTAACTACTTAATCCCAACCCATTTGTCAAATCAACTTGTTATCATGGTTAAGAGTTCTAATTTTTTTCTTAACCTCAATCACTTGTCTAACTAACGTGTTTCTATGGTTAAGTGTTCTAATTAACTTAACCTCACTCTCTAGTCCAGTTGATCATGTTATAATGGTTAAACATTTGCTTAACCTTACCCACTCCCCTAGTCAACATATTAAATTGGTTAAGTGTCCAGATTAACTTAACCCTACCCACCAATTTAGTTAATATGTTGAATTTGGTTAAGTATTTATTTAATTGACTTAACCCTATCAATCCTGACTTAGCCTTAATTTATTAACTAAAGCACTAACCACTCACATTAGATAGGTATCATTGCGGTTACTGGATGTGCCGGTCGGTTCCGGGCAGGTTTACACCACAACTCAGTCTAATCTCGGGTCAGGCATCTTTCTAAATTCATAACCATCCCGTCCATTGGATCAGTTAGGGATAGCCAGGGAGGGCAGGAAACTTGTATTTTCCAAACCCAAGCCTAGACACTATCCTCTCTGTCACCCTAGAACATTTTGGTGTATGTGATTAGAAGGGATGTCATATATTTTAATTTTAAAACTAATGGTGTAAAGGTTTACACCAATCATGGCCCTAATCCATTTCATGATTTTAGGCCTACCTACATCATATTTTCTTAGTTTACATATTTTGTCTCTTTCCATTTTATATGTAAATATTTGCGGCCTATTATTCAAATTCATTCTTATTGGGTATAATAACTTATACCACATAAATGTTCTCAAGTCGTTGGCATGTGTCAAACATGCCAACACATATGTTTTATTTTTACCCCAACGTTATTACCCCCGTTTTATATGTTTGCTATATTATGACATATGTTGGGCTTCAACATTTCAGCCCAACTTAGAAACATAAAAAGGGAAAGCCTAGAACATGATATATTCTAAGCAGCATAAAAGGGGTGTGTGAACGCATGAACTTGCAACATAACCATTTAATTAACACAAATTAGAGGTGCATGAACTTGCAATATGGCTATTTAATTAACACAAATTAGAGATGCATGAACTTGCAATATGGCCATTTAATTAACACAAATTAGAGGTGCATGAACTTGCAATATGGCCATTTAATTAACACAAATTAGAGGTGCATGAACTTGCAATATGGCCATTTAATTAACACAAATTAGAGGTGCATGAACTTGCAATATGGCCATTTAATTAACACAAATTAGAGGTGCATGAACTTGCAATATGGCCATTTAATTAACACAAATTAGAGGTGCATGAACTTGCAATATGGCCATTTAATTAACACAAATTAGAGGTGCATGAACTTGCAATATGGCCATTTAATTAACACAAATTAGAGGTGCATGAACTTGCAATATGGCCATTTAATTAACACAAATTAGAGGTGCATGAACTTGCAATATGGCCATTTAATTAACACAAATTAGAGGCTTGTGTACTTGCATTGTAATATCATCTATTTTTGACATAAAACATGAACCTAAACATGAATCATGGGTTTCAATCAAATCACGTAAACTTGCATTCTAGAATATGTATCTACTCAATTAGGTGTCACATATATTATCACATGATTTTGATAACAACATAAGCCTAAAACATATTTTCATTTAGGCATAACACTAAACATAAACTAGTCATGTCCATAAAGTCATTAGGTGTTCACAAAGTGTGTTTACTTTTGTCACTAATACAAAAGTATGATTCAACTAGAATTATTCCAACCTAAACTTATATGAATCATGTTACCAAAAAAAGGTCAAAGCTACACTTGCAATGATCATAGTCATGTATGTTCAAGGGTCTAAGTTATGTTGACATAATAGTGGATCACATACTTGCATGAATCTCAACTTGGTTGTAACAAACTACCACAAGCATATAAGTGTCACTATGAATCATGTACTTGCAAATACCCAATAGATCTAATATTATCACACCACAACATCTCCAATTCATAGCATCACACAATTAAGAATTATCATCACTACAAATTATGTACAATTCCATTTACATTTTATACAAATCAAGATCCAATTGTTATTCATATCGGAATAGCACTCTACTTACAACGTATGACGAATCTTGTATTCAGGATTCTGAATTCTGAATTCTGAATTTGGTGATGCTATCCTTTGTTGTAGATGTTGTTTTGATTTATTTGTTGTAGCTTTAATCTTTTACTTGTATTAGCTTTGTTGTTCATCTCTTTCAAATGGAGGCTCCCTCTAATTCTCATTCGACAGCATGGCGGCTTCAACTCTTATTTTCATGTGAATATTTAGTTGGAGACCTAAGGTCTTTTTATAGAGTTGCATTTTGATTTGAGCCGTCCGATAATGCTAGGGTTAATCAAGGCCATCAATTTCAAAAGAGGCCAATTATGTTCACAATTAAGGACTGTAAATTACTCCCATTTTAAATTATGTCATAATTACTATGCATGCAAATTACCCCCATTTTGTATTATGCCATAATTACTATGCACGCAAATTACCCCCATTTTGAATTATGCCATAATAACTATTTCAATTACATGTAATTTCATGTTTTAGCATATATATATATATATATATATATATATATATATATATATATATTCTACAATGTACACATTTCTCATTTAGGACAAATCCTATATGTAAATAATTCCTAATTTTACTTATGCCATAATTACTCTCTTAATGTACATTATCAACATTTACTATTATTTGTTAATTCATATAAATACGTACACATTAGATACATCCCCCCTTTGCACACTTATTATTATTTTTATATGCATATTAGATACATCCCCTCTTTTACACACTTATTATTATTTTTATATGCATATTAGATACATCCCCTCTTTTACACACTTATTATTATTTTAGCAACCTTAGTGTTATCAGAAAATTCGGGGTGTTACAATCACCCACATCAAACACTAAAGCCCTTCGTCGTCTGTCAGCATACTTCTTCTGTCGATCTTGAGCAATTCTCATCTTCTTCCTAATATCCTCAACTTTCTCAGAAGCTTCTAATATCATATCCGGTCCAGGAACTAACCGATCTCCAGACTCAATCCAACATGACGGAGATTTGCACGGGCGTCCGTACAAAGTATCAAATGGTAACATTTTGATACTGGCCTGAAATCAACGATGGATTCAAAAGATAGAATTTTGAAATGAAATCCTAAATTCAAAGATAGATCGATACCTGATAACTATTATTATAGGTGAATTCGACGAGATGGAGATGATCTTCCCAAGACCCTCCATAATCAAAAACACAAGCACGAAGAAGGTCTTCTAAAATTTGGTTCACCCTTTCCGTCTGGCCGTCAGTCTGCGGATGGTAAGCAGTGCTGAGATTAAGACGAGTTCCTAGAGCATCTTGAAAAGCTCTCCAAAAGTTGCTAGTAATGATAGGATCTCGGTCACATACAATACTAGTCGGAACTCCGTGCAATCTGACAATCTCTCGCATATAAATTTGAGCCAAACTCGAAGCAGTACGATTTGCTCTAACTGGAATGAAATGAGCAGACTTGGTTAATCTATCAACTATTACCCATATGCTCTCATTTCCTTTTCTCATCCTGGGAAGACCGTCGATAAAATCCATTGAAACTTGTTCCCACTTCCAATTGGGAATTTCAAGCGGTTGTAACAATCCTGCGGTCTTTTGATGGTCAGCCTTAACCTGCTGGCAAGTGGCACACCTACTCACATAAATAGAAACATCCCTCTTCATACCATTCCACCAATACACCTTCTTCATGTTCCGGTACATCTTTGTCACACCTGGATGAATAGAGAGTCTAGACCAATGGCTCTCCTTAAGTACCTCCTGTCTCAATCCATCGACATTAGGAACACAAATTCGACCATTAATCCTCAAAATCCCTTTTTCATCAATCTGAGCATCCATATCGCCTTGGTTACCTCCTTCTCGCCTTTGAACATTTTCGTTCATAAGCCTAAGCACATCATCCTCATCTTGCTTAGCTGCTATACGATCCATAAGAGGTGAAGAAACAACAATCTGATACAACATTGCCTTCTTCCGACTCAAAGCGTCGGCTACCACATTAGCTTTTCCAGGAGTATAATTAATATCCAAGTCATAAGCAGCTAGGAACTCCAACCATCGAACCTGCCTCTGGTTAAGATCCTTCTGGCTGAATATATACTTCAATGACTGGTGGTTGGTGAATAACACAAATTTGGTCCCCAAAAGATGGTGTCTCCACAGCTTCAAAGCAAAAACCACAGCGAGTAATTCCAAATCATGAGCTACACAGTTTGCTTCATGAGTTTTCAGCTGACGACTAGCATAAGCAATAACTTTTCTGTTCTGCATCAAAACAGCTCCCAAACCTTCTCGACTAGCATTAGTATATACCGTCAATCCATCAGTTCCATTTGGGACGGTAAGAACAGGAGCAGAAGTAAGCTTCCGCTTTAACTCAATGAAAGCTGCTTCACACTTCGAATTCCAAACAAACTTAGTATTCTTGAGAGTTAAAGCAGTGAGAGGTGCGGCAATCCGAGCGAAATTCTCAATAAATCTCCTATAATAACCAGCAAGACCAAGAAAGCTACGAATATCTGTAGGGGATTTGGGCCTTTCCCAATCCTAAAGATAGAATAAGGAATTAGATTCAAAGAAAGATACAATGATTAAAATTATGAAAAGACGAAATGATAGAACTTACACTGATCGCGGCGATCTTCACAAGATCGACCGAAACCCCATTCTCTGAAATAATATGGCCAAGAAATCTAACTTCGTCTTTCCAGAAATGGCACTTCGAAAACTTGGCTTTTAATTGATGTTTCCTTAGAGTATCAAGAACGTAACTCAAATGCGACTTATGCTCGTCCTCTGATTTGAAATAGACGAGTATATCATCAACAAAGACAAGAAGAAATTTGTTGAGAACATCTCGGAAAACACGGTTCATAAGATCGACAAAGAAAGCGGGAGCATTAGTTAAACCAAACGGCATAACTAACCACTCATAGAAACCATTCTCCGAACGAAAAGCTGTCTTAGGTATGCTTTCCTCAGCCACTCTAAGCTGATGGAATCCCGTGGCAAGATCTAGCTGAGAAAACACCTTAGCTCCGTGAAGTTGATCAAACATATCATTGATCCTACGCATCGGGTATCTGTTCTTAAGTGTGAGCTTATTCAGCTCTCTATAATCCACACACATCCTCAATGAACCATCTGATTTGGTCATAAATACAACTGCCGCGCCCCACTCCGAATAACTCTGCCTAATCAATCCCTTCGAGTATAAGTCTTCAATTTTCTTCTTCAGTTCGATTTTCTCCTTAAGTGCCATCCTTCTAGGGAGAAGTACTACTGGTCGAGCTCCGGGAACAAGATCAATGCGGAATTCAATTTCCCGCTGAGGAGGGAGAGAAGTAACTTCGCCGAAAACATCAGAGAAGAATTTAACGATAGGAGTAGAATTAAGATCGCTAGGCTGGGAATCAAGAGAAAAGATAAAACTACCCGCGAAATTCTGAGGCATTAGACATTTTATCACCAAAGGAACACCCTCATTATCAATCAGAGAAACAACTCGGTCTTTACAAGAAATAACAGCTTCAAACTTCTTCAACCAATCGCCGCCAAGCAATACGTCAAAAGCATCGAATCCAAGGATATAGAAATCACCAGTAAAGCAATAAAGATCATAAAGAAGTTTCACCCCTTTGCAAATCATACTAAGATTGGCTGGACCGCCAATCGGACCGCCAATCGGATTAGAAACACACAAAGATTCAGAAGCATAAACGGGTCTAAGCATGTGCGCAAACTTATCGCAAAGGTTAAGTGATATGAAACTATGCGATGCACCAGTGTCAAAGAGAATACGAATAGGATGAGAATGCAAAGTAAAAGTACTCTGAAGCATACCCTGAGTATCATCAGTGCGGGTGGAAGAGGTAACAGCAAATACTCCAGATGGTTTGCCCTTCTGCTGAGTGAGGCAATCTTTCTTCATATGGATGGGCTGAAGGCAGCTGTAACAAAGATTGTCCCTGCTTGCTTGGACGGAAGGAACAGCGACTCCGGCTGAGTTGGGACAGCTATTGGCATAGTGACCCTTCTTTTCACACTTGAAGCAGGTGATGTGAGAGATATCGATGGGTTGCCCCGGTGCTGAATATCCTACGCCTTGGGAACTATGCCAATTCTTCTTCTACATCTAAAAATTGGGCTTCCGCTTCTTCTGGTGGCTAGAGGATCTATGCGTCTGTGGAGCTTTCACGGCCTGTTTCCCCTTAAGATTAGAAGAATTCTCCAATCTGGTGGCATAGTTCATAAGAGCTGTGAATGGCCTTTCAAGGTGATTCATCGAATTCTCGAAAAACTCTGGACATGCTCCTAAGATAAACTTCTCATTCTTCTTAATAGGAGTGTCAATCAAGCTAGAACCAAACTGAGATTACTCATTAAACTTCATCTCGTACTCGGCAAAAGTCATATCTCCCTGCTGGAGATCCATAAACTCTCTATATAGCTTGGACTTGCCTGCTTCGGGCATCCACTTCACGATAAAAGCTTCCCTAAGAGAAGATTCAGAAATTTAACAAAATTTCCAAAGGAAGAAAAGGAGATAACCTAAAGAAATGAATAGAATCCAATTCAAAATATCACCGGAACTGATCCCAAGTGATATTAGCTTCCACAGTCTGGGTGGTAACAGATCTCCACCAATTTCTAGCTGCATCCTTCAACTGCCAAGCGGCAAGCTGACGCTTTTGAGCATCATTAATCTCAAGACCAGTAAAAATCATCTCTAAGTTCTCTAACCAATGTTGGGCGCCAAGAATACCCTCTGATCCTGTGAACTTAGTACCTCCAAGCTGAATGTACTCCTTACTAAGCTTAGTAAAATGAGTGGGCTGGACTGGAGCAGGTGCAACAGGGGCATTTGCTCGACCCCTACCTCGACCAGTTCCTCTAGCGTCCATCTAGAAAGCACAAGATTAGATTTTAAAAACAAAGGTGTATTCGATTCAAATTTTTAAAGAAATCTAGGTAAAAGGAATTCTATCTAAGATAAATGGTAGATTCCTAACTAAAAGATAAGTTTGAAGGAAAGACAACTTAGGAAAGGATCTAAATCTTTAAACAAATTTCATACCAAACCTTTTTATATTATTTAAATACTTAAAAATCCTTTATAATCCATTTAAGAAAACATTGAAAATCATTTATACTTCAAAATACGCACTCTCGAGAAAGGATTCTGATGACTGATTTTTACTCATTCTAGGGTATCACTAGCCTATCTCTAATGAGTTATACCCCAAAACCTGGCTCTGATACCAACTGTAACGACCCACTATTTTGAACCATTCAAATCGACAATAAACCTCACATGTCAGACTTGAATCATCCAAAACAATAGATTGTTAATATAATTCGGGGTAAAATAAAACCAATCACAGAATCACAAACAGATCACAGACACAGAATAACTCACAGCGGAAAATAAAACCATAGTAGTTCATGAAGCTACTACATAAAATAGTCTCAAAGAAGTACATAAGTGACATAGACATAGCAAATACATCAAGTCTCAGACGAATAAATGATATATAAGTACATACCAATGCCAAGTCAACTAGGATCAAAATAACTGAAGGAAAAGACAGATAACAGCTACAGCTCCAAAAGGGTCTCTAGCTCCAAAACAAGACTCCAATGCTGTGCTACTCAGGCTGACCCGAGCAAATTGCAAAGACAAAACACTCGGATCAGGACTAACATTCTCATAATAGAAATTTAACTTAATTGAAACATTCAACTGAAATGCATAGACAACTTAGAAGATGTTTGGGATTTCCATCCTCTAAGGATCCGATAAACTATATCATATAATACACTATGCTATTATAATAATGTCTACGGGAAATATAATATTGAAAATAGCGTAAGCAGGATTACCATTATTACCCTTACACCGTTTATAAACGTTGTATTCTATACAGTACTGTAAACTCCACCAAAACCGGTGGGCTATCAGGGAGCACTCCATAGGTACAACGCAAAACAAATTCGTAATAGGTGCGATCAAGGTAATATGACAAGGCACTCGAGGAAATACCCAGGGTAGGATCTATCAATTGCACTCCCGGATCGGTGGTGATGCATAGCAGCTACTACCGCCCACCTCGAACACACTCCCATAATCAAGGGTGGATCCACCAATCAAATCACTAAGTAATAGATATGGTTTGAAGAAGCTTGTTCGATAAAGGGTGCGACCCCATTAATCACGGTATAACTCCTGTTTTAGTCATTTTAATTATGACTCGAAAGTCAAGGCTATCCATCATCGTTCTCTTACTTCATTCCAGCATCGTTCGTCAAATCCATCCTACTTCGTTCTTGATTCTCCACCGCGTACACAATTGTTAAAGTGGTATCGGTATTGACAGAGAGTATGTTAATACCGACTCCGGTCTCTTTAACAACCAATCGCTTATTTCACACCGTGGTTATTTTTATAAATCAAATTGAATATTAAAATCACAAGTTATCATTAAAATTCAACTTCAAAATATTAACTATAATGTATTTGAAAATTTTCTATTTTAACATCTTTGAAATCGTTAAGTTTGTACAAGTCGAAATCATTTCAAAATTTGTTTTTTTAATCAAAATAATTCATTTATTAAATATAACTTTAATTAAAAAAATTACTTTTAAAATAAAATAAAATCTTAAAACAACTTCATTTTTGAAACTTTATATCACTTGAACTTTTAAAATCAATTTATTTCAAAACATTTCGAAATCAACCACGGTGTCCGTATATAGTTTTCTACCTAGGGTCAAGTGATCAATTCAGTCCTAGTTAATTCAATATTTACGGGTATGTATCATTTCAGCCCGTAATCCCAAAATCAATAAAATCGCTCGGGTTTATCATTTCAACCCATAACGATTTTTCCTAATCTATATGATCGTTCGGGTGTGTATCATTTCAGCCCAGGGTGATTTCCAAAAACTAAAGGAACTTGCAGTGTGAGAGTAACATAAATAAACATCGATGCAACATCACATAACATACATATCATCACATTACAATCACATATCACTTGTGCATAAATTTTGTGTCATATAAATGTCGTGACATAACGTGTCATATGTGAGCAACTCATATATCAATAATGTGATTTTCTACAAACAAGTCCTACGCATTTCAATCAACATTTCAATAAAGTTAAATTTACGGTCATGAATAATGTGAGTCAAGTGTGAGATAAACTCACCTTCCGTGGTATGGAAAATGATAACGGTACGGATGGAACAAGAGATGACGGTGAAATCCGAGCGCACTCGAACCCGAATCAAATCAACTACGAGCGGATCGAATCTGTTTACACGAGCGAACACAAAATTAATTAATTTAATTTATTTTTTTAGCTATATGGTAGAAGAAGAGAAAAAAAAAAGGTATAATAATACTTAAAAGCATGGAACAAAATGCATGGGACAACATGCACCATTTGTTCCAACGCATGGACAAAAATGGACCACAAATGTACATGTTCCAAACTTGCTATCCATGCAGCATGCGTTTGGAACTAGCACAAGTTCCCTTTTTTTTCTTTTTTTTTCTAGACAACAAAACAAAAGTTTTTTTTTAATACAAACAAACGAAAAACTTTGGTCCCAAAACTAACGCATGCTACAACATGACAAAGGAAATGTAAAGCAACGCATGGGACATGCATTTGTCCCCAATGCATGCTACAGGTTGTCCCAAAACGCATGCTATATTTTCACCTTTTTTTTTTTTTTAGACAACAAAACCAACAAGGAAACCAAAAAAGAAAAAAAAAATTTCCAGATTATTAAATGTAACAAGGGAAGGCAAAATGGAACGTATGACACATTCATTTGTTCAAATTTGCATGCTGCATGTGTGAAAGGAATGTAGCCATGTACGTTCAAAATTTTCTTTCCTTCTTTTTTTTTTTCTGAATGCAGAACGCATGCGAGGAGGCATGCTGGATACTCAAATGGAACAAATTTAAAATAATGCAGGTCATACTTACTGACATATATATTTCACCAAATCAGTTTGTTCTCATAGCATATTAAGTTATTAACAGTGAAATATTACCAAGAAAGCACAATTGTAAATAGATAAAGCAAACAACTTAAATCATTCAAGAAAATATATCTCGTTTGTTTGCTGTTTATATTTCATTTTTCTAAAAGGTATTTGGCCGAATAACAATAGGATTATAAGACATTTCTCTGAACCCATGCTAAAAACGGTAACAGATTAAATCTAAACAAAATGGTCACTTTGCTTGAAATCTTTGCAAATATTTCTCCATGCGTTTTATGAAACTATGAAACATAAGTCGTGAAAAATTGAAAACGGTTCTCTGAATTTAAGAGTTTCCATAACCCAATATGCATGTTTAGCAACAAAGGTACAGACTCTTATTTAAATCCATACATTTTTTTTTAGGAAAGATCAAGTACTCACAGCAAAAGGGGACGATAGGGACTTCACTAAAGAACTGAAACTCGGCCAAAAACTTGCTCCGTGTGGATCTCCGGCGAAGTCAGAGGGGAGAGGCGTAGGTTGCTTGGAGATGGACAGTAGAAAAATATTGTTGAGTATTTTTTTTTTGGAGGAGCTTCACTTCAGATCTCACAAGGAAGAAGAGTTGGAGAAGATGAAATGAGGCTGAGAACACAAAGGAGGCTTGTTTGTTTAATAGGCAGATGGTTTTTAAAAGAGAAATAATGTTGCCGAAACGAGAAAAAGCATGCTGCACCTTAATTTTTTTTCTCTCATGCTGTAACCGTTGGAAAAAAAATGAGAATGGCGTGAGTTTGATTTTCTTGGAGAGGAGGAAAAGACACGGATACAACATGAGACTTAAATATAATTTAATGCATGAACTAACGGTATTCGAACGTAACTTGACTTGGCGTGACTTGACGGTATCTGACCGGGGGAAAAAAAATAAAAAAAATCTACGATGTTTAACTAATGGTGCGACGAATTAAATTTAAACTCATTGCGCGTCAATGGAAAAATATTACAAAATCGACGTTTACGCGTTACGCGCCGAAACTTGCAATTTCTTTCCGAACGACGTAAAATTTGATTTAAACAAATCGAACAACGGAAACCGTCGAATTATTACGCGTAGAAAAATAAATAAAACGGCATAAACAAAACAAATTTAAATTTTTGTTTTTTTTTGTTTGTTTTTTAAATTAAGATAATCGGTTAAATTTCAATGCAAAAATTTACGAGTCGATACAGACCTCTCACATTAGGTCGGTTGGGTTGTGGCCGCTAGATGTGCCGGGCGGTTCCGGGCAGACTTCTGCCACAAGCCAAACCTAACCTCGTGTCTAAGCATTTTTATGCCTATGACTTCTCACATTAGACTGACAGTTTGCGGTTGCTGGTTAAGCCGGTTGGGTCCGGGCAGGCTTCTACCGCAAACAGAGTCTAACCTCGTGTCTCAGCATTCTTATTTTAGCTAAAGTATTCATGCATAGATTATGCCAATATCAGACTAATTATGCCAATTCAACAAATTAACTTCTTTACAAGTTACAGCAGATTAACCAAAATTCTATTAACATGTTTCGCTCAATTTTTGATCGAGCCTACAAATTTTCATACCCCAAATTACCGTATTCAGTTTCAACAGATTTAGCAGATTAGGCAGTTTAACAGATTTAATCATCCCTTAAAATTCCATTGACATACCTCACTTAATCATAAAATTAAGCCTAATTTTACATGCTCAACTTATGGTCATAATTCACAACATAACATATGCCCCAAATTTCTAGTTAAGTTTACATAGTACAGAATATTCTCCAAAAACCCCAAATCATGATATACAATATGAATTATGCTAAATTATAGCCTTTGATTTCAGTGTATGTCAAATATCCAAAATCCCCATTTAGGTATATTCACAATTAATAGTTATCCTATTTTAATATAGATCTTCTACGCCTAAATCATATATCCTTTTTCTTCCAAGTCATAGATCGTCATATAAAATATGCCCCCAAATCTAGATCTTAAATTACAACATATATTATGTCCTCAAAATCAGATCACATGCATTATGTTCCCAAATTACAAGTCATATATTGTCATACAATAATTCTCCTTCTTCCAAATCATAAACCGTCATATATAGTATGCCTAGATCTAGATCTTAAATTACAACATATGCCCTTTTCTTAAATTAGTCACAAATCAGTCATGTCCAATTATGCATCATTCATTATTTTCCCCAAATTTAGAGTTCGTGCATCAATCTCTTATGAGATTTGGCTCAGGCTTGTGGTAGCCTGGCTATAGAATAGAAGGAAGGAAGAGATACAGAATAGTTATAATAATTAGATAGATCTACATAGAAAAATAGATCTGATAAACAGAAATAAGATAGATTTTCACAGGAAAACAGATCTGATAAACAAAAATATGCACAGTCTCCAATTCAGATTTAAAACCATGTCAAGATCATAATTAAATTTCATATCTGAAGATAACTGTACTCACCTTGATTGGATTCTAAAGGAAAAAAGGGTTGTAGTTGTTCTCTTTTAATCCTATTCAGATTAGAAGAAGAAGGAGCACTTGTTCTAGCTTAGGTTTAAGCAGAGTAACGATGCCATTGGTTTATATTAATATGAATTAGGGCAGAGTATAAGCGTAATGAAATTATATGGAGAGAAAGTGAGGTTTGGGGGTGTTTATATATCTTAGGAGCAACGAATCTGGTCAGAACGGGCGTCTAAATACAGAAAAACGAATCTGTCCACGGATCTGGAAAAGGGGGGAGGTCGACCGCCAGGTCGACCCTATGGTCGACCTGTTCTACCCAAGTTGACCCCCTGGTCGACCTGGATCCTGAGCGGGAATTTTACCGCCCATCCCGGGTGTGTGATTTGAATTTCGAAACTTTGAATTTGAATTCGGGCTGGTTTTTATTTTAAATTCTTGAATCTTCTAAATGCCATAACTCCTTCATACGTAGTCCGATTTACACAAACTCGGACTCTATCTCAAGCAGAATTCCGAGACGAATGCAATGGCGCAACCCATTTCCCTTAATTCTTTTATTAAAAATTAATTATACTTTTTTTTGTTACTTTATGTTCACAGAAAATACGGGTTGTTACATTCTCCCCTTCTTAAAGGATTTCGTCCCCGAAATCTTCAAGTTAAGAAGAATGTGTCCTACCATCCAATCACCCATCTACTCCACCATCATCCACAAGCATCCATTGTCCTTAGAAAACTTATAATGTTGTATGAACATATGCAAAAGTGTGTGTATATGTCTCTTATCTAATGCAAAGATCAGGCGGTCTGCTAATTCAATTGACCTCCTTAATGTGAATTATGTTAGTGCCATGAGTCCACTTATGTATGCAAGAAATCCTATTTGATACACGTCATCTCTATATGAGTGCATAACCATTCATCCAAATGCAACACCCACGTGATGAGTCAATCATTTTGCATCCACAAGAATCGAAAAATGCACACACATCCATATGCAGTATGAGAGTGTTTTTGAGCCGATCTAGTGCCTAGTGTGTGTATATGCATCCACGAGCAACCACCAGCAACCACTTACATCCACTTGCAAACATCAGACATAACATGTCTCAAACACATGTTTATACCCACTAATTTCTACCTAAAGGTCGAAGAATCGATCGATAGGATACAGCCGAGTGATAGAAGCAAGTACAAAAGTTCTGTTCCGATTAGACATCGGTTAAGAGAATAAATCCCTAAGTATCAACCCCGAAGACCGAAATCAACATCAGATTGACACTCAGAGAATTACTCCTATTAAACAATGTCAAAACTGGAAATCTACTTCACGCTTCGAGTAAAAACCCCTATCCTTTTCAGAAATACTCAGATACTTACAGACTACTGGTACAGATCAGATTATCAAATGATTCTTAGGAAACTAAGCATGATAAAACCCCAGCATATCCCACAAAAATCAGAATGTATGTGTCACAGTCAACTTAACGCTTAACACAGATACCTTCAAACCCCAACTTATCACAAACAGATGAGTCGTAAACCTTATGGGGTTTGAGACTATAGCGGGATCAGAAACAAGACTAGTATTAAAGTGCAGAGTCTCAATTATGGAATCAAAATGCCAGATTCAAAAAGAGTTTTATCTCAATAATCAGATAAGGAAATTAAACCTTCTATAGAAATTTTCCTATCTCTACCCTATCTACCAGTCATGTGATCGTTCGCCTGCCCTCCAGAAGTATGTTCTGCCATCTGCCCTTGCCCACGTTTCTTCGGGAAGTCCCTAGTGAAGTGTCCTATATCTCCACAGTTGAAGCAAGCGACCTTCCTCTTTCTGCAATCCTTGTTCAAATGAGTCAAGCTTCCACAAGTAAAGCACTTTTTCTCCTTCTTATCTTCAGACTTTTCATCCTTCTTTTGTGTTTCCTTTTTGGGCCAAGCTTTCTTGTTCTGTGGTCCTTCGAGCTTTTCCTCTTTCTTCTCACTTTTGGCTTCCTCTTCATGCATTAACGCCATGTCAACCAATTTCTCGAAGGTAGCCCCCATCGGAATGTGGGTTGTAGCCAACCCATGTAGCGGCTCATTTAAACCTTTAATGAATCTCAGGGACTTCTTCTCAGGTGTGTTCACCAAATCTAAGCCGAATCTCGCCAACTGATTGAGCTTGTTGATGTACTCCTTCACTGATGAATTCCCTTGCTTCAATGCTACGAACCTCTCTATGTATAAATTCTCTTCCGCTCGTGAGAGGAATTTCATCTCGAACCAATGCCTGAAATCCATCCATGTCTCTACCAGACGCTCTCCATTCATGACCTCCCACCAAAACGAGGCTTCGTCCTTCATTAACCAAGCATCTAATTGGACCTTCCTTCCATCTTCTATCTCGAAGATACCAAACAAATCTTCCACCTCCTTAAGCCAATTTTGAGCTTTAACAAACGTCTCTGATCCATGAAAAGGTTTCCCACCTATTGCCCGAAAGTCTTTGCATATCTTCGAAAAAGTATCAACGTGGGGAGGGGGAAAGAGGAGGAGGAACGTCTGCTGGGTCTGCGGCGGTGGTCCTAGCCTCCAGATACCTTCTGAACCAAGTTGGTATCGGTATGCCCTCGGGTATCTCGGGTAACCCAGACATGCTGAAAAGAAAATAAAGAGATTCAAAACGGAGAATTTGAAAGACAGATATATGGCTTTTAGGGATTATGTTTTTCAAAATAAACTTTACTTTTGAAAATATTTCCTTTTTAAAGACTTTTTGAAAATAGTTTTCAATTTTTTTTTATCAAATCTGGTAACCTTCATCTTTGATACCAAGTGTAACACCCCACTTCCATTAAGGTCACTCGCAAAGAGAATGCCTTAACTTCGGTGGAATGTTATAAGTAAACAGAACGGTAATTTACAAGACAGATATGTAAAGTAGTACTTGAAAATTTTGTAACTTTATTACAGCAGAAACAAAAATAAATTTGGTTACATCACAATACCAAAACCCAAGTACACAAATATCAGTCTTATACAAAATCCATCAGAATGCATAATTTTTAAAACCATAATCCCCATCAGAGAAAGCCATAAACAGGTAGAATCAAAGCTCAGCACAAGCAATTCTAGCACTTCAACCAGATGGAACCTGAATCAAGCTCCTATGTTTCCACCCTGAGAACCAGGGGGGGACGGAAGAAAAGAGGCAAAACAAACTAGGTCAGACATAAGTCTGGTGAGTCCAGTGACTTTCAACATATAAACAGATAACAGTATCATGACATGTAAATAAAACTGGATGAGAGATAACCATAATAGGAGAAGCAGGTTAACAGAAGAGACAGAATGATATAGGCTAAACTAAGCTTCTTACTTGGTTTTCACTTCTCTGCACTAATACTAGTATAACAGAATTAGGTGTTGTCCTAATGTCTAAACAGAAAACAGAATGATCTCTTTAGAAACACGATGCTAGTAATGGACCTTTACCACCCTAACAGAGACAGACGGTTACAGAAACAGAATGCTAGTAATGGGCCTTTACCACCCGAACAGAGACAGACGGTATAGAAACAGAAGCAGAAACGAAATCAGAGACGGAAACAAAATATTCTCTACGGAAACAAAATATTAGACTTAGGTGTACACTAGTAATAGGCCTTTACCACCCAACAGACGGTACCACACAGAAACAGACAGGTGTTACCATCCCAATAGAAACAGATGGTACCCCAACAGAAACAGACAAAACTAAGTGTATCCTAAATTCTACCCCAAACAATCAACTCCCTAATACATAAATACCCTGTGTCGGCCCCACAGAAGGGTGTATCACTCCCTAAAGTGGCAACCTATAGACACAAACCTATTTACAGATCTCACGGTGTCTTACATCCTCAGAGCAGACCGGATCCATGCACACAGATGACCCAGTTGGAATGCGCTATCAACACCCCTCGCCATTATAAGAGTGAACCTATTACAATTAGTTCAGTAAGCGTGCCCTGGACCCCTACCTGGTGTTGGGTCATAGTTTTGATACCAAAAAGGGTTATTGACTAATATGGGTCCTAAACAACAGATGACACAAGTAATTGCCCCTCCTAACCTTGTGTCCCAGACTAACAGATTTCAGATTAACTTGCTTACAGATTTCAGATGTTCAAAGTTCAGATTAACTAGTTCTCAGATCAGACATATAAGTTAACAAGTTTTCAGACTAACTGATTAGATATACATATTAACAAGTTTTCAAACTTAACGGATCAGATTACAGAGTAACAAACTTACAGAGTCCAGTTGATTTAACCTTATCTACCCAATACGTTTTAGGCATCATATTTATCTTAGATTTGCATTAAATAAATATTAATGCACAAACCTCTCACATTAGGTCGGTAGCTTGTGGCCGCTGGATGTGCCGAGCGGTTCCGGGCAGACTTCTGCCAGAAGCCAGACCTAACCTCGTGTCTAAGCATTTTTATGCCTACGACCTCTCACATTAAACTGACAGTTTGCGATTGCTAGTTAAGCCGGTTGGGTCCAGGAAGGCTTCTACTGGAAACAGAGTCTAACCTCGTGTCTCAGCATTCTTATTTTAGCTAAAGCATTCATTCACAGATTATGCCAATATCAGACTAATTATGCCAATCCAACAAATTAACTTCTTTACAAGTTACAACAGATTAACCAAAATTCTATTAACATGTTTTGCTCAATTTTTGATCGAGCTTACAGATTTTCATACCCCATATTACCGTATTCAGTTTTAACAGATTTACTAGATTAGGCAATTTAACAGATTTAATTTAAAATTCCATTGACATACCTCGCTTAATCATAAAATTAAGCCTAATTTTACATGCTCAAATTATGGTCATAATTCACAATATAACATATGCCCCGAATTTCTGGTTAAGTTTACATAGTACAGAATATTCTACAAAACCCCCAAATCATGATATACAATATGAATTATGCCAAATTATATCCTTTGATTTCAGCGTATGTCAAGTATCCAAAATACCCATTTAGGCGTATTCACAATTAATAGTTATCCTATTTTAATATAGATCTTTTACGCCTATATCAAGTATTCTTTTTCTTCCAATTCATAAATCGTCATATAAAATATGCCCCCAAATCTAGATCTTAAATTACAACATATATTATGTCCTCAAAATCAGATCTTGAATTATAACATGCATTAAGTTCCCAAATTACAAGTCATACGTTGTCGTACAATAATTCTCCTTCTTCCAAATCATAAACCGTCATAT
This sequence comes from Allium sativum, assembly GCA_030737875.1. Classification (NCBI taxonomy): domain Eukaryota; kingdom Viridiplantae; phylum Streptophyta; class Magnoliopsida; order Asparagales; family Amaryllidaceae; genus Allium; species Allium sativum. Next base: position 980,436,963 of record CM060916.1, read on the forward strand.
ATGGTATGCCTAGATCTAGATCTTAAATTACAACATATGCCCTTTCCTTAAATCAGTCATAAATCAGTCATGTCCAGTTATGCATCATTCATTATTTTCCCCAAATTTAGCGTTTGTGCGTCAATCTCTTATGAGATTTGGCTCAGGCTCGTGGTAGCCTGGCTATATAACAGAAGGAAGAAAGAGATACAGAATAGTTACAATAATAAGATAGATCTACACAGAAAAATAGATCTGATAAACAAAAATAAGATAGATTTACACAGGAAAATAGATCTGATAAACAAGAATATGCACAATCTCCAATTCAGATTTATAACCATATCAAGATCATAATTAAATTTCATATCCGAAAATAACTGTACTCACCTTGATTGGATTCTAAATGATCTTTTAATCCTATTCAGATTGGAAGAAGAAGGAGCACTTGTTCTAGCTTAGGTTTCAGCAGAGTAACGATGCCATTGATTTATATTAATACGAATTAGGGAAGAGTATAGGTGTAATGAAATTGTATGGAGAGAAAGTGAGGTTTGGTGGTGTTTAAATAGCTTAGGTGCAACGAATCTGGTCAGAACGGGCGACTACAATCTGTCCATGGATCTGAAAAAGGGGGGAGGATGACCCCCAGGTCGACCCTATGTTCGACCTATTCTACCTAGGTCGACCCTTTGGTTGACATGGGTCCTAGGTGGGAATTTTCCCGCTCAGCCCGGGTGTGTGATTTGAATTTCGAAACTTTGAATTTGAATTCGGGCTGGTTTTTATTTTAAATTCTTGAAACTTCTAAGTGCCATAACTCCTTCATACGGAGTCCGATTTACGTAAACTCGGACTCTATCTCAAGCAGAATTCTGAGACGAACGCAATGGCGTAACTCTTTTCCCTTAATTCTTGTCTTAAAAATTAATTATACTTTGTTTGGTTACTTTATGTTCATAGAAAATACGGGGTGTTATAGGGACCACCTTCCGATAGTGTATCTCTAGAGGGGAATACGCTGGGTTCAATAAGAACAACTTGCAACACGGCCTATACATGACCGACCACTCATTTCTCTTAAGTGTATCGAATATATTTTCACCTGCTGTTGCTAGCAACATAACCGTTCCCCAGAGATATGGAAGAAAAAAGAAGTAACAAACATGAATATTCTCTAGATGGTGACAATACACCCTACCGGGGGTGACCCACATAGCCATGCTGCCTGCCCGATTTTTGTCATTTCCCGGTTGTGAGGCTTGGGGTTTAAAATTTTAGATCATTTGGCCATCATTCACTTTGAATGCCACATCATCAGATCCGTCAGATTTCACTAATTGATATTCACTAAAATATTCTAATGTTCAAGCTAAGAGAAAGGCCATTCCCCACCATCAATAGAAATACGTTTGTAAAAATCAACGTACATGATCCCTTGGGAAATACTCTGTCAGACATTCGTCCATACAAGTTGTCTTGGGACTGGACAAACCGAAGGCACTCTTCTACCGCATCCTAGGAATCACCCTATCGATCGGCAGCGAGTAGACCTTACAATCCGTCGATTTCAACCACGACAGGATCACCATTAAAATATCTCCGGGCGCAATACCAAATAATTCGATAAGTAGTCCTTTCGCTTATGAAGATCAACGGTGTTCAGTGCTCTATCTTCAATTCGTATATCCTACGTTTTCGTATTTATTGGTTCATAATGGTTTTTGAATATAAATTCGATCCCGGTCTTTGTGTACCAACAATCGTATTTGGCCAGATTTGATAGTCGGTTATTTAACTATCAAATAAAACAACCATTCATCCATAAAAGAAAATTGAATCCACTGATTTAATATTTACCATCATTTTAGCCTCATTTGATTAACCATTCGTTAATTCAAAACTTCTCTTTCTTTTCAATATTTGGAATCCTCATTTCTTTTCTTATATTAATATAAGAATATTCAAAATCCCTTTAATTTAAAATACTTTTAAAACGTATTTATCATCTTGATCATTTGCCCCTAACTGTAAATTAGTAAGAGAATACTTCCCTAAGTATCAACCCCGAAGGCCGAAACCAACATCAGATCGACACTCAGAAAAACATTCATCTCACTAATCCCTAGTCAGTTTCTAATTTCCTTAACTCCATTTATTTATTTTCCAGCGAATAAAAATTCCAATCATCACTTGTCACTTCAAACGAGATATTTATCTCAGCTTATAACCATTTCAAATATTTTATTTACAAATATGATTTTCAACCCATTTGCTATTTTCAATATCCAATATTCCATTTAAGATATGATTTGCAAAATGTTTTGCTAAATATTTATTTCTAAAATGGAATAATATTTTCCTATAACGATATCGCTCAGTTTCGGTTTAACCTTCGTAAAAATAGGGTTTATGCCAATTATCTTTATTCAATCTCAACTTTATTTCAATAAACTGTATTTTTTCTAAAATATACATACATATATATCATTTGTAAATTTCTTACTATTTATTATCTAAAATCTTATATAAGTTCTTTAATACAATATAGACTATATTATTCAAGTTAGTTTGACTTGGATTCAATTAGAACTTATGAATTAAAATAGCTCATCCAACTTCAAGTTTAAATTTTACTTTCTTTTATAGCTTTTATGTGTCATAAACTCTTCTTTATATCTTCCTTTTCAAATTGGAAAAATTCCAATCTATTTTAAAAACAAATTCCACACAATTTACATTTTCTTAAATCTCTCAATAAAATATTTTCACTTCTTAAATGTCTCTTTTAAAATCCCCTCTTCAAGGTTTTTGTTTAAACAAATATTTAATATTAAATTCCATTTAATTTGGGTACTAATTAACCATTTTATTTGGAAATCCATAACATTTAAAGCAACAACAAATGATTCTAATCGAGTAGTGAAGATGATGAAGAAACAACCCTAATGACAAGATATTTTAGAAAATTTCTGAGATATAGAAGGAAAAATTATCCACAAAACAATAATCAAGGTCAGGAAGAAACGATGATCGATGTTTTAACTGCAATAAACCAGGCCATATAAAGAGAATGTGTCCACATCCAAATAAATCAAGTAATCAAATGGACAATAACAATTCAACAAACAAGAGAAAGAAAGCATAGCAGCAACGTTAGATGATTCAGATTCATCATCAAGTAATGAAGAGCCAGAAACCAAGAACTAAAATATGTGCTTCAATTCAGAATTCAGAAAATTTCGAAGAAAAGGATATAAAAACCAGGTACGCCTTAATTAATTTTTAAATTTTTTCCTTGGTTGAATGGTTGTTTTGTTTGTTTTGAATTAAAAAAAAATAAACTTGAAATTTAAAATTCAAATTTGAATTTTGAATTTCAAAATAATAATATAATAGTAAATAAAATAATAAAATAATTTTTTTGGAGGTTTTCTAGGATTAGAATTATTTCAGGAAATCGTTAAACCTGAAATATATATCGATAATTTAAATCACAAGTCTCAAAAAACCAAATGTTCTTTGAAATTAACACATATGTCGACATATATATGTCCATATATCAACATATCAGCCTGTAATTTGAAATTAAAAATTTGAATTTCAAAGGTTTATACTTTCAAACTTCCCTTCTGCTTTTCACCAACTCCCAACGACTGAAAAGGTGTCATTTATTTCTGAAAAGTTGTGCCTATTCAATTCATATCCATTCAATTTCTATATATACATCTATTCTTTCTACTTTCATTCACAATTCAAACTATATTCTTCATATCTATTCTCTTCAAAACAATCACTCCAATGGCTTCCTCTAGTTCATCTCAGAAATTAAAGTTAACCAAAACCATCAAAGGTTATCTTCATAATGATAGAGATGTTATCAAAACCTATGTTGACTATCTAGCAAAAGCTAAAGTCAATACGGGAGCTTTCGCCATATTTGAAGACTTTCCTTCTTATGATCGTGTATCTCTCTTTCACCACAATGAAATCTTGAGTCTAATTGATTCTCGGGAAAAATACGAAGTATGTTATACTAAGCTTGTCAAGATGTTCTATGCGACCTTAATCATGGATTTTATGAAGGAACTAAAGACCAAATTTGGGGTAGCGTCAAAGGCATACAAATTGTCCTAGATTCTAAAATCTTGGGAGCTATCTTAAATTGTAGAAGCACGAGCTCAAATTTTCCAGATTTCAAAATTGATGAAAATGATTTAGAGACTTATCACGATATATTTGAAGGCGATGCTCAAATGGATTTCAAAAATGGCTTTTTTCGTCCAAAAACAAGAAACATAAGCCTTCTCCTCCAACATACCATCACTCCTCATTCCGGAAACGTTAATAATCCAACTCTCAAGGTCCAAAAAGTCCTCTTTGTTATTATTGGCGGCTATAACATCAATTAGGCTGATATGATCTTAAGAGAATTCAAGCCCATAGAAACTTCTTCACGAGAGAACACTCTTTACTATGGAGTTTATCTTACCCGCATTTTCAAAACTTTGGAGTTGATCTTCACGGAGAAGAATTTGTGCCAAAAAAGGTGTTTGACTCCTCCGACATACACCTCATGCAAATTCCTCTCACTTTCAAACCATATGAGACATTTGAAGCCAAACAAGCACGAATGCAATAAGAACAAGCACCTATGGAAGTCGAAGAAAAAGAAGAAACTTCTTTAGAAAGTATTGAGTGTCCCATCAACACTAGAAACATTTCCAAATAGATTGTTCAAAACCAAGTGAAGATTGTCAACAATCAAAAGAAGCTCAAAATGAACTCTTCCAAAATGGCTAAGTTCATGGTTAAGATAGGGAGAAAACTTGGAATTTCATCCTCCTCATCATCATTCGCTGAAAACTAGCCTATCTAGTTTTATTTATTTTTGAATATTTTCTTGTATTTGCTTTCGAATCTCATGTTTAGTGTGTCTTAATTAGTTGGATGTATTTGCTTTTATGAAGTACTGAATGGAGTTTTATTTATGTTAAAATCATCTTTTAGTCTCTGTAAAAAATTTAAAATTAAATAGAATATAATATAGAAAAAAAGATTCAAAATTTGAAAATTTTAAAGCAAGTATGCCAACATATAATTGCCAGAATTTCAAAACTTTCCAAAATTTAAAATTAAATAACTAACTCATGTCCGTTCAAAATCCAACGAATTTTAGACACTATTTAAGCGTATTTCTTCCAGAAAACTTCATTATATCATTTATCCTTCTCCTTTATTCATTTCTTATCAAAACTATGGAAAATCCAATTAATAACATAAGTGAAATCTTGAAGATTCTTCGCATTCCTTCAAGAAAATCCTTTCCATAGTACTACGTAATTAGCGCCATCTAGGGTTAATTCAGGTGAGAATGGTTGAATATCAAGAGAAACATTTTGACGTAATTCATTGGTCAATCTCTTCTCATTTTAGTGATGAAAACAATAAAGAATCACTCACCAATGAAGAGGAATGGAAGGACATCAATAAGAACCCAATCATTGGACAAGATGAATAGGTAGAAGTCCAAGAAACGTTAAATTGTTTGGTATGATTTGATTGATTTGTTTAAATTTGTTTGATTTGGATTGATTGACTTAATACTTGTATATATTAAACATATGGTGTGGTGTGCTTGGTTTGGTACGTATATATGACATAAAACATATGTAATTATAATACTTTGATACTTAGTCTTGATTGATGTATAATTATGAATTTAGGTAGTAGTTTTTTTTAGTATATAGATATTTTTTTAGGATTAAAGGGGAGTACTTTACATTACTATAGGAATTTTCTGGATAGTTATAGAATTTAGGGGGACTATTTTTAGAATTTATTTTTGATAATGCCAATTATAAAATATAGAATTAGTTTATAGGATTCATATAGACATGGGGAGTATTAGAAGGATCAACATCGAGAGGTATGAATAGGTATGATATTTTATAAACTAAAGTTGTCATCATCAAAAAGGGAGAGATTGTTGGAGAATGGAGCTTTAATGACAACAACCTTATTTCAATATTAATTGATTATAAAATATACACTAACACCTTTGTCTGGATTATAAATACCACACATACGCAGGATTTATAGAAAGAATCAATACTGAAGACTGTACAGTTTAAGAGCTTTTAGAGATTCAGAATTCAGAGACGATTTAAGACTCATGATTAATCAAGACCTCAAGAGTTCAAGATAAATATAGTAATAGAGTATATATATGTAAAACTCTAAATAGCACTCCAGGTTCAAATTCAAATTCAAATTTTGTTTCTGATTTTCAAATTTCAATTTCTATTTTTAAATTTCAATTTCTATTTTCAAATTATATTCTAATTTTCAAATTCCATTTTCAATTCTATTCTAATTCTAATCAATTTTTCTTTCTTGCTTTTGATTTTAAATTCAAGTTCTTAAGTTTATAAGTTTATATATATAATATATACTTTATATTTATATAGTTTTAAACTCTATAATTTTATAAATATGCCCATATATTTTATATTTATGATTTCATATGATGTTCTACTATATAATACTTATTTATAACACTATGTTTTAATTCAAGAATTTCCAGAATTATATATATATATATATATATAAGCACTTCAAAAATGCTCAAAATTCAAATTTACAAAGGGTTATGTTGACATACATTTATGTACATGTTGACATGCAACTGTCATATTTATGATTTTGAAACGAAGTATCTTTTCACTATTTGTAACGTTCCAGAAGTGTTGCAACCTTTCAAATCTTATAAATAGGGGTTGATTCCGATTTTTTTCACCATTATTCTTCTCTATCTTTATCCCCTTTCTTTACACCTTTAATATTTCATATTTTTATGATTTCTACACTTATACTCTGCCGAATTCAACTCTATTTATATAAAACTTCTTCTCTTCTCACTCCCTACTCATTACTCTCTGAATTGAACTGCTATTGAAGAGTTATAGGGTTGTTGTAATTGTTTGGGTAGTGTTTGGGAAAGGTGTCTCCATTGTAGCCTTGAAATCAAGGAAACGGAGCAGTGTTAACATTATAGCTAGAAAATCAAGGGGAATATACTTGATCAAGGGCGTTTGGAATCGATGGTAACCTTATGGCCGTGAAATCAAGGAGGTTGTACTTGGATATTATTACTATGAAAATGAACCCCTAACATAGGCTGACAGTGAAGGGGTATCGGAGGAACATAAACACAAAAGAACCTTTCGAAAGAACAAATGGAGAAAACTGAAAGTGGGAAAGAATGATTTGAGAGTAGCATGAACTGACACCCCCTTGGAAGAAAGGAGTTCAAAGCCTACAAAACGATAGCAAAGTTTAACCGACCGAGTCTATCCGATAGGGTCTAACCGGCAAGAGAGCCCTGAAGCGAAAGGTATCAAGCCAGAAGTACATAAAGATTTTTTGGAACCAGCTTCCTAAATAGCTACTTCATGAATGACGAAAGGTCACATCGATAGACAACAGATACATCACCGAAAGCTATATTCCAGAAAATTAAATTGTCCTAAAAGCTCCACCGGAAGGCTAACCGGGACCCTAGCAAAGACACAGGTTATCAGTACTAATTTACCTAGTACAGGGACCAACAAAAGTTTCAAACCAGTAGATATCTACATATGTCACGAGGGAAAGCTCCTCGGAGTATTCCGAAGAAAGCTGGAAGCCTACATCTAGAAGCCTGCATCCGAGAGCCTTCACCCAGGAGCTGCTACCGGGAGTTCAAATGCCATCCGAAAACCACCACGGCAACAAGCCCATATTAGTCTCGAAAAATCCATAGTTGACTGGGACCCTCACTTTGAAGACTATAATTAGCACCACAAGGACGGCCGAGAGCCAAAGGCTCGAGAGCAAGAAAAAAGTGGCCAGCCGAGGCCCATGCAGGCCCAATAGCCTAACAGCGGAAAGGGTCCTAAATTCTCTATAAATAAGACCCCAGGAGCCACATAAAGGAGGAAGAACTTTTTATTTCTCAATCTAGTTCTTTTCTTCTAAAAAAGGAGCAAATCCTCAACTCTTGTAATACATCTACAATTTATGAATGGAGAATTCCGGGTCTTAAACATCTTGCGATTTGATAATCTTGTTGTGTTGTAATGATGAAATAAGGAGTTAACACTAACCTTTCTTATGAGAAGATCAATTATGGCACCTTAGCAATGGTGGAGGAGCTTCATAGAATTGTGTAGTCCCCTTCCCCTTGCCTCGAGGGTTTTCCACATTGATTGACACTCCCATGATGAGCCTAATACTTCATAACCTCAGAGAAAGGGGGCCATCTACGAGTTTGTAACTCGATGTCTGACGCGATCCTAAACCCCCTTTTGTGCTGGTTTAGTGCGAAATGATTGTTTGAGTTAATGAACATTGCGATGCTTTAGGGAGCAATTGATTTCATAAATACTGGCAATATCAAGCTAAATGACCTTCCTAAGGTCATTTCAGAACACCGCCGCACAACATATGTGATGTCCATCCTTCGGGGACAAGATAACTAATCGTTAGAATCAGAATTTTGATGCCTAATAGAAGGTAGATTAGCTTAGATTCACAGGCTTTTGAATGACCTTCAATAACTCTGAGTTATGACGATTTCAAATCCCATGATCCAAAATAACTTAATCTGGGTGTTGACGGAAAATATCGTTAACAAATATTGATATAGTAATAAAACTTTGTGCAATCCAGCGTTGCGTGGGACTGGACATTGGAGTAATCTGAACCAGTATAAAATCCGATGTGTTCTTTCCTTTTCTGCATTTTATTTTTGTTTATCTTTGTGTTTGTGTTTGTGTTTGATTTTGTGTTTGTGATTGTCTCTATGGTGTGTGATTCATATAGTAGATCATATAAGTTTTAGATATTGTTAAATTCCTTAAAAACATTATTCACCCTCCATTAGTGTGAGTTTTGCCTTAATGATCCATTCCACAATCCCTAACAGTAGCGATGTTTCTTGACTATTTGAATATAGTAAATACTTCGTGGCTATATTTGGAAAGTTTTGTATATAAGAATCAAACTTGTATAATGTGTTGAAATAATATATGATCTCTGTTTTAATTTGAGATGCTCCATTTATCACAGCTCCATTATAATCAACACATTTTGTATTTTTTTGGTATACATTTTGGCCTATAATATTTTGCTTGCTTTATCAGTAATCCGCTTCGTCGTCTGTATCACGTTTATTGTTTGCATGTGAATGGCTACTTGCTATGTGTTTGAAAGCAGTTATTAACTTGATTTGTAACAACCCGTATTTTCAATAACCTGTTATAACGTAAATCGAGGCAGAATTTAATTCTAAAATCTGAATCAAGGGAAACGGGCCATGCCATTGCGTTCGTCTCGGAAAAATACGCGAAATAGAGTCCGAGTTTTCGAAAATCGGAGTCCGTATGACCCGATTAAGGCCCAACGAAGTTTTCTGAAAATTTCAAAAAAAAAAAAAACAGATTTCAAATTCAAGTTTGAAATTGAAAATTAGGGTCATATTGGGCCAGGCGGGAAAGTTCCCGCCAGAGCACCCAAGTAGACAGCCCTGTCGACTTGGGAGTCGACTTGGTTGGACCAAGTCGACAGCCCTGTCGACTTGGCTCAGCCGGGCAGTTCTGCCTGGTGCACCATTTTGAGATTGTGTTGAGCTTGGGGGCCAGATTCGGTTTTAAGGGCTGAGATTGCAACTAGGGTTTAATCCTATGGCCTAAAACACTTGCCTAATCTATAAATAAGACCCTAAGCTAGCCCTAAATCATCATTATTCATTCAAGTAACTAAACTATGGCAAAATCATTCCTCTCATGGCCTCCACTCTCTTCATAAAATTCCTAAATAAATTTTTATGAGATTTTCCATGCATACAAGTGTTTTCAAGCTTGTATGAGCATCATTAGCTTGCATTCAAGTCAATTTTCTACATTTGCATCATAAAGCAAGGGTTTTGATCACTTTGGCTTAAGGGTTTTTCTACTAAAGCTTGCATTTTGGGTTTAATTGGTTGCATAAGGGCTTTGTCATATTTTTGTGACTTCCTAAGCATTGTAAGCCCTATTCTACTTTCATACTTAAACTCTAAAGTTAAATGTATGATATGCAAGTTTACTATGCTATGATATGCAAGTTTATCATGTTGTGATATGCAAGTTTATATGCAAGTTTACTATGCTATGATATGCAAGTTTATCATGTTGTGATATGCAAGTTTATATGCAAGTTTACTATATCATGATATGCAAGTTTATCGTGTTATGTTATGCAAGTTTGATATGCAAGTTTGTCATATGATATGCAAGTTACGTTATGCAAGTTTGGGTTGAACATTTTGTTCATGCTATCATGTTATGCAAACTTATCTTGGGTTTATGAACATAAAGCTTCAAGCTTTATGCCAAAGGTTGCATTTTGGCAACATGTAAGTTATCATATCTCTTATGATAACTTGCATGTGAGGCTAGATGCGAACTTATGGCCATTTTCACATGTCATTTATCACCATGTATCACCAATATGCTAAGTTTGGTTTTATGCATGCTTTTGAGGCCTAAAAAGGTAATATGCAAGTATATGAACATATGTACGTTTCATATGCCACCATGTTGAACTTGTGGCTTCAACACCTTTATGTCGTGATTATGCCAAGTTCCCTTTTTCTATCCTTTGTGCGCTATTGCGATATGTAAGCGATGGGATTGCGTTTGGGGTTGGGTAAATTTAAAAGACATAAAAACATAAGCTTGGGAATTTACCTATTAAGTTAGGTCTACCCATTGGGAATTTACCTATTAAGTTAGGTCTACCCAATTGCTTGAAAACTTGTAATGTGTTTTGGAAACATGATGGACATGACACTTAGAAAAGATAAGTGTGACCAACTCGAGGTTGGGTTGAGTTTGTAGCGTAAACCTACCCGGAACCGACCGGCTTAACTAGTTGCTACAAACAATAGGACCCAATGTGAGAAGTTGGTCATGTTGTACCTTGAACCCGAGGTTAGACCAAGTTGTGGTGTAAAGCTACCCGGACCCGCCCGGCTTAACTAGTAACCACAACAAAGTCTAATGTGAGAGGTTAAGGCGCATTAATTAATTAATGCCTCGTGATTAGGGTTAAGTCATGGACCGCTTGAATACTTAACCAATGAAACACGATGGGTTGGTAGGGTTAAGTCATGAACCTTGGGTACACTTAACCAACTTGGTGCTTGAATGAGTTGGGTTAACCATGTTTAACCCATTAAGGAAACCCTAGTTACGTGGTCCTTTGCACCAGTAACCCTCTTAGTTGTATCATGATACCCTAGGGACTAGGCTAGGGAGGGGCACGATTACTGGGATGCCATGTAAGCGACCAAAACGACGGCTGAGTAGGTGCGCCGGTGTAGGTTCAAACGGGTCATGGTCGTGCACATGGTCCGGAGTTGAAAAAGCAGGCACGGGCACCAGTAGGTTTAGACTGTGCGTGCATTGATTTGTGTCGGTGTTTGACACCCTAGGACTTGATACACCCTAGGGTGGACCTAGCACAGTTTAGCTACACTTCGTAGTTGGGCCGTATGACACCGACACTTGACGAGTTAGGCTTAGGGAGCCGATCGATTAGACCGTTTGGTTGGACCTTGTGTTAGGGTCACTTCATGTTATTGGACCTCGTATGAGGGTCACTTCATGTTATTGGGCCAAATCTTGGGCCAAGGGATCAATACTTGTTTATTCAAGTCATGTTAGTTTGCTAGTACACCTGTGGTGCAAAACCTTAAACCTGATTATGCGATGTGTAACAACCCGTAAAATCTGGGCCAGTTTAAAATTTTTATTTTGGCAATTTTAGCGAATTTTGATTATTTAAAATGGATTATTTTAAATAATATCGACGAGAAATTTATTTTTGAATATAATTCGACGTATATATTATATACGTCGTCGTTAGAATATAAATATTTATATATAATTATAAATAGAATTGAAAATGGCGCGGTAGTTCGATAATTCGATTTCAAACTTCAATTGAATGTACCGGGTGCAAAATAATCCGGATTTTAGTGAAACCAAAAACAATAGGATCTATTTGATAATATCTTTCCAACGAATCCGAATAATCAAGATTTCATAGCGGGAATCAAAAGATATGTCCAGTTGAAAATTCTGAATAGTCGCTATGGAATTCAGGCCCTTAAAAATGGACATTTTGCAAATGACCTCGGATTTCGACGAAACCACTTTTGTTGGATCCGCAGTGTCGAGTTATTGCTAGATTCCAAATTTCATAATTTTTCGAATCAATATGTGAGCGTGGCAAAGGAAAACGTGTTTTGACCATTTCAGTTGATTTTAATCGACTTGAAATTGGCCATTTTTCTAACGGTCTCAGAATTCGACGAAACTAGTTTTGTTAGGACCGTATCGTCAATACGAAGCTAGAAAATATTTTTCGAGAATTTTTAGAGTTAGAATGTGCCACCAGTAATTTGAAATGTACGTTTAAAATTCAATATAGTGATTTAAATGTAGATTCAACGGAAACTGATTGTAACTATCGAATCAGCTTGCGATACATATCCCATTGGGTTCGGAATGGGGGTGAAACGCTATGGGCGTCAGGCGTTGGGCCTCGTTTCGTGGTCCTGGGTAAAAGTCAACTTTAAATAAATAAATAAAAAAAAATATAAATAATATTTTTAAATTCCCTCCCCTTTATCTTTCTTCTGGCCCCCCCCCCCCGATTTCACTTTACAGGAAAGAAAAAAAAAAAAGCAGATCGAAATCGCGATCGCCCCCCCCCCCCCCGTAGCCATCGTCGCCGCCGCCTCCATCTCCACCTACGTGCGCCTCTCCCCTCAGCCCTCCCCTCTCCTCCGCGACCCCTCCCTGGCCCCAACGACCTCGTCGAACCCCGCCTAGCGCGAACGCCGACAACCCCCGATCCCCCTCCGCCCACGCACACACCGCCTTGGCCTACGCCGCTCCCCTCCGCTGCCCTGAGCTCCGCCATCGACCGATTAGCCTGCCCCCCCCCCTACAAGAAAACCCGTAAGTTTTTTTTTATTATTTACTTTCATTTATTCACTGATTTTCTTGTTTTACTTTAAATCTGAGATGATTTTAAAAAGATTAAAACTGATTTTATAAAATAATAAAAACTGATTTTGTTTTAAAAGTAAAAACTGATTTTTGTTTAAAAGTAAAAACTTTAAAAGGAAAAAGATTTGAACTGGGTTAGAAAGATCAGATTTTTAGAATAGAAAAGACCATATTTTTAAATATGAGAAGGCAATATTTTTAAATATGAAAAGACGATATTTTGATATGAGTAGCGAAATAAAAATTCGATTTTTATATATTGAACTTTGAAATAAAAATTCGATTTTTATATATTGAACTTTGAAATAAAAATTCGATTTTTATATATTGAACATCGAAGTAAAAATTCGATTTTTATATATTGAATAGCGAAGTAAAAATGTGATTTTTACGTATGTAGTGAAAGCAGCAACGAAGGTGACAAAAAGGCGAAACGACGAAGACTTCTGCAAAAGAAGAGTCGAGATGGTTGGATAGCTAAAAGTGAGAATTTCTCACCTTTCAATTTACTTTTCTAGTTATATATATATACTAGGATGCAGACGGTGTTTAGTAGCACCCGACACAATCGTCCACAGACCATGGACTTGTTTGTTTGGCTGTTTGGTTATTGATTGTGATATTGGTTTGAATGTGGTTTGTGGTGTGAAAAATCGAATCGATAAATTGGTTAGGATTAGACGTGCGCCGTTATAAGGCGAAGGAGTAAGGCTAGGTTAGACCCTTACTCCAAATTTTGTGGTTTGCATAACGAAAGTGAATTTGATTGATGTGTGAATGGCGTGGGCCTTCACTAGACCGGGGATAAGGCTAGGCCTTGTCCCGTTTCTAGTATCGTGCCGTTATGCCGCCGAAATTTTCTAAAATAAGTTAGAAAAATAAAAATAGCATTTTATTTAAAGAATGAACTGAATAGAAATTCATATGTTAAAATAAAATGTGTTATCGTTAAAAATATAATTTTTAACGTGAATGTGAATAAATAAATATTCATTTACAAACCAGACGGTTTGTTTATGTACACCTATTTGAAGGACGTTGATTGGGTCGATAAATTTTACACATCGCCCAACTGCACGAATAAAATATGTGTTTGATTGTTTGAAACCCCATACGGGTGTTAGGATGAAATTTGAAGTCCACTCATCCTGATTGATTAAATATGTCGATCGATTGATTGACAGGCTGTTATAAGCGTTGAATATCTATATTTGATGCTTATACAGTGTAGTGCACTTTGGTTGATGGTTGATTATTTTCAATGCTATTATATACATGTGTTGTATGAAAATCCATATAATTAATTTTATATGGTAATTGATTGGGCCTCATTCCAGTTTTGAAAAAGAAATATTTGAAATAGAATATTTGAAAATAAAGGAATATATGAAGCCGTGTTGATTAGATTGACGCCATTTTGACGTGAACGATATTTATATCGATTTTCAAAACGATTTCGAAATGAATTGAATTGAAAACGAATTTAAAATGAATTGAAAACGATTTCGAAATGAATTGAATTGAAAACGAATTTAAAATGAATTGAAAAACGATTTCGAAATGAATTGAATTGAAAACGAATTTAAAATGAATTGAAAACGATTTCGAAATGAATTGAATTGAAAACGAATTCAAATTGAATTGAAAACGATTTCGAAATGAATTGAATTGAAAACGATTTCGAAATGAATTGAATTGAAAACGAATTCAAATGGAATTGAAAGCGAATTGAAATGAATTCAAATTGAATTGAAATTCGAATTGAATAGAAATGAATTTTAAAACGAATTTATAAAGAAGAATTCAATTTTGGCTTTGAATTGAAATAGAAGTTGAAATAGAATTTGAAACGAATTTAAAACTATTTATATAATCCGTTTTAAATAGGAATCGACGAAATATATATTATATATATTATATATATAATATAATGGCCTGAATAGAACGCGCCGCGCCGCGGTAGTTCGCGAATTTCGACCATTTATTTCAAACGGACATTGCGGGAGATCCGACCGTCGGATTCTCCTAAAACCGGAACCGTTGGGTTCGTATCGAAAAGAGCTTTCTAATGAAAATTAGAAATTTGAAATCTAACGGTCGGATTTGGAATTATGTCCAAATCAAATTCGAAAAAGGTCGCTGTAAGTGCAGTTCGATGGCCATTGATGGAAATCGACTGTACGGGCCTTGATAAAATTATTAAAAATAGTAATAATTTGTGTAAAATCATAAGAAATGATTTAGAAAGAATTGGGATGAAAAACTCCCTATTTGAAAAGATAAAAATAGATTTTTATCGAAATGAACTAGTTTTGAACTAGAATTATAATTCTATTTATTTTTAAATAAATAAATTGAATTTGAAAAGGGTTTTGAAAATAACCAAAATTTCCAATGATTGCATTGGAGTGGATTTGAATCGAAATTGTCTTCGGAATATTTCGATGTTGGAATTTGTGATTATACGGATGTTGTTACGGAAATTTGAAAGATATATATTTATATCGTTATTTCCAATACGACATTTGTTAATCGTAGAATTTGATATTGAATATAAGCCGATATATTTTCTATTCAGAGCCTTATATTGAATATCAAATGGGATTTGGGTTTGTCGTGAATGGTGTCTTCACTAACACTGTTCTTGAACCCAGTTGAAAAAAGATTAAATCTTTTTATTTAGATTTAATGAAGTGTACCAATTAAATAATATTTAATTGGAATTGAATTGATATTGATTTTTGGGTTTATCGTGGACAGTGTTTTAAATAACACTCGTTCTTTAACCCGATGATTAATGAATGTGATTTTGGGTTTATCGTGAACCGTGTTTTTTAAATGACACTGATTCTTTAACCCAGTCAAAGATTAAAACTAAGTGGAGTTTTAATGAATCTTTAATTAGATTGAAATAATCGAAATGGAGTATCACCAGTTTTGCTCCAGGCGATAGTTAAATCTTTAATTATATTTGAACGTGAAATGGTAATTGAATTTACCGATAACACGGTGGTGTTAGATATGAAGTATTATCAGTTTTACTTCATGGGATGAATAGGTTGGGATTGGGAAATTAAAACAAATGATTACTTCGGTAAGGTTCGCTAATCCCGACTAGTTTGAATTGATATTCAAAAATGGATTAAAGAATAAATTCAAGGAATTTATCTTTGATAAAATTAATGGGAATCTTTCCCTATGAATATGAAATTTAGAAACTAACTGTCGGTTGGCCAAGCAGAACGGTTTTCTGGATATTGATCTGATGTTGGTTTCGGCCTTCGGGGTTAATATTTGGGGAATTATTCTCTTGATTAATTTACGGTTAGTGACTAATGAATTGGAATGAGGCGTATGTTGTGTTTGTGTAACACTTTTATAATATATACGCGAGTTATTCGGAAAGACCGGGTTTATCCCATTCTGAATAACTGATACGACGATAAGTCGAAGATGAAGACGATGGTCGAAGACCGGAGGTCTTCACGTCGTTTGGGTGATAACTGATGATCTTGATTGGGCTGTACACCCAAGAAGATGGAAACAGTTAGTGATCGTCCAGACGTACTTGGAGATCGAAGGATATGCGGGGTACTAGGTGCCTCCGGTTTCGTTCAGACCCAGAACGGACTTGTAAATGGACTGTGTGTCTGACATTGGATTTTAGCCTGTGTGATTGATTTCTATTAAATATATATCTGTTTGGCGGCGGAGAATTTATTCTCTTGCTTAACGCCCTTCTCTGAGACGTACGAGCTCAGAGGTTATATACTGATGGATATCAAACGCATGGAGTGAATTGCCTGTGTGGCATGCCTAAGTGGCAATTGATCGAGGCTTCTGTTGAAAAGCAAAGTCTTGTGGTTGATGATCGAAGCACGGCCTTTGTGGCGTAGCTTTGTGTAACGTTTGCTTCGCGAGTTTCACACCCGGTATGAACCAAAAACGGGAGAGGACGTCAGGGAGGGCATGCGTTTCTTCCTAGCTAGAAGTGGCGTCAGTGGTTTTACACGCCCTGACGAGTTTGACTTATGTGGTTGTTGCTGTTGCGAGGCGCCTCGGATTGATCGGTCGTTCTCGAACCGATGGAGTCATTTAGTTGGCTCGTTTACGCCCCATAGGGCGGAGAAACGCATGTTCAGGCATTTTAATCCACTCCGTGTGGACCGGCCCTGAGGATCCAAGGGTCACTCGAGCTCTGATCCTGAGACTCGGGCTAGGCAGTCTCGAATCGGTTGAGGACTATCTTTTGCCTCGGTTCATAGACGGAAATCCAATTTCCAAATACGTGATCTTGCGGTTTTAGTTGTAATCCTATATATGGCGACATAGTGGGATGGGGCGCTCATGCCGCCTATGATTGATACTTATGATTTGAAGTGTTTTATACACTATGCACTTATATTAGTATCAAATGATTTGTTTTAAACGTATCAAGCATTCTTTGGTTGTTATAAGGGAAAACCCTATCCTCGACTGCGTTGCATTGTGTGATAGGACCTGGGTCTTATAACAGCTTCATTTTTCTTTATTTAGCATTGCGCTGTTTGTTTTATGCACTGGTGTTCTTGGGAGGAAACCCGTTCCGTGTTATACGGCGTGGTCCCTTGATTTACCGAACTTTGAAAATAAAGAATAATAACTGTTTTAGTTCTCACACCAGTCACATGACTGACCTGGAGTTTATTGTTTTAACCTAAACTCTGGGTGCCCCTATTTTTGACACGGGCAGCTAGTAGTTTTGGTTTTGCAGATTTATATTCACAGGATCCTGGTTTACAGCTGGAACGATATCCGGAAAGCTTTGTATCCGTATATCTCTTCTAGTTGTGTATTGTATTATTTTCCGCTGCGATGTATTTAAATGTAATTTAAATCTCTGATATTTCTGTGTAATATTTATTCATTAATACTCTGTATATTCTTGTAACCTGATGCATTGTTGTTATATACAATGAAACGTTCTTCTGTATGCTTTCTGATTTGTCGTGTTCTCGAACGATAGGGCGTTTCGAACGGCCTGGATCGGTTTAGCGACTGGTTCGGACCGAGCGAAATTCCTTGCCGTCACACGATGACACCTTTATCTACCTTGTTAGTTAATCATCATGCTAGTATGTTGTTATCCTTATGTTCATCCCTGCTGCTCATGCCAGTTAACTTTACCAGTTTACATTGATTGTAGTAGGGCTTACTCGGTCTTTTTGACTGACCTGTTTTCCTTTCGCCTCTTTTCTTCCGTTTCCCCCCCCCCCCCCATGTTCTCAGGGAGGGAATATTGGAGCTTAGCTTGGATTTCTGATCGCTTGCTTGTGGGATTTAGCTCATGTACGGTCTTGACATGAAGCTAGCTATGGTTATCACTTATTTTGGGGATAGTACTTATGTATTTCAGTTTTTCAGTGATGTTGTTTTTATCTAGACTTGTTTATTTGGAAAATTGACATTATGTTGTACCAGACTTGTTTTGAAATGGTTCAAAATCTTCCGCTGTTTTATCTATGTTATTTACTCTGCTTACATATATACATATGTTCTTGTTCTGCCTTGATATATCATTATGCATGTTTACCTGATTCAAACGCCCCTCCAAAGTCAGAGTGCTTGCAAGAGCCACCCTGGCGGAGGTGGGGTGTTACATTTGGTATCAGTGCATATGGTTTACGAGAAGGAACAAAAAGGTTTTTAGAAAACTTTTGGAAAACTATTTTCAAAACCAAGTATAAAGTATTTTCCAAAGAAAAGTCTAGTTTATTTTAAAGGCTATTCCCCAAAAAGCCATTAGCAAAAATTCCTTCGTTTTTCTCCATTCTGAATCTATCCTTTTTCTTCGTTTTCAGTATGGCCGATAACTTTGCCATTCCGAAGGGAGTACACGTACCTGTTTGGTATAGGAGACTTTTGGAGGCTAGGGCGACCGAAGCCGGCCCCGCAGATGTTCCTCCTCCTCCTCCGGTAGTTAATGTTCCTCCTCCTCCTGTTGTTTAGGTTCCTCTTCCTCCTCCCCCTCAGCATCCTCAAGCTGACTTCGCAGAGATTTGTAAGAACTTTAAGGTGATGGGTTGCAAGAATTTCTTTGGAACCGAGACTTATGTAGAGGCAAGGAATTGGTTGAAAGAAACCGAAGATCTTTTTGCCTTCTTTGATATAGATGACCGTAGGAAGGTTTTATTAGCAGTGTGGTTGCTAAAGGAAGAAGCTGCACGTTGGTGGGTGGTCACCACCGCCACTAGGCCAATTGAGACTTGGGATGACTTTCGGGGAAAGTTTGGACTAAGGTTCCTATCACTGAAGCAAGGGGACATGACTATTAGGGAATACATAGATAAGTTTAATCAACTGGCTCGGGTCGGTTTAGACTTGGTTAACACAGCTCAGAAGAAGGCCCTATACTTTGCTCTAGGATTAAACGAGCCATTACATGGTTTAGCCATGACTCATATACCCTTGGGGCAACTTTCGAGAGTTTAGTGAATATGGCCCTACTCAATGATGAGAATAGGAGTGACAAGAAGGAAATCAAGGTGAATGAGTCTCAAAGCAAGAAAACGGAGCCCAAAGAGGAGACGAAAAAGAAGGAGGAGAAGTCTAAAGATAAGAAGGAAAAGAAGTGCTTTACTTGTGGAAGCTCGACTCATCTAAACAAGGATTGCAGGAAAAGGAAGGGCACTTGCTTTAACTGTGGAGAAATAGGACACTTCACTAGGGATTGTCCGAAGAAGCGAGGGCAAGGCCAGGGTCAGACTCAGCGTGCTGGACCTTCAGGAGGGCAAGTTCATGTTCTCAATGCCGCTCCAGTTCCCGATCGAGGTAGTATTTCTGTTGAAAGTCTTGTTTACATTTCTGATTTTCCTGTTCGTACCTTGTTTGATTTTGGTGCATCGCATAGTTTATTTCATCTGATCTAGTTGAAAGTTTGCACCTAAGTACTAGTCTAGTTAGTGATCCCGTGTGTGTTTCAAATCCAATTGGGGGTTCCGCCCATTTGTCTATTATCTACGTGGATTTGAAAATCTCTATCTTGAGTATAGAGTTCTCGCGTGATGCTTATATTCTCGGTTTCATGGGGGTATGGGTTGATTTTGGGCATGGATGGGTTGTCCAGTTTTGGAGCCATCCTTGATTTTTGAGCATAAGGTTGTGAGGCTCATGACTCGCCTCGGAAATACCCTAAAATTTCTAGTAACCCTATGAGTCCCGTCATGTTGTGTTATCTTGAACCCCTCGACTCGTCTATCGATAGTTTGCAATCGGTGAGGGTGGACCGAGAATATCCTGATATCTTGGGTGAGGTGAAGGGGGTTACCCCTAAACGAGAGATAGATTTCCGCATTTATCTGGTTGATAATGCCAAGAAAGTTTCGTGGCCGGTAAGGCACATGGCCCCGCAAGATGAGAGTTAAGAAAGCAAGTCAAGGAGTTGCTTGAGAAGAACTTCATTAGATGAAGTATATCTGAATGGGGAGCGCCTGTAGTATTTTCTACCAAGGCAGATGGTTCTCTTCGACTTTGTGTTGATTATCGTGAGTTAAAGAGAATAGACAACCATTGCCAAGGATTGATGATTTGTTTGATCAGCTTGTAGGAACATCTGTTCCATCAGCTCAGAGTGGCTGAGGATAGTATAGACAAGACTGCGTTCAGAACTCCAGATGGATTCTCAGAATGGCTGGTCATGCCATTCGGTTTGACTAGTGCACCCGCCTACTTCGTGGACTTGATGAGTAGGGTGTTCAGGGAGTTCTTGAACAAGTTCGTCGTGGTCTTCGTAGATGATATTCTAATCTTCTCTAAGGATGAGGAAGAGCATGCAAGGCATCTCGTGGAGGTGATGGATACGCTTAGAGCGCATCAGTTGAAGGCCAAGTTCTCCAAATGTCACTTTTGGAGAAAAGAAGTTATATTTCTTGGGCACATAGTTTCTAAGCAAGGCTTAGCGGTGGATCCCGCTAGGGTAATTGCAGTTCAGGATTGGAAGACTCCAAGGAACGCAACTGAAGTAAGAAGTTCTCTCAGTTTAGTTAGTTAGTTAGCGTCCCTTGATCTTAGACCTACCCTTCTGGATCAAGTGGGGACTTCACAGAAAGAAGACCCGCAGTTAGTCGAGATTATGGACAAGTTAATTCGAGGCGAGATGGTAAGTCACCTCGCTATAGATGACAGGGGATGGCTAAGACGCGATGAGAGAAAGAAGGTTCTTAAGGATGCACATCACCCGAGGAGGTGGCCGAGTTTGTCCCAAGGTGCATGTTGTAGGCCGAGTCATAGAAGCTCGGTGGGCTATTACATCCATTGGAGGTCCCCGCAATGTAAGTAGTAAAGCGTCACGAAGGATTTCGTGGATGGACTGCCTAGGTCAAGGAAAGAGAATACGAGCATGTGGGTCATAGTAGGTAGACTCACGAAGAGTGCTTATTTCACTCCGGTAAAGAGCGAAAGGACTGCATCATAACTAGCGACAGTTTACTTTCAAGAAATAAAGCGGTTGCACAAGGTTCCCTAAAGTATAGTTAGTAACCATGACTCAATCTTCACTAGCCAGTTTTGGGATAGTCTACGGGAAGTCATGGGCAAGTAACTGAATCTAAGTACGGCCTATCATTCGCAGGCGGATGGTTCATTTCGTTCAAGCATGAGTTATAGAAAATCATGTTAGAAAGAGCAATTGGCAACGTGGATTGGTATTTTCAAGAAAAGTTCTGCTGCGTGGAATACTTTATGGTAAGTAAACGAGATCCAGGATTCACTAGTGAATTTTGGAGAGCTTGCATGAAACCATGAGGTCATAGTTATGTTTAAGCCAAGAATGTTAGAAGAGTAAGTGAAAAAGGAAGACGAGAGACGACAATGAAATGGGTTCCAACTCATATTTGGAAATAAGAGTTAAGAAGCTAAGAAATCATGAGGTAAAAGACGGTCAAAGCACAGTGGAGTTAAGCTCAAGGAAACGTGACTTAGAAGATTGAAGGCTAGATACGCGCATCATATCTCTTTCTAAGAGTATATCCTTGATCCTTGTTTTCCTGTGGAACTTACTCGCATGTTATCTTTTTACATATATCCTCTCGGTCCTGTTCTCGATCCCATTTCTATTGTAAACTCCATAAGGGGTCCGTTAGGATGACTAAACCTTTTGGGCTTTTATAGGATTGGGTTGGGTTAGGAAGGGATTTCTTGTAATCCAAAAGGAGTATATCATGCTTATCTTCCCGATCTCTTTGTAGCATATCTTTTGCTATCCATGTTGGTCTTGATTATCTAGTTTATCATGTTAATCTTGTCATGAGAACCTTAGGTAGAAACCCTTTGGATGAAACATGTGTTTGAAACATGTTATGCTTGATGGTTGCAAGTGGTTGCAAGTGTTTGCAAGTGGTTACTCGTGGATGCATTATACACATTAGGCACAAGATCGGCTCACACACTCCTCATATTGCATATGCATGAGTGTTTATGCTTATTCATGGATGAAAATTTTTGTGTTATCACATGGATGTTACATATGGATGTATGTTAAGTGCACACATATAGATGTTATACATTATGTTAGGAATTGCATACATATGGATTCATTTCACTAACATAATTTGCATTGATGATATTTGCATTAGATAAGTACATATACACACACCATTGCATATGTTCATACAACATTTAGAATCTTGTAAGGACAATGATTGCTCGTGGATGATGTTTTGAGTAGATGGATGTTGGATGGTAGGATACGTTCTTCCTAACTTGAAGATTTCGGGGACGAAATCCTTTAAGGAGGGGAGAATGTAACAACCCGTATTTTCAATAACCTATTATAACGTAAATCGAGGCAGAATTTAATTCTAAAATCTGAATCAAGGGAAACGGGCTACGCCATTGCGTTCGTCTCGGAAAAATACGCGAAATAGAGTCCGATTTTTCGAAAATCGGAGTCCGTATGACCCGATTAAGGCCCAACGAAGTTTTCTGAAAATTTCAAAAAAAAAAAAAAACAGATTTCAAATTCAAGTTTGAAATTGAAAATTAGGGTCATATTGGGCCAGGCGGGAAAGTTCCCGCCAGAGCACCCAAGTCGACAGCCCTGTCGACTTGGGAGTCGACTTGGTTGGACCAAGTCGACAGCCCTGTCGACTTGGCTCAGCCGGGCAGTTCTGCCTGGTGCACCATTTTGAGATTGTGTTGAGCTTGGGGGCCAGATTCGGTTTTAAGGGCTGAGATTGCAACTAGGGTTTAATCCTATGGCCTAAAACACTTGCCTAATCTATAAATAAGACCCTAAGCTAGCCCTAAATCATCATTATTCATTCAAGTAACTAAACTATGGCAAAATCATTCCTCTCATGGCCTCCACTCTCTTCATAAAATTCCTAAATAAATTTTTATGAGATTTTCCATGCATACAAGTGTTTTCAAGCTTGTATGAGCATCATTAGCTTGCATTCAAGTCAAGTTTCTACATTTGCATCATAAAGCAAGGGTTTTGATCACTTTGGCTTAAGGGTTTTTCTACTAAAGCTTGCATTTTGGGTTTAATTGGTTGCATAAGGGCTTTGTCATATTTTTGTGACTTCCTAAGCATTGTAAGCCCTATTCTACTTTCATACTTAAACTCTAAAGTTAAATGTATGATATGCAAGTTTATATGCAAGTTTACTATGCTATGATATGCAAGTTTATCATGTTGTGATATGCAAGTTTATATGCAAGTTTACTATGCTATGATATGCAAGTTTATCATGTTGTGATATGCAAGTTTACTATGTCATGATATGCAAGTTTATCGTGTTATGTTATGCAAGTTTGATATGCAAAGTTGTCATATGATATGCAAGTTACGTTATGCAAGTTTGGGTTGAACATTTTGTTCATGCTATCATGTTATGCAAACTTATCTTGGGTTTATGAACATAAAGCTTCAAGCTTTATGCCAAAGGTTGCATTTTGGCAACATGTAAGTTATCATATCTCTTATGATAACTTGCATGTGAGGCTAGATGCGAACTTATGGCCATTTTCACATGTCATTTATCACCATGTATCACCAATATGCTAAGTTTGGTTTTATGCATGCTTTTGAGGCCTAAAAAGGTAATATGCAAGTATATGAACATATGTACGTTTCATATGCCACCATGTTGAACTTGTGGCTTCAACACCTTTATGTCGTGATTATGCCAAGTTCCCTCTTTCTATCCTTTGTGCGCTATTGCGATATGTAAGCGATGGGATTGCGTTTGGGGTTGGGTAAATTTAAAAGACATAAAAACATAAGCTTGGGAATTTACCTATTAAGTTAGGTCTACCCATTGGGAATTTACCTATTAAGTTAGGTCTACCCAATTGCTTGAAAACTTGTAATGTGTTTTGGAAACATGATGGACATGACACTTAGAAAAGATAAGTGTGACCAACTCGAGGTTGGGTTGAGTTTGTAGCGTAAACCTACCCGGAACCGACCGGCTTAACTAGTTGCTACAAACAATAGGACCCAATGTGAGAAGTTGGTCATGTTGTACCTTGAACCCGAGGTTAGACCAAGTTGTGGTGTAAAGCTACCCGGACCCGCCCGGCTTAACTAGTAACCACAACAAAGTCTAATGTGAGAGGTTAAGGCGCATTAATTAATTAATGCCTCGTGATTAGGGTTAAGTCATGGACCGCTTGAATACTTAACCAATGAAACACGATGGGTTGGCAGGGTTAAGTCATGAACCTTGGGTACACTTAACCAACTTGGTGCTTGAATGAGTTGGGTTAACCACATTTAACCCATTAAGGAAACCCTAGTTACGTGGTCCTTTGCACCAGTAACCCTCTTAGTTGTATCATGATACCCTAGGGACTAGGCTAGGGAGGGGCACGATTACTGGGATGCCATGTAAGCGACCAAAACGACGGCTGAGTAGGTGCGCCGGTGTAGGTTCAGACGGGTCATGGTCGTGCACATGGTCCGGAGTTGAAAAAGCAGGCACGGGCACCAGTAGGTTTAGACTGTGCGTGCATTGATTTGTGTCGGTGGTTGACACCCTAGGACTTGATACACCCTAGGGTGGACCTAGCACAGTTTAGCTACACTTCGTAGTTGGGCCGTATGACACCGACACTTGACGAGTTAGGCTTAGGGAGCCGATCGATTAGACCGTTTGGTTGGACCTTGTGTTAGGGTCACTTCATGTTATTGGACCTCGTATGAGGGTCACTTCATGTTATTGGGCCAAAGCTTGGGCCAAGGGATCAATACTTGTTTATTCAAGTCATGTTAGTTTGCTAGTACACCTGTGGTGCAAAACCTTAAACCTGATTATGCGATGACACCTTTATCTACCTTGTTAGTTAATCATCATGCTAGTATGTTGTTATCCTTATGTTCATCCCTGCTGCTCATGCCAGTTAACTTTACCAGTTTACATTGATTGTAGTAGGGCTTACTCGGTCTTTTTGACTGACCTGTTTTCCTTTCGCCTCTTTTCTTCCGTTTCCCCCCCCCCAAGGTTCTCAGGGAGGGAATATTGGAGCTTAGCTTGGATTTCTGATCGCTTGCTTGTGGGATTTAGCTCATGTACGGTCTTGACATGAAGCTAGCTATGGTTATCACTTATTTTGGGGATAGTACTTATGTATTTCAGTTTTTCAGTGATGTTGTTTTTATCTAGACTTGTTTATTTGGAAAATTGACATTATGTTGTACCAGACTTGTTTTGAAATGGTTCAAAATCTTCCGCTGTTTTATCTATGTTATTTACTCTGCTTACATATATACATATGTTCTTGTTCTGCCTTGATATATCATTATGCATGTTTACCTGATTCAAACGCCCCTCCAAAGTCAGAGTGCTTGCAAGAGCCACCCTGGCAGAGGTGGGGTGTTACATGATTATTATATGAGCAATTATTACCAATTACATATTGTAAACACCTACATTATTGTTTGATCTCGTTAATTTTCATCTTGCTTCTATTTTTGTACCATGTTTCCAATCTTCCCTTGGTTTTTTTGTGAAATTTGCTAAATTTATACTAGCTAGTGCCTTAGACAGTACTCGTAAGACTATTTTCGGTTTCTCTGTTATATTATTTTGATTTGTTTACCCATTTACAAATCTAAAAGAATTTTCCTTTTATATTGTTTCTGGAAAAGTATATTTGTACCGGGGAATGAACAATCGATTCTTCAGGTAATCTATTATAGTTAAAATTTCATAATAAATCTCGATTTATTGATATTCTCATGTTATATGTTCCTAAATTTTTAGAACCTCCAAGTGATTTTGTCTTTAAAACTACTAGGTTCTGCTAAGTACGCTTACAAATTAAAGTTTTTTTAAGTAATTCCATCTTATAAAAGAAACTGAGATATACCATTTTTTTCAAAATGGAGTTTTTGATCTTTGTCTCTCTCTCTCTATATATATATATATATGTATATATATATATATATACATACATATACATATATATATAAGGCTCGCATCACTTCAATATTTAAACTACAAATTACATCTCTAAAATGATTTACCTTATTTATTGCTCTTTCCTATAGACAATGATATCAAGTTAAATTGCTATTTTAAAACATAATATATTTCAGTTGACTTATGATTTTAAATTTATTTCCACCTTCAAAACACAAATTTTAATATATTTCTATTAATAATCATATGCAACATATTTTAATGATTTTTTTACGAGGACAAGTATTTACCCATCAAATATTTATCTGAAAGAATTCGGTGTCAGGCCCAAACAAATATTGGTCAAACATAAATTTGCATATCTGACATTAGGAAAGTATTTGTCCCCCAAATATTTGATGGAGAAATTCTAGTATATCCTAAGCAAAAAAGTTTTATCATAAATACTTGTTTGAAAAAAATTCAGTTTCAGCTCCAAGCAAAAATTTTGATCTATAAGTATTCGGCCTTAAGCAATTAGATTAGTATTAAGGATTGATTCATGTCTTATGCACATATATCTACTACAACAACTGGTGTCACTAATCCTTCTCCTTTTTGGTACCAACTGCACTTCCAAACCCACTAACTGCACTTCCAGCCCAACTTTTTTGATCTTCATGATCTCGTGTCGCCGTCAGAACAACCATTTACCATATGAAATCATGAGACCATCAGTCAAATATCACCACTCATCAGTTCATCAATATACCAACTAACTCCGGTACTTCCTCTCCTAAGCAAAAAATTGCTTAGGAAATTTCAAGTATAAATAAATTGCCCCTTAGATACATCTGTACTTTATCATCCACCATTCCTCCATGTTCCACTTCAGCTTCTACACATCACATTTCAAATAGCAATTTAAAAGATGCAATACACATCATTGCAATTATTACATACCGTAGATCTAACGACAGCGATGGACGGTACAACTGAGGGGAATTATGACTTGAAGGAAAATATATGGCCCTATATATATTAAAAAATTCGTAAACATATAGTATATGGATTTTATTAGAAAGATGATAATCTTTTGATTTAATTGTAAAAACGAAATTAAAATCCAATAAATCAACTATAGGATATCATGTTTTTAATATTGTGAATAATTTAGTAAACATGATTTTTAGGACAACTAAATAATTTCAAGGGTGTAATTTATCACTGCGCCATAAGTGGGCATCTAGTGTTGTGGCATGTAACACTAGTTAAAAGCATTGTGTTACATATATACAATCCAGCTCATCAATCCGCGTTATTAGCATAAACGAAGCCGCAACCGTAGATGCATGATTAATCCAACAGTTCAAACCAATTCATGCTTTCGCTATGTGAAATTTTGGTGTGACGTTTCCCCCTTCACGAAATACTTCCCCACAAAAGAAATTTCTCCCTCTTTACTCTCTCTCTTCAAACTCACTGCAGACTCTCTCCACGAATTCTCTCCATAAACACCTCCAAAACACCTCTGATTGCTTATGTGCCTCCGATTTCAAACTCTTTACCTCTGATTGCTCCTATTTTACAAACTCTTCACCATCGATCTGAATCTTTTAGGGCAATTACAGACATTTAGGGATTCACCTTTCGGGTTTTATTTAGGTAGTTTCATCTCTAACTTATTCTGGTTTACATTCAAAGTCTCTGTTTGATTTGGGTATACCAATTGCTGTAAATTAGGGATTTTCTGCTCATTTTTATTTTAATGTTAATATGTTTGGGGTTTCTTGTATGACTTAGCTTTTTAACTATTTGGTTTAAATATTTAAAATGGTTTTAAATGTTGATTTGGAAATATAAAAGGGTTTTATTTATTTAATACTAATTTTAACGTACAATTTATATCTAAATTAGAAACAAGCTCAAATTCTCATGGTAGTTCATAATATTACGTTTTGAACTTCAGTTGATATACATGATCCAATTTAAGTCGGAAATCATTGAAGTAAGAGTTGTCTGAATTTATGTGACAATAATTTTCTAATGAAAGAGAAAAAACAAGATTCATCTTGTATATTTTGAGTTATGTCCAATTAAAATTTTCAAATAGTCACTATGAAATTGTTTATAATATATAACGATTTATTTAGGAGGTTTTTAATAAAGAAAATATCGTTTTAACCTGGAATTTATTCCAAATGAATTTTGAATATTTTTATATGTTGAAATATAATGGAAGTTAATAGAGTTTTAAAATGATCAGTTTAATGTTGATTTGGCGAAAATATAAATTTTATATTAATTTAATCAAGTTAAAATTGCCAATTTTGAAACAATCATGGATCTCAACGGAATCAACTTTATTAGATCCATAATGGTTAGCTCTTGTATGAGGATAAATTTCAGAGCGATCTGATATCATATGTGACTTCGGTAGCTATAAACATGCAGATATTTTGTGTAACGTTTGGCTAAATGAATTTTTTAATTAGATGGTATTTGTTCATAACTTGAGCTAACGATCAAACTAAATTCTGAAACCTGTTCCTATGTGTTTAAAATAATGATTAAAGCTAGAAACATCGATTACAGTGTTTTTTATTGTAGTTCTAAACCACGAGATATTGTATAAATTTACGGTCGCTTCCAAAATCCACATACATCGTTTTGAGAATCTATCTAAAATCCTTACCATCGTTTTGATATCTCTGTGCATGTATAGGAAATCTCCGCCAAATCTTAATAAATAAATAAAACAAAAAAAATCTAAGTAAATCTTCTTATAATCTGCATAAATCTTCGCACATGACATCTAAATCCATTGCAAATCTTCATACATGCCCAGTTTTATCAAATTCAGCGGCAAAGTCCAAATAACAATATACACTAATCTTCGCCTACCAAGATGATAGAGCAAACCATATGCAGGAAGGTCTTCAAAAATATCAACAAATATTAAACTTATCATATCCCTTCACATATCCTATCCGATCTGACAATGGCTTGTTACTTTTTGGGTCATTGTCAGAAGTTGCGGCAACCTAATATAAAAAAGTAAAAATTAGGGTCACATCCTTAAAATAAAACTTAATTAAGCTCACATCCTCCTTTTTTAAAGCATATAAATTTCATTCCTATTTTTAAATAGCGGCTAATATTTTTCATGATCTTCCCTTTTTCTTAATTCACACCATAGTTAATTAGGTCAGATTTACTTAGTACGTAATTTTTTTATCGAGAATCTATATTTCGTTATCCATGGCGACGCCGTCATCGTTTTGAGATTTTTGAATATCAATATTTTGTATATTGATCATTCACTTTACACAGAATTTTTCCAGAGGTTTAATTACATTGCTCCTTGATTTATACAATACCAGCTTGTTCTTCAAGGTAATTCTTACTTTTTAATAATTTAATTTCTATATGGATATCATTGTTTTTTTTTCGTTTTTTTGTTGGTTGATTATTCTAATGTTCTTTAATTGTTTATTTTTGTCTTGTATAAAATTTTAGTGTTTTTATGGATCATACAGCCATATTTATTAATTATTCATCTTATTTGTTCTTCTATTCTTAATATGTGTATAGGAATATGCATATATTGTTGATATGAGCATATATGTATGCGATTAATTATATAACACGTGCATACTGATTTGGTTAAATTCATGAAAGTTGCGTATAAGTATGCATATATTCTGTATATATGCATAATTATACACAGATTTTTTAAAAATTTGTTTATGTGTGCTTGCTGATGAGTTGCATACAAATATGCCTATATTATTAATATATGCATAGTAAAAGTTTGTTACATATATTCTGATTGAAAGTATGTGCAACATTTCTGGAATTTGCATACAAGTATGCATCTGTTACTGATATATGCATATATGCATGCATCTGTTTATAATTATTTGAAGATGTTTGTATTTTTATATGATTACTGCACATTTGGCTTATTAATGGTAATTCTCTTCTTTGTTTAACAGTGTTCCTATTGATATTTGTGTATTAGTGCTGTTGAAGTTTGGGAATGATAGTTGTTATATTTGTCTTTATTTTGATTCTATTGCTATCGTGAGAGATGATGTTTGTGGTAAGTGGACTAATTTAAGTCCATTGTCCTTTGAGTTATATCACCTCAGAGATGGTTTGAGAAGGAATATTGAAAGTAATTCTGATCTTCAGTCTATTCTTTTGTTGGCTGCACATAATCACGAAGATTATTTGGTTATATTTGTTGACGTCAATCGTAGTAGTTTTTCAGTTGCTTATGGTAGCGATTCTTCTTTTGGAAGTGATTCATCTTTTGCTAGTACCATTGATTTGAACAATCAATTTAGGCAATTGTTGAGAAGTGATTTGAATCAACCTGTTTTTTCTGGTGTTGGTCAACAATTTCCAGGAGGTGTTATGGAATTTAGACTTTATTTAATGATGTATAGTATGAAAACTGGATACAAGCTGAATTTGATTAAGAATGATAAAGAAAGAGTTACGGCTGTTTGTTCTAAACAAAATTGTAGTTTTAGGATTCATGCTTGTAACAACCCGTATTTTTATAACATGTTAAAACAAGAAATCAAGGCAGAATTAAATTATAAAGTCATAATCAGGGGAAATGGGATCCGCCATTGCGTTCGTCTCGAAATTTTACATGAAATAGAGTCCGATTTTTCGAAAATCGTTGTCCGGATGAAGAAGTTATGTCCTGTACATGTTTCAGCAGTTTTCAGGCAGCACTGGACCGGGGGGTCGACCATAGGGTCGACCTACCCCCCCCCCCCAGGTTGACCATAGGGTCGACCTACTCCCCAGGTCGACCATAGTGTCGACCTCCCCCCCTTATAGGTCGACCTAGTCGGCCTGTTTTGACCCAGAACTCATTTTTGAAGCCTGAGACGTGTTTTGATGGTCCGGATTGATTCTAGGGTTAATCTAAGGGCCTAAACTAGTTGCTACACCTATAAAAACACCCTTAGACCTAACCTAATTCATATCATATCATTCTCACACCATTATGCTGCTAAAATACCTCTTGAACCATGGCCGCCGTCTCCAAATCAAAGTACAAACATTCAAACTCAAATCAATTCAAAGAACAAGGCTTCTACAATGATTCAAGACAATAAATCAACAACGCCGCGACATTTTTACAACAAATTCAGTTCTTAATTCATTAGCCATGCTCTGTAAGTTCTAGTTGTTTTTAGATTTAAACATTTAATTATAATATGGTCATGGAATAAAGTGGAATTGGATTTAAGTATGTTTATCGATATATTTCTGTTCCTTCTTGGATCTTAAGTTTTGAGACTTGTCTATCTTTATTCCCCTGTCTAATTTATGATCTATTCAGCCTGTTGTAAATCAGTTTTCTTGATTCATATTGATATTATTACCAAGTTGTAATCTTCATGCCTGTGATGATGTTTTTCACTCTGATCTTATTTTTATGCAAAATTCTACCTTCCCCTATTTATTTTCTTTTGATGAACCTCGGTCAATTTCGGACCTAGGTCTAAACTACGATATACGTGCGATGGTATACAGGGGAAATATTGGAATATTTCCTAGTAGAATATATGTGTTTGGTGGAATTGATGGCATAACATAAAAATTGGATATTTGGGTATTACTACCCTTAACATGAAATTAGAAATTTGGGTATTGTCAATATAATTGAAATTGCAGGTTTGGGCATTGGCATAAATAAATTGGCATGAAGTGGGCATACATGAATTGGCATGTAAGTTAAATCACGAGTTTGGGACTATGTAAGTTTAAATCAAAAGATTGGGCTTATGTTAATTAGGCGTATGTAGAATTGGGAATTTTAACATGAAAGCAATTGTAAATTTGATAATTGGCATAAACATGTATTACGAACTTGGGCAACTGACATGTATTGTAATAAAAAGATTATAGTTTGGGATAACAACATCATGAATCATGATTTGGGTTTATTGGGTATAAAACTTGATACATGTACTTTTGGCTAGAAGTTGATATGGTAAAATGGCATAAAAATTGGAATACATGTAAACCAACATGAATTGAACATATGTAAATTTGGTATGAATTGGGCATATGTTAATTATGTAAAATTTGGAGTAGAAACATATATGATAATTTATGACTTGGAGAAAGTTTAATATGAACGCGCCTAAGTTGGGTTTTGGGTAGTTAGTATGTATTGGACATCTAGAAGGCACGTAAGCATGCTCATGAACTTGAAACATGAATTGGTTATGAATATGAATCATTAACTTGATAATAGGCATAAGTGAAAACATGAAACTTGACAGGAAACTCGCCATGAAATTAGACACGAACTTGACATGAAACTTGAACATGGACATGACATTAGAATAAACATGAAAATGGCCAACTTGAGGTTGGGTTGAGTTTGCAGTGTAAATCTACCTGGAACCGCCCGGCAAATCCAGTTACTGCAAACAATAGGATCCAATGTGGGTAGTTGGTCATATCGCGCTTGAAACCCGAGGTCAGACTGAGTTGTGGTGTAAATCTGCCCGGAACCGCCCGACATATCCATTGACCACAACAACAGGTCTGATGTGAGAGGTTGGGGTGCATTAATGAATTAATGCCACATGATAGGGTTAAGTCATGAACTACTTGAATATACTTAACCAGTTTGACACGATGATTTGATAGGGTTAAGTCATGAACCGCTTGAATATACTTAACCAATTTGACACGATGATTTGGTAGGGTTAAGTCATGAACCGCTTGAATGTACTTAACCAATTTGACACGATGATTTGATAGGGTTAAGTCATGAACCGCTTGAATATACTTAACCAATTTGACATGATGATTTGATAGGGTTAAGTCATGAACCGCTTGAATATACTTAACCAATTTGACACAATGATTTGATAGGGTTAAGTCATGAACCGCTAGAATATACTTAACCAATTGGACACGATGATTTGTTAGGGTTAAGTCATGAACCGATCGAATATACTTAACCAACTTGACAGATTATTCGTAGGGCTAAGTCATAAACTTGAAAGACAACACTTAGCCAATTTGACATGACACGTAGGCGGGTTAAGTCACGAACTTGAATGACAACACTTAACCAACTTGACATGCTAGACAGATGGGGTTAAGTCTCAAATTTAAATGACAACACTTAACCTACTGGACGGAAACCCTAGTTGTGCGGTCCTTTTCAGCAGTAACCCACTAGATGTATCACAGTACCCTGGAACTAGGCAGGGTGGGGCACGATTATTGGGCTGATTGTAAGCGACCAGAACGACGACTGAGTTGGTGCGCCATTTTAGGTTCAGGCGGACTATGGTCGTGCACGTAGTCCGAAGTTGAAAAAGCAGGCACTGGGCACCAGTAGGTTTACACTGTGTGTGCTTGATTCGTGTCGGTGGTTGGCACCCTAGGGCTTGATACACCCTATGGTGGACCTAGCACAGGTGACTACATTTCGTGATTGGGCCGTATGACACAGATACATCAACGAGCTGGGACTTGTAGGGAGCCGTTCGATTAATAGATCGTTACGTGGAAAAAGGGTGTTGTTCGTTAGGTAGCATAATCCCTAGTGGTCCTAGGTGGCATAAACCCTAATCGAATCTATAAAACGTTCAATAGGTAGCATAATCCCTAGTGGTCCTAAGTGGCATAAATCCAAGTTGAACACGCGATAGTTCATGATAAGGAAACCTAGCCAGAACAAGGGTGACGGTCCAAACGATTTTAAGAATGGTGGCACTACGTTGAAGTAGTATAGAAA
Source organism: Allium sativum (assembly GCA_030737875.1). Lineage (NCBI taxonomy): Eukaryota > Viridiplantae > Streptophyta > Magnoliopsida > Asparagales > Amaryllidaceae > Allium > Allium sativum. The sequence goes on from CM060916.1 coordinate 980,471,222, forward strand.
TACGTGATGAAACCCGTACGATATACGGCAAGGGACTGTACATATACATGGAAAGGATGATACGGGTTGGGGTACTAGTACAGTTGGTGCAGAGAACATAGGAAATCAAAGAAAATAGTGGAATGGTGAAGTTTAGAAATCTTGCGATGTTATACTTAATAGAAACCTTGCAATGTGATACTTGGTAGGAACCTTGTGATGATACTCTTGATAGGAAGCATGGGATGTTATACTTGATTCATCGTGCCTGTATCTTACCTTGTCATCATGCTTATGTTTACTTTCAGTTTATTCATACCATATTATCTTCACCTGTTTTTATGCTGAAAGCCACTAGGACTTACTCAGTCTTTATGACTGACCCAATTTGTTTCGCCTCTTTTTCTTTTGTTTCCTCCCCCCCCCAGGTTCGTAGGGTGGGAATACAGCTTAGTTCGGATCTTACCAAGCTCCAAGGCTCTTTCATGTACTGCTTGGATTTCTCGTGGTTATGGCTTGCTTTGCTGTTTTACTTGGTGAATGATTTATGACTATGGTTTTATGCTTCTTTACTATTGCAAGACAGATTTCGATGTAATGGATTTAATAACATTTTGATGTAAAAGGCTTTAGACCTTTCTAGATTTTAAAGAAATGAAATTTGGTTCTTCTTCCGCTGTTTTATATGTTCTGTCTTGTAATATTTCTGTGTATGTTTACCTAGATGATGCTCCACCAAAGCTAGTGCATTCCCTTTGTGAGTGACCCTAGTGGAGGTGGGATGTTACATTTGGTATCAGAGCAGAAGGTTACCAGACTGGGCAAAAGCTTTTAAAAACCTTCTGAAATTATTTTCAAAACGTTTACAAAGAAGTATTTTTCTAAAAGAAAAGTTTCGTTTTACGAAAGGCATATTCCCCAAAGCCATATGCACTCTCTTTTAATTCTCTCCTTGAGTCTCTTCTCTCTTTCTTTTTCACCATAGTTTTGTGGGCGTAAGACACATGTCGGAGGACCAAGGAGTGCCCTACCTCCATTTGGAGCCGCAGTAGTTTTACTTGCGACTAATCCTATTTCAAGCTTTGTAGGGTTGCCGTGCGATGGGGGTAGCTTTCGAGAAACTTGTCAACAAGTATACAAGGATAGTAAGAACGAGGATAAAGAACACAAGCCTAAGGATGAGAAACTTGTTGATAAGGCGTAATCCACGAAGGAGGAAAAGGTGAAAGGGAAGAGGTCAAAGTAAAAGAATAATAAAACCCATGATAAGAAAGAACATCGTTGGTATGGTAAAAAGGGACATGTACTTAAGTATCATAGGACAAGGACAAGGGCAAAGAACAAGATCGTTGAGAGGGCAATTGTATGCTCTCACTACTAGCATACCTTAGAGAGATGGTAACGTTTTTGTTAAAAGTTTAGCTTCTCTTTTCTATCATACCGTGGGAACTTTGTTTTTATACATTGCATCCTTTTAATTCTGCCTCGATAGTTGGGTCTCTGCACCTTAGTACTAGCGTAGTAGAGGATCCCATTTTTGTCTCAAATCCTATTGGGGAATCGGCTCATTTATTCATGACTTGTTTGGATTTGAGAATGTCTATGCTAAGTGTTGAGTTTAGAAGTAAAGCGTATGTTTTTTGGCTATGGGTTGATTCTAGGGATGGAGTGGTTGTCCAGAAATGGTACCATTCTCGAGTATGAAAAGAGGGTAGTTAGACGCTTGACTTGCCTTAGTAATGCCCTCGAAGTCTAGTGTAACCCTTAGGGTTCTGCCATGTTTAGTTACCTAGAATCTCTTGATACATTTATTGATCTGCTCGAGTAGTGTTCGCCACTAAGGCGGATGGTTCATTTCGCTTATGCATGAGTTATAGAAAATCACCTTAGTAAGTACACTTGGCAACATGGTTGGCATTTGTTTATTTTGAAGAGATAATTCATTTATGTGGAATACCTTCTAGTAAGTGAATGAGATCCAAGATTCACTAGTGAATTTTGGAGAGCTTGCACGAAACCATGAGTACACAGTTATGTTTGAATCGGTATACTAGAAAGAGAATAAGTGAAAGTGGAACGAGAGGCGACAGTGGAATGAGTTCCAACTCATATTCTGGGAACAAGAATTAAGGAACTACGAAATTGTGAAGTTAAAGACAGTCAAAGCACAATAGAGTTAAGCTCAAGGAAATACGACTTAGAAGATTGAAGACTAGACACGCGCATCATATCTCTTTTTAAGAGTATATCCTTGATCCATCTTTTCTTGTAGAGCTTACTTGTATGCTATCTTTTAAGTATAACCTCTCGGTCCTATTCTCAATCCTATTTCTGTTGCAAACTCCATAGGGAGTATGACTTATTTGTTAGTAATACATGTTGGGGTTTAAGGGTGTCCGTTGGGTTGACTAAACTTTTTGGTTTTTATAGGATATGGGCTGGTGCTTAGGGATTTCTTCTCCTATTCAGTATATATATGACGTAGATTTCCAGCTTTGACATTTCCTAATGGGCATAAAGTTTTTACTTGCTTCTATCATTCGGCTATATCTTTAGGTAGGAACAATTGGGTGAAACATGAGTTTGAGACATGTTATGATTGATGGTTGCAAGTGGTTGCATAACACACAATAGGCACTAGATCGGCTCAGAAACATTTTCATATTGCATATGCATGAGTGTTTATACTTTTTTATGGATGAAATTGAATGTGTTATCATGTGAATGTTGCATATAGATGGATGTTTGAGCACACATATAGTGTTTATGTGATTCGGGCTATTTGCATACATGTTGGACTCATGGCACTAAACATATTTTGCATTAAGAAGATCAATCAGGCCTGATCATTTGCATTAGATAAGGAACATATACACACACTTTCTGCATATGTTCATATAGCATTAGAAATCTCTTAAAGAAAATGGATGCCTGTGATTGACGATTGAGTGGATGGATGATTGGATGGTAGGACACATTCTTCTTAACTTGAAGATTTTGTGGACGAAATCCTTTAAGGAGGGGAGAATGTAACAACCCGTATTTTTATAACATGTTAAAACAAGAAATCAAGGCAGAATTAAATTTTAAATTCATAATTAGGGGAAACGGGTTATACCATTGCGTTCGTCTCGAAATTTTACATGAAATAGAGTCCGAGTTTACGAAAATTGGAGTCCGGATGAAGAAGTTATGGCCTGTACAAGTTTCAGCAGTTTTCAGGCAGCACTGGACCAAGGGGTCGACCATAGGGTCGACCTACCCCCCTAGGTCGACCATAGGGTCGACCTACCCCCTAGATCAACCATAGTGTCGACCTCCCCCCTTTACAGGTCGACACGGTCGGCCTGTTTTGACCCAGAACTCATTTTTGAAGCCTGAGACGTGTTTTGATGGTCCGGATTGATTCTAGGGTTAATATAAGGGCCTAAACTAGTTGCTACACCTATAAAAACACCCTTAGACCTAACCTAATTCATATCATATCATTCTCACACCATTATGCTGCTAAAATACCTCTTGAACCATGGCCGCTGTCTCCAAATCAAAGTACAAACATTCAAACTCAAATCAATTCAAAGAACAAGGCTTCTACAATGATTCAAGACAATAAATCAACAACGCCGCGACATTTTTACAACAAATTCAGTTCTTAATTCATTAGCCATGCTCTGTAAGTTCTAGTTGTTTTTAGATTTAAACATTTAATTATAATATGGTCATGGAATAAAGTGGAATTGGATTTAAGTATGTTTATCGATATATTTCTGTTCCTTCTTGGATCTTAAGTTTTGAGACTTGTCTATCTTTATTCCCCTGTCTAATTTATGATCTATTCAGCCTTTTGTAAATCAGTTTTCTTGATTCATATTGATATTATTACCAAGTTGTAATCTTCATGCCTGTGATGATGTTTTTCACTCTGATCTTATTTTTATGCAAAATTCTACCTTCCCCTATTTATTTTCTTTTGATGAACCTCGGTCAATTTCGGACCTAGGTCTAAACTACGATATACGTGCGATGGTATACAGGGGAAATATTGGAATATTTCCTAGTAGAATATATGTGTTTGGTGGAATTGATGGCATAACATAAAAATTGGATATTTGGGTATTACTACCCTTAACATGAAATTGGAAATTTGGGTATTGTCAATATAATTGAAATTGCAGGTTTGGGCATTGGCATAAATAAATTGGCATGAAGTGGGCATACATGAATTGGCATGTAAGTTAAATCACGAGTTTGGGACTATGTAAGTTTAAATCAAAAGATTGGGCTTATGTTAATTAGGCGTATGTAGAATTGGGAATTTTAACATGAAAGCAATTGTAAATTTGATAATTGGCATAAACATGTATTACGAACTTGGGCAACTGACATGTATTGTAATAAAAAGATTATAGTTTGGGATAACAACATCATGAATCATGATTTGGGTTTATTGGGTATAAAACTTGATACATGTACTTTTGGCTAGAAGTTGATATGGTAAAATGGCATAAAAATTGGAATACATGTAAACCAACATGAATTGAACATATGTAAATTTGGTATGAATTGGGCATATGTTAATTATGTAAAATTTGGAGTAGAAACATATATGATCATTTATGACTTGGAGAAAGTTTAATATGAACGCGCCTAAGTTGGGTTTTGGGTAGTTGGTATGTATTGGACATCTAGAAGGCACGTAAGCATGCTCATCAACTTGAAACATGAATTGGTTATGAATATGAATCATTAACTTGATAATAGGCATAAGTGAAAACATGAAACTTGACATGAAACTCGCCAAGAAACTAGACACGAACTTGACATGAAACTTGAACATGGACATGACAATAGAATAAACATGAAAATGGCCAACTCGAGGTTGGGTTGAGTTTGCAGTGTAAATCTTCCCGGAACCGCCCGGCAAATCCAGCTACTGCAAACAATAGGATCCAATGTGGGTAGTTGGTCATATCGCGCTTGAAACCTGAGGTCAGACTGAGTTGTGGTGTAAATCTGCCCGGAACCGCCCAGCATATCCAATGACCACAACAACAGGTCTGATGTGAGAGGATGGGGTCCATTAATGAATTAATGCCACATGATAGGGTTAACTCATGAACTGGTTGAATATACTTAACCAATTTGACACAATGATTTGATAGGGTTAAGTCATGAACCGCTTGAATATACTTAACCAATTTGACACGATGTTTGGATAGGGTTAAGTCATGAACCGCTTGAATATACTTAACCAATTTGACACGATTATTTGATAGGGTTAAGTCATGAACCGCTTGAATATACTTAACCAATTTGACACGATGATTTGATAGGGTTAAGTCATGAACCGCTTGAATATACTTAACCAATTTGACACGATGATTTGATAGGGTTATGTCGTGAACCGCTTGAATATATTTAACCAATTGGACACGATGATTTGATAGGGTTAAGTCATGAACCGATCGAATATACTTAACCAACTTGACAGTTGATTCGTAGGGCTAAGTCATGAACTTGAACGACAACACTTAGCCAATTTGACATGACACGTAGGCGGGTTAAGTCACGAACTTGAATGACAACACTTAACCAACTTGACATGCTAGATTGATGGGGTTGAGTCTCGAATTTAAATGACAACACTTAACCTACTGGACGGAAAACCTAGTTGCACGGTCCTTTTCAGCAGTAACCCACTAGATGTATCACGGTACCCTGGAACTAGGCAGGGTGGGGCACGATTACTGGGCTGATTGTAAGAGACCAGAACGACGGCTGAGTTGGTGCGCCATTGTAGGTTCAGGCGGACTATGGTTGTGCACGTAGTCCGAAGTTGAAAAAGCAGGAATTGGGCACCAGTAGGTTTACACTGTGCGTGCTTGATTCGTGTCGGTGGTTGGCACCCAAGGGCTTGATACACCCTATGGTGGACCTAGCACAGGTGACTACATTTCGTGATTGGGCCGTATGACACAGACACATCAACGAGCTAGGACTTGTAGGGAGCCGATCGATTAATAGATCGTTACGTGGAAAAAGGGTGTTGTTCGTTAGGTAGCATAATCCCTAGTGGTCCTAGGTGGTATAAACCCTAATAGAATCTAGAAAACGTTCAATAGGTAGCAAAATCCCTAGTGGTCCTAGGTGGCATAAATCCTAGTTGAACACGCGATAGTTCATGATAAGGAAACCTAGCCAGAACAAGGGTGACGGTCCAAACGATTTTAAGAATGGTGGCACTACGTTGAAGTCGTATAGAAATACGTGATGAAACCCATATGATATACGGCAAGGGACTGTACATATACATGGAAAGGATGATACGGGTTGGGGTACTAGTACAGTTGGTGCAGAGAACATAGGAAATCAAAGAAAATAGTGGAATGGTGAAGCTTAGAAATCTTGCGATGTTATACTTAATAGAAACCTTGCAATGTGATACTTGGTAGGAACCTTGTGATGATACTCTTGATAGGAAGCATGGGATGTTATACTTGATTCATCGTGTCTGTAGCTTACCTTGTCATCATGCTTATGTTTACTTTCAGTTTATTCATGCCATATTATCTTCACCTGTTTTTATGCTGAAAGCCACTAGGACTTACTCAGTCTTTATGACTGACCCAATTTGTTTTGCCTCCTTTTCTTTCGTCCGCCCCCCCCGGTTCGCAGGGTGGGAATATAGCTTAGTTCGGATCTTACCAAGCTCCAAGGCTCTTTCATGTACTGCTTGGATTTTTCTTGGCTATGGCTTGCTTTACTGTTTTACTTGGGGAATGATTTATGACTATGGTTTTATGCTTCTTTACTATTGCAAGACAGATTTCGATGTAATGGATTTAATAGCATTTTGATGTAAAAGGCTTTAGACCTTTCTAGATTTTAAAGCAATGAAATTTGGTTGTTCTTCTGCTGTTTTTTATGTTTTTCTTGTAATATTTCTGTGTATGTTTACCTAGATGATGCTCCACCAAAGCTAGTGCATTCCCTTTGTGAGTGACCCTAGTGGAGGTGGGGTGTTACAATGCTTCTCTCAAATTTAATCTTCCTTGATATTTTGTTGTGAAGAGATTTCAACCTAAACATAATTCTGGTGCCGGAATTCACGACATAAATAATCCGGTTATATCTAGTAAATTGATTAAGTTATTGGTTTGTGATCATATTCAACCCAATCCGTTAATGAAGACAAAGGATATTATGAATTTGTTTCAGACGGAGTATAATGTTATCTTGAAGTATTATTGTGCTTATAGTGGGAAGAGGTTGGCATTAGAGGATTAACATGGAAGCGATGTAATGTCCTACAATCATTTACAGTCGTTTTGTGATGTTGTTGTTACTACTAATCCTGGAAGTAAAGTTGTTTTGGAGTGTAATGATGATACACGTCAATTTGAGAGAGTTTTTATTGGATTTGAAGCTTGTGCATATGGATTTCAAAATTGTCGACGTTTAATTTTTGTTGATGCAACTTTTATAAAGGGAAGAGCTCAAGGTTGTTTAATGGATGTTACCGGTAAAAATGGAAATGAAGGTATGTTGTTTTATAGGTTAATTCGCATTGATAACAATTTTTTTTTACGATTTTAGGCTCACCTATATGAAATTTTTTAAAAATTTTGCACGTATTACTGCAATAATTCTAAACTACTACATACATGGTAAAAATGGAAATGAACACATGCAATCAATGTTGCTCGGTTTTGAGTATCTGCATACAGATGTTCAAATATTCAATATATTTGCATAAAGGTGCGCAAATATTCTGTATTTATGCATACTTGATTGCAATTATCCTAATTGTACAGAATGAATGCATCATTTCTGATTTTATTTTCATTTAAGTATGCAAATGTTTCTATAATCTGCATGCACATAAGATAATTTGGATAAATATGGTAAAATAATTTAGAGTTGTCTGTTTGAATACAGTTTTACTATAAATCTGCGCTATTATTTTCAATCTATTGTTCTAATATAATTTTACTACAATTAATTATGTTATGTCCATACAGGTATGCAAATATTAAATATATTTGCGTACATATGTGCATCTATTATGTATATATGCATAACGGAATGCATTAATTCTAACTGTACAGAGTGAATGCATCAGTTCTGATATTGTACGGTGAAGTTTTTTTTAGAATATGCATGTTTTATTGTTATTTTTTCTGCTTGTTGTTTTTTGTTCTATTTACTAGTTTAATTTTTTTTTACTTACATATGTTTTTTCCCTATAGCAATTGCTATTGTGTCTGGAGAAGATGAAGACAACTGGATTTGGTATTGTAAACAACTTAAAGCATTTCTTAAAGATGACAGTAGAAGTTATGTTTTCATTTATGATCACCATCCTGGTATTCTTGTTGCAATTCCAAAGGTGTTTCCAAATTCAGTTCGTGGATCGTGTTTTTATCATTTGACCAACGATTTAAAGGTTGCTCTAAAATCTCAATTTTCCAAAACAGATAAGAGGTTGTTGTTGGATACTTTTGCAAGAATTGCTTACGCATATGATTCGACTGATTTTAATGCTGCATTGAAGAACTTTAGAGATGTTGGTGGATCTACTGCAGCAAACTTTTTGAGTGGAATTCCTTTTGAGAAGTTTGCTAACGTATTTTTTCCTGGTTGTCGTTACGGTGAAATGTCATCTAACTGTTCGAAATGTTTTAAAAAGTGGATTTTGTAGGAAAGACATTTACAAATCACTGCTTGTTTAGATAAAATTAGATTGAAGTTAACGAAATTTATGTCCGATCGTCGTGAAGCTACTTCTAATTGGAATAGTGTTTTATGTCCTGTGAATGAAACCCGGCTACGGAATCTTCATTTGGAAGGAGCTTTATGGTTTGTTATCAAATCAAGTGAATATAATTTTGAAGTTCATTCTCCCATACATCAATTTGTTGATTTATATAATCGGGTCTGTTCTTGTAACGTGTGGCAAATTAATGGTTTTCCTTGTGCTTATGCTGTCAGATGTATTTTAAGTTGGGAAAATTTGAATGTGTATGACTACACTGAAGTTTATTTCAAAGTCGGTTATTTTCGATTGTCTTATTCTCATCCAATCAATCATATCATAAACTATATGGGTGAAGACGTTTCTGCTGAAGATGCAATTATAGCGCCTCCAAAAAGGTAGAAGAATGCCTGGTCGTCGTTCGTCTTCTAAAAGGTTGAAATCAGTAGGTGAATTTACAAAGAAGATTAGATGTGGTTTGTGCAAGAAGCTCGGTCATAACAAAAGGACTTGTTCTTCAACGGACTATTAGATATGCTTTGTTATTTTTTTAAGACACTTGGCTGTAGTGTAAATTGTTGTGAACATTTATGTGCTGCTTTAAATTTAGTTCAATAATTTAATGTTAAATTCTCTGATTTTTACAGTTATTTATTCAATAGCTTGTTTGTATGCAATTATTCTGTATAGTTGCAAATATGTATGCAACTATACTAATTATTTATATCACATTGATAACATTTTGCATAAATGCATAAATATATGAAACAGATCAGGTTCATTGCATACAGGTACGAAAGTATTAATATAACTGGATAATGTATACAACAATTCTATCCTGTTGCATATAAGTATGCAGCTATTCTTATTACATGCATGCAAGTCTGCAAATGTTCAGCGTGTAGGCATATTTTCTTTTATCTTTGAATATTTGTTTTCTTTCTAAATCATGAATTATTTTTACCTACGTATTTTCCATTTTAAAAATAAGATATCTTAAAAGATAGATAACATCGACTGTTGTGTTGATTCTACAAATACTTGCACTAATGTAAGAAATTATATAAAAAAATGCATAAATGTATGCAAGTATTCAAAATATGTTCATAAAACAAATTATTTACAACATTTCCAGTTATGCTTGTATATAACAATACTTTCATATAACCAAGAAATTTTCTTGTTTCATTTGAAAAAACAATTATGTACAAAATTTAACAATATTTGCACTTAAGTATGCAAGTATTATGAATAATTGTATACAGGAAAGCAACAATTCATAATATCGTTTAAGATCAAGAAAATAAATTTCAGAACAAAAAAACCAACCATATTTCAGCAAATAATCTACATAATTGTGTCGTTGTAGTTCGACAACTGAAAAATGTATAAATGTATTCAAGTATTAAAAATAATAGTGCATAGTTAATATTTAGAGCATTTGCATACATGTGAGCAACTAACAAGAATAATTACATACAAAGCTGTAAATATTCTAAATATTTTCCCAGCATATGTACGCAAATTTCACAACAATTTCATATAAATTTGTGAATAGTAAGACTGGCTGGCATCAAGTTAGAAACATTTTATAATTCCGTGAGATATTCAAAAGTACTACACTCAGAACATAAAATTTAACATCATTACAGCTTACAAACTACATAATCTTGTCACCATAGTTCGAGTACTTAATACCATTGATAATATATACGAGAAACGTAAATATTATCTTTCCTAAATTTAAATGGTCACGTTTGCTACATATAGAAAGTAGTTTTGTGTAAAGTTTTCGGTTGGAGTCCAACATGTGGTTTACAAATGAGAATCTCATAAGCAAGAACAGCTCTTTGTAGATACATAGTCAGTGGTGTGTAAATTTCATCTTCTTTATTTGGTTCTATGTTCTCACTTCTTTGTTTCATAAAATTCATCACAAACATTGCGCAATCGACTCTGCAAAATGGGAAAAGGATTATCAGTTAGTCTGAAGAATTTAATTGTTTATGGAACTATTTTCTATTATCTGCATATAATCATGCACTAATTTCAAATAAATGCATTGTAGTACATAAGTATGCTCAATCTATTTACTTACATGTGGCATTGCTATGGGCAGTTCGAAATTCAATATCCTTGTGTTTCAGATAATTCTTGCCTAGCATTTTTTTCACAAACGCATTGATGTACGTTCTCTGTTCAACAGAATATGACATATTAATTTATAGAATACTGCTACTATTATTTTGGATATCAACGTACATACCATTTTCTTGGCTATTTTATGTTGTTCTCCTCCTTCACGTCTTGGTTTATTCGAGTCATAATGTATCCATCTTCTTTTACAAATTCTAACAGTGAAAAATGCTTGTAATGGTGTATAAGAAGGAATATTTTTGTACAAGACTTATATTCCTGCTTGACTGGGATATCCACAAATCCTTTTACTTATCCCATTGACTTCATATTAAGCATTATCTGTAATTGTTTATATTAGTGACAAAATATAAATTTGTATCACTGAATTTATGTTGAAATTAAGTAAATACTTATAGAAGCTAAAGTTTTCAAGCATAGAATTTCTGGGTGGTCCTTTCGCAGTTCATGTGCAAACCAGTTAATAATCTAGTACAACAAGAATATTTTATTTGTTACTGATGGCTGAATACATGGTGATATCTTAAAACAATAATGGAATTACTCTAACTATATTATTATTTCATTCTGGTTATACCTGTGAGTCTATAAATTGTCCAAGTATCAAATCCGCCCATGCAATTCCAACTACGCATATGTCATCATTCCCATTTAGGTATGCACTTTTGCTATTATTTTAAGAATTTAAGTAAAATAACATTGTTGACACGCTTTTTTGTCAAAGCTGTCACACTTCAAGTATTTGCTGAGCAACGCGCTCAAGCGTCACAAAACACAAAGCAATAGGGTCGAAGTCCGTCGCAAACGCAAGGAGACCCGAAGCCTACATCAAGTGACCTCTGTCGGGCCCAATGAACTCTTAGTCGAGCCGTGCTCCGAGCCAAAGGCGAGCCGTCAAGCGGATCCGGGCGCAGCGCCGGTGGGGGTCCAGGGCCCAACAGTCCCGGCGGCGATCGACCTAGCCGGTTAGGTCGAAACTGTGATCACCGCCCGATTCATCTGATTTTGTCCATGCTAGAAGCTCAGATTCCTTCACTTCGGACTATCAAAACCACGGATTCCTTCACTTCGCATTCAGGAATTTCGACTCCATCTGTAGCATGATTTCCGCCTCACACTCTATCAATTTCGAACCCCTTTAGGGTGCTCAAAATTTCGTATCCCCTGGTGGGGTCGAAATTTCAAACCCCCCTGGTAGGGTCGAAATTTCGAACCCCCCTTGTGGGGTCGAAATTTCGAACCCCAACCTTGGGTTCGAAATTTCAAACCCCCTGGTGGGGTCGAAATTTCGAACCCCACCAATAGGTTCGAAATTTTGAACCCGCCTGGGAGGGGTGCGAATTTTCTGCATATGGCTTGTTTTAGGGTTCGAAATTTGCTCTTGTGGGTCCCGCTGCTCACCTACTCCCACCTAACCTCCCTCCTATAAATACCCCAAGCCTTGGCCTTCATTAGGGGCCTTCTCCCTTGTAATTTTTGGACCTTGAGAGCTCCAAACACTCATGAATGGCTTCCAACACCTCCACCATGGTCATGGGAGATGACATTGATAATTAAAACATGGCATGCATGTTTTACTCAAACACTTGAACATCAACAAGGATTGTTATGCTACTTTTGAACTTCATGGACATGAACACCAATCTTGGATATTGTTGACCAATTCAACGCCTTTCAACGAAGAAGAAGGAGGGCAATTTAGTCAAAGTGTAGAACAAGCCTAATTTTGCTATTCCATTGTAACACTTTGAACTTAGCTATTGTGCGAACTTGTACAACCTTGTAATCAACCAAAGATAAATGATTATAAAGTGGATGTAGGCGTTAGGTTACAACCCAGAAATTCTGAGCCAATTTAAAATTTTATTTTGGTAATTTTGAAGAATTTTGAATATTTAAAATGGATTATTTTAAATAATAACAACGAGAAATTTATTTTGAATAGAATTATAACGTATATATTTATATAGATCGACGTTAGAATATAAATATTTATTTTTAAATATAAAAGGAATTGAAAATAGCGCGATAGTTCAAAATTTCAATTTTGAATTTCAAATTAATGTGCAGGATTCAAAATAAACCGGATTTTAGCGAATCCAAAAATATTTGAATCTATTTGAAAATATCTTTCCAATGAATCCGAAAAATAAAAATTTCATAGCGGGAATCAAAAGTTACGTCCAGTTGAAAATTCAGAATAGTCGCTATGGAATTCTAGCCCTTAAAAATGGAAATTTTGCAAACGACCTCTGTTTTCGACGAAACCATTTTTATTGGATCCGGGATGACAAATTATTGCTAGATTCCAAAATTCATAATTTTTCGAATCAATATGTGAGCATGGCAAAGGAAAACGCGTTTGACCAGTTTCAGTTGATTTTAATCGACTGGAAAATGACCATTTTTCAAACGGTCTCAGAATTTGGCGAAATTAGTTTTGTTAGGACCGTATCGTCAATACGAAGCTAGAAAATATTTTTTGGAAATTTTTAGAGTTCGTATGTGGCCCTAGTAAATTGAAATGTGCGTTCAAAATCAATATATATATTTATATTTTGATTCTAACGGAAACTGATCGTAACAGGCAAACTGGCTTGTGAAACGTATCCCATTGTGTTCAGAATGGGGATAATTAGCTAGGGGCGCTAGTCGTTGGGTCTCGATTAGTGTTGGAAATAAAAGTCAACATTTTGGAGAAAAAAAATAAAATATAATAATTTAATTTATATAACCACCTTAACACCCCTCTTTTCGGTTTCTCTCTCCCCGCAAAAATTCAAAGGAAAAAAATGGCTGACGGAACCCTCAGCCCTAGGTAGCCGCCGCCGTCAATCGCGACCCCTCCTCTAAGACGGCCGCTGGCGATCCATCCCCGCCCCCTCCCCTCTGCTACGCCTCTCTCTATTCTACCCTCCTCCTCCAATCACGCTCCACCGCCCAATCCGCCACTAACCAACCACCGCCGGTCATTGGGACCTTTGCCTTCGACTAGGCAGGTCCCGGCACCCCTCCTCAGCGCCACCCGACCCTTCCTTGCTGCCAAGCCCTCCGACGAGCGAAGTTCAGTGAGTTTTTAATTACATTTTTATTTTGTTTTCTTTAATTCTGTAATGTAATCATTTGTATGAAAATAAAAATGTCATTTTTATGCAATGTAATCATTTTTATGTAAATAAAAATATCATTTTTAAGTAAAGTATCATTTTTATGTAAATAAAAATATGATTTTTGTATAGGTAAATGGCAAGAGAAAAGTTTAGATTTTTAATTATATAAAGATTGTCTTTTTAATTAAACAAAGTTTTGATTTCTAAACAAGAAAAGATTAGATTTTTAATTTATAAAAGGTTGAATCTTTATATGAAAGTGATTTTAAAAAAATGTGATCTTTCTTTATATTAAGTGAAATATAAAAGATTTGATTTTGTTTATTTGAAAAGATAGGACTTTTATAATGAAGTAACGAATATAAAAATATAATTTTTATAAATATAGTGAGGTAAAAATATAATTTCTTTGTATGTAGAGAAGTAAAAATATAATTTTTATTATATTACTAGCAAGATAAAAATATAATTTTTATTATATTACTAGCAAGATAAAAATATAATTTTTATCATGGAAGTAGCGGTGTAAAGGAGTGATTTTTACATATGTAGTAGAGATATAAAAATACGATCTTTATATATAAAAAATTTATTTTTATATAGAGAATAGCGAGGGAATTTTTTTTTATATGAATATCGATATAAAAATTCGATTTATATATATATAAAGTAGCGATCAAAATTTGAATTATATATATATAAAGTAGCGATAAAAATTCGATTTTTATATAGGAAGTAACGTTGTTAAAAATATAATTTTTAACACAAACAGTGTTGAATAGATCTCGTTGGAAACACGGCGAAGATTTTCTACATATGAAGAGTGGCGGTGTTTGGTTTAGCTAATCGGTGAGAACTTCTCACTTTAAATTTTCTTTTCTAGTTAAAAATATATACTAGGATGCAGATGGTGCTTAGTAGCACCCGACACCCGTTGTCCACAGACCATGGACGACTTATTCGATTTTGTTGTGTTGTGAAAATTGATTGTGATGTGTTGAATGGAAATACATTCATGTGTTGAAATAAATTATTTATCGTTACAAATATAAACTTAACGTGAATAAATAAATATTCATTTACAAATCAGACGATTTGTTTATGTACAACCATTTGAAGGATATTGATTGGGATGATAAATTTTGCACATCACCCAATGACACAAATAATATTCGGTGTTTGTGGATTGAAACCCCACACAGGTGTTGGATGATATTTGGCATACACTAATCCCTATTTGTTTAGTTGTATGTTAATCGATAGGTTAACAGACTGTGTAAGCATTAGTTATTTATATTTAATGCTTATGCAGTTGTGTGGTGCACTTTGGATGATGGTTGATTATTTATCGTTGCTATTATATACATGTGTTGTATAGAATCCATATAATTAACATTATATGATGATTGATTGGGCCTCATTCCAATTTGGAAAATAAAGAATATTATAAAATAAAGATTCATGTGTTGAATAGAATAAATAATCATGTGTTGATGATACTCATGTGTTGAGAATATTCATGTGTTGAGAATATTCATGTGTTGAACGAAATATTTTAACAATAAAATTCACATCTTTATCATATATAAAATTAGAAACTAGCTGGAAACTAGTTAAGATGAGTGGTTTCCTGGGTATTGATCTGATGTTGGTTTCGGCCTTCGGAGTTAATACTTAGGGAATCGTTCTCTTACTAATTTACGGTTGGAGTCTGATTAAGAATTAAACGATAGAAATCATAATTTTATGAAATATATTAAATAACAAAAATAGTCATGTGATTGACGATACTCATGTGTTGAGAATATTCATGTGTTGAAAGAAATATATTCATGTGTTGAAGAAAATATTCATTTGTTGAATAAAATAACGAAGTTATTGAAATATATAAAGCTATGTTGATTAGATATGCACCATTTTGACGCGAATGATATTTATATCGATTATATTCGGTTTTATAATGAATATAGAAAAGGAAGTGATTTCAAAATCTAATATTTTGAAAATATTATCATTTATATATTAATGATATGGAATATTCAATTTTTATTTAAAATTGAATAAGAAGTTGAAATTGTTTTGAAAACAAATTTAAAACAATTTATAAAATATGTTTAGAATTGAAATCGACGAAATACATATAATATATATATTATATATATTAAATGCCTGAATAGAACGCGCCGCGCCGCGGTAGTTCGCGAATTTCGACCATTGACTTCGAATTGGCGTTACGAGAGATCCGACCGTCTGATTCTCCTGAAACCGGAACCGTTGGGTTCGTATCGCAAAGAGCTTTCTAATGAATATTAGAAATTTGAGATCTAACGGTTGGATTTGGAATTATGTCCAAATCAAATTTGGAAAAGGTCGCTGTAAGTGCAGTTCGGTGGCCGTTATTGAAAACCGACCGTAAGGGCCTTGATAAAATTATTAAAAATATCAATAATTTGTGTAAAATCATAATGAATGATTTTGAAAGAATTGAGGTGAAAAATCCCATATTTAAAAGGGATAACATATATTTTTATCAAAATGAACTAGTTATGAACTAGAATTATAATCCAATGTATTTGAATAATAAATTGGATTTAAATTGTTTTTAAAAATAATCAGAATTTCCTATATACGAATTGGAATGGATATGAATCGAAATTATCTTCGGAATATTACGATGTTGGATTTCGTGATTATATAGATATGGTGGTGGAAATTTGAAAGATATATTTATATCGTTATTTCCAATACGAAATTTGTTGGTTTCAGAATTTGATATTGAATACAAGGCGATATATTTTCTATTCAGAGCCTTGTATTCAATTTCAAATGAGATTTTGGGTTCGTCGTGAATGGTGTCTTAAATAACATTGTTCTTGAACCTAGCTTAGAAAAGAATACATCTTTTAATTAAGATTTAGTGATATTGTCCAGTTAATTGGTATTTAATTGGAATTGAATTTAAATTGGTTTTTGGGTTTATCGTGAGCGGTGTTTTGAATAACACCTGTTCTTTAACCCAATTAACAATGGAAAGTGATTTTGGGTTTATTGTGAACTGTGTTTCAGATGACATTGGCTCTTTAACCCAGTTAAAGACAGGTTATTGATTTTTGGGAAGATTAAAACTAAGTGGAGTTTTAATGAATCTTTAATTAGATTGAAATGATCGAGAATGGAGTATCACCAGTTTTGCTCCAAAGCGATAGTTAAATCTTTAATTAGATTTGAACGTGAAATGGTAATTAATTTTACCGGTAGCACCGTGGTGTTAGATATGGAGTATTACCAGTTTTTCTCCATGGGATGAATAGGTTGGGATTGGGAAATAAAATAAATAATTACTTCGGTGTGGTTCGCTAATCCCGACTAGTTTGGAAAACCTTAACACGGTTTGAAATGATGTCCAATGGAAGATTAAAGAATAAATATAGAAGAATTTATATTTGATAAAATTAACGGGAACATTTCCCTAAGAATGTGAAAATTTGAATAAAAGAATATTCTGAATGGGAATGAAGCGTATGTTGTGTTTGTGTAACACTTGCTTATTATATATGCGGGTTATTCGGAAAGGCCGGGTTTATACCCATTCTGAATAATCTATTTGACGATTAGTCGAAGATGATGACGGTGGTTGAAGACCGGAGGTCTTCACGTCATTTGGATGATTATTGATGATCTTGATTGGGCTGTATACCCAAGAGGAGGGAATCAGTTGGTGATCGTCCAGACGTACTTGGAGATTGTAACGACCCGGAAAATCAGAACCAATTAAAATTTTTTAAATTGGCTAAAATAATGGATTTTAAATATTTAAAATAAATATTTTAAATAATAGCGATGAAAATTGGGTTGGAATCGACAATTGAAAATGAATATAATTAATTCTAATTATAAACAAGGCCAGAAATGGCGCTGCAGTTTCAAAAATGGAATTCAAACTTTGTCGGGCTGTACCGGGTGCAAAACAAAACGGATTTGAGCGAAACCAAAAATATTTAAATCTGTTAGTGAATACCTTTCTAACGAATCTGAAAAATCGAATTTTCATAGCGGAAATCAAAATTTATGGCAAAATGAATTTTCAGAAAGGTCGCTATGGAATTTTTATAGCCCGTGAAATTGGCCATTTTGCATATGACCTCGGAATTCGACGAGACCGCTTTTGTTGGATCCGGGATCTGAAGTTATTGCTAGGTTTCAAATTTCATAATTTTTGAAGCTAGTATGTGAGCGTGGCAAAGGAAAACGTGTTTTGGTCAATTATAGTTAAATTGGATCGACCAGAAATGGGCCTTTTTGCAAACGGTCTCAGAATTCGACGAAACTTGTTTTGTTGGGACCATATCGTCAAAACATAGCTAGATTTATTTTTCTGGAATTTTTTGAATCAGTTTGTGGCCCTGGCAAATTGAAATGTACGTTCAAATTGAATATTGAATGTTATATATTTTAATTTGAAGGAAAACTGACTGAAAACAGTCGAATGGGCCTACAAAACATATCCCATTGTGTTCGAAATGGGGGTAAAATGCTAGGGACGATAGTTGTTGGGTTCAAATTGGGGTTCGTGGCATAAAACAAATCATTTTCGAATTAAAAGGATTTAAATAATAATAAAATATAAACTAATTATCTATAAAACCCTCCACCCTCGTTCAAGAAACCCTAGCCGCCATCTCATTTAACCAACGGTCAAAACCGCTCGAAAATAAATTCCTAAATCGCCACCAAATAACACCAAATTAGATCTAGGTTCTGAAGAGTAAATTACAGAGATTAGAGAGTACTTCCATTTGATACGGGTATGATCGAATATCGTGGGGGCAATCGCGAGTTCTAGCGCTGGGAAGTGGTTCGGCTTAGGTCGATTTTGGGGGCTGATGGCGCCTTCGAGCACGGCGTGGTGGTTGCAGTAGGGGGTGGTCACGGTGGCGCGTTGTGGGGTGTGGTTGGATGAAGTTCCGGTTTGACCTGGTGGCGGCGGCGAAGGGATTTCCAGAAGAGCAGATGTCGAGGGTCACAGGGAGTCGATTTTGAAAGAGGTAGCGTTTTTAAATGCTATATTAAGCGTTGTTAATTAGGTTAATTTTAATTTAATTATCCAAATTAGTAATTAACGCCAATATGATCATATCTTGATCATGTGTTGATGAAATTCAGTGAAACAAGAGACAGCGGACTCGTGTGGACGTCTTCTACATTTTAGAAGAGACCGCATATTTTTCTGAGCCTTCTGCTATTTTTTGTGGAGTAGAACCCAATGTGAGATTTCTAATTTATAAACGATATGGAAAACGACGATGTATAAATTATATAATCGATGTATGAGTTATATAAGCATTGTACACCTCATGTATAAGCGTTGTATAAGTTGTACGTTTGATGTATAAGTTATATATGCGTTGTAAAAATTATATATGTGTTGAAATAGAAGTGAATTGCTATATATAAATATATATATATATATACACACACCCCTCGTCCACAAACCATGGACGATATTTATTGGTTGTGATTGGTGTGAAAATTGATTGATAGCGAATGGTTGATTGGGATTGTTTGTGGTTGATATTGATTGATTGTGGTTGAAAAATACCCGTTTGTGGTTGAGAAATATTTGGTTGAAACCACATAGGATTAGTTTGTGGAAATGAAATAAATATATACATGCCGCCTGCGTGCGAACTACATGCATGATCCCCATTGTCAAAAAACCGCGAGGTTTTAAGGTAGAGCGAGGAGCTGTACTAGGGACGGTCCCGGTTTTAACTACCCTGCCGTTATGCTGCCGAAATTTTGAATAATATTCATCTGTTTGAATTATTTTCATTTTCTGAAACTATATTTATTCGTTGTATAAAAACCTTCATGTGTTGAATTGATATTCATTCGTTGATTAGAAATTCATGTGTTGAATGGTATTCGTGTTTTAAATATAAAAATCACATTTTTATCTATATATATAAACTATAGAAAACCTTCATGTGTTGAATTGATATTCATTCGTTGAATTGAAATTCATGTGCTGAATGGTGTTCGTGTTTTAAATATAAAAATCACATTTTTATCTATATATATAAACTATAGAAAACCTTCATGTGTTGAATCGATATTCATTCGTTGAATTGAAATTCATGTGTTGAATGGTGTTCGTGTTTTAAATATAAAAATCACATTTTTATCTATATATATAAACTATAGAAAACCTTCATGTGTTGAATCGATATTCATTCGTTGATTAGAAATTCATGTGTTGAATGGTATTCGTGTTTTAAATATAAAAATCACATTTTTATCTATATAAACTATAGAAAACCTTCATGTGTTGAATCGATATTCATTCGTTGAATTGAGATTCATGTGTTGAATGGTGTTCGTGTTTTAAATATAAAAATCACATTTTTATATATATATATATATAAACTATAGAAAACCTTCATGTGTTGAATCGATATTCATTCGTTGAATTGAAATTCATGTGTTGAATGGTGTTCGTGTTTTAAATATAAAAATCACATTTTTATCTATATATATAAACTATAGAAAACCTTCATGTGTTGAATCGATATTCATTCGTTGAATTGAAATTCATGTGTTGAATGGTATTCATATTTTTGAAATAAATCGTTTTATAATAAAAATCACATTTTTATCAACTATATAAACTGTATAAAATAATCCCGTTTTGAAAGAAATTGTTTTATAATAAAAATCCTATTTTTATTACCTATATGAACTATATAAAATAATAGAGTTTTGAAATGAATTTTTTTTACAATAAAAATCACAATTTTATTATATAAATGAATTGTTAAAAATAGTGAAGTGTTGAAATAGAAGACAGTTAGATAAAAATACCATTTTTACCAAATGTATGAAAAGAATATAGTTTTGAAATCGAAGAATCGATATATATATATATATATATATATATATATATATATATATAAATAGAATTAAAATATATCAAATAACCACGCTGTAGTTCGTATTTTGAAACCGTGATTTCAAACGATTATACCGGGAGATCCGACCATCGGATTTTCCTAAAATCGCAACCATTGGGATCGCTTTTGAAATATCTTTCCAACGGCACCAACTTTGTAAAAATCCAACGGTTGGATTGTTTGGAATGTTTAATTCAAATCTGAAGAAAAACAGCGCCAGAATCGATTATATTTATATATATATAAATATAATTATATTTAATCGAATAACGACGCTGCAGTTCGTATTTTGAAATTGAAACTTCAAACGATTATACCGGGAGATCCGACCGTCGGATTTTCCCAAAACTAGAACCGTTGGATTCGTTTTCAAAGGGTCTTTCTAATGATGTAAATTTTATGAAGATCCAACGGTTAGATTTTCAGATATGCGTAAATTAAATCTGAAGAAAAACAGCGCCAGAATCGATTATATTTATATATATATATATAGTTATATTTAATCGAATAACGACGCTGTAGTTCGTATTTTGAAATCGAAACTTCAAACGATTATACCGGGAGATCCGACCGTTGGATTTTCCCAAAACTGGAACCGTTGGATTCGTTTTGAATGGATCTTTCTAATAATGTAAATTTTGTGAAGATCCAACGGTTAGATTTTCAGATATGCGTAAATCAAATCTAAAGAAAAACAACGCCACAGCCGTGTTATGGCCCGAAGCGTCGATTTGAATAAATTGACTATTTTTAAATAAATAAAAATAGCGATCAGTTTGTAAAATATTATAAACGATATGGATGTGATTTAGAAATTAACTGAAGGTTGGCTAAGTCGAGTGGCTTCCTGGGTGTTGATCTGATGTTGGTTTCGGCCTTCGGGGTTAATATTTGGGAAATCATTCTCTTACTGATTGACGGTTAGTGACTAATGAATAGAAATGATGTGTGTATATGTTAGTGTTGCACTTGTTTATTATATATGCGAGTTGCTCGGAAAGACCGAGTTTATCCCATTCTGAATAACTGAATCGACGACAAGAAATCGAAGATGAAGACGGTGGTCGAAGACCGGAGATCTACACCTCGTTTGGATGGTAACCGAGGTCCTGATTGGGAGGCATCCCGAAATATGGATAATGAGTGGTGATCGTCTAGACGTACGTGGTGATCGATGGGTTTGCGAGGTATATAGTGCCTCCGGTTTCGTTCAGACCCAGAACGAACTTGTAAATGGACTGTGTGTATGACATTAGATTTTATTCTGTGTTGATTGATCTCTATTAAATATACATCTGTTTGGCGGCGGAGAATTTATTCTTTTTCTTAACGCCCTTCTCTGAAACGCACGAGCTCAGAGGTTGTATATCGATGGACATCAGTCGCATGGCATGAATTGCTAGTGTGGCATGCCTAAGTGGCAAATGATCAAGGCTTCTGTTGAAAAGCAAAGTCTTGTGGTGATGATCAAAGTCCCGCCTGTGTGGCGTAGCTTTGTGTATAACGTAAAATCGCGAGCCTCACACTCCGGTATAAACCAAAAAACGGGAGAGGACATCAGGGAGGGCATGCGTTTCTTTTTAGCTAGAAGTGGCGTCAGTGGTTTTACATGCCCTGACGAGTTTGACTTATGTGGTTGTTGCTGTTGCGAGGCGCCTCGGTTTAATCGGACGATCCGGGTCCGATGGAGTCATTCATTGGCTCGTTTACGCCCCAAAGGGCTGGGAGGCGTAGTGTTCAGGCATAATAATCCACATCGGTGGACCAGCCCTGACGATCCAAGGGGCAGTTGCGGCTGTTCCTGAGACACGGGCTAGAGCGTCTCGAATTCGGTAAGGACTATCTTTTGCCTTGGTTCAGGATGGAAATCCAAT
The DNA here is from genome assembly GCA_030737875.1 of Allium sativum. NCBI lineage: Eukaryota > Viridiplantae > Streptophyta > Magnoliopsida > Asparagales > Amaryllidaceae > Allium > Allium sativum. Next base: position 980,494,047 of record CM060916.1, read on the forward strand.
TTCCAAATACGACATCGTGCGGTTTTGATTGTATATATATATATATTGCGACATGATATATGGTACCCATGCCGCCTATGATTGATAGTTATGATTCAAATTGTTTTTGAAACATATAAACACTAGTAATAATATCAAATTCTTTTGTTTTATTCGTATCAATCATATTTTGGCCATTATAAGGTAAAACTCTACCCTCCGGTTTGCGTTGCATTGCGTGATGGGAACTGAGTCTTATAATGGCTTCATTTTATAAAAACAATTGCGATGTTTAAAAGAAAGATTTTTTTTAAGAACTGGCAATCCGATGGAGTAAACCTGTTCCACGAAAGTGGCGTGGTCCTGTGATTAGCCATATATTAAATGTGTTGAGTAGATTTCTCATACCTGTCCCATGACTGACTCATAGTTTGTTTCACTTTCAAACTCGGGTGCCCCTTTTTCTACACGGGCAGCCTTGTATTCAGGTTTAGCTGGCTTTCTCTGGATAGCTGGAGCTGAAGATGGATTCTATCATTTATCTCTTTTTATGCTGTTCAGCTCCTATTGTACATATTATGTTTGTTTTCCGCTGTAGACATTTATGTATAGCTGAACTGTATTTGTACTAAGTATGATCATGTATACTGTGTAACTCTGATGATTACGTTTATCCAGTGTATTCTATTGTAAATTATCTGGTGTATTTATTTATTTATTTCTATTCTACTATTATCTGTTTCTGTGTTATATTCCAAAGATAACCCTTGTCTCCATCAGTACGGGATTTGGGGTCGTCACAACGTGGTATCAGAGCTTTGGTTAAGCTTAGTTCTGGAATATAACATATTAACGAACTCGTCAGAAATAGAACCAGTAGTGTTCTAGGACGGGCAACTCATTACAGATAGGATCAGTAATATCCTAGTATGAGTAGCAGAATGAAATAACATCTCGATAGACACATTTACATTCAAGTATTTGTCTCTATATTTTGAAATATCTTTTCTGTGACCTGACACTTAATCTGCTATTTGCAGAAGTACTGGACAATGAGTGCCAGAAATAGAAGAGGTAATACTGACCCGGATATAGAAGCTCTATTTATGAAATATAGAAATCTGGGTGGAAAACCCTTCTCGGGCGAAGAATCTATTATGAGAACATATGCTTGGATTCGTTCGACTGAGAAAATCTTTGAAGCATTAAAGCTGAGGGATGACCAGAAAAGATTACTGGCCTCCTGGGCACTCAAAGATGAAGCTTTGTTCTGGTGGGATTCAGTCATCAAGGATAATCCAGAAGGTGATATCACATGGGACAGATTCAAAGTGATTTTCCTAGAAAGATTTACTCCTCCCGAAGCGACTGAGCGATTATGCGATGAATTTTCTTATCTGATACAAGGAGACATGACCATTCCTGAATATCATAAGAAATTCAATGAACTTTCTCACTTTGCCCCTCATCTAATTGAAAATCCAAAGAGGAAGAATTTGAGATTTATCAACGGGCTTCAAAGAAAATATCAGAACAGTGTAATGAGGAATGTGAAGCTTCCTTTCTCTGAAATAATATACATGGCTTACCAGTACGAAGATTTAGACAAGAAAGGTATGCTACAGTACGAAGAAGAAGTCAGCTCTAGTAATAAAATTGAGTCTGAAACTGTTCGTCCTGAGGCCAGTACAATGTCTGAGATCAGCGAGGAGCCCAAAGTCAATCGAAAAAGGGCCAGATCCGAAAAAGAACCAGCGACGACTGCCATATGCAATAACTGCCATATGAAAGGGCATTTGTCGATAAACTGCGGACCCTTAAAGAAGCGATTAAAAGGTGGAATTCAATCCAAAGAAGGATTTCAACCGAATAGAAAATGCAATCTCTGCCATCAGGCTGGTCACGTAAAGCAAGATTGCTGGCAGTTGAAAAAGACTGAAATAGTTAAAGTGAATGAAGTAGCAGAAACTTCTGATCCCTCAGCAAGTCAAGGAAGATCTGATGTTTTAGAAGGAATGCTTACTGTCAAAAACATTCCAGTCAAAGTATTGTTTGACACAGGCGCATCACGAAGCTTTATTGCAAAGAGTGCAGTCAAGAAGTTGTATTTGAAATTGAGGAAGCTTAAAGAACCAATGACTGTCCGAAATCCAGTTGGAGGTTCCATCGATCTCAGTTGGGTTTGTAGGGTGCCTGTCTCTTTTTCCTGCTACAAATTCCCTACTATCTCTATCGTCATGAATTTTAATGAATTCGATCTTATTCTGGGATTGGATTGGCTAACCAAATATGAAGCAGAGATTAGATACGCCGACAGGGTCGTAAAGGCAAAGATAAAATCAGGTGGTTATATAACCATTCCCTGTGAAGGTCAGAAAGCTAATAGAAAAGACTTCTGGGCAGCTTTGGATGTTTCTTCAGCTCAAATAGAAAATATCCCTGAAGTCACAGAGAATATTCCTGACCTCATCAAAGACATTCCTGTGGTCAAAAATTATGCGGATGTATTTGAAGAAGTTGTTCGCTTACCCCCGCAGAGAGAAATAGATTTCAAGATTGCTTTGATTCCGAATGCAAGGCCGGTAGTTCAGGCTATTCGAAGAATGTCCTTGAAAGAGAAAGAGGAATTAGACAATCAAACACGACAGCTAGTATGGAAAGGTCTGATCAGGCCTAGTTTCTATGATTCGGGAGTAGCAGTGGTGTTTGTCCCAAAATCTGACGGTACTCTACGTCTATGTGTAGATTATCGTGATTTGAACAAGAAGACGATAAAGAATAAATATCCATTGCCGCGGATTGATGATTTGTTGGATCGTCTGAATGGAGCACAAGTATTCTCAAGAATGGACCTAGCTACAGGCCTCCATCAACTTCGAATTGCCGAAGAGTGTGTTCCAATGACAACATTCAGAGGTCCCGACTTATTCTACGAGTGGTTAGTAATGTCGTTCGGCTTATGTAACGCTCCTGGTTACTTCGTCGATCTGATGAATAGAGTGTTCAGAGGGGTTTTGAATAAATTTGTTCTGGTTTTCATTGACGATATTCTAATCTTCTCTAAATCAAAGGCCGAACACGAAAAGCATCTGGAACAGGTTCTGGAAATCCTCAGAAGGAATGTTTTGAAAGCCAAACTATCCAAATGTATATTCTGGCAAGATGAAGTAAAATTTCTGGGCCACGTCGTACTGAAAGAAGGAATTGCTGTGGATCCAAGTAAAATCACAGCTATTCAGAATTGGAAGCAGCCCAGTACTCCTACAGAAGTCCGCAGTTTTCTCGGATTGGCTAGCTATTACCGGAAGTTCGTTAAAAACTTTTCGAAGATATCTGGTCATTTAACGAAGCTTACTAAGAAGCACTCAAAATTCAAATGGACTCCAGAAAGTGAGGAGGCTTTTGAAGAGCTAAAGTTAAGACTAACGACTGCTCCAGTGTTGACCATCATCGATGGCAATCAGGATTTGAAAGTCTGGACTGATGCTTCTAGAGAAGGCCTTGGCGCAGTCTTAATTCAAAGGGGTCAAGTGATTGCTTATGCTAGCCGTCAGCTGAAGCCACATGAAAAGAACTACGTAACTCATGATCTTGAGTTATTGACTATAGTATTCGCTTTGAAAATCTGGAGGCATTATCTTCTGGGTGAGAGATTCGAACTGTTTACAGATCATCAGTCGCTGAAGTATCTGTTCACCCAGAAGGACTTGAATCTGAGACAACAACGTTGGCTGTAGTTTCTTGCAGCATATGACTTTGAAATTATATACACTCCAGGGAAAGCCAATGTCGTGGCCGATGCGTTAAGCCGAAAGAATGAGATGATCGCCAGTTTTATTATCACAACTTCATTAATGGATAAAATGTCTGCTCTTCAGAAAGATGATCACTTCATTCAGAAGATTAGAGAGATAATTCAGAAAGGCAAACCCTCGAGTTTTCAAGTTGATGATGAGGGGTTTCCAAGGCTGAAAGGTCGAATCTGTGTTCCTAACATTCCTGAGCTCCGAAAGGAAGTACTGGATGAATGCCATAAGTCAAAACTTAGTATCCATCCGGGAGTAAGCAAAATGTATAACGACATCAAACGCACCTTCTGGTGGATGTCGATGAAGAGGGACATTTCTCTATATGTTAGCCGATGCCCTACTTGCCAGCTAGTCAAGAGCGACCAACAGAAACTGGATGGATTGTTACAACCGCTAGATGTTCCTGGTTGGAAGTGGGAACATATTTCCATGGACTTCATTGATGGTTTGCCCAGAACCAGAAAAGGGAATGATAGTATTTGGGTGATCGTAGATCGCTTCACAAAGACCGCCCATTTCATACCTGTCAGATCAAACAGAACTGCTCAGAGTCTGGCGCAGATTTATTTCAAGGAAATTGTTAGACTACATGGAGTGCCGCACAGTATAGTCAGTGATAGAGATACAATATTTACTAGCAAATTCTGGGAGGCATTTCAAGTCGAGCTGGGAACGAAGCTGAACTTGAGCACCGCTTATCATCCTTAGACAGACGGTCAGACTGAGAGGGTGAATCGTATACTAGAAGATCTATTGCGGGCTTGTGTTCTAGATTTTGGTGGGTCATGGGAAGACCATCTGCATTTGGCTGAATTCTCATATAATAACAGCTACCAGGCGAGCTTGACAATGTCGCCATTTGAAGTGTTGTATGGTAGACCGTGAGGATCTCCTACTTGTTGGGTCGAACCCGGTAATAGACTCGTGTTGGGACCAGATATGATCCGAGAAGCTGCCGACAAAGTCGATTTTATTAAGAAGCGATTACTCACCGCTCAAAGCCGACAAAAGAGCTATGCCGATAGAAGAAGAAGAGATATATCCTTTGCTGTTTGCGACTATGTATATTTGAAAGTATCGCCGATGAGAGGAGTTATCCGGTTCGGTAAAACTGAAAAGTTGGCGCCCAAATTCATTGGTCTATTTCCTATTCTGGAACGGATTGGAACTCTCGCTTATAGGGTTAAATTGCCTGATTGGTTGCCTGGAGTTCATGATGTATTTCACATATCTCAACTTCGAAAGCACGTTCATGATCCAGACTTGATCATGGAAGAAGCAGCGCAACAGGATATTGAAATTATCCCTGAATTAGCTGTGAGAAGAGAGCTGCTAAAGATCATCGGTAAAGAAACCAAATAACTGAGGAACAAGAAGGTTCACTTAGTCAAAGTACAATGGAGTGGAGATCCGCGAGATTGTACTTGGGAAACTGAGGAGAGCATTCAGAAAGCCTATCCTAGATGCCGAGTGGATATCTCTGATTGACTCCGGTGCAAGGTACATTTACCATACTTTGCATTACCAATTAGTTCTCTACTCTGTTGTTATTTTCTTTCCATGGATGTGCACTTTTAATTCTATAGTCTGAATGATTTTAAAAGAAAAATAGAAATTGATTTGTATGATTTTGAAAAGTTAACAACAATTTGATTGTTGTTTGTGTTGTGTGATAGTAGATTTGATTAATTAAATTATTAAAACGATAGTTAATTTAATCAACAATAGAATGAATGGTAGGATTTATTCGATTAAATCACACATTGAACTGATTGGAAAATAAATAGAAATATATATGTGTGTATTATATATGTTTGAATAGGTAAATGGATTAGCTGTTGAGTAAAGATTTTATTTGCGTGCCCAATAAATAGGTAAACCTTAATTAGTTGGATGCGAAATATTATTATATCAACTCCTGTGAATGCCATTGGATGCGCAGTGCTGGTTATTCTGTGTGTAAAAATAAACGTCACCATAGGATAGTAGCAATTAATTTTGAACTACACTACATGGCATACTTCTGGAAGATAGGCATACTTCATCATATACCACATAAGAATTTGGAGCTTGTGTGACGAGGTGGAAGATTTACCATACGAGCGAGAGGCTTGTATGGCGATGACTATATTTTACAGGTTGAACTGATGACTGATATGGACTATTTAAATTGTAATGATAAAATTGCCAGATTAATAAAAACCCCACACGGGTCTGGAGTTGATAATAATCACGTCTCTCTAGTTATTAGATACGGCACATGGACTATTTGTTTCCCACACGGGATGAGGTGACGAGGATTTATCCTCTGGAGCATTTAAAATACACACTCCCTCAGGCTTTGACAGGGTGACGAGAATTTATTCTCTAGAGTTATTATCTATACACGCTCCCCTGTAAACACCAGAATATATCACTATAAATATGTGTATGCTTATTAGGATTTATTGGGTACCTAACACGGATCAATAAATTTTCAAACCCCTCCCCGTACAAAGGAGGTTATGGCGAAATTTTTCGAAAATTCCGGGTGTTAGCCAAAATTTTGAAGAATTTGAAAATTCTCAGAAACTGAAAAGTTGGAGAATTGAAGCCAGATTGAATGTAGGGTTGATTAATCAAACCACTTTCGACTTTGTTCCTTTTCGGGGACGAAAAGTTTTAAGTGGGGGAGATTGTAACGACCCGGAAAATCTGAACCAATTTAAAAATTTTAAATTGGCTAAAATAATGGATTTTAAATATTTAAAATAAATATTTTAAATAATAGCGATGAAAAGTGGGTTGGAATCGACAATTGAAAATGAATATAATTAATTCTAATTATAAACAAGGCCTGAAATGGCGCTGCAGTTTCAAAAATGGAATTCAAACTTTGTCGGACTGTACCGGGTGCAAAACAAAACGGATTTGAGCGAAACCAAAAATATTTATATCTGTTAGTGAATACCTTTCCAACGAATCTGAAAAATCGAATTTTCATAGCGGAAAGCAAAATTATGGCCAAATGAATTTTCAGAAAGGTCGCTATGGAATTTTTATAGCCCGTGAAATTGGCCATTTTGCATATGACCTCGGAATTCGACGAGACCACTTTTGTTGGATCCAGGATCTGAAGTTATTGCTAGGTTTCAAATTTCATAATTTTTGAAGCTAGTAAGTGAGCGTGGCAAAGGAAAACGTGTTTTGGTCAATTACAGTTAAATTGGATCGACCAGAAATGGGTCTTTTTGCAAACAGTCTCAGAATTCGACGAAACTAGTTTTGTTGGGACCATATCGTCAAAACATAGCTAGATTTATTTTTCTGGAATTTTTCGAATCAGTTTGTGGTTCTGGCAAATTGAAATATACGTTCAAATTGAATATTGAATGTTATATATTTTAATTTGAAGGAAAACTGACTGAAAACAGTCGAATGGGCCTACGAAACATATCCCATTGTGTTCGGAATTGGGGTAAAATGCTAGGGATGACAGTTGTTGGGTTCAAATTGGGGTTCGTGGCATAAAACAAATCATTTTCGAATTAAAAGGATTAAAATAATAATAAAATATAAACTAATTATCTATAAAACCCTCCACCCTCATTCAAGAAACCCTAGCCGCCATCTCCTTCAACCGACGGTCAAAACCGCTCGAAAATAAATTCCCAAATCGCCACCAAATTAGATCTAGGTTCTGAAGAGTAAATTACAGAGATTCGAGAGTACTTCCATTTGATACGGGTATGATCGAATATCGTGGGGGCAATCGCGAGTTATAGCGCTGGGAAGTGGTTCGGCTTAGGTCGATTTTGGTGGCTGATGGCGCCTTCGAGCACGGCGTGGTGGTTGCAGTAGGGGGTGGTCATGGTGGCGCGTCGTGGGGTGTGGTTGGATGAAGGTCCGATTTGACCTGGTGGCGGCGGCGAAGGGATTTCCAGAAGAGCAGATGTCGGGGGTTACAGGGAGTCGATTTTGAAAGAGGTAGCGTTTTTAAATGCTATATTAAGCGTTGTTAATTAGGTTAATTTTAATTTAATTATCCAAATTAGTAATTAACGCCAATATGATCATATCTTTTTCATGTGTTGATGAAATTCAGTGAAACAAGAGATAGTGGACTCATGTGGACGTCTTCTACATTTTAGAAGAGACCGCATATTTTTCTGAGCCTTCTGCTATTTTTGGTGGAGTGGAACCCAATGTGAAATTTCTAATTTATAAACGATATGGAAAACGACGATGTATAAATTATATAATCGATGTATGAGTTATATAAGTGTTGTACACCTCATGTATAAGCGTTGTATAAGTTGTACGTTCGATGTATAAGTTATATATGCGTTGTAAAAATTATATATGTGTTGAAATAGAAGTAAATTGCTATATATATATACATATATATATATACGCCCTTCGTCCACAAACCATGGACGATATTTATTGGTTGTGATTGGTGTGAAAATTGATTGATAGCGAATGGTTGATTGGGATTGTTTGTGGTTGATATTGATTGATTGTGGTTGAAAAATACCCGTTTGTGATTGAGAAATATTTGGTTGAAACCACATAGGATTAGTTTGTGGAAATGAAATAAATATATACATGCCGCCTGCGTGCGAACTATATGCATGATCCCCATTGTCAAAAAACCACGAGGTTTTAAGGTAGAGCGAGGAGTCGTACTAGGGACGGTCCTGGTTTTAACTACCCTACCGTTATGCTGCCGAAATTTTGAATAATATTCATGTGTTTGAATTATTTTCATTTGCTGAAACTATATTTATTCGTTGTATAGAAAACCTTCATGTGTTGAATCAATATTCATTCGTTGATTAGAAATTCATGTGTTGAATGGTATTCGTGTTTTAAATATAAAAATCACATTTTTATCTATATATATAAACTATAGAAAACCTTCATGTGTTGAATCGATATTCATTCGTTGAATTGAAATTCATGTGTTGAATGGTGTTCGTGTTTTAAATATAAAAATCACATTTTTATCTATATATATAAACTATAGAAAACCTTCATGTGTTGAATCGATATTCATTCGTTGAATTGAAATTCATGTGTTGAATGGTGTTCGTGTTTTAAATATAAAATCACATTTTTATCTATATATATAAACTATAGAAAACCTTCATGTGTTGAATCGATATTCATTCGTTGATTAGAAATTCATGTGTTGAATGGTATTCGTGTTTTAAATATAAAAATCACATTTTTATCTATATATATAAACTATAGAAAACCTTCATGTGTTGAATCGATATTCATTCGTTGAATTGGAATTCATGTGTTGAATGGTGTTCGTGTTTTAAATATAAAATCACATTTTTATCTATATATATAAACTATAGAAAACCTTCATGTGTTGAATCGATATTCATTCGTTGAATTGAAATTCATGTGTTGAATGATGTTCGTGTTTTAAATATAAAAATCACATTTTTATCTATATATATAAACTATAGAAAACCTTCATGTGTTGAATCGATATTCATTCGCTGAATTGAAATTCATGTGTTGAATGGTATTCATATTTTGGAAATAAATCGTTTTATAATAAAAATCACATTTTATCATCTATATGAACTGTATAAAATAATCCCGTTTTGAAAGAAATTGTTTTATAATAAAAATCCTATTTTTATTACCTATATGAACTATATAAAATTATAGATTTTTGAAATGAATTTGTTTTACAATAAAAATCACATTGTTATTATATAAATGAATTGTTAAAAATAGTGAAGTGTTGAAATAGAAGACAGTTAGATAAAAATACCATTTTTACCAAATGTATGAAAAGAATATAGTTTTGAAATCGAAGAATCAATATATATATAAATAGAATTAAAATATATCGAATAACGACGCTGTAGTGCCTATTTTGAAACCGTGATTTCAAACGATTATACCGGGAGATCTGACCATCGGATTTTCCTGAAATCGCAACCGTTGGGTTCGCTTTGGAAATATCTTTCCAACGGCACCAACTTTGTAAAAATCCAGCGGTTGGATTGTCTGGAATGTTTAATTCAAATCTGAAGAAAAACAATGCCAGAATCGATTATATTTTTATATATATAAATATAATTATATTTAATCGAATAACAACGCTGCAGTTTGTATTTTGAAATCGAAACTTCAAACGATTATACCGGGAGATCCGACCGTCGGATTTTCCCAAAACTGGAACCGTTGGATTCGTTTTGAAAGGATCTTTCTAATGATGTAAATTTTGTGAAGATCCAACAGTTAGACTTTCAGATATGCGTAAATCAAATCTGAAGAAAAACAGTGCCAGAATCGATTTTATTTATATATAAATATATATAAATATAATTATATTTAATCGAATAACGACGCTGCAGTTCGTATTTTGAAATCGAAACTTCAAACGATTATACCGGGAGATCCGACCGTCGGATTTTCCCAAAACCGGAACCGTTGGATTCGTTTTGAAAGGATCTTTCTAATGATGTAAATTTTGTGAAGATCCAACGGTTAGATTTTCAGATATGCGTAAATCAAATCTGAAGAAAAACAGCGCCACGGCCGCGTTATCGCCCGAAGCGTCGATTTGAATAAATTGGCTATTTTAAAATAAATAAAAATAGCGATAAATCGTTGTAGAATATTATAAACGATATGGATGTGATTTAGAAATTAAATGAAGGTTGGCTAAGTCGAATGGCTTCCTGGGTGTTGATCTGATGTTGGTTTCGGCCTTCGGGGTTAATATTTGGGAAATCGTTCTCTTACTGATTAATGGTTAGTGACTAATGAATAGAAATGATGCGGGTATATGTTAGTGTTGCACTTGTTTATTATATACGCGAGTTGCTCAGAAAGATCGGGTTTATCCCATTCTGAATAACTGAATCGACGATAAGAAATCGAAGACGAAGACGGTGGTCGAAGACCGGAGATCTTCACCTCGTTTGGATGGTAACCGAGGTCCTGATTGGGAGGCATCCCGAAATATGGATAATGATTGGTGATCGTCCAGACGTACGTGGTGATCGATGGGTTTGCGAGGTATATAGTGCCTCCGGTTTCGTTCAGACCCAGAACGAACTTGTAAATGGACTGTGTGTCTGACATTAGATTTTATTCTATGTTGATTGATCTCTATTAAATATACATATGTTTGGCGGCGGATAATTTATTATTTTGCTTAACGCCCTTCTCTGAAACGCACGAGCTCAGAGGTTGTATATCGATGGACATCAGTCGCATGGCATGAATTGCTAGTGTGGCATGCCTAAGTGGCAAATGATCAGGGCTTCTGTTGAAAAGCAAAGTTTTGTGGTGATGATTAAAGCCCCGCCTGTGTGGCGTAGCTTTGTGTATAACGTAAAATCGCGAGCCTCACACCCCAGTATGAACCAAAACGGGAGAGGACATCAAGGAGGGCCTGCGTTTCTTTCTAGCTAGAAGTGGCGTCAGTGGTTTTACACGCCCTGACGAGTTTGACTTATGTGGTTGTTGCTGTTGCAAGGCGCCTCGGTTTGATCGGACGATCCGGGTTCGATGGAGTCATTCGTTGGCTCGTTTACGCCCCCAAAGGGCGGGGAGACGTAGTGTTCAGGCATAATAATCCACATCGGTGGACCGGCCCTGACGATCCAAGGGGCAGTTGCGGCTGCTCCTGAGACACGGGCTAGAGCGTCTCGAATTCGGTAAGGACTATCTTTTGCCTTGGTTCAGGACGGAAATCCAATTTCCAAATACGACATCGTGCGGTTTTGATTGTATATATATATGGCGACATGATATATGTTACCCATTCCGCCTATGATTGATAGTTATGATTCAAATTGTTTTTGAAACATATAAACACTAGTAATAATATCAAATGCTTTTGTTTTATTCGTATCAATCATATTTTGGCCATTATAAGGTAAAACTCTATCCTCCGGTTTGCGTTGCATTGTGTGATGGGAACTGAGTCTTATAATGACTTCATTTTATAAAAAGCATTGCGATGTTTAAAAGAAAGATTTGTTTTTAAAGCACTGGCAATCCGATGGAGTAAACTCGTTCCACGAAAGTGGCGTGGTCCTGTGATTAGCCATATATTAAATGTGTTGAGTAGATTTCTCATACCAGTCCCATGACTGACTCGTAGTTTGTTTCACTTTCAAACTCAGGTGCCCCTTTTTCTACACGGACAGCCTTGTATTCGGGTTTAACTGGCTTTCTCTGGATAGCTGGAGCTGAAGATGGATTATATCATTTATCTCTTTTTATGCTGTTCAGCTCCTATTGTACATATTATGTTTGTTTTCCGCTGTAGACATTTATGTATAGCTGAACTGTATTTGTACTAAGTATGATCATGTATACTGTGTAACTCTGATGATTACGTTTATCCAGTGTATTCTATTGTACATTATCTGGTGTATTTATTTATTTCTATTCTGCTATTATCTGTTTCTGTGTTACATTCCAAAGATAACCCTTGTCTCCATCAGTACGGGATTTGGGGTCGTCACAGAGATCGATGGATATGCGAGGAATAAGGTTCCTCCGGTTTCGTTCAGACTCAGAACGAACTTGTAAATGGACTGTGTGTATGACATTGGATTTTATTCTGTTTGATTGATTTCTATTAAATATATATCTGTTTGGCGGTGGGGAATTTATTCTCTTGCTTAACGCCCTTCTCTGAGACGTACGAGCTCAGAGGTTATATATTGATGGATATCAATCACATGGCATGAATTTCCTGTGTGGCATGCCTAGGTGGCAAATGATCAAGGTTTCTGTTGAAAAGAAAAGTCTTGTGGTTGATGATCAAATCATGGCCTATGTGGCATAGCTTTGTGTATAGCGTTAATTCGCGAGCCTCGCACCTCGGTATGAGTCAAAAACAGGATAGTGACTGCAGGGGGAGCACGGTGTTTCTTTCTAGCTATGGGTGATGTCAGTGACCTACAATCCCTGACATTTATATACTTTTTACATGTGTGGTTGTTGGATGCGAAGCACCTCAGATATAGGTCAGAACGGACCGAGAAACGTGTGTTCAGGAATTGCCAATCCTCAAAAGTAAGAGAGGATCAGCCCTGAAGATCCAGGATCGCTGTGTGTGGTCCTGAGACGTTTGCTAGAGTGTCTCGAATGGAGGGGAGCTTGCCCCTTGCCTCGACTCATGATGGAATCCAATTTCCAATACATGACATTTCGGTTTTTTTGTAGAGCCTAGTATGGCGATATAGTGGTATGGGGCACTTATGCCGTCTATGATTTATACATTATGATTGAAGTTGTTTTCTTCACTTATGTTAATAATAAAAGATGGAAGTTAGCGTATCAAGCATTCTTTGGCTATTATAAGGTAAAACTCTATCTTCCGGCTTGCGTTGCATTGTGTGATGGGACCTGAGTCTTATAATAGCTTCATTTTTCTTTATTTAGCATTGCGTTGTTTGTTTTATGCACCAGTATTCTTGGGAGGAAACCCGTTCCGTGTTATACGGCATGGTCCCTTGATTTACCGAACTTTAAAAATAAAGATTAATAATTGTTTTAGTTCTCACACCAGTCACATGACTGACCTGGAGTTTATTGTTTTAACCTAAACTCTGGGTGCCCTTATTTTCGACCCGGGCAGCTAGTAGTTGGGTTTTGCATATTTATATTCACAGGATCCTGGTTTACAGCTGGAACGATACTCGAAAAGCTCTGTATCCATGTATTTCTTTCAGTTGTGTGTTGTATTATTTTTCCACTACTATGTATTTAAATTTAATTTAAATCTCTGATATTCTCTGTTGTATAATATTTATCCATACTCTGTATATTCTTGTATTCTGATGGAATTGTTGTAATAAGCAATGAAATGTTCTTCTGTTTGTGTTCCGATGTGTGTCGTCCTCAAAGCAATCCGTTCTTTCCTTACCGGGGAAGTTCGGGTCGTTATAAAGTGGTATCAGAGCTTTGGTTTACAGAGATCGAGAACAAGACACATTAGAACCAAACGAAATAATTCATCAGAGATTGGATTAGCAATATCCAATAATAATAACTCATTAGAATGGGATCCGTAGTGTCCTTGAACGAGTGTAAAGAGTGAAAATTTTAAAATAAAAACGAAAACAAGTTTTGTTTTGAAAATTTAAACCATTTTATACGTATTTGAATATTTTATTTGTATTGAATTCGGACAATCGAATATATAAGGATTTTGCATATACGCATCATGAACATATATTCGAAGTTTTAATATACTTGATAGATATAGAATCACACTCTAGTCGCCCGAGGATGATTCTACTGATGACTATATAGCATCAGTAGTTTGTTTTCGAGTTTTGAAAGTGGGATTTCTATATATTTCCATTAGATGGTGTGAGAACCAAAACTAGATAGGTTTATTGTTGTGATTTGGCACCAAGAACATGATTTTCTGTATACATATAAAAATTATGAATTTGAAACGATAATCCACTAATTGATTGCTGATTGTGTTGTTTGATTATTGGTTTCATTAATTAATTTTTTTAACCATTTAGGCCAAATTAAACCGAATATTGAACTGTATTTAAAAATGATTACAATTGCAAGCATATACATGTATATCCATTGAACAGGTCATAGCAAGGAGGCTAGAGCCGAAGAATAAAGTTGTTTGCCCGACAAATAGATACATGTTTATTGTATTTCTTGGGGATTTGATGATTTTATGAGCCGCTTGGCTTTTTCTTTTTCTTTTGGATTGGTGAAGGCCATGGGAGGCTATTTGAAATATCCCCAAGCTCCCGGTACAGGGGAGGTTATAGCGAAATTTTTCGAAAATTTAGGGTGTCAGCCAAATTTTTGAAAATTTTGAAAAGTTCTTAGAAACTAAAAAGTTAATGAACTTAAGCCATAAAGAAAATAATGAAAGTTGAGTTGATTAGTTAAACAACTTTCAGCTTCGTTCCTTTTCGGGGACGAAAAGTTTTAAGTAGGGGAGATTGTAACAACCCGGAAATTCTGAGCCAATTTAAATTTTTATTTTGGTAATTTTGAAGAATTTTGAATATTTAAAATGGATTATTTTAAATCAACGAGAAATTTATTTTGAATAGAATTAGAATGTATATATTTATATAGATCGACAATAGAATATAAATGATTATTTTTAAATATAAAAGGATTTGAAAATGGCGTGGTAGTTCAAAATTTCGATTTCGGATTTCAAATTAATGTACAAGATCCAAAATAAACCGGATTTTAGCGAAACATATGATTTTTATTATATAAAAATCAATATAAAAATTCGATTTTTATATATATATAAAGTAGCGATAAAAATTCGATTTATATATATATAAAGTAACGATAAAAATTCGATTTTTTATAGGAAGTAGCGTTGTTAAAAATATAATTTTTAACACAAACCGTGTTGAACAGATCTCATTGGAAACACGACAAAGATTTTATATATATGAAGAGTCACAGTGTTTGGTTTGGCTAATCGGTGATAAATTCTCACTTTAAATTTTCTTTTCTAGTTAAAAATATATACTAGGATGCAGACGGTGCTTAGCAGCACTCGACACCCGTTGTCCACAAATCATGGACGACTGGTTCGATTTTGTTATGTTGTGAAAATTGATTGTGATGTGTTGAACGGAAATATATTCATGTGTTGAAATAAATTATTTATCGTTAAAAATATAAACTTAACGTGAATATGAATAAATAAATATTCATTTACAAATCAGACGATTTGTTTATGTACACCCATTTGAAGGATATTGATTGGGACGATAAATTTTACACATCGCCCAACTACACAAATAATATTCAGTGTTTGTGGATTGAAACCCCACACGGGTGTTGGGATGATATTTGGCATACACTAATCCCAATTTGTTTAGTTGTATGTCAATCGATAGGTTGACAGACTGTGTAAGCGTTAATTATTAATATTTAATGCTTATGTAGTTGTGTGGTGCACTTTGGATGATGGTTGATTAGTTATCGTTGCTATTATATACATGTGTTGTATGGAATCCATATAATTAACATTATATGGTAATTGATTGGGCCTCATTCCAATTTGGAAAATAAAGAATATTATAAAATAAAGATTCATGTGTTGAATAGAATAAATAGTCATGTGTTGACAATACTCATGTGTTGAGAATATTCATATGTTGAAACTTATCATGTGTTGAACGAAATATTTGAACAATAAAATTAACATCTTTATCATATATAAAATTAGAAACTAGCTGGAAACTAGTTAAGATGAGTGGTTTCCTAGGTATTGATCTGATGTTGGTTTCGGCCTTCAAGGTTAATACTTAGGGAATCATTCTCTTACTAATTTACGGTTGGAGTCTGATTAAGAATTAAACGATAGAAATCATAATTTTATGAAATATATTAAATAAAAAAATAGTCATGTGATTGACGATACTCATGTGTTGAGAATATTCATGTGTTGAAAGAAATATATTCATGTGTTGAAGAAAATATTCATTTGTTGAATAGAATAACGAAGTTTTTAAAATATATAAATCCGTGTTGATTAGATATGCGCCATTTTGACGCGAACAATATTTATATCGATTATATTCGGTTTTATAATAATACAGAAAAGGAAGTGATTTCAAAATCTAATATTTTGAAAATATTATCATTTATATATTAATGATATGGAATATTCAATTTTG
The DNA here is from genome assembly GCA_030737875.1 of Allium sativum. NCBI lineage: Eukaryota > Viridiplantae > Streptophyta > Magnoliopsida > Asparagales > Amaryllidaceae > Allium > Allium sativum. The sequence goes on from CM060916.1 coordinate 980,510,503, forward strand.
ATTTAAAATGAATATGAAGTTGAAATTGTTTTGAAAACGAATTTAAAATGATTTATAAAATATGTTTAGAATTGAAATCGACGAAATATATAATATTTATATTATATATGTCAAATGGCCTGAATAGAACGCGTCGCGCCTCGACAGTTCGCGAATTTCGACCATTGATTTCGAATTGGCGTTACGGGAGATTCGACCGTCGGATTCTCCTGAAATCGGAACCAATGGGTTTGTATCGAAAAGAGCTTTCCAATGAATATTAGAAATTTTGAAATCTAATGGTTGGATTTGGAATTATGTCCAAATCAGATTTGGAAAAGATCGCTGTAAGTGCAGTTCGGTGGCCGTTATTGAAAACCGACTGTACGGGCATTGATAAAATTATTAAAAATATCAATAATTTATGTAAAATCATAATGAATGATTTAGAAAGAATTGGGGTGAAAAATCCCATGTTTAAAAGGGATAAAATATATTTTTATCAAAATGAACTAGTTATGAACTAGAATTATAATCCAATGTATTTGAATAAATAAATTGGATTTGAAGTGGTTTTAAAAATAATTAGAATTTCCAATATACGAATTGGAATGGATTTGAATCGAAATTATCTTCGAAATATTTTGATGTTGGATTTTGTGATTATACATATATGGTGGTGGAAATTTGAAAGATATATTTATATCGTTATTTCCAATACGATATTTGTTGGTTTCAAAATTTGATATTGAATATAAGCCGATATATTTTCTATTCAGAGCCTTGTATTTAATATCAAATGAGATTTTGGGTTTGTCGTGAATGGTGTCTTAAATAACACTGTTCTTAAACCCAGTTTAGAAAAGAATTCATCTTTTAATTAAGATTTAGTGAAATTGTCCAGTTAATTGGTATTTAATTGGAAATGAATTGAAATTGGTTTTTGGGTTTATCGCCAGCGGTGTTTTGAATAACACCTGTTCTTTAACCCGATTATCAATGGAAAGTGATTTTGGGTTTATCCTGAACCGTGTTTTAGATGACATTGGTTCTTTATCCCAGTTAAAGACAGGTTATTGATTTTTGGGAAGATTAAAACTAAGTGGAGTTTTAATGAATCTTTAATTAGATTGAAATAATCGAGAATGGAGAATCACCAGTTTTGCTCCAAAGCGATAGTTAAATCTTTAATTAGATTTTAGTTAATTTTACCGGTAGCACCGTGGTGTTAGATATGGAGTATTACCAGTTTTGCTCCATGGGATGAATAGGTTGGGATTGGAAATAAAATAAATAATTACTTTAGTGTGGTTCGCTAATCCCGACTAGTTTGGAAAACCTTAACATGTTTTGAAATGATGTCCAATGGAAGATTAAAGAATAAATATAGAAGAATTTATCTTTGATAAAATTAATGGGAACCTTTCCCTAAGAATGTGAAAATTTGAATAAAAGAATATTCTGAATGGGAATGAGGCGTATGTTGTGTTTGTGTAACACTTGTTTATTATATACGCGGGTTATTCGGAAAGGCCGGGTTTATACCCATTCTGAACAATCGATTCAACGATAAGTCGAAGATGAAGACGGTGGTTGAAGACCGGAGTTCTTCACATTGTTTGGATGATTATTGATGATCTCGATTGGGCTGTACACCCAAAAGGAGGGAATCAGTTGGTGATCGTCCAGACGTACTTGGAGATCGATGGATATGCGAGGAATAAGGTTCCTCCAGTTTTGTTCAAACCTAGAACGAACTTGTAAATGGACTATGTGTCTGACATTGGATTTTTATTCTGTGTGATCGGTTTCTGTTAAATATATATATGTTTGGCGGCGGAGAATTTACTCTCTTGCTTAACGCCCTTCTCTGTGACGTACGAGCTCAGAGGTTATATATTGATGGATATCAATCGCATGACATGAATTGCCTGTATGGCATGCCTAAGTGGCAAATGATCAAGGCTTCTGTTGAAAAGCTAAGTCTTGTGGTTAATGATCAAAGCACGACCTATGTGGCAAAGCTTTGTGTATAGTGTTAATTCGTGAGCCCCACACCTCGGTATGAGTCAAAAACGGGATAGTGACTGCAGGGAGAGCACGAAGTTTCTTTCTAGTTATGGGTGATGTCAGTAACCTACCAGCCCTGACATTTGTATACTTTTTACCTGTGTGGTTGTTGGATGCGAGGCACCTCGGATATAGGTCTGAAAGGACCGGGTAACGTGTGTTCAGGAATTGCCAATCCTCAAAAGTAAGAGAGGACCGGCCCTGAAGATCCAGGATCGCTATGTGTGGTCCTGAGACATTTGCTAGAGTGTCTCGAATGGAGAGGATCTTTCCCCTTGCCTCGACTCATGATGGAATCCAGTTTCCAATACATGACATTTCGTTTTTATTTGTAGAGCCTAGTATGGCGACATAGTGGTATGGGGCACTTATGCCGTCTATGATTTATACATTATGATTGAAGTTGTTTTCTTCAATTATAGTAATAATAAAAGACTGAATTTAGCGTATCAAACATTCTTTGTCTATTATAAGGTAAAACTCTATCCTCAGGCTTGCGTTGCATTGTGTGATGGGACCTAGGTCTTATAATAGCTTCATTTTTCTTTATTTAGCATTGCGCTGTTTGTTTTATGCACCGATATTCTTGGGAGGAAACCCGTTCCGTGTTATACGGCGTGGTCCCTTGATTTACCTAACTTTAAAAATAAAGATTAATAACTGTTTTAGTTCTCAAACCAGTCACCTGACTGACCTGGAGTTTATTGTTTTAACCTAAACTTTGGGTGCCCTTATTTTCGACACGGGCAGCTAGTAGTTGGGTTTTGTAGATTTATATTCACAGGATCCTGGTTTATAGCTGGAACAATACTCGAAAAGCTCTGTATCCGTGTATTTCTTTCAGTTGTGTGTTGTATTATTTTTCCGCTGCTATGTATTTAAATGTAATTTAAATCTATGTTATTCTCTCTTGTATAATATTTATCCATACTCTGTATATTCTTGTATTTTGATGGAATTGTTGTAATAAGCAATGAAATGTTCTTCTATTTGCGTTCTGATGTGTGTTGTCCTCAAAGTAATGTGTGCTTTCCTTACCGGGGAAGTTCGGGTCATTATAAAGTGGTATCAGAGCTTTGGTTTATAGAGCTCGAGAACAAGACACATTAGAACCAAATGAAAGAATTCATCAGAGATTGGATTAGCAATATTCAATAAGAATAACTCGTTAGAGATGGGATCGGTAGTGTCCTAGAACGTGTGTAAAGAGTGAAAATTTTAAAATAAAAACGAAAACAAGTTTTGTTTTGAAAATTTAAACCATTTTATACATATTTGAGTATTTTATTTGTATTGAATTTGGTCAATCGAGTATATAAAGATTTTGCATACGCGTGATGAACGTATATTCGAAGTTATAATATACTGGATAGATATAGAATCACACTGTAGTCGCCCGAGATGACTATATAGCATCAGTAGTTTGTATTCGAGTTTCGAAAGTGGGATTTCTATATATTTCCATTAGTTTGGTGTGAGAACCAAAACTAGATAGGTTTATTGTTTTGATTTGGCACCAAAAACACGATTTTCTGTATACATATCAAAATTATGAATTTGAAACGATAATCCACTAATTGATTGCTGATTGTGTTGTTTGATTATTGGTTTCATTAATTAAATTTTTTAACCATTTAGGCCAAATTGAACTGAATATTGAACTGTATTGAAAAGTGATTACAATTACATGCATATACATGTATATCCATTGAACAGGTCATAGCAAGGAGGCTATTTGAAATATCCCGAAGGTCCTGGTGCAGGGGAGGTTATGGCGAAATTTTTCGAAAATTTAGGGTGTTAGCCAAATTTTTGAAAAATTTGAAAGGTTCTTAGAAACTGAATAGTTGAAGAACTTAAGCCATAAAGAAAATAATGAAAGTTGAGTTGATTAGTTAAACAACTTTCAGCTTCGTTCCTTTTCGGGGACGAAAAGTTTTAAGTGGGGGAGATTGTAACAACGCAGAAATTCTGAGCCAATTTAAAAATTTTATTTCGGTAATTTTGAAGAATTTTGAATATTAAAATGGATTATTTTAAATAACAACGACGAGAAATTTATTTTGAATAGAATTAGAACGTATATATTTATATAAATCGACGTTCGAATATAAATATTTATTTTTAAATATAAAAGGAATTGAAAATGGCGCGGTAGTTTGAAATTTCGATTTTCAAATTAATGTACATGATTCAAAATAAACCGGATTTTAGTGAAACCAAAAATATTTGAATCTATTTGAAAATATCTTTCCAACGAATCCGAAAAATCAAAATTTCATAGCGGGAATCAAAAGTTACGTTCAGTTGAAAATTCAGAATAGTCGCTATGGAATTCTGGCCCTTAAAAATGGAAATTTTGCAAACGACCTCTCTTTTCGACGAAACCCGTTTTGTTGGATCCGGGATGTCAAATTATTGTTAGATTCCAAAATTCGTAATTTTTCGAATCAATATGTGAGCGTGGCGAAGGAAAACGCGTTTGACCAGTTTCAGTTGATTTTAATCGACTGGAAAATGACAATTTTTCAAATGGTCTCAGAATTTGACGAAATTAGTTTTGTGAGGACCGTATCGTCAATACGAAGCTAGAAAATATTTTTCGGGAATTTTTAGAGTCCTTATATGGCCCCAATAAATTGAAATGTGCATTCAAAATCAATATATAGAATTATATTTTGATTTTAACGAAAACTGATCGTAACAAGCGAATTGGCTTGCGAAACATATCCCTCTGTGTTCGGAATGGTGTTAATTAGCTAGGGGCGACAGTCATTGGGTCTCGATTGGTGTTGGAAATAAAAGTCAACATTTTGGAGAAAAAGTAAAAATAAAAAATAGTAATTTAATTTATATAACCACCTTAACACCCCTCTTTTTGGTTTCTCTCTTCACGTAAAAATTCAAAGAAAAAAAAAGAAGGCTGATGGAACCCTCAGCCCTAGGTAGTCGCCGCCCTCAATCGCGACCCCCCTCCTCAGACGGCCGTCGGTGATCCATCCCCGCCCCGTCCCCTCTGCTACGCCTCTCTCTCTTCTACCCTCCTCCTCCAATCGACGCTCCACCGCCCAGTCCACCACTAACCAACCGTTGCCGGTCATTGGGACCTTCGCCTCCGACTGAGCAGGTCCCAACGCCCCTCCTCGGCGCCACCCCGACCCTTCCTTGCCGCCAAGCCCTCCGACGAGCGAAGTTCAGTGAGTTTTTAATTACAATTTTATTTTATTTTCTTTAATTCTGTAATGTAATCATTTGTATGAAAATAAAATTGTCATTTTTATGCAATGTAATCATTTTTATGTTAATAAAAATATCAATTTTAAGTAAAGTTATCATTTTTATGTAAATAAAAATATTATTTTTGTATAGGTAAATGGCGAGAGAAAAGTTTAGATTTTTAGTTATATTAAGATTGTCTTTTTAGTTAAAAAAAGGTTTGATTTCTAAACAAGAAAAGATTAGATTTTTAATTTATAAAAGGTTGAATCTTTATATGAAAGTGATTTAAAAAAAATGTGTTCTTTCATTATATGAAGTGAAATATAAAAGATTTGATTTTGTTTATTTGAAAAGATAGGAATTTTATAATGAAGTAACAAATATAAAAATATAATTTTTATATATATATAGTGAGGTAAAAATATAATTTCTATGTATGTAGAGAAGTAAAAATATAACTTTTATTAAATACTAGCAAGATAAAAATATAATTTTTATCATGGAAGTAGCGGTGTGAAGGAGTGATTTTTACATATGTAGTAGAGATATAAAAATACGATCTTTATATATAAAAATGTGATTTTTATATAGAGAATAACGAGGGAAAAATATGAATTTTATTATATGAACGTCGATATAAAAATTCAATTTATATATATATAAAGTAGCGATAAAAATTCGATATATATATATATAAAGTAGCAATAAAACTTCGATTTTTATATAGGAAGTAGCATTGTTAAAAATATAATTTTTAACACAAACGGTGTTGAACAGATCTCGTTGGAAACACGGCGAAGATTTTCTACATATGAAGAGTCGTGGTGTTTGGTTTAGCTAATCGGTGAGAACTTCTCACTTTAAATTTTCTTTTCTACTTAAAAATATATACTAGGATGCAGACGGTGCTTAACAGCACCCGACACCCGTTGTCCACAGACCATGGATGACTTGTTCGATTTTGTTGTGTTGTGAAAATTGATTGTGATGTGTTGAACGGAAATATATTCATGTGTTTAAATAAATTATTTATCGTTAAAAATATAAACTTAATGTGAATGTGAAAAAATAAATATTCATTTACAAATCAGATGATTTGTTTATGTACACCCATTTGAAGGATACGGATTGGGACGATAAATTTTACACATCGCCCAACTACATAAATTGAAACACCCCACCCTCCATTAAGGTCACTCACAAGTGACTGCCTTAACTTTGGTGGAGGTTTGTAAGTAAAAGTCACAGATAAAACACAAGACAGATATAAACACACACACAAACACACACACACACACACACACAAATATATATATATATATATATATATGCAGCGGAAAACATCAGACTTTTATTTCATAAAATACTTGTTCATACAACACATTTCCATAATTGTCTCATAACAACTTCCAAAACATTACAACATCATTTTTGTCTTGGTTTTTAAATGAAGAAGCATAAAACGTGATTAAAACTGCATAAATCCCCATAGAGTGTGACCAACAGCCATAGCCAAGGAAAGAGACTCCAAACCGTACATCAACTATCTTGAAGCTTTTAAAGAATTTTACTAAGTTGAGTTATTTCCTCCCTGTGGACCTGGGGCGGGGGGGGGGGAACGGAAGAAAAGAAGATGAAAGAAAATAGGGTCAGACATAAAGCCTGGTAAGTCTAGTGACTCTTCAGTATGAGAATAAGAATAAGGGCATGATAGGTATAAATTGGAAACAGGAAAGTATCATAAACTAAGATGAAGTAGTTTTGAAACGAATATACTATCGCACCCCACACTATATCTCTGCACCTACTTATATTATCTTTACTATCACCCCATGTTAGAGGTAAAGTGATCCCCTTTTCTAAAGATCTGCTCCTGCTAGCATAATTACATGTGTCTTACGCCCCCCAAGTATTGTAGATACCTATGCTGGCCCCACCATGGGGTGTATCAAGTCCCATGGTGGCGACCCGACACAAACCTTAGAATGCATAGGTTATACTACTGGTGCCCCCAGTGCCCTGTTTGTCTGCTCTGAAGTGTGTGCACTCCCGCACTCCTTTAGAACCCACACTGTTGCACCCACCGCCGTCGCTTTGACTGCTTACAATCAGCCCAGTAATCGTGCCCCACCCTGCCTTGTTTCAGGGTACCATGTTTCCTAATTGGGTTAATGCTGAAATGGGTCCCCGTTACTAGGTTTTTTTAGTCAAACATGTTAAGTGGTTAAGTGTCTGTATTTACCTAACCCCACCCATCAATTTCAATAACATGTTGAATTGGTTAAGTGTTTTAGTTAACTTAACCCTACCATCCTGACTTGTCTGTCTTAGCCTTTTAAAGCACCGACCACTCACAGTAGACAGATATTGTTATGGTTACTGGATGCGCCGGTCGGTTCCGGGCACATTTACACCGTAACTCAGTCTGACCTCGGGTCCTTATTGGGCTCAATGCTTAATCACCCACATTGGATAGGTATTGTTGTGACTATTGGACAGCCGGGCGGGTCCGGGAAGATTTACATCACAACTCAATCCAACCTCGTGTTAAGCATATTCGTATTTTCTAAATTTACATATCTGTCTTTATTACTGAATATATGTAAATTTTTCAACAATTAAATGTTATGGCCCACATTCCAAGTTTAACATTTTTGGTATAAGGATTTATACCGTTTAAATGCCACCAATTTTGGCATGTGACAAACATGCCAATTTCATATATCTTTATGTCAAGTTTTATTAATATCCCCAACGTTACCCCGCTTAAACATTAGGCTAACAATCTTAGCCTAATTTTCGTTCGCATAGTTTTAGCATATAATATTAGGCTAAAAATTTAGCCTAATTTAGCGCACACAAATAGGCATAAGAGAATTCATAAACATGATATTGGTGTAAACTTGGCATAGTCAATATGAACATCATAGGTGTGAACTTGCAAAATAGCCAACATGAATGTCATAGATGTGAACTTGCAAAATAGCCAATATACATATATGTGAATTTGCAGCATAGCCTAAATCAATTTACATATATGTGAATTTTCATTGAAATAAGGGTCTAACCAAATAGGTGTCACATGAATTATCATATGATTTAGACAACATAAGTCTAAACTTGTTTTTGGATCTAGGCATAACATCGAACATCACTAGCACATGACAAGAATATGACATTTTCATAAATATGTATAACTTTATGACAAGGGTGTGAACTAGATCCAATCGAATATCTAATTACAACATGGAACATGTACTAAAGTGGATCTTGACATGGATCCAATTAGGAACTTGCAACTTTTGTTTAAACATGGGGGCATATATATGAACATAACCATTTAGGCATAAAGACTTCTAGCATAAAGTATATACATGAGGTTCTAATCACAAACGACCTATATAATCACATAAACATGAATTATACAACTTGCTTGTGATGTTGTCATTCTAAAAGTACAATAGGATCAACGTCAATCTTAATTATACCACAAACATCCCAATTTCATTCGCAACACAATCATTTCAATACATAGATATTAATTAACATCGTCATTACATAATAGCACAATTCCACTTCCAATTTACATCGAATCAAGTCTTAGTTTTATTCTCATCGGAAAAATCACTATACTTACAAAGAACGACGAACTTGGATTCTGGATTCTGAATTTGATATGCTTTCCTTTGGGTAGACTAACGTTGTTTTGATTCGTGTTTTACTTTAGTATTTGCTTGTCTCTAAGCTTTCTAACTGACGACCACTCCTAGTTTCTTTCTAGCAGCATGACGGCTTTAGTATTATATTATTTGTGTGAATTTAGGGTTAGACTTGAGTTGTATTTATAGAATTTTAATCCGATTAGAGCCGTCGATGAAGCTAGAGTGAATCCGGACCATCCATCTCAAGAGAAGCCAATCAGAAAGTGATATGTAAGTCCTAGTGACACAGCCAAGCCTCAGAAATCGACTAGAACCTGACCAGGCCAGCCAGGGCCTAACCAAACAGGGTTTCAGGCCTGGGCGCACTTGGCAGGTGCGCCAGTGCTAAAATTGTACTGGCGCACTTCCCAAGTGTGCCAGTGCAATTTTGTTCTGGCGCACTTCCCAAGTGCGCCAGCGCATTCTGACTCGTTTCTGATTTTTCTGCCAAACTTCGTTCGTCCATATCTTCTTCATACGGTAACTGTTTTACGCAAATTTGGACTCTATTTCAAGTAGAATTTTGAGACGAATGCAATGGCGTAACCCATTTCCCTTGATTTCATCATTTAGAATTAATTATACTTTAATTTGTTAATTTACAGTTGACAGAAAATTCGAGGTGTTACATTCTCCCCTCCTTAAAGGATTTCGTCCCCGAAATCTTCAAGTCTAGGAGAATGTAAGTCCTAACATCCAATCGTCCATCTACTCAACCAACAAACATAGGCGTCCATTGTCCTTAAAAGACTTCTAATGCTTTATGATTATATGCACAGTGTGTGTATATGTCCTTAACTAATGCAAAATCAGGCGGTCTACTGATCCAGTTGACCTCCTTAATGCAAATCATGTAAGTGTCATGAATCCATTATGTATGAAAATTTGTCCTTACTCATAATTCTACATGATTGTGAAACCATCAATACAAATGCGACATACATATGACAACATATCAAGTTTCAACCACATACAAATATGAATACACATATGCATATGCAGTATGAAGTGATTGAGCCGATCTAAGACCTAGGTTGTGTGTGTATATGCATCCACGAGCAACCACCAGCAACCACTTGCAACCACTTGCAGCCATCAACCATAACATGTTTCAAATACATGTTTACATCCAAAGGGGTTTCTACCTAAGGATAAAGGATAATATCGAGGAGATATACCTAAAAAGATAGATACAAGCACAACTTAAGGAAAAAGAGAGATCAAAGATGTACCCTCAAAAAGAGAAGGGTAGGCCGCGCGTATTCTATCCTCAGTTTCCCAAGTCGCGTCTTCCTCGGCGTCGCTCCACTGAACCTTAACGAGCTTCACTTCGCGGTTGCGTAGCTTTTTGGTTTCAGTTCCTACGATTCGAGTTGGAACTCTCCTCACAGTTGCTTCGCGTTCCACTTCGGCTTCTTCTAGAATGCTTGGCTCCACCACTTCCGCTGATTCGTGTAGACATTTCCGAAGATGAGAAACGTGAAAGACGTTGTGAATTCCAGCCAATCTTTCAGGCAGATCTACTCTATAAGCCATTTTCCCAATCTTCTCGATGATAGGGAACGGTCCTACAAATCTTGGTGCTAGCTTTCCTGCGGATCCAAAGCGAACGATGTTCATTAAAGGGGATACCTTAAGGAAAACCCTGTCCCCAAACTCAAGGTCGGTCCTTCTTTTGTCGGCGTAGGATTTCTATCTGTCTTGGGTAGCCTTCATTCTCCTTCGTATCAAGTCCACTTTTTCTGAAGTCTCTCTAATCATGTCTGGCCCAAGTATAATCTTGTCAGTGGACTCCTACCAACAAGTTGGTGACCGGCAAGGTCTTCCATGCAAAGCTTCGAAGGGCTCCATACTGATGGTGGCTTGGTAACTGTTGTTATAGGCGAATTCCACTAAAGGAAGGTGATCCTCCCAAGTCCCTCCGAAGTCAAGAATGCACAGTCTTAGAAGATTTCAAGTACTCTATTCACCCTTTCTGTCTGACCATCAGTTTGAGGGTGATAGGCCGTGCTCAAACATAACTGTGTGCCGACAGCTTCTTGCAGACTCCGCCAAAATTCGCTTGAGAAGATGGGGTCTCTGTCACTCACTATGCTGGAGGGTATTCCATGGAGTCGAACTATTTCCTTGAGATAAAGAGAAGCTAGAGACGAAGCAGTCCTTCTACTCTTGATAGGTATAAAGTGGGCGCTTTTAGTAAGCCTGTCCACTATTACCCGAATGCTAGTATTGCCTCTTCTTGACCTAGGCAACCCATCAATGAAGTCCATTAAAATGCTATCCAACTTCCATTGCGGGACTTCTAGAGGATGAAGCAGTCCTCCAGGTTTCTTTTGTTCCGCCTTGACCTGTTGGCATGTCACGCACTTAGAAACGTAATCTGCCACGTCCTTCTTCATGCCGCTCCAATTGAAAGCTCTCTTTACATCCCTGTACATCTTGTCTCCACCTGGGTGTATTGTCATCTTGGAATGATGTGCCTCCTCGAGAACCTTCTTCACAAAATCCCTAGCTTGTGGGACGCATAGTCTTCCGTCTCGCCTTAGCCAACCCTTATCATCGATGGAGTACCAATTGAGGTGACTGGAAGTTTCACCCCTAATTAGTTGATCAATCACATCCACAAGCTGTGGGTCTTCTCATTGTGCGGCCCTTATCGAGACTAAAAGAGTGGTTCGTACTTCTAGGGATGCCAATAAACCAGGTATAAAATCTGAGGAGGGCCTAAAGTCAAAACCAGCTATATACTCCAAGCTTTGTCTTTCTACAAAGAGAGGGCTTAGGGTTAGTTTCTTTTTGCTCAACGCGTCTGCTACTACGTTGCCTTTTCCAGGAGTATAGGAAATTTCAAAGTCATACGAGGCAAGGAACTCCATCCACCTTTGCTGACTCAAGTTAAGATCTTTCTGCGAGAAAAGATACTTCAACGATTTATGGTCAGTATATAATTCGAACTTCTCACCTAGGAGATAATGGCGCCAAGACTTAAGCGCAAAGACGATGGCGGCCAACTCAAGATCGTGGGTTGGGTGGTTCTTTTCATGTACTTTCAATTGTCTTCCACCATAAGCTACTACCCTCCCTTCTTGCATCAGAACAGCGCCTAGCCACGTACCACAAGCATCCGTATATACTGTGAACATTTTACTTCCATCTGGCAAAGTCAGAACTGGGGCTGTTGTGAGAGCCCTTTTTAATCCTTGGAAGGCAAACTCACAATCCAAATCCCAAGTGAACACCAGATTCTTCTTTGGTAGCCTTGTGAGTGGAGCTGAGATTTTCGCGAAATCCCTAATGAATTTTCGGTAAAAACCGACTAGCCCAAGAAAGCTTCGAACTTCGGTTGCATTTCTTGGTATCTTCCAATCTTGCACTGCCACCACTTTCGCGGGGTCCACAGCCAACCCCTCTTTGGACACTATATGCCCTAGAAATCTTACTTCCTTTCTCCAAAAGTGGCACTTGGAGAATTTGGCTCTTAGCTGATGTGCACGGAGAGTATCCATGATCTCTTTCAGATGTTGAGCATGCTCTTCCTCATTCTTTGAGAAGATCAAGATATCATCTACGAAGACCACCACAAACTTATTGAGGAATTCTCTGAACACCCTGCTCATCAGGTCTACGAAATAAGCGGGTGCGTTCGTCAAACCGAAAGGCATGACAAGCCACTCGAAGAAACCGTCTGGGGTTCTGAACGCCGTTTTATCAATGCTATCTTCAGCTACCCTTAGCTGATGGAACCCAGTAGCCAGATCAAGTTGGGAGAAGACTGATGCACCTACAAGTTGATCAAACAAATCGTCTATTCGGGGAATCGGGTGTCTATTCTTCTTAGTCAGCTTTTTTAGCTCCCTATAGTCCACACAAAGACGTAGTGAACCATCTGCTTTGGTGGCGAACACCACTGGAGCACCCCATTCCGAGATACTCCTTCTTATAAACCCCTTCTCGAGAAGCTCCTTAACTTGCTTACTGAGCTCCTTTCTCTCCTTTGGAGAATGTGTGTAACAGGTAGAGCTACTGGCTTTGCATTATCAACAAGATATATGCGGAAGTCTATTTCCCGCTTTGGAGGTAAGCCTTTCACCTCTTCAAAGACATCCGGATATTCCCGGACTACTCTAACTGACTGCAAATTCTCAACAGAAGCGTCAAGCGACTCTAGATAACTAAGCATAACAGCATTCAAGGGATTACAAGAAATTTCTAGAGTGTTACCGAGCCGAGTCAAGAGCCTAACCACTCCTTTCTCACAATCAAGAATGGCACCATTACTGGATAACCAGTCCATGCCTAAGATCAGTCCATACCCTGAGAAGCCCAAAACAAAGGCACTACATCTAAATTCAACGCTTAGAATAGAGATTTTCAAATCCAAGCAAACCATCGACAAATAAGCCGAGCCCCCAATTGGATTTGAAAAAACCAAGGGATCTTCTACCATACTAGTGTCTAGGTGCAGAGATTCTACTAAAGTAGATGAAATAAAGGAGTGTGATGCACCAGAATCAAAGAGGGTGTGAACTGGATGATCATACAGATAAACTAAGCTTTCTACAGAAATATTTCTACCTCGTTCCTGTGGAGGTGCCACCAGCGCGGGAACTTGTCCGCCTGAGGTAGATCCAGTCCTCTGTCCCTGCCCCCGCTTCTTTGGGCAGTCCTTAGCCAAGTGTCCAGTCTCGCCACAACTGAAGCAACCACCATTCATCTTTGCCTTCTTCTTTCTGCAGTCTTTTGCTATATGTCCCACAATGCCACAGGAATTGCACTTTCTCTTTTCACGGGATTTGTTATTCTTCCCGCCTTTCTTGAAGTCTGTTTTCTTAGCCTATAAACCTTCCTTCTTTTCTTCCACCTTAGTCTCTTTCTTGCCCTTGTCTTCCTCGTGTAGTAATGCCATGTCCACTAAGCTTTCATAAGTCGCTCCCGTGGATACGTGAGTCATAGCAAGGCTGTGTAGAGGCTCATTTAGACCTTTGACAAAGCGGAGCGCCTTCTTGTGTTGGGTGTTTACTAAGTCCAACCCAAATCTGGCTAGTTGATTAAACTGATTAACGTACTCCCTGATTGTCATACTTCCCTGTTTCAGAGTTAGGAACTTCTCCATTTGCAGGCTTCTTTCAGCTTGGGAGAGGAATTTCATCTCAAACCTTGTCCTGAAGTCTTCCCATGTTTCCACTGGCCTCTCCGCATGCGTAACTTCCCACCAATAGGAAGCTTCATCCTTGAGCAACCACACTGCTAGCTGTATTTTCTGCCTGTCATCAACTTCGAAGATAACGAATAAATCTTCAGTCTCTTTCAGCCAGTTCCTTGCTACTACAAAGGATTCGGTTCCATAAAAGTCCTTTCCTCCCATAGCTTTGAAGTCTCTACATGTCTTAGCGAAAGTGTTTCCACGAGGAGGAGGAGGAGGAACTGCTGCTACCGTAGGAGGAGGAATGTCTACTTGGCCCGTACCATTGGCCCTAGCCTCTAGGTACCTTCAAAACCAGCCAGGGATCGGAACTCCTTCTGGAAGGTTAAGATCTCCAGACATGTTGGAACAAAAAAGGAAAGTATTCAAGATAAAGAGATAATGGGATAGTGCATATGGATCTTGGGAATTATGCCTTTAAAAAAACAACACTTTTTCTTGAAAAAGATGCTTCTTTAACTTCTTTTTGAAAATAGTTTCAAATTTTTTTATCTAGTCTGGTAAATCTATGCTCTGATACCAAGTGAAACACCCCACCCTCCATTAAGGTCACTCACAAGGGACTGCCTTAACTTTGGTGGAGGTTTGTAAGTAAAAGTCATGGATAAAACACAAGATAGATATAAACACATATATATATATATATATATATATATATATAAGCAGCGGAAAACATCAAACTTTTATTTCATAAAATACTTGTTCATACAACACATTTCCATAATTGTCTCATAACAACTTCCAAAACATTACAACATCATTTCTGTCTTTGTTTTTAAATAAAGAAGCATAAAACGTGATTAAAACTGCATAAATCCCCATAGAGTGTGACCAACAGCCATAGCCAAGGAAAGAGACTCCAAACCGTACATCAACTATCTTGAAGCTTTTAAAGAATCTGACTAAGCTGAGTTATTTCCTCCTTGTGGACCTGGGAGGGGGAAACGGAAAAAAAGAAGACGAAAGAAAATAGGGTTAGACATAAAGCCTGGTAAGTCTAGTGACTCTTCAGTATGAGAATAAGAATAAGGGCATGATATGTATAAACTGGAAACAGGAAAGTATCATAAACTAAGATGAAATAGTTTTGAAACGAATATACTATCGCACCCCACACTATATCTCTGCACCTACTTGTATTATCTTAACTATCACCCCATGCTGGAGGTAAAGTGATCCCCTTTTCTAAAGATCGGCTCCTACTCGCATAATTACATGTGTCTTACGACCCCCAAATATTGTAGATACTTATGCTGTCCCCACCATGGGGTGTATCAAGTCCCATGGTGGCGACCCGACACAAACCTTAGAATGCATAGGTTATACTACTGGTGCCCCCAGTGCCCTGTTTGTCTGCTCCGAAGTGTGTGCACGCCCGCACTCCGTTAGAACCCACACTGTTGCACCCACCGCCGTCACTTTGACCGCTTACAATCAGCCCAGTAATAGTGCCCCACCCTGCCTAGTTTCACGGTACCATGATACCTAATTGGGTTACTGCTGAAATGGGTCCCCGTTACTAGGGTTTTCTAGTCAAACATGTTAAGTGGTTAAGTGTCTGTATTTACCTAACCCCACCCATCAATTTCATTAACAAGTTGAATTGGTTAAGTGTTTTAGTTAACAAAACCCTACCATCCTGACTTGTCTGTCCTTAGCCTTTTAAAGCACCGACCACTCACATTAGACAGATATTGTTACGGTTACTAGATGTGTCGATCGGTTCCGGGTAGATTTACACCGTAACTCAGTCTAACCTCGGGTCCTTATTGGGCTCAATGCTTAACCACCCACATTGGGTAGGTATTGTTGTGACTACTGGACAGTCGGGCGGGTCCAGGCAAATTTACATCACAACTCAATCCAACCTCGTGTTAAGCATATTCGTATTTTCTAAATTTACATATTTGTCTTTATTACTGAATATATGTAAATTTGTCAACAATTAAATGTTATGGCCCACATTCCAAGTTTAACATTTTTGGTATAAGGATTTATACCATTTAAATGACACCAATTTTGGCATGTGACAAACATGCCAATTTCATATATCTTTATGTCAAGTTTTATTAATATCCCCATCGTTACCTCGCTTAAACATTAGGCTAACAATCTTAGCCTAATTTTCGTTTGCATAGTTTTAGCATATAATATTAGGCTAAAAATTTAGCCTAATTTAGTGCACACAAATAGGCATAAGGAATTCATAAACATAAACATGACATAGGTGTAAACTTGGCATAGTCAATATGAACATCATAGGTGTGAACTTGCAAAATAGCTAACATGAATGTCATAGATGTGAACTTGCAAAATAGTCAATATACATATATGTGAATTTGCAGCATAGCCTAAATCAATTTACATATATGTGAATTTGCATTGAAATAAGGGTCTAACCAAATAGGTGTCACATGAATTATCATATGATTTAGACAACGTAAGTCTAAACTTGTTTTTGGATCTAGGCATAACATCGAACATAACTAGCACATGACAAGAATATGACATTTTCATAAATATGTATAACTTTATGACAAGGGTGTGAACTAGATCCAATTGCATATCTAATTACAACATGGAACATGTACTAAAGTGGATCTTGACATGGATCCAATTAGGAACTTGCAACTTTTGTATAAACATGGGGGCATGTATATGAACATAACCATTTAGGCATAAAGACTTCTAGCATAAAGTATATACATGAGGTTCTAATCACAAACGACCTATATAATCACATAAACATGAGCTATACAACTTGCTTGTGATGTTGTTGTCATTCTGAAAGTACAATAGGATCAACATCAATCTTAATTGTACCACAAAAATCCCATATTTAAAAGGGATAAATTATATTTTTATCAAAATGAACTAGTTATGAACTAGAATTATAATCCAATGTATTTGAATAAATAAATTGGATTTGAAGTGGTTTTAAAAATAATCAGAATTTCCAATATACGAATTGGAATGGATTTGAATCGAAATTATCTTCAGAATATTTCGATGTTGGATTTCGTGATTATACAGATATGGTGGTGGAAATTTGAAAGATATATTTATATCGTTATTTCCAATATGATATTTGTTGGTTTCAGAATTTGATATTGAATATAAATCAGTATATTTTCTATTCAGAGCCTGGTATTTGATATCAAATGAGATGTTGGGTTCATCGTGAATGGTGTCTTAAATAACACTGTTCTTGAATCCAGTTTAGAAAAGAATACATCTTTTAATTAAGATTTAGTGAAATTGTCCAGTTAATTGGTATTTAATTGGAATTGAATTTAAATTGGTTTTTGGGTTTATCGTGAGCGGTGTTTTGAATAACACCTGTTCTTTAACCCGATTAACAATGGAAAGTGATTTTGGGTTTATCATGAACCGCGTTTAGATGACATTGGTTCTTTAACCCAGTTAAAGACAGGTTATTGATTTTTGGGAAGATTAAAACTAAGTGGAGTTTTAATGAATCTTTAATTAGATTGAAATAATCGAGAATGGAGTATCACCAGTTTTGCTCCAAAGCAATAGTTAAATCTTTAATTAGATTTGAACGTGAAATGGTAATTATTTTTACCGGTAGCACCATGGTGTTAGATATGGAGTAATACCAGTTTTTCTCCATGGGATGAATACATTGGGATTGGGAAATAAAATAAATAATTACTTCGGTGTGGTTCGCTAATCCCAACTAGTTTGGAAAACCTTAACATGGTTTGAAATGATGTCCAATCGATTAAAGAATAAATATAGAAGAATTTATCTTTGATAAAATAATGGGAACCTTTCCCTAAGAATGTGAAAATTTGAATAAAAGAATATTCTGAATGGGAATGAGGCTTACATTGTGTTTGTGTAACACTTGTTTATTATATACGCAGGTTATTCGGAAAGGCCGGGTTTATACCCATTCTGAATAATCGATTCAACGATAAGTCGAAGATGAAGACAGTGGTTGAAGACCGGAGGTCTTCACGTCGTTTGGATGATTATTGATGATCTTGATTGGGTTGTACACCCAAGTGGAGGGAATCAGTTGGTGATCGTCCGGACGTAATTGGAGATCGATGGATATGTGAGGAATAAGGTTCCTTCGGTTTCGTTCAGACCCAGAACGAACTTGTAAATGGACTATGTGTCTGACATTGGATTTTATTCCGTGTGATCGATTTCTATTAAATGTATATCTGTTTGGCGAAGGAGAATTTATTCTCTTGCTTAACGCCCTTCTCACTGACGTACGAGCTCAGAGGTTATATATTGATGGATATCAATCGCATGACATGAATTTCCTGTGTGGCATGCCTAAGTGGCAAATGATCAAGACTTCTGTTTAAAAGCAACGTTTTGTGGTTGATGATCAAAGCACGGCCTATGTGGCATAGCTTTGTGTATAGCGTTAATTCGCGAGCCTCACACCTCGGTATGAGTCAAAACGTGATAGTGACTGCCGGGAGAGCACGGCGTTTCTTTTTAGCTATGGGTGATGTCAGTGACCTACCAGCCCTGACATTTATATACTTTTTACCTGTGTGGTTGTTGGATGCGAGGCACCTCGGATATAGGTCTGAAAGGACCGGGTAACGTGTGTTCAGGAATTGCCAATCCTCAAAAGTAAGAGAGGACTGGCCCTGAAGATCCAGGATCGCTGTGTGAGGTCCTGAGACATTTGCTAGAGTGTCTCGAATGGAGAGGAGCTTGCTCCTTGCCTCGACTCATGATGGAATCCAGTTTCCTATATGTGACATTTCAGTTTTATTTGTAGAGCCTAGTATGGCGACATAGTGGTATGGGGCACTTATGTCGTCTATGATTTATACATTATGATTGAAGTTGTTTTCTTCACTTATAGTAATAATAATAGATGGAATTTAGCGTATCAAGCATTCTTTGGCTATTATAAGGTAAAACTCTATCCTCCGGCTTGCGTTGCATTGTGTGATGGGACCTGGGTCTTATAATAGCTTCATTTTTCTTTATTTAGCATTGCGCTGTTTGTTTTATGCACTGGTATTCTTGGGAGGAAACCCGTTCCGTGTTATACGGCGTGGTCCCTTGATTTACCTAACTTTAAAAATAAAGATTAATAACTGTTTTAGTTCTCACACCAGTCAAATGACTGTCCTGGAGTTTATTGTTTTAACCTAAACTCTGGGTGCCCTTATTTTCGACATGGGCAGCTAGTAGTTGGGTTTTGTAGATTTATATTCACAGGATCCTGGCTTACAACTGGAACGATACTCGGAAAGCTCTGTATCCATGTATTTCTTTCAGTTGTGTGTTTTATTATTTTTCCACTGCTATGTATTTAATTGTAATTTAAATCTATGATATTCTCTGTTGTATAATATTTATCCATACTCTGTATATTCTTGTATTCTGATGGAATTGTTGTAATAAGAAATGAAATGTTCTTCTGTTTGCGTTCCGATGTGTGTTGTCCTCAAAGAAATCCGTGCTTTCCATACCGGGGAAGTTCGGGTCATTATAAAGTGGTATCAGAGCTTTGGTTTACAGAGCTCGAGAACAAGAACATTAGAACCAAATGAAAGAATTCATCAGAGATTGGATTAGCAATATCCAATAAGAATAACTCGTTAGAGATGGGATCAGTAGTGTCCTAGAACGAGTGTAAAGAGTGAAATTTTTAAAATAAAAACGAAAACAAGTTTTGTTTTGAAAATTTTAACCATTTTATACGTATTTGAATATTTTATTTGTATTGAATTTGGACAATCGAGTATATAAAGATTTTGCATATACACGTTATGAACGTATATTCGAAGTTTTAATATACTGGATAGATATAGAATCACACTCTAGTCGCCCGAGATGACTATATAGCATCAGTAGTTTGTGTTCGAGTTTCGAAAGTGGGATTTCTATATATTTCCATTAGACTGGTATGAGAAACAAAACTAGATGGTTTATTGTTGTGATTTTGCACCAAAAACACGATTTTCTGTATACATATCAAAATTATGAATTTGAAACGATAATCCACTAATTGAGTGCTAATTGTGTTGTTTGATTATTGGTTTCATTAATTAATTTTTTTAACCATTTAGGCCAAATTGAACCGAATATTGAACTGTATTGAAAAATGATTACAATTACATGCATATTCATGTATATCCATTGAACAGGTCATAGCAAGGAGGCTAGAGCAGAAGAATAAAATTGTTTGCCCGACAAATAGGTACATGTTTATTGTATTTCTTGGGGATTTGATGATTTTATGAGCCGATTGGCTAGCCGCTTGGCTTTTTCTTTTTCTTTTGGATTGGTGAGGGCCATGGGAGGTTATTTGGAATATCCTGGAGCTCCCGGTGCAGGGGAGGTTATGGCGAAATTTTTCGAAAATTTAGGGTGTTAGCCAAATTTTTGAAAAATTTGAAAAGTTCTAAGAAACTGAAAAGTTGAAGAACTTAAGCCATAAAGAAAATAATGAAAGTTGAGTTGATTAGTTAAACAAGTTTCAGCTTCGTTCCTTTTCGGGGATGAAAAGTTTTAAGTGGGGGAGACTGTAACAACCCGGAAATTCTGAGCCAATTTAAAATTTTTATTTTGGTAATTTTGAAGAATTTTGAATATTTAAAATGGATTATTTTTTGTAACGATGCGAAATTTATATTGAATAGAATTAGAACGTATATATTTATATAACTCGATGTTCGAATATAAATATTTATTTTTAAATATAAAAGGAATTGAAAATGGCGCGGTAGTTCGAAATTTCGATTACGATTTCAAATTAATGTTCAGGATTCAAAATAAACTGTATTTTAGCGAAACCAAAAATATTTTAATCTATTTGAAAATATCTTCCCAACGAATCCAAAAAATCAAAATTTCATTGCGTGAATCAAAAGTTACGTCCAGTTGAAAATTCAGAATAGTCGCTATGGAATTCTGGCCCTTAAAAATGGAAATTTTGCAAACGACCTCTCTTTTCGACGAAACTACTTTTGTTGGATCTGGGATGTCATATTATTGCTAGTTTCCAAAAATTGTAATTTTTCGAATCAATACGTGAGCGCGGCAAAGGGAAACGCATTTGACCAGTTTCAGTTGATTTTAATCGACTGGAAAATGGCCATTTTTCAAACGGTCTCAGAATTTGACGAAATTTGTTTTGTTAGGACCATATCGTCAATACAAAGCTAGAAAATATTTTTTGGGAATTTTTAGAGTCCGTATGTGGCCCCAGTAAATTGAAATGTGCGTTTAAAATCAATATATAGATTTATATTTTGATTTTAACGAAAACTGATCGTAACAAGTGAATTGGCTTGCGAAACATATCCCACTGTGTTCAGAATGGGGATAATTAGCTTGGGGTGATAGTCGTTGGGTCTCGATTGGTGTTGGAAATAAAAGTCAACATTTTAGAGAAAAAATAAAAATAAAATATAGTAATTTAATTCATATAACCACCTTAACAACCCTCTTTTCGGTTTCTCTCTCCCCGTAAAAATTCAAAGAAAAAAAAGAAGGTTGACGGAACCCTCAGCCCAAGGTAGCCGCCGCCCTCAATCGCGACCCCCTCTCTCAGACGGCCGCCAACGATCCATCCCCGCCCCCTCCCCTCTGCTACGCCTCTCTCTCTTCTACCCTCCGCCTCCAATCGACGCTCCACCGCCCAGTGCGCCACTAACCAACCGCCGCCGGTCATTGGGACCTTCGCCTCTGACTGAGCAGGTCCCGATGCCCCTCCTTAGCGCCACCCCGACCCTTCCTAGCCGCCAAGCCCTCCGACGAGCGAAGTTCAGTGAGTTTTTAATTACAATTTTATTTTATTTTCTTTAATTCTATAATGTAATCATTTGTATGAAAATAAAAATGTCATTTTTATGTAATATAATCATTTTTATGTAAATAAAAATATCGTTTTCAAGTAAAGTTATCATTTTTATGTAAATAAAAATATGATTTTTTGTATAGGTAAATTGCGAGAGAAAAGTTTAGACTTTTAATTATATAAAGATTGTCTTTTTAGTTAAACAAAGGTTTGATTTCTAAACAAGAAACGATTAGAATTTTAATTTATAAAAGGTTGAATCTTTATATGAAAGTGATTTAAAAAAATGTGATCTTTCTTTATATGAAGTGAAATATAAAAGATTTGATTTTGTTTATTTGAAAAGATAGGACTTTTATTATGAAGTAACAAATATAAAAATATAATTTTTATATATATAGTGAGGTAAAAAAATAATTTCTATGTATGTAGAGAAGTAAAAATATAATTTTTATTATATTACCAGCAAGATAAAAATATAATTTTTATCATGGAAGTAGCGGTGTAAAGGAGTGATTTTTACATATGTAGTAGAGATATAAAAATACGATCTTTATATATAAAAATGTGTTTTTTATATAGAGAATAGCGAGGGAAAAATATGATTTTTATTATATGAACATCGATATAAAAATTCGATTTTTATATATATAAAGTAGCGATAGAAATTCGATTTTTATATATATAAATTAGCGATAAAAATTCGATTTTTATATTGGAAGTAGCGTTGTTAAAAATATAATTTTTAACACAAACTTTGCTGAACAGATCTCGTTGGAAACACAGCGAAGATTTTCTACATATGAAGAGTCGCGGTGTTTGGTTTAGCTAATCGGTGAGAACTTCTCACTTTAAATTTTCTTTTCTAGTTAAAAATATAAACTAGGATGCATACGACGCTTAGCAGCACCCGACACTCGTTGTCCACAGACCATGAATGACTTGTTCGATTTTGTCGTGTTGTGAAAATTGATTGTGATGTATTGAATGGAAATATATTCAAGTGTTGAAATAAATTATTTATCATTAAAAATATAAACTTAACGTGAATGTGAAAAAATAAATATTCATTTACAAATCAGACAATTTGTTTATGTACACCCATTTGAAGGATATGGATTGGGACGATAAATTTTACACATCGCCCAACTACATAAATAATATTCAGTGTTTATGGATTGAAACCCCACACGGATGTTCGGATGATATTTGGTGTACACTAATCCCAATTTGTTTAGTTGTATGTCAATCGATAGGTTGATAGGCTGTGTAAGCGTTAATTATTTATATTTAATGCTTATGCAGTTGTGTGGTGCACTTTGGATGATGGTTGATTATTTATCGTTGCTATTATATACATGTGTTGTATGGAATCCATATAATTAACATTATATGATAATTGATTGGGCCTCATTCTAATTTGGAAAATAAAGAATATTATAAAATAAAGATTCATGTGTTGAATAGAATAAATAGTCAAGTGTTGATGATACTCATGTGTTGAGAATATTCATGTGTTGAAACTTATCATGTGTTGAACGAAATATTTTAACAATAAAATTCACATCTTTATCATATATAAAATTAGAAACTAGCTGGCAACTAGTTAAGATGAGTGGTTTCCTGGGTATTGATCTAATGTTGGTTTCGGCCTTCGGGGTTAATGCTTAGGGATCGTTCTCTTACTAATTTACGGTTGGAGTCTGATTAAGAACTAAATGATAGAAATCATAATTTTATGAAATATATTAAATAACAAAAATAGTCATGTGATTGACGATACTCATGTGTTGAGAATATTCATGTGTTGAAAGAAATATATTCATGTGTTGAAGAAAATATTCATTTGTTGAATAGAATAACGAAGTTATTGAAATATATAAAGCTGTGTTGACTAGATATGCGCCATTTTGACGCGAACAATATTTATATCGGTTATATTCGGTTTTATAATAATACATAAAAGGAAGTGATTTGAAAATCTATTATTTTGAAAATATTATCATTTATATATTAATGATAATGAAATATTCAATTTTGATTTAAAATTGAATATGAAGTTGAAATTATTTTGAAAACAAATTTAAAACGATTTATAAAATAAGTTTAGAATTGAAATCGATGAAATATATATATATATATATTATATGTTAAATGGCCTAAATAGAATGCGCCGCGCCGCAGCAGTTCGCGAATTTCGACCATTGACTTCGAATTGGCGTTACGAGAGATCCGACCATCGAATTCTCCTGAAACCGGAATCATTGTGTTCGTATCGAAAAGAGCTGTCCAATGAATATTAGAAATTTGAAATCTAATGGTTGAATTTGGAATTATGTCCAAATCAAATTTGGAAAAGGTCGTTGTAAGTGCAGTTCGGTGGCCGTTATTGAAAACCGACTGTACGGGCCTTGATAAAATTATTTAAAATATCAATAATTTGTGTAAAACCATAATGAATGATTTAGAAAGAATTGGGGTGAAAAATCCCATATTTAAAAGGGATAAAATACATTTTTATCAAAATGATCTAGTAATGAATTAGAATTATAATCCAATGTATTTGAATAAATAAATTGTATTTGAAGTGGTTTTAAAAATAATCCGAATTTCCAATATATGAATTGGAATGGATTTGAATCGAAATTATCTTCGGAATATTTCGATATTGGATTTCGTGATTATACAGATATGGTGGTGGAAATTTGAAAGATGTATTTATATCGTTATTTCCAATATGATATTTGTTTGTTTCAGAATTTGATATTGAATATAAGCCGATATATTTTCTATTCAGAGCCTTGCATTTAATATCAAATGAGATTTTGGGTTCATCGTGAATGGTGTCTTAAATAACACTGGTCTTGAACCCAATTTAGAAAAGAATACATCTTTTAATTAAGATTTAGTGAAATTGTCCAGTTAATCGGTATTTAATTGGAATTGAAATTAAATTGGTTTTTGGGTTTATCATGAGCGGTGTTTTGAATAACACCTATTCTTTAACCCGATTAACAATGGAAAGTGATTTTGGGTTTATCGTGAATCGTGTTTTAGATGACATTGGTTCTTTAAACCAGTTGAAAATAGGTTATTGATTTTTGGGAAGATTAAAACTAAGTGGAGTTTTAATGAATCTTTAATTAGATTGAAATAATCGAGAATGGAGTATCACCAGTTTTGCTCCAAAGCAATAGTTAAATCTTTAATTAGATTTGAACATGAAATGGTAAATAATTTTACCGGTAGCACTGTGGTGTTAGATATGGAGTATTACTAGTTTTTCTCCATGGGATGAATAGGTTGGGATTGGGAAATAAAATAAATAATTACTTCGGTGTGGTTCGCTAATCCCGACTAGTTTGGAAAACCTTAACATGGTTTTAAATGATGTCCAATGGAAGATTAAAGAATAAATTTAGAAGAATTTATCTTTGATAAAATTAATGGGAACCTTTCACTAAGAATGTGAAAATTTGAATAAAAGAATATTCTGAATGGGAACGAGGCGTATGTTGTGTTTGTGTAACACTTGTTTATTATATACGCGGGTTATTCGGAAAGGCTGGGTTTATACCCATTCTGAATAATTGATTCGACGATAAGTCGAAGATGAAGACGGTGGTTGAAGACCGGAGGTCTTCACGTCGTTTGGATGATTATTGATGATTTTGATTGGGCTGTACACCCAAGAGGATGGAATCAGTTGGTGATTGTCCAGACGTAATTGGAGATCGATGGATATGCGAGGAATAAGGTTTCTCCGGTTTCGTTCAGACCCAGAACGAACTTGTAAATGGACTGTGTGTCTGACATTGGATTTTATTCTGTGTGATCGATTTCTATTAAATATATATGTTTGGCAGCGGAGAATTTATTCTCTTGCTTAACGCCCTCCTCTGTGACTTACGAGCTCAGAGGTTATATATTGATGGATATCAATCGCATGGCATAAATTGCCTGTGTGGCATGCCTAAGTGGCAAATGATCAAGGCTTCTGTTGAAAAGCAACGTCTTGTGGTTGATGATCAAAGCACGGCCTATGTGGCATAGCTTTGTGTATAGCGTTAATTCGCGAGCCTCACACCTCGGTATGAGTTAAAAACGGGATAGTGACTGCAGGGGGAGCACGATGTTTCTTTCTAGCTATGGGTGACGTCAGTGACCCTACCTGCCCTGACATTTATATACTTTTTACCTGTGTGGTTGTTGGATGCGAGGCGCCTCGGATATAGGTCTGAAAGGACCGGGAAATGTGTGTTCAGGAATTGTCAATCCTCAAAAATAAGAGAGGACCGGCCCTGAAGATCCAGGATCACTGTGTGTGGTCCTGAGACATTTGCTAGAGTGCCTCGAACGGATAGGAGGTTGCCCCTTGCCTCGACTCATGATGGAATACAATTTCCAATATGTGACATTTCGGTTTTATTTGTAGAGCCTAGTATGGCGACATAGTGGTATGGGGCACTTATGCTGTCTATGATTTATACATTATGATTGAAGTTGTTTTCTTCACTTATAGTAATAATAAAAGATGGAATTTAGCGTATCAAGCATTCTTTGGCTATTATTAGGTAAAACTCTATCCTCTGGCTTGCGTTGCATTGTGTGATGTGACCTGGGTCTTATAATAGCTTCATTTTTCTTTATTTAGCATTGCGCTATTTGTTTTATGCACCGGTATTCTTGGGAGGAAACCCGTTCCGTGTTATACGGCATGGTCCCTTGATTTACCTAACTTTAAAAATAAAGATTAATAACTGTTTTAGTCTCACACCAGTCACATGACTAATCTGGAGTTTATTGTTTTAATCTAAACTCTGGGTGCCCTTATTTTCGACATGGGCAGGTAGTAGTTGGGTTTTGCAGATTTATATTCACAGGATCCTGGTTTACAGCTGGAACGATACTCGAAAAGCTCTGTATCCGTGTATTTCTTTCAGTTGTGTGTTTTATTATTTTTCTGCTGCTATGTATTTAAATGTAATTTAAATCTCTGATATTGTCTATTGTATAATATTTATCCATGCTCCGTATATTCTTGTATTCTGATGGGATTGTTGTAATAAGCAATGAAATGTTCTTCTGTTTGCGTTCCGATGTGTGTTGTCCTCAAAGCAATGTGTGCGTTCCTTACCGGGGAAGTTCGGGTCGTTATACGTTAGTTCCGAACCACTATAAAAGCTATGTCTCCCCGCATTTACATACTTTACTGCTTATTTAGATAATTGTTCACACACACACATTTGGCTATTGGCGTGCGACAATTTTCCCCATCAACATTTTAGCGCGCTAGGTAGGGACGCATAGCTTCGACCTCTGCATCGGATTAACTATTCAAATTTGTCTTCAAACCTCGTCTTCAACTTCAACTTTACTCACTTCACACCATGTTGTTAAGCGCAAGAAGCTCCCACTATCACTGAAGCTCATGAAGCAACAGGAGATGAAGGAAGCCATGAACTTTCCTCGATTGAAGTTCCATTGAACTAGTCACTCAAGAAGACGTTGATGGAATGATCAAGGATCTCGCTACTGACTTGAACGCTCGACTCGAGCAACAAGAAGATGCTTTCAGTACCTTCCTCGATCATATGGAAGAAAGGATAAGGAACACTTCAAGGCCAACTGGCCAGGCAGATATTATTAGAGCTAGTACCAATGTCCCTCCAACTGCAACTCGGGACTTGAGGGCAACTGCACAAACTAATCAGCAGGCCGACGTCGCTCCTTCAAAAGGCGTCGGTCCCATTACACTCAGGGGCACCCCAAACCCCGACACAGCTCCAACTTGTGACCCTTTGGTCAGACTAGTCGCGGGCTCCACTGTTGGCAACGTCGCTCAAGCCCCAGTGCGCGCAGCTTTGGGTGGTATCTCTCCCATGGTTCCGGGAGTCAGGATTGCGCCCAATGTCGCCCCTCAAGTAGGAGTCCAACCAAACTTTAAACTCGACCAACCGATTCCTAAATTGAACTTGAACACTGGGGGCATCAGTGTCGCTTTGGACAATTTAAATCAGTTGCTCGCTTTCGGGAATAGGTCAGAGATCGTGGATGTCCTCCGTCGGTTCACTCGAGGTGGTGTTTCTTCTATGGACATAGATTGTGTGACTCGCTGCCCGCTCTCTTTGGATATCAGGAACTCTCGGAACCCACCTGATTTTAATCTACTAGTCTTGGATTCTTATGACGGTCACAAGGAACCAACTACTCACCTCGTGAGATACATTCGACATATGGAAGTTCTCTCGGCTTCGGAAATGTCATGGCAAAGTGCTTCTCGCTCTTCTTAACAGACATAGCTGCAATATGGTACAGGCAGCTAGAGCCGAACTCCATTACTTCTTGGAATGCTTTGATTACCCGATTTGTGGAACAGTTTAGAGTCAACATAGCTCGCCCAAAAAGCATCATGACTCTTAGTAGCATTAAGCAGAAGTCCGGCGAGACTCTGCGAAGTTCTTGAAACGGTTCAATGCTGCGGTCGCTTCAGTCGACCAACCTGACCCTTCCATTGTTTTAATGGCCGTAGTATCTGGCGTTCTAGATAAATCTGAATTCAGGACTTCATTACACTGGTTCCCGCCAAGAGATCTCAGCGAGTTCTACTTTGAAGCCGAAAGGTTCCTTCGAGAAGAAGATGCGAAGGCCAATAATAGCAAGAAAGTTTTTGATGTTAACGCTGTTAAGGACATGAAATATCCCGATCCTGGGAAAGCTAAAGCCTCTGCTCAGCAACCTCCAAAGGGGAATGATCGCAACAACGCTAGTAGGCAACAAAGGTACTTGACCTACACGAAGCATACTCACACTCTCGAGGAGATCTACCGGGAAGTTCACCCTATTACTCCCTTCAAAAGGCCTTTCACTCAGGATCCCCCTTGACAACTAACCAATCCCGGACGATATTGCATATTTCACGAAATTGATAGTCACAATACAAACGACTGTCAACATCTTAAGAATGCTATTGAAGAACGTGTTAGACATGGGGAGCTGGCGCGATTTGTTTGGACCCCTCAAAGGAATCAGGACGGGAGACCAGCACCCATCGTGGCATCATCATCCGCTAAGTCTCTCACTGGATCTGATGTTTAAGGTCCAAGCC
Organism: Allium sativum; assembly: GCA_030737875.1. NCBI lineage: Eukaryota > Viridiplantae > Streptophyta > Magnoliopsida > Asparagales > Amaryllidaceae > Allium > Allium sativum. The sequence continues at coordinate 980,539,593 of CM060916.1, forward strand.
TCCCTAGCATCAGTATCTTACGGCTTTTGGGTCTTCTAGTCTTATTATGGCTTTCTATGGCTCTCAAATAATCTGCTCCTCACTTACGGCTTTCTCATTCTGGCTCTCTAGGCTCAAGTATTTGGGCTTCAGCCCATGGCATTGTATTTAAGGACCTTAGTCCTCTGGATGTATATCCTTCCTTTTGGGTATTAATGAAAAGTTTACTTTCCTTAGCCTCTTTCCTTACACGCCAAGGTGATCTCACCAACGTGAGATCTCCTTGATTGCCACATGCCAAGGTGATCTCACCAGAGTGAGGCCTCCTTGATTGCGACATGCCAGGGTGATCTCACCAATGTGAGATCTCCTTGATTGCGACATGCCAAGGTGTTCTCACCAGTGTAAGATCTCCTTGATTGCGACAAGCCAAGGTGATCTTACCAATGTGAGATCTCCTTGATTACTACATGCCAAGGTGATCTCACCAATGTGAGATCTCCTTGATTGCTACATGCCAAGGTGATCTCACCAATGTGAGATCTCCTTGATTGCTACATGCCAAGGTGATCTCGCCAATGTGAGATGTCCTTGATTGCTACATGCCAAGGTGATCTCATCAATGTGAGATCTCCTTGATAGCTACTTGCCAAGGTCATTCCCTCAACATGAGATCCCCTTGAATGCCACTTCCCGAGGTCATCTCACCAATGTGAGATCTCCTTGAAAGCTACTCGCCAAGGCCAGCTCACTAACGTGAGGTTTCCTTGAATGCTCCAACATGCCTTATTCTTCTCACCAATGCGAGACCGACTTGAATGTAGTTAATCAAATCAATACGATGGCCTATGGCAGCCTTGACGGCAGCACTGCAAGACCACTCACACGTGTTTATATGTACACCTTTTTCTATGCAGGTGTAACAACCCGTAAAATGCGAGCCAGTTTGAAAATTTTTATTTTGGCAATTTTAGCGAATTTTGAATATTTAAAATAGATTATTTTAAATAATATCGACGAGAAATTTATTTTGAATGTAATTTGAATCTCTGATATTTCTGTGTAATATTCTTTTATACTCTGTATATTCTTGTAATCTGATGCATTGTTGTAATATACAATGAAATGTTCTTTTATATGCGTTCTGTTGTGGCTTGTTCTCGAACTATCCGACACTTTCCTTTATGGGGAAGTTACGGGTTTTCACAGCAGGTTACCGAGCTCCTCCAGTCTCTCGGATGCTCTGGCTGTTCCGGCTTTCTACTAATATGATCCCAAGCGATCGTCGGATTTCTCTCCTTAATACGATCCCAAGCAATCGTGGTCCTCCACTAACATGATCCAAAGCGATCATGAATATCTGGCTTGTTAGATTTGGCTTTCTGGATAATATGATCCGGTGTGGTCGTGGCTCCTCCATCTCATAAATATAGCATCTCACTCCGGACTTCTCCCATCTTTGATCTCTGGATCTCTCTCCTCCTCGCAAAACACACCTTCCTCGGATCGAACAAGATATGTTTTGGGAGGCAAATGTTGACACGCTTTTTTGTCAAAGCTGTCACAATTCTAGTATTTGTTGAGCAACGCGTTCAAGCGTCAAAAAACACGAAGCAGTAGGGTATAAGTCGCGTCGCAAATGCAAGGAGACCCGAAGCCTACATCACGTGGCCTCTGTCGGGCCCAATGAACTCTTAGTCGAGCTGTGCCCCGAGCCGAAGGCGAGCCATGCTCCGAGCCAAAGGCAAGCCTCAAGCGGGTCCGGGCGCTGCGCCATTGGGGGTCTGGGGCCCCACAGTCCCAGTGGCAATCGACCTAGCTTGTTAGGTCGAAATTGTGATCAGCGTCCGATTCATCCGATTTTCTCCGTGCCGAAAGCTCAGATTCCTTCACTTCGGACCAGCAAAACCACGGATTCCTTCACTTCGCACTCAGGAATTTCGACTCCATCCGCAACATGTTTTCCACCTCACACTCTGTCAATTTCGAACCCTCCAGATGCTGTCTAAAATTCGAACCCCACCAGTGGGTTCGAAATTTTGAACCCGCCTGGAAAAGGGTGCGGATCTTCTGCATATGGCTTGTTTTGGGGTGCGAAATTTGCTCTTGTAGGTCTCGCTGCTCACCTACTCACACCTAACCTCCCTCTTATAAGTACCCCAAGCCTTGGCCTTCATTAGGGGCCTTCTCCCTTGGTATTTTTGGACCTTGAGAGCTCCAAACACTCATGAATGGCTTCCAACACCTCCACCATGGCCATGGGAGATGACATGGATAATTAAAACTTGGCATGCATGTTTTCCTCCAACACTTGAACATTAACAAGGATTGTTATGCTACTTTTAAACTTCAAGGACATGAACACCAACCTTGGATATTGTTGACCAAGTCAATGCCTTTCAACGAAGAAGGAGGGCAATTTAGTCAAAGTGTAGAACAAGCTAATTTTGCTATTCCATTGTAACACTTTGAACTTAGCTATTGTCCGAACTTGTACAACCTTATAATCAACCAAAGATATGATGAATAATGATTATAAAGTGGATGTAGGCGTTAGTGCCGAACCACTATAAAAGTTGTGTCTCCTCGCATTTACATACTTTACCGCTTATTTAGATAATTGTTCACACACACACATTTGAGTGTTGGCTTGCAACAATTTTTCCCACTAACAAACATATAGAATTAATGTGCTACTAGTATGTGCAAGTGAACATGCTTACTTGAACATATGTATGCATTATGTATAAAACTTGCATATATGTATGCAAGTTTAATTATTAACTAACAAAAATAATCACAAACTAAACCACAAACTTGAATATACGTATTCTAGTTTTCTTACTTCTTGCACAAATTACTGCAATTATTCTTAATTTTTCTACTATGCAAAATAATATTTCAATATAAAATATTCATAATTAATTATTTTACCTTAGGCCTTTCAATTTAACAAATTCTTCCATTTGATTTATCTGATGCTCCTCCAGATTCAGCACATTTTTGTACTTTCTAAGTTTCAGTTTAGTACCTATTTGTGTTTCTTTAGTTTTTGGTACGTTCTCAAAGTCCTCCACATCCATAGTTTCAATTTGATTCATTTTTCGTTTGCCTTCAGCTGGAAATAATATCATACGTATCATCATGGTACTTAATTAACATACATATTTAAAACATTTTTACACTCACAAATTAATATTATTTTTTACCACTTTTGCTTTGTAAAGGCCGAAGTTCCCACTTTTTTCCCTCCCTCTTATTCTTATCCATAACATGTTTTTCGTCATTCTTGTGTTCCTTCTCCTGCTGCTGCTCTATCTCCAACTCTTTTTGATCTTTAACATCTTCTTGAATTATATCATCAACATTCTTCTCCTCGTTATCTATTTAAACATACTTAGTTCCATCAATATATAAATATGTGTTCCCAAAGATGCATAAATTTAAAACAACTGCACAAAAGCATGAAATTAATCAGAAAAACTCAATCAAATGTGAATTCATTCACATAATCATGTGGCTACTCTGAATAGTTGCACATAAGTGTGCAATATTCTAAGTAGATTAAAACAACTAAGTATACAATATTTCTTAATAGGTACACAAAAGCATGCATTAACTCTAAATATAAACACAAAAGTGTGCAACTATTTTTTAAAACATTGTGTTTACAAACTTGATAATGTATATGTAACAACCCGGAATTTTGGAACCAATTTAAAAAAAATTAAGAATTTTAATGGATTTTAAATATTTAAAATAAATTATTTTAAATAATAATGATTAAAAATTTATTTTAAATCGAAGTTGTAACGAATATATTTAGTTTAAATTAAAAGGAGTTAGAAATAGCGCGGTAGTTTGAAAATTTGAATTTGAACTTTGACTAAATGTACAGGATTCAAAATAAATCGAATTTCAGTAAAACCAAAAAATTTAAAACTGTTTAAAAATATATTTCCAACGAATCTAAAAAATTGAAATTTCATAGCGGGAATAAAAAGTTATGGCCAGTTAAATATTCAGAATAATCGCTATGGATTTTTTTTTTAATATAATAAATAGCCATTTTACAAACGACCTTCGTTTTCGACGAAACTATTTTGGTCGGATATGGAGTGTGAAATTATTGTAAGATTCCAATTTTCATAATTTTTGGAATTAATATGTGAGCGTGATAAATCCAAATGTGTTTTGTCAATTTCAATCAATTTGGATCGACCAGAAAATGACCATTTTTCAAACGGTCTCAAAATTCGGTGAAATTAATTTTGTTAGGACTGTATCGTCAAAACATAGCTATATTTATTTTTCGGGAATTTTTAGAGTCCGTATGTGGCCCTGGTAAATTTATATGTATGACCGAATTAAATAATTAAAATGTTTTATATTTTAATTTAAAGAAAAACAGATCAAAATGATTGAATTGTCTTTCAAAACATGTCCCATTGTGTCCGTAATGGGGGTAATTAGCTAGGGGCGTTAGTCATTGGGTTTGATTTGGAGTTCGTATTGACAAGCATGAATTTTCGAAATAAATGAATTAAATAAAAAGGAAAATATACTATAAATACCGGTCAAATACCCAAACCCTAGTCATAACACGTTCAGCCGCCATTCTTTGAAATCAATGGTCAGGGTGTTCTAAAATTCAATCCATGAATTCTCTCAATCCACTCTACGAAATTCGAAACTTCAAAAAGGAAATTGGAGAGATTAGTGAGCTCTTGAAGATGGACGGTGGAGATCGTCCTTAGTGAACCAATGTGGCCGGATTTCCCCTTGAAAGCCACGCCATTCATTGGCGGTTTGCGGTCCAGAGGGGGGTGCAAGCTGCACCATGATGGCGGCGCAGGGAAGTGAGTTCAACAGCTTCGAGATTGTGGTGTCTGATCGGATTCCGGTGACCTACGGGAGCGCGCGTTGGTGATGTTCGAAGTCGGGGGTTCCTTTTTATGCTCCGGGTGATTAGCGATGTGGAAGAAAGCTAATTAGGGGTAAACCATAATTAATTAGTTTAAATAACATATTAATTATCTCGAATGAAATCAAATGCATTAACGACCATAACTTCTTCATACGAGAACGGAATTGGACGATTTCAGATCCGTTAGAATCATGACGAAGAGAGCTTCGCAATGGAACAGACTAGAGCTTAAACGGAGCACGTTGGAAATTCAGACAAAAATCAATGTGAGAAATTCTATTTTATATATATATAATTAAAATTTATTAATCATAATTGTGGTATTACTCATACGCTATAATATTCTGTTGATTGTCATACTTGATTTGATCTGTGATTGGTGTGTTATGTAGATCTGTTGACTTGAACATTTTTGTTAATTAAAATTGAGTTAAACAAGAATTATCAATTTTGTTTATTAGATTAGTTGAATCAATAATTAACATTTTTGTTAATTAAAATTGATTTAAACAAAAAATATCAATTTTGTTTATTAGATTAGTGGAATCAGTAATTAACATTTTCGTTAATTAAAATTGAGTTAAAAAAAAATTATCAATTTTTTTTATTAGATTAGTTGAATCAATAATAAGCATTTTTGTTAATTAAAATTGAGTTAAACAAAAATTAACAATTTTGTTTATTAGATTAGTTGAATCGATAGAATTGAGTTAAACAAAAATTATCATTTTTATTTATTAGATTAGTTGAATCAAAAATTAACATTTTTGTTAATTAGAATTGAGTTGAACAAAAATTGTCATTTTTGGCAAATTAGAATAATTGGATTAAAATTATCATTTTTGTCAAAATATAATTATTGGATTATAATATTCTGTTTTTTCAAAGTACATTAGTTGAAACAAAATGCACATTTTTGTCAAAACACATTAGTTGAAATAAAATATTCATTTTTATCAAAACATATTAGTTGGATTAAAATTATCATTTTTGTCAAAATATAATTATTGGATTAAAATATTTATTTTTGTCAAGATAGTATAGTTGGAACAAAATATTCATTTTTTCATAATAGTTTAGTTGAAACAAAATACTCATTTTTGTCAAAATAGTTTTGTTGAAACAAAATATTCATTTTTGTCAAAATAGTTTAGTTAAAACAAAATGAACATTTTTGTCAAAATATATTTGTTGAAACAAAAATATTCATTTTTGTCAAAATAGATAGTTGAATCAAAATATACATTTTTGTCAAAATATGATGGTTGAAAACAAAAAAATTACATTTTGTTAATTAGATAAGAGTTAAAAAAAATAACATTTTTGTTAAGGAGACTTGAGTTAAAACAAAAATAACATTTTTGGTTAAATAGATTTGTGTTTGAGCAAAAAATATTAATTTTGTTGAAATAGAATTGTCAACAAAATGAAAAGACCATTTTTATTCATTTTGTTAAACTAGAATTGTTAACAAAATGAAATCATCACTTTTTATTCAATTTGTTAAAGTAGAATTGTTAACAAAATGAAATTATCACTTTTTATTTATTTTGTTAAACTAGAATTGTTAACAAAACGAAATTATCACTTTTAATCATTTTGTTGAAATAGAAAACGAAATTATCACTTTTAATCATTTTGTTGAAATAGAATTGTCAACAAAAATGAAAATATCATTTTAATCATTTTGTTGGAATAGAATTGTCAACAAAATGAACGAATCACTTTTTAATCATTTTTTTGAACAAGAATTGTCAACAAAAATGAATGTTTCACTTTTAATCATTTTGTTGGAATAGAATTGTCAACAAAAATGAAAATATCATTTTAATCTTTTTGAAATAGAATTGTCAACAAAAATGAACGAATCGCTTTTTAATCATTTTGTTGAAATAGAATTGTCAACAAAAATGAATGTATCACTTTTAATCATTTTGTTGAAATAGAATTGTCAACAAAAATGAAAATATCATTTTAATCATTTTGTTGAAATAGAATTGTCAACAAAATGAACGAATCACTTTTTAATCATTTTGTTGAACTAGAATTGTCAATAAAAATGAATGTATCACCATTTGGGCATTTTGCTGAAATAGGATTTGTATGCAAACATAAGAATCATTTTTATTGTCAAAACATACATTAGAATTTGTATGCAAACATAAGAATCATTTTTTTTGTAAAAACATACATTAGAATTTGCATGCAAACATAAGAACCATTTTTATTATCAAAACATACATTAGAATTTGTATGCAAACATAAGAACCATTTTTATTGCCAAAATATACATTAGAATTTGTATGCAAACATAAGAACCATTTTTATTGTCAAAATATATATTAGAATTTGTATGCAAACATAAGATTCTTTTTTGTTGTCAAAATATACCTTAGAATTTGTACGCAAACATAAGAATCATTTTTATTGTTAAAACATACAATATAATTTGTATATAAATTTAAGAATCATTTTTATTGTCAAAACATGCATTGAAACTATATACAAATAAAATATTTCTTTTTATTTGTTAAAGTTAAAAATAGAAATACAAATAAAAATTATCTTTTTATTTGTCATTAACAAAATGTCATGTAAATAAAATACATTTTATTTGACATTATAAACGTGTAGAAATGGTTAGGCAAATTAAAATATACTTTTATTTGACATGTTAAACACGTTAGTGAAATCGTTGGCTGATTTATATATAATTATATATATATATATATAATTATAAATTAAAATTAAACGAATCATGCACGGTAATTTGCGTTTCAGAATCGTGACTTTAAACGATTATACTAAAAGATCCGACCGTCGGATTTCCCCCAAAATGGTGGGAAGATCTTTCCAACGATATAAAATTTGTTAAAATCCAACGGTTAGATTTCGAGAAAAGTGTAAATCAAATTTGGGTAAAAACAACGCCAGGGCCGCCTATTGACCTGAAGCGTCGTTAAATTAAACTGGACTATTTTTATATAAATAAAAATAGCGATAAATCGTTATAAAATAATATTAACGATATGGAATGATTTAAATTATAATTATTCGAGAATTATTTGAAAAGACCGAGTTCAATCTCATTTCAAATAATTATACGACGATTTAAAGTCGAAGACATTGAAGACGGTGATTGAAGACCGGCGATCTTCACATTGAATGGATGACTACTGATGCCCTGGACTGATTTGCTCCTAGGAAAGGGTTACAGTGGTAGTTGTCCGGACGTACTTGTTGATTGTCCGGATAAGCGAGCACCTCTCTTTCGTATTGGACATACAATAAGGTGTCTCCGGTTTAGTTAAGACCCAGAACGGACTTGTAAATAAATGTGTGTCTGACATTGGATTTCATTCCATGTAAATTGATTCCTATTTAATATATATTTGTTTGGTGGCGGAGAATTTATTCTTTTGCTTAACACCCTTCTCTGAGACGCATGAGCTCAGAGGGTATATATTGATAGTTATTGATCGCATGGTGTGAATTGTCAATGTGGCATGCCAAGATGCAAATGATCGAGGCTTTTGTTGAAAAGCAGAGCCTTGTGGTTGATGATCAAAGCACGGCCTATTTAGGCGTTGCTTTGTGTATAGCGTTACTTCGCGAGCTTCACACCCCGATATGAGTTAAAAACGGGATCGTGACTGCAGGGAGTGCACAGTTTCTTTCTTGCTAGAATTGGTTTCAGGGTTTTGCAAGCCCTGACATTTTTACTTATGTGGATGATGGATTATGAGGTACCTCGGATATATTGGTCGATAGTGACCAATTGATAGGTTCAATAGGACCGAGAGACATGTGTTCAGGCATAATTAATCCACTAAAGTATTTGTGGACCTGCCCTGAAGATCCAAGGGTTGCCCGTAGGTGTGATCCTGAGACATTTGCTGGAGTGTCTCAAATCGGTGAGGTTCCATCCCTAGCCTCGACTCATGATGGGAACTCAATTTCCAATACAACATTACGGTTTTGATTGTAAACCTATATATGGGACATAGTAGGGTGGGGTACTAAGCCGTCTAGGATTGATACATTTACATTGAAAGTATTTTAAAACTGTTTAGACACTAATAATAATATTAAAATATTATTTTCTATGTCTCAAGCATGTTTAATCATTATAAGGTAAAACTCTATCCTCAGGTTTGTGTTGAATTTTGTGATGGGACTTGAGTCTTATAATGATTTCATTTTTCTAAAAAGCATTGCATTATTTTGAATAAAAATTTATTTAATTTATGCATTGGCAATCCAATGGGGTAAACCCATTCTGCTTTAGCGGCGTGGTCCTGTGATTAGCCATATTGTTAGATTAGTTAAGAAAGATTTGTCATGCCAGTCCCACGACTGACTCGTAGTTTGTTTCACTTTGCAAACTCGGGTGCCCTCTTTTCCACACGGGAAGTCGAGTAGCTTATTTTGCAGATATATTGAGCAGGATTCTGGATCGAAGCTTAAAGCTGTGTCCAGAGCATTGATAGACTTCCGCTGTATTATTTTATTGGTTCTGTTGCACTGTATTAAATTCATTGTAAATTATCTTCCGATGTTGTATTATTATGTTCGATGTACACTAGTATTCTGTACTCTGATATAACATTATTATAATGTTTATAAATATCTTATGTTATTTGTTCTGATGTGTTGTATGCCCAAAGTTAGCGCATTCGAGGATTTTCAACTTTTGGATCATACCTACGTGGTTTATGGTCGATTCAAAGGGCGGGGATTTTCGGGTCATTACAGCTGGTATCAAACCTTTGGTTAACTCAAATCTTTGGGGTATAACTTGTTAGAACTAAACAAAAGACTCATCAGAGGTAGGATTAGAAATATCCTATGAAAGAATACTAATTAGAGATAGGATCTGTAGTATCATAGAATGAGAAAAATCGTTAGAGATGGGATTAGAAATGCCCTAGAATAAGTTGAGAGTAACAAATTTATAATTAGCATATTTGTGATTATATATATAATCCGATCTTAGAAAATATGATTTATGAATATATAAAAGTTATATATATTTGAAAAGCTAATCAACTAATTGATTAACGATTGTGTTGTGTGATTATTAGTTCAACTAATAAAATTATTGAAATAAAAAAATGAAAGTTGAGTTAGTTAATTAAATAACTTTCAGCTCCGTTCCATTTCGAGGACGAAAAGATTTTAAGTGGGGGAGATTGTAACACCGGAATTTTGGAACCAATTTAAAAATTTATTTTAAGAATTTTAATGGATTTTGAATATTAAAAATAATTTATTTCAAATAATAACGACTAAAAATTTATTTTAAATCGAAGTTAGAACGAATATATTTAATTTGAATATAAAAGGAGTTAGAAATGGCGAGGTAGTTTGAAAATTTGAATTTGAACTTTGACTGAATGTACAGGATTCAAAATAAATCGGATTTCAGTAAAACCAAAAATATTTAAATATGTTTAAAAATATCTTTCCAACGAATCTGAAAATTTGAAATTTCATAGCGGGAATAAAAAGTTATGGCCAGTTAAATATTCAGAATAGTCGTTATGGAATTTATATATATATATATATATATTAATATAATAAATAGCCATTTTACAAACGACCTCCGTTTTCGACGAAACCAATTTGGTTAAATGCGGAATGTCAAATTATTGTAAGATTCCAATTTTCATAATTTTTGGAATTAATATGTGGGTGTGGTAAATCTAAACGTGTTTTGTCAATTCAGCCAATTTGGATCGACCGGAAAAGGACCATTTTTCAAACTGTCTCCAAATTCGACTCCAAATTCGACGAAATTATTAGGACCGTATCATCAAACCATAGCTAGATTTATTTTTCGGGAATTTTTAGAGTTCGTATGTGGCCCCGGTAAATTTATATGTACAACCAAATTAAGTAATTAAAATGTTTTATATTTTAATTTAAAGAAAAACAAATCGAAACGATGGAATTGTCTTTCGAAACATATCCCATTGTGTCTGACATGGGGGTAATTAGCTAGGGCCGACTGTCGTTGGGTTTGATTTGGAGTTCCTATTGATAAGCATGAATTTTTGAAATAAATGAATTAAATAAAAAGGAAAATACACTATAAATACCGGTCAAATACCCAAACCCTAGCCCTAACACGTTCAGCCGCCATTCTTTGAAATCAATGGCCAGGGCGTTCTAAAATTCAATCCATGAATTCTCTCAATCCACTCTATGAAATTCGAGACTTCAAAAAGGAAATTGGAGAGATTGGTGAGCTCTTGAAGATGGACGGTGGAGATCGTCATTGGTGAACCAATATGGCCGGATTTCCCCTTGAAAGCCACACCATTCATTGGTGGTTTTCGGTCCAAAGTGGAGGGGGCGATTTGCACCATGATGGCGGCGCAAGGAGGTGAGTTCAACGGCTTCGAGATGGTGGTGTCTGATCGGATTCCGGTGACATAGGGGTGCGCGCGTGGGTGATGTTCGAAGTCGAGGGTTCCTTTTGTGCTTCAGGTGATCAGCGACGGGGAAGAAAGATAATTAGGGGTAAATACTAATTAATTAATTTAAATAATATATTAATTACCTCGAATGAAATCAAATGCATTAACGACCATAACATTTTCATACGAGAGCGGAATTGGACGATTTCAGATCCTTTGGAATCGTGACGAAGAGAGCTTCACAATGGAACAGACTAGAGCTTAAACGGAGCATATTGGAAATTTAGACAAAAATCAATGTGAGAAATTCTATTTTTTTCATATAATTAAAATTTATTAATCATAATTGTGGTATTACTCATACGCTGTAATATTCTGTTGATTCTCATACGTGATTTGATCTGTGATTGGTGTGTTATGTAGATCTGTTGACTTGAACATTTTTAGTTAAACAAAAATTATCAATTTTGTTTATTAGATTAGTTGAATCAATAATTAACATTTTTGTTAATTAAAATTGAGTTAAACAAAAATTATCAATTTTGTTTATTAGATTAGTTGAATCAATAATTAACATTTTTGTTAATTAAAATTGAGTTAAACAAAAATTATCAATTTTGTTTATTAGATTAGTTGAATCAATAATTAACATTTTTGTTAATTAGAATTGAGTTAAACAAAAATTATCATTTTTGTTTATTAGATTAGTTGAATCAATAATTAACATTTTTTGTTAATTAGAATTGAGTTGAACAAAAATTGTCATTTTTTACAAATTAGAATAATTGGATTAAAATTATCATTTTTGTCAAAATATAATTATTGAACTAAATATTCATTTTTGTCAAAGTACATTAGTTGAAACAAAATGTACATCTTTGTCAAAACACATAAGCTGAAATAAAATATTCATTTTTATTAAAACATATTAGTTGGATTAAAATTATCATTTTTATCAAAATATAATTATTGGATTAAAATATTCATTTTTGTCAAGATAGTTTAGTTGAAACAAAATATTCGTTTTTGTCAAAATAGTTTAGTTGAAACAAAATATTCATTTTTGTCAAAATGGTTTAGCTAAAACAAAATATTCATTTTTGCCAAAATAGTTTAGTTGAAACAAAATATTCATTTTTGTCAAAATAGTTTATTTAAAACAAAATGAACATTTTTATCAAAATATATTTGTTGAAACAAAAATATTCATTTTTGTCAAAATAGATAGTTGAATCAAAATATACATTTTTGTCAAGATATAATGGTTGAAAACAAAAATTACATTTTTGTTAATTAGATAAGAGTTAAAACAAAAATAACATTTTTTAAAGGAGATTTGAGTTAAAACAAAAATAACATTTTTGGTTAAATAGATTTGTGTTTGAGCAAAAAATATTAATTTTATTGAAATAGAATTGTCAACAAAATGAAAAGACCATTTTTATTCATTTTGTTGAATTAGAATTGCTAACAAAATGAAATCATCACTTTTTATTCATTTTGTTAAACCAGAATTGTTAATAAAATCAAATTATCACTTTTTATTTATTTTGTTAAATTAGAATTGTTAAAAAAACGAAATTATCACTTTTAATCATTTTATTGAAATAGAATTGTTAACAAAAATATCATTTTAATCATATTGTTGAAATAGAATTGTCAACAAAATGAACGAATCACTTTTTAATCATTTTGTTGAACTAGAATTATCAACAAAAATAAATGTATCACTTTTAATCATTTTGTTGAAATAGAATTGTCAACAAAAATAAAAATATCATTTTAATCATTTTGTTGAAATAGAATTGTCAACAAAATGAACGAATCACTTCTTAATAATTTTGTTGAACTAGAATTGTCAACAAATTTGAATGTATCACTTGTAATCATTTTGTTGAAATAGAATTGTCAACAAAATTGAATATATCATTTTAATCATTTTGTTGAAATAGAATTGTCAACAAAATGAATGAATCACATTTTAATCATTTTGTTGAACTAGAATTGTCGATAAAAATGAATATATCGCTTTGTTGGCATTTTGTTGAAACATGATTTGTATGCAAATATAAGAATCATTTTTATTGTCAAAACATACATTAGAATTTGTATGCAAACATAAGAATCATTTTTATTGTCAAAACATACATTAGAATTTGTATGCAAACATAAGAACCATTTTTGTTGTCAAAACATACATTAGAATTGTATGCAAACATAAGAACCATTTTTATTGTCAAAATATACATTAGAATTTGTATGCAAACATAAGAATCATTTTTATTGTCAAAATATACATTAGAACTTGTATGCAAACATAAGAATAATTTTTATTGTCAAAACATACATTAGAATTTGTATGCAAACTTAAGAATCATTTTTATTGTCAAAACATACATTGAAATTATATACAAACAAAATATTTCTTTTTATTTGTTAAAGTTAAAAATAGAAATACAAATAAAAATTATCTTTTTATTTGTCATTAGCAAAATGTCATGTAAATAAAATACATTTTATTTGACATTAAAAACGTGTAGAAATGGTTAGGCAAATTAAAGCATGCTTTTATTTGACATGTTAAACACGTTAGTGAAATCATGGATTGATATATATATATATATAATTTTATATATATAAATTAAAATTAAAATTAAACGAATCACGTGCAGTAGTTCGAATTTCAGAATCGTGACTTTAAACGATTATACCGAAAGATCCGACCGTCGGATTTCCCCAAAACTGGAACCGTTAGGACCGCTTTGGGAAGATCTTTCCAACTATATAAAATGTGTTAAAATCCAATGGTTAGATTTAGAGAAAAATGTAAGTCAAATTTGGGTAAAAACAGCGCCAGGGCCGCTTATTGACCCGAAGCGTTGTTAAATAAATAAGACTATTTTTATATAAATAAAAATAGCGATAAATCGTTATAAAATAATATTAACGATTTGGAATGATTTAAATTATAATTATTCGAGAATTATTTGAAAAGACAAAGTTCAATCTCATTTCAAATAATTATACGACGATTTAAAGTCGAAGACATTGAAGATAGTGATTGAAGACCGGCGATCTTCACATCGAGTGGATGACTACTGATGCCCTAGACTGATTTGCTCCCAGAAAAGGGATACAGTGGTAGTTGTTCGGACGTACTTGTTGATTGTCTGGATAAGCAAGCACCTCTCTTCTGTACTGGACATACGGGATGAGGAATAAGGTGTCTCCGGTTTCGTTCAGACATAGAACGGACTTGTAAATGGATGTGTGTCTGACATTGGATTTCATTCCATGTAAATTGATTCCTATTTAATATTTTTTCTGGTGGCGTAGAATTTATTCTCTTGCTTAACACCCTTCTCTGAGACGCATGAGCTCAGAGGATATATATTGATACTTATTGATCGCATGGCGTGAATTGTCAATGTGGCATGCCAAAATACAAATGATCGAGACTTTTGTTGAAAAGCAGAGCCTTGTAGTTGATGATCAAAGCATGGCCTATTTAGGCGTAGCTTTGTGTATAGCATTACTTCGCGATCCTCACACCCTGGTATGAGTCAAAAAGGGGATCGTGACTGCAGAGAGTGCACACGTTTCTTTCTAGCTAGAAGTGGTGGCAGGGTTTTGCAAGCCCTGACATTTTTACTTATGTGGATGATGGATTATGAGGTACCTCGGATATATTGGTCGATAGTGACCAATTGATAGGTTTTTGTAATTGGGATGTGAATTGGATTTATCGTGAACTTTTTTTTAACGACGAATGTTCTTTAACCCGATTTACAGAGAAATCTGATTTGGAATATATAAATCTTTTATTAAGGTTTAATGAAAATTTCCAAGGTGAAGTTTTCCAATTTAATAAAATAAATTGGAATGGAATGGAATTCGATTTGGTAATAATCGAAGTGAACTTCTGTGGAGGAAGACTGTTACTATATATGAAATTTAAAAGGCTTTGCCGTTATTCCATTTATATTATTGGTTGAATATGGAAGTTTATATCGATTATATATATTGATCCGTTTTCCATGAAGAATCCATAATGAATGGAATGTGATTTTGGGTTTATCGTGAACTGTGTTTTAAATGACATTGGTTCTTTAACCCAATTAAAGACAGAATTTATTTACTAAATTTGAATAATCATTACATAATGATTTCTGGAGACTAAAACTAAGTAGAGTTTAAATGAATCTTTAAGTAGATTGAAATGTGAATCTGATAACTAAAATTATCAAATTCAAAAAATGATCGAGAATGGAGTATCACTAGTTTTGCTCCAAGCAATAGTTAAATCTTTAATAAGATTTGAATGGAAAATGGTATTAATTTTACCGATAACACTGTGGTGTTAAATATGGATTATTACCAGTTTTGCTCCATGGGATGAATAGGTTGGGATTGGGAAATAAAACAAATGATTACTTCGGTAAGTTTCGCTAATCCCAACTAATTTGGAAAACCTTAATTTGGTTTAACGTGTGAAAAGAATATTTGAATAAAAGAATATTCTGAATTGGAATGAGGCGTATGTTGTGTTTTTATAGCACATGTTTATATACGCGAGTTATTTGGAAAGACCAGGTTTAAACCCATTCTGAATAACTGATTCGACGACAAGTCGACGATGAAGACGGTGGTTGAAGACCGGAGGTCTTCACATCGTTTGGATGATTAATGATGTCTTAATTGGGTTGTACACCTAAGACAAGGTAATAAGTGGTAATCGTCCAGACATCCTTGGAAATAGACCAGATATGCAAGGAGACCTCTCCTGTATTGGACATATGGGAGGAGGAATAAGGTACCACCGGTATCGTTCAGACCCATAACGAACTTGTAAATGGATGTGTGTCTGCCATTGGATTTTATTCCGTGTTGATTAATCTCTATTAAATATATATCTGTTTGGTGGCGGAGAATTTATTCTCTTGCTTAACAACCTTCTTTGAGACGTACGAGCTCAGAGGTTATATATCGATAGACATCAGTCGCACGACGTGAATTTCCTGTGTGGCTGCTGAGATGCAAATGATCAAGGCTTCTGTTTGAAAGCAGAGTCTTGTGGTTGATGATCAAAGCACGGGTTTAATATAACATAGCTTTGTGTATAGCGTTAATTCGTGAGCCTCACGTCCCGGTGTGAACCAGAAACGGGAGCGGACTTCAGGGAGGACATGCGTTTCCTTTTAGCTAGGAGTGGTGTCATCGTATGGAGCCCAGACATTTTTTCTTTTGTGAATGATGGATAGCGAGGGGCCTCAGTTATAACGGTCACTGCTGGGCAGATGGATCATATGGTCGACATACTGACCAGACTTACGCCACATAGGGAGGGAAACGTATTGTTCAGGGATTATTAATCCACTTTGCACTTAGATGGACCGACCCTAATGATCCAAGGCTTGACTGAGCACTTGCCTGAGACATGGGCTGTATTGTCTCCAAGTTGGTAAGGACGATCCCTTGCCTTGGTTCACAGATGGAAATTCAACTTCCAATACGACATTGTGCGGTTTTAATTGTAGAATTAGTATGGTGACATGATATATGGTACCCATGCCGTCTATGATTGATACATTTATATTTGAAGTTGTTTTTAAACACTATGCACTTATAATAATATCAAAATGATTTGTTTTAAATGTACCAAGCATGTTTGGCTATTATATGGGAAAACCCTATCCTCTGGCTTGCATTTCATTGTTTGATGGGGCCTGGGTCTTATAATAGCTTCATTTTTTCAAAAAGCATTGCGTTGTTTGTTTTATGCACTGGTATTCTTGGGAGGAAACCCGTTCCGTGTTATACATCATGGTCTCTTGATTTACTTTATTTTAAAGTAAAGTTTAAATAATGTTTTAGTTTTCGCACCAATCACATGACTGACCTAGAGTTTATTGTTTTAACCTAAACTCTGTGTGCCCCTATTTTCCACACGGGTAGCTAGTAGTTTTGGTTTTGCAGATTTATCTTTACAGGATCCTGGTTTACAACTGGAGCTATATTCGGAACGCTCTGTATCCGTGTATTTCTTTAAGCTGTGTTATGTATTGTTTTTCCGATGCTATGTAATGTATTTTAAATCTCTGATATTTTTCTGATGTATAAATTATTCGTACTCTGTTATATTCTTGTACTCTGATGTAAATTGTTGTAATAAGAAATGAAATGTTCTTTTGTTTGTGTTCTGATTTGTCGTGTTCTCAACTCAATCCGGGCTTTCCCGTAAGGGCAAGTTTGGGTCGTCTCAGTTGGTATCAGAGCTTTGGTTTACAGAGCTCGAGAAAAAGACACATTAGAACCAAACGAAAGAATTCATCAGAGATTGGATTAGTAATATCCAATGAGAACGACTCGTTAGAAATAGGATTAGTATTATCCTAGAATGAGTTAGAAGAGTGTTATTTTAAAGTAAAAATGAAAACAAATTTTGTTTTGAAATTTTAAACCTTATAATACGTATTGAATATTTATTTTATATTGAATTTTGAAAATCAAGTATATAGATATTTTAATATACGTCTGATCCGCGTGTATTTGAGGCATCAAATATACTCGATGGATATAGAATCACACTCTAGTCACCTGGGGGGTGATCCCGATGATGAGGCCTCATCATCAGAGTCTATGCTCGAGTTTCGAAAGTGGGATATCTATATATTTCCAATTGACTGGTGTGAGAACCAAAATTTAAATAGGGTTATTGTTGTGATTTGGCATCAAAAGGATGATTTTCGAATATATATTAAAGTTATGCATTTGAAAAGCTAATTCACAAATTGATTGTTGGTTGTGTTGTTTGATTATTAGTATAACTAATGAAAATATTGGAATGATAATTATTTAAACCAATAAGAGAATGTAAGGTAAATTTAGCCAAATCGAATCAATGTTAAACTGAATTGAAAATTGGTTGGAAATACATACATGTACATATATATATGTGAAAAGGTTATAGCAGGGAAGCTAAGCAGAGGAATAAAATGGTATGCCCGACAAATAGGTACATGTTTACTAATTTATTGGGTTTTGATGATTTTACGAGCCAACTGGCTAGCCGCTTGCCTTTTTCCTTTTCTTTTGGATTAGTGAGGGCCTTGTGAGGCTAGTTGCGATTTTAAAGGCCCCCCCGTACAAAGGAGGTAATGGTGAAATTTTTCAAAAATTTAGGGTGTTAGCCAAAATTTTGAAGAATTAGAGAATTCTTACAAACTGAAAAGTTGAAGAATGAACGCTAGAATGAAAGTTGAGTTGGTTAGTTAAACAACTTCTAGCTCCGTTCCTTTTCGAGGAAGAAAAGATTTTAAGTAAGGGAGATTGTAACAACCCGTATTTTCAGAACCAATTTAAAATTTTTATTTTAGCAATTTTAATGGATTTTGATTTTTTAAAATGATTTATTTTAAATAATAACGACTAAAAATTTATTTTAATCTAAGCTAGAACGTATAAATTTATTTTAATTACAAAACGAGCCTTAAATGGCATGGTAATTTGAAAATTCAATTTCTAATTTCAAATGATTATACAGAATTCAATATAAGTCAGAATTGGATGAAATAAGAAAAATTTAAATCTTTTTAATTAAATCTTTCTAACTAATATGAAAAATCAATATTTCACATTATAAATTGAAAATTATGTCCAGTTTAAAATCCAGAATAGTCGCTATGGAATTTATATATATATTAAAATAATATACAGCCCTTAAAAATAGCCATTTTGCAAACGACCTCCGTTTTCGACAAAACCGCTTTTGTTGGATCTGGAATGTCAAATTATTGCTAGATTCCAATTTTCATCATTAATATGTGAGCGTGGCAAAAAACCGTGTTTTATCAATTTTAGTTGAATTGGATCGACCAGAAAATGGCCATTTTTGAAACGGTCTCCAAATTCGACGAAATTAGTTTCCTTTGGACCGTATCGTCAAAACATAGCTAGATTTATTTTTCGGGAATTTTTGGCGTCAGTATGTGGCTCCAGTAAATTAAAATGTACATTTGAATTCACTATTCATTGATTTATATTTTATTATAGAAAACTGATTAAAACAGTCGAATTGGCTTACGAAACATATCCCATTGTGTCCCGAATGGGTGTATTTAGCTAGGGCGATAGTCGTTGGGTTCAATTTGGAGTTCGGATCGATAAACTAGTAATTTTGGAATTAAAAAATATTAATATATATATATATTAATTTAACCCTCCCTCTCCCTCATAAAACCCTAGCCGCCATTTAGAGCGCATGAACGGGCGATTTTTGCTCTAAATCAAATTCCCCAATTACACAAAATCCACCCAATAATTCTTAGAAGTGATTAAGAGAAAATAGTAGATCATTCCACGATCTACTTATCCAACGGTCAAGATCCTATTTCATTTGGTATTTTTCATGAATTTAGAGCTGAAAGTGAGCGGCTTTAGGGGTGATTTCATGGTCAATGGGGGCGTCGAGCTGAGGGCTTCTCGTCGGAGATGGAAACCGCCTCGATGCTCTACGTCTGGGCAGTTCTGGATCGGGGTCCGAACCCCTATGGAGGCGGCGGAGCATTCCTCAGATCGGCATATTGGTTTTGTTGGTCTAGAATAAATCGCATGGAGGAAGAGGGTTAAGGAGAGAGAAATGTAATTAGTTATTAATTATTTAATTAATTATTTCAAAATTTGTAATTAAAGTTTAAAAGTGTGTAACTCTTTCATGTGATATCGGAATTTAGTGAAACAAGTTGCGTTGGACTCGCAACAACGAACTCTACCTTTCGGAACTGATTAGAATCAAAACGAAGAAAATTATAATTTTAGACAAATTCAAATCCAAACCTTCCTATAAAGATTGATGGAGTGGAAATCGAAGGTGAAACTCCTTCTCACTCAAAATTTTTACAGTTAAAAATATATTAGGATGCAGACGGTGCTTAGCAGCACTCGACACCATTTATTGTACAAACCATGGATGTTTGTTTGAATTGACTATGTTGTGTATTGTGATTGTGATATTGAAATGGAAAATAAAATATTCATGTGTTGAATAAAATTATATGAAATATTCATTTGTTGAATAAAATGTGTAATCATTAAAAATATCATTTTTAATGTGTAATAAAATTATATAAAATATTCATTTGTTGAATAAAATGTGTAATCGTTAAAAATATCATTTTTAATGTGTAATAAAATTATATGAAATATTCATTTGTTGAATAAAATGTGTAATCATTAAAAAGATCATTTTTAATGTGTAATAAAATTATATAAAATATTCATGTGTTGAATAAATTGTTTGAACAATAAAAATATCATTTTTATTGAATAAATGGATTATTAAAAATATTCATGTATTGAAATATATATTTTATCGTTAAAAATATAATTTTTAACGTATATATGAAAGGCATAAAATTCTCCAAAATGAAAATAAATATTCATTTACAAATCGAAAGGTTTGTTTATGCACACATATTTAACTGATGATGATTGGGACGATAATATTTTACACATCACCCAACTGCACAAATAATAATCTGTGTTTGTTGTTTGAAAACCCCACACGGGTATTAGGATGATATTTGACATACACTAATCCCAATAATTAATGGTATGTCAATCGATGGGTTGACAGACTGTATGAGCATTAATTTTTTATTTTAAGGCTTATACAGTTGTAAAATGCACTCTAGATGTTGTATGAATTTTTAATGATTGTTTGTCATTATCCTTGTATACATGCGATGTATGAAATCCATATAACTGAAATTATATGGTAATTGATTGAGTCTGATTCCAATTTAGAATTAACGAATATTTTTAAATAATATTCAGTGTAATCAAAATCAGATATTTTGAAAATATTATCATTTTAATATTATACTGATAAGGAATATTCAAATTTGATTTGAAATTTGAAATGAAATTTAAAACATTTTAAAATGAATTTAAAACGAATTCATAAATAAATATTCAAATTTGATTTGAAATTTGAAATGAAATTCAAATCGTTTTAAAATGAATTTAAAACGAATTTATAAAGGAATATTCCAATTTGATATGAAATTTGAAATGAAATTTAAATCGTTTTAAAATGAATTTAAAATGAATTTATAAAGGAATATTTAAATTTGAAATGAAATTTAAATCGTTTTAAAATGAATTTAAAACGAATTTATAAAGGAATATTCAAATTTGATTTGAAATTTGAAATGAAATTTAAATTGTTTTAACACGAATTTAAAACGAATTTATAAAGGAATATTCAAATTTGATATGAAATATGGAATGAAATTTAATTTGTTATAAAATGAATTTAAAACAAATTTATAAACGAATATTCAAATTTGATTTGAAATGAATCGTTTTAAAATGCATTTAAAACGAATTTATTTAGGAATATTCAAATTTGATTTGAAATTTGAAATGAAATTCGTTTTAAAATGAATTTAAAACGAATTTATAAAGGAATATTCAAATTCGATTTGAAATTGAAATGAAGTGGAAATCGTTTTGAAATGAATTTACAAAATATGTTCTAAATGGAATACGATGGAATATATAATATATATATATTATATATGTTAAATGGCCTGAATAGAACGCACTACGCTGCGACCATTCGTGAATTTTGGTCATTGAATTCGAATTGACATTACGGGAGATTCGACCGTCGGATTCACCTAAAACCGGAATCGTTGGGTTCGTATCGAAAAGAGCTTTCGAACAAATATAAGAGATTTGAAATCTAGAGGTTGGATCTGGAATTATGTCCAAATCAAATTTGGAAAAGGTCGTTGTAAGTGCAGTTCGATGACCATTTATGGAAATCGACTGAAAGGGCCTTAATAAAATTATTAAAAACATTAATAATTTGTATAAAATCTTAATAAATGATTTAGAAAGAATTAAGACGAAAAATTCCATTTTTGAAAAGGTAAAAATATATTTTTATCGCAATGAACTAGCTATCAACTAGAATTATAATCCAATTATTTTTAAATAAATAAATTGGATTGAGAATGGGTTTTAATATAACCAAAATTTTCAATATGTGAATTGGAGTGGATTTGAATGGAAATCATCTTCGGAATATTTCGATGTTGGAATCCGGGACTATATAGGTATTTTTGTGGAATTTAGAAGATATATATATATATCGTTATTCCCAAAACGATATTTGTGGGTTTCAGAATTTGATATTGAATATGAGTCGATATAATTTCTATTCAGAGCCTTGTATTTGATATCAAATTGGATTTTGGGTTTGTCGTGTATGATGTCTTAAATAACACTGTTCTTAAACCCAGTTGAGAAAAGAATAAATATTTTAATTAATATTTAGGGAAGCTTTCCAATTAATTAATATTTAATTGGAATCGAAAAAAAGAATAGGATTTTGGGTTTGCCGTGAATGGTGTCTTCAATAACACTGTTCTTAAACCCCGTGTGAAAGGAATAAATCTTTTAATTAAGATTATGTGAGTTTCCAGTTATATTTTGTAATTGGGATAAAATGGGATATGAATTGGGTTTATCGTGAACTGTGTTTTTAACGACATTTTTTCTTTAACCCGATTTACAGAGAAATGTAATTTGGAATATATAAATCTTTTATTAAGATTTAATGAAATTTTCCTAGGTGAAGTTTTCCAATTTAATAAAATAAATTGGAATGGAATGGAATTCAATTTGGTAATAATCGAAGTGAACTTCTGTGGAGGAAGACTATTACTATATATGGAATTTAAAGGGCTTTGCCGTTATTCCATTTATATTATTGGTTGGATATGGAAGTTTATATCGATTATATATATTGATCTGTTTTCCGTGAAGAATCTGTAATTAATGGAATGTTATTTTGGGTTTATCGTGAACTGTGTTTTAAATGACATTGGTTCTTTAACCCAGTTAATGACAGAATTTATTTCCTAAATTTGAATAATCATTACATAATGATTTCTGGAGACTAAAACTAAGTGTAATTTTAATGAATCTTTAATTAGATTGAAATGTGAATCTGATAACTAAAATTATCAAATTCAAGAAATGATCGAGAATGGAGTATCACTAGTTTTGCTCCAAGCGATAGTAAATCTTTAATAAGATTTGAATGGGAAACGGTGATTAATTTTATTGATAACACTGTGGTGTTAAATATGGATTATTACCAGTTTTGCTCCATGGGATGAATAGGTTGGGATTGGGAAATAAAACAAATGATTACTTCGGTAATGTTCGCTAATCCCGACTAGTTTGGAAAACCTTAATTTGGTTTAACGTGTGAAATGAATATTTGAATAAAGGAATATTCTGAATTGGAATGAGGCGTATGTTGTGTTTTTATAACAGTTGTATATAATATACGCGAGTTATTTGGAAAGACTGGGATAAAACCGATTCTGAATAACTGATTCGGCGATAAGTTGACGATGAAGACGATGGTTGAAGACCGGAGGTCTTCATCGTTTGGATGGTTACTAATGTCTTGATTGGGCTGTACACCCAAGACAAGATAATAAGTGGTGATCGCCCAGATGTACTTGGAGATCGACCGGATATGCAAGGACCTCTCTCCTGTATTGGACATATGGGACGAGGAATAAAGTGCCTCCGGTTTCGTTCATACCCAGAACAAATTTGTAAATGGATGTGTGTCTGACATTGGATTTTATTCTGTCTTGATTGATCTTTATTAAATATATATCTGTTTGGTGGCGGAGAATTTATTCTCTTGCTTAGCACCCTTCTCTGAGACATACAAGCTTAGAGGTTATATATTGATAGACATCAGTCGCACGTCGTGAATTGCATGTGTGGCATGCTGAGATGCAAATGATCAAGGATTCTATTGAAAAGCAGAGTCTTGTGGTTGATGATTAAAGCACGACTTTAATATAGCATAGCTTTGTGTATAGCGTTAATTCGCGAGCCTCACACCCCGGTGTGAACTAGAAACGGGAGCGGACTTCAGGGAGGACATGCGTTTCCTTTTAGCAAGGAGAGGTGTCATGGTATGGACCCCAGACATTTTTACTTACGTGGATGATGGATCGCGAGGCGCCTCGGTTATATCGGTCACTACGGGGCTGATGGATTATATGGTTGACATACTGACCAGAATTACGCCCTATAGGACGGGGAAACATATTGTTCAGGAATTATTAATCCACTTTGGACTTAGATGGACCGACCCTGACGATCCAAGGCTTGACTGAGTACTTGTCTGATACACGGGCTAGATTGTCTCCAAGTCGGTAAGGGCGATTCCTTGCCTTGGTTCACAGATGGAAATCCAACTTCCAATACGACATTGTGCGGTTTTAATTGTAGAACTAGTATGACGACATGATATATGGTACGCATGCTGTCTATGACTGATACATTATATTTGAAGTTGTTTTTAAACACTATACACTTATAATAATATCAAAATGATTTGTTTTAAACGTACCAAGCATGTTTGGCTATTATAAGGGAAAACCCTATCCTACAGCTTGCTTTGCATTGTGTGATGGGATCTGCGTCTTATAATAGCTTCATTTTTTCAAAAAACATTGCGCTGTTTGTTTCATGCACTGGTATTCTTGGGAGGAAACTCGTTCCGTGTTATATGGTGTGGTCACTTGATTTACTTTATTTTAAAGTAAAGTTTTAAATAAATGTTTTAGTTTTCACACCAGTCACATAACTGACCTGGATTTTATTGTTTTAACCTAAACTCTGGGTTCCCCTATTTTCCACACGGGCAGCTAGGAGTTTTGGTTTTTGCAGATTTATCTTTACAGAATCTTGGTTTATAGCTGGAGCTATATTCGAAACGCTCTATATCATGTATTTCTTTAAGTTGTGTTATGTATTATTTTTCCACTGCTATGTAATGTATTTTAAATCTTTGATATTTTTCTGATGTATAAATTATTCATACTCTGTTATTCTTGTACTCTGATGTAAATTGTCGTAATAAGAAATGAAATGTTCTTTTGTTTGTGTTCTGATTTGTCGTGTTCTCAACTCAATCCAGGCTTTCCCGTAAGGGCGAGTTTGGTTTGTCTCGGGTATATTACACTGTACTCTTCCTTCGATGTTTTTAACACATAGGTTTGTTCACTAATCTGCCACTGCAAAAAAAATATATCATATTATACAATAATACAATACTAAATTTAGTATTAAATTTATAAAAATTACGAACAATAGTATCACGAAAGCATTAATCTTGCGTGATGTCTCATGATACTTGTCAACTTGGCTTAATATATGGTTTGGAAAGGAGACAAGGAATGTGGCTGCTAGGTATAAAACTACAAGATTTACTGTATCAAAACAATCTTCTTCAGACTCTCCTTTTATTGTACCGAAAATTTGTCTCTTTATATTCTTTTTGTTTATTGACACTTCATTCTTAAATTGTCTCTCTACAAATGATTTAAACTCTTCATTCTCCTTATCCTCCTTCTTCAAATGACCAGTTGTTTTATCGTTTCACCTTGAAGTGGAGCTGCTAACAACTTTGCAATATCTTCGTCTTTGAATGTTACTATCAAGTCTCCAAATTGAAAATATTTCAAATTCTTCTTATAGTTTCTGATTATAATATCTAAAGTGGTAGAATTTTTGGTTGTCTCCAATGCAGAAATTACACCATCAAATATCATATCTATAAATCCCCCAAGAGGAAATTTTCCAGTTTTAATTTTCTCTTCCAATTAAATGGAAGATTTCAAATTATTTCTGTACACTTCTTCCTTTTTTCCAGCCCTTGGTACGTCTTCAATTTTCCGTTTCTTTGCAAGCTGTAAAGAAGTTGTTGCTGGATCAGTCTTAACTAAAGCTTTTCCTGGATTCCTCACATCATCTTCATTTTCTTCAACGTTCGGTCTCTACAATAAGATGTACATAAGTTTTTACTAACGTTGATTAAATGCTTTCACTTATGAAGAAACAATTGACAACTGCACACTTGCAATCATAATTCTGATTAACTGCATACTAATTTGAAACAGACATTAGATAATTGTACACTTTAATGCAACAATTCTAATTAACTGCATATATTAATGCAACAATACATTGATAGTTGCACACTTGACTGAAAAACTTATGTTAAATTTCATACATTAATGAAATAATTAAATTTAACTGCATACACTGATCAAAATGCAAATAGTTGCACACTTTCATGAATTAATAAAATTTAACTGCATACACTGATGCAACTAAATGTTGACAATTGCACATTTGAATGAAACCTTTCTTATTAGCTGCATACTTTAACGAAACAACTAAATTTAACTGCATACAATGATCAAAATGCTGACAGTGGCACACTTTCATTAATTAACTAAATTTAACAGCATGCAATGGTGCAACTAAAGGTTGATAGTGGCACACCTGAATGAAACTTTTCTAATTAGTTGCATACTTTAATGAAATAATAAAATTTAACTGCATACACTTATCAAAATGCTGATAGTTAAACACTTTCCTGAATCATTTAAGTTTAACTGCATACGCTGAAGCAACTAAATGTTGATTGTTGCACACTTAAATGAAAGTTGTTTAACTGCATATTTTAATGAAAGAATTAAATTTAACTGCATACACTTATCAAAATGCTAATAGTTGCCCACTTTCCAGAATCAATTAAGTTTAATTGCATACACTGATGCAACTAAATGTTGATAGTTGCACACTTGAATGAAAGTTTTCTGTTTAACTGCATACTTTAATGCAACATTCTGTTTAAAACTGCACAGTTGCATGCAACATTTCTACTTAATTTCATTCAATAATCCAACATTTTCTAAATTATAAAACAATTCTACTTAATTTCATCCACCAACGTCAAAATTCTAATAAAATTCATATACTAAAGAAACAACATATTGATAGTTGCACATTCGAACGAAAAATTTACTTTCAATTACATATATTTATGGAACATTCTGTTTATAGTTGCACACTTGCATGCAACACTTATAAATAACTACATACAATGGTGTAACAAAATTTTGATATTTGCACACTTGACTTAAAATTTTCTGTTTAACTGCATACATTAATGAAAGTTTCTGATTAGTGTTGCACACAAGCATGCAATATTTCTTCCTAATTTCACCCAATAATGTAACAATTTATTAATTAATGATTAAATTAATTAATCTACTGCTATTCTAATTAAATTCATGGACATATGTAACTTTTCTGAAAATAATCATCTATGTATACAAATGATTTGGAAATATGCATGTATGATTGTATATGTACTTCTTAAATGCATATAATTATGAATTTATTTTAAATACATGCATACTTCAATGAATTTTTTCTACATACATTCGTTTGCTGAATTGTTAACATAATTTACAATTTTTTTCTACATACATTCATTTTTGAATTGTTTCCCACAAGTGTTTGAGCATTCTGAACACATGCATACATGTTTGCAAATTTTCATAACAGTATCTTACAATCATGCAAGAACTCTTAATATAATTTTGTACATACTTGGAAATCAGCAAGCAACTAATGAGGATAAATATAAACAATTATACAACAATTCTTAATTAAATTACTTAAATATTCACCAACTCATAACAAACTATAGTCTTGTATGCAAGTTTTCTGATTATATGTATGCACATATTACTTTTTGATGAATACGTTCATCTTTGTATTCATATTTCTTGAAAAAATATGCATTCACAAATGCAATGATTTTATAATTATGTACACAAGTATGCATGTATTTTGAATATATAAATTCCAATGTGCATCTACTACGAATAAATGCATTTAAACATTTAATTATTATGCATACTTGCATACAATCATACAGACTTACTGAATAAAAATCATACAATCAAATAAAAATACCATACAAATTCATACTACTGTGTAATAATTAGATGATGAATACATAACAACAACATACTGTTATGCTAGATTTCTTATTAACATCATACAATCTTGTAAGATTTCTTATTAATATCTAAAAAACATGCAATAACTCCTATGAACAGCATACACCCATTCGAAATATTTGTTTCAATCTTATTACAGTATATTATAAGAAGATAGTATATACAGTCGGATATGAAATATAGCAATCAGATTTATACCTTTTTTCGCCATTTCGTGTAATTTGATGACGATGACAGCGAATTTGGAGCAAAACAAGATGATCTTGATTTAAAAGATGACCACCGGCTTTTGATTCTAAAACGCAATTTATTGTTCGAGGGTTTTGCAGAAACGTGGAATTATGGTTTTGAGAGAGATTAAAGGAGCGAATTGACTGATTAAATTATAACGGATCGTTGGTGGAGGGTTTTGTTACTACGTAAGGGTAGAATTGGATTTTTTCAGCGGCATTTCAAAATTAGGGATGTATTTTATATTCTTTTTATCAGCGGGTTTTTTTTATATTCTAAAAGTTAATAGGGACCTGTAAAAAAGCACCCTATAAAAAAAGGTTGGATAATCAATCAACATCAATAGTTTTGTGTAAAATTATCCAAGTTGTGAATAGAGTTATGAAAAGATTTAAACTAAGGGTTAGTGTTTGTAAAGAGATTTACTTAATCAACAAGTTAAATAAAAAAGTTATATTTGGAAGGAAAGTTTTCAATCCAGGAAATGGTTTACAAAACCATATTTCAAGTAAAATAGTTAAATGAGTTTGTATGGATATTAGTATTAATATCGATTTTAGAGTAACAAACTTGTATCTTTCTCAAGATAAGAATGATGTCGGTCAAGGTCTGAGAGGTAAATAGAGTACCCCAACTTGAACGACTTCACTATTACCAAGAGATGGTATTAGTTTTTAATGGTAAGATAAATAAAAGAGATTTTGTGAATATATAAAATATTTCCAAAGTAAAGGAAATATAAAAGAGTTTGAAAATATTAAACGATATTTTAATAAAATAAGGAATATGAATGAGTTTGTAAAATATAGTAAAGTAATATAAAAATGGGCCAAATGATGTTATATAGCAAACAAGTGAGTTCAATTTATTTTTATGGTTGAATGAATGTTTATTTGACAGTTAAATAACTGATTATCATATCTGGCATATTATCGATCGTTGGGAAAGACTGGGATCGAATTTATTTTCGTAAACCATTCTGAGCAGCAAATACATGAACGTTTTAGTTTTCAGAAGATGGCCGAGATAGAGCATTTGAAGACCCATAGAATTTCATAAGTGGAATGATTACTTATAATCTTAGGGTAGCTCCGAAAATGAGATATGCTATGATTATGTCATGGTTGGAGTCTATGGTTTTGGAAGGAATTCTCACTACTGATCCTTGGGATGATTCTAGGATAGGATGAGGTAGGAGGGTACCTTCGGTTAATCCTATTTCAAGATGATGTGTATGGACGAATGTTGGACAGAGCATTTCCTGAGGGTCACGTATGTTGAGTTTTACAAATATACCAAGTTTGATGGCGGAGAAGACACTTCTCTTAGCTTAACACCCAGATTGTTTTTATGGACATCAATTAGTGATTTAACGGATCTAACGATGCAACATTCAAAGATTTGGAGATGTGTTGTTCTAAAAAGGTAATCGTGACCTCAAGCCTCACTAATCAGGAAATGATAGAAATCGGGTGGGCATCATTACTATGTAGGTCATTCCCACTAGGGTGTATTGTCGCCATCTAGAGAAATTCTACATTGTTCTTCTTTCTTTTCGGTATCTGTAACAACCCGGAAAATCTAAAC
The DNA here is from genome assembly GCA_030737875.1 of Allium sativum. Lineage (NCBI taxonomy): Eukaryota > Viridiplantae > Streptophyta > Magnoliopsida > Asparagales > Amaryllidaceae > Allium > Allium sativum. The sequence continues at coordinate 980,569,664 of CM060916.1, forward strand.
CAATTTAAAAATTTTAAACTGGCTGTTTTAGTGGATTTTAAATATTTAAAATAAATATTTTAAATAATAATGATGAAAGTAAGTTTGAATCGATGTTTGAAAATAAATATAATTAATTTTTATTATAAACAAGGCCTGAAATGGCGTAGTAGTTTCAAATTTTGAATTCAAACGTTGACTGACTGTACCGGGTGCAAAACAAAACGGATTTTAGTGAAACCAAAAATATTTAAATCTGTTAGTGAATATCTTTCTAAAGAATCTGAAAAATTGAAGTTTCATAGCGGGAGCAAAAGTTATGGCCAAACGAATTTTCAGAAAGGTCGCTATAGAGTTTATATAGCCCGTGAAAATGGCCATTTTGTAAACAACCTCAGAATTCGACGAAACCACTTTTGTTGGATCCGGGATGTCAAATTATTTCCAGGTTTCAAATTTCATAATTTTTGAAGCTAGTATGTGATCGTGGCAAAGGAAAATGTGTTAGGTCGATTTCTATTAAATTGGATCGACCAGAAAAGGGCCATTTTTCAAACGGTCTTAGAATTCGACGAAACTAGTTTTGTTGGGACCGTATTGTCAAAACTTAGCTAGATTTATTTTTCTGGAATATTTAGAATCAGTACGTGGCCCAGACAAATTGAAATGTACGTTCAAATTAAATATTGAATGTTTTATATTTTAATTTGAAGAGAAACTGACTCAAACAGTCGAATGGGCCTCCGAAACATATCCCATTGTGTTCGGAATGGGGGTATTTAGCTAGGGACGACAGTCGTTGGGTCTGGATTGGGGTTCGTGCGTGAAAGAGGGTATTTTTGGATTTTTTTAAAATTTATAGATATAAAAAAAATCTCATTGGTCGGTCAACGTTCTCTCCCCGTAATCAACGTCGACGAAGGCCGAAAAAGTTCGACTCCTTCTCTCTTCATTTTCTCCCTCTACAAGCAAAATCAGTCCCTCCTCCAGTTGAAGATTTTGAGGAGCTCGAGACGAGCTTCACATCCATATAGGGATTGGATTTTATCGTTGGGTATTCATCGAGTTACGGGTCCCCGAAGTCAGAGACTTCAAGCCGCCGTCGTACCCGCCTGGAGCCGTCGAACTGACCAACTCCCCCTGGTGCTGGAGCGCCCCTCCTCCCCCTTCGACACTGCATAGCCCGATCCTCTTCAAGCTTCACGGATTTCAAGTAAAATCGAAACCTAGTTTCGAACCATTCAGTTGAGGTACGGCTGTAAATTATTTAAACTATATTATAGCACTTTAAAGCGCTACGGTTTTTGATTTCACTGTAAAAATCATATCTTTTTCGTTTCTTGATGAAATTCAGTGAAACAAGAGACTGTGGACTTGTGTGGACGTCTTCTACATTCTAGAAGAGACCGCATATTTTTCTCAGCCTCCTACTATTTTTGATGGAGTGGAACCCAATGTGAGATTTCTAAATTATAAATGATATGGAAAACGATGATGTATAAATTATATAGTCGATGTATGAGTTATATAAGCGTTGTACACCTCATGTATAAGCGTTGTATAAGTTGTACGTTCGATGTATAAGTTATATATGCGTAGTAAAAATTATATATGTGTTGAAATAGAAGTGAAATATACTTACATAAATATATATATATATATATATATATATATATATATGCGCCACTCGTCCACAAACCATCGACGATATTTATTGGTTGTGATTGGTGTGAAAATTGGTTGGTAGCGAATGGTTGATTAGAATTGTTTGTGGTTGAAAAATACCCGTTTGTGGTTGAGAATTATTTGGTTGAAACCACATAGGATTAGTTTGTGGAAAAGAAAAAAATATTCATGCCGCCTGCGTGCGAACTAGATGCATGAAATCCCCATTGTCAAAAGCTGCGAGGCTTTAAGGTAGAGCAAGGAGCCATACTAGGGACGGCCCCGGTTTTAACAACCCTATTGTTATGCTGCCGAAATTTTGAATAATATTCATGTATTAGAATTATTTTCATGTGTTGAAACTATATTCGTGTGTTGAATAGAAATTCATGTGTTGAATAGAAATTCATGTGTTGAACGACATTCATGTTTTAAATAAATTGTTTTAACAATAAAAATCACATTTTTATTTCATATATACGAACTATAGAAAACATTCATGTGTTGAATAGAAATTCATTCGTTGAATAGAAATTCATGTGTTGAATGGTATTCATGTTTTAAATAAATTGTTTTAACAATAAAAATCACATTTTTATTTTATATATACGAACTATAGAAAACATTCATGTGTTGAATAGAAATTCATTCGTTGAATAGAAATTCATGTGTTGAATGGTATTCGTCTTTTGAAATAAATTGTTTTATAATAAAAATCATATTTTTTTCATCTATATGAACTATATTAAATAGTCGTGTTTTGAAATAAACTGTTTTACATTAAAAACCACATTTTTATTATATACATGAATTGTTAACAACAGTGAAGTGTCGAAATAAATGTCTGTTAGATAAAAATATCATTTTTATCAAATGTATGAAAAGAATATGGTTTTGAAATCGAAGAATAGATTATATATATATATATATATATATATAATTAAAATAAATCGAATAACGAAGCTGCAGTTCGTGTTTTGAAACCGTGATTTCAAACGATTAGTGCGGGAGATCCGACCATCGGATTTTCCCGAAACCGAAACCGTTGGGTTCGCTTTGGAAATATCTTTCCAACGACACCAACTTTGTGAAGATCCAATGGTTGGATTGTCTGGAATATTTGATTTGAATCTGAAGAAAAACAGTGCCAGAATCGATTATATATATATATAATTAAATTAAATCGATATCGACGCTGCAGTTCGTATTTTGAAATCGAAACTTCAAACGAGTGTACCGGGAGATCCGACCATCGGATTTTTCCAAAACTAGAACCGTTGGATTCGTTTTGAAAAGATCTTTCTAATGATATAAAATTTGTGAAGATCCAACGGTTAGATTTTCAGATATGTGTAAATCAAATCTGAAGAAAAACAGCGCCACGGCCGCGTTATGGCCTGAAGCGTCGTTTGAATATATTGGTTACTTTTAAATAAATAAAAATAGTGATAAATCATTACAAAATATTATAAACGATATGGAATGGAAATAAACTGAGTTTACCCAGTTTATTGAATATTTGATGGTTGAATGTGAAATTTATAAACTAACTGAAGGTTAGCTAAGTCGGATGGTTTCCTGGGTTTTGATCTGATGTTTGTTTCGGCCTTCGGGGTTAATATTTGGGTAATCGTTCTCTTAATAATTTACGGTTAGTGGCTAATGAATTGGAATAAGGCGTGTGTTGTGTTTGTGTAGCACTTGTTAATTATATACGCAAGTTGCTCAGAAAGACCAAGTTTATCCCATTCTGAATAACTGAATCGACGATAAGAAGTCAATGATGAAGACAGTGGTCGAAGACCGGAGATCTTCACCTCGGTTGGATGATAACTGATGTCCTGATTGGGAAGCATCCCGAAATATGGATAATGAGTGGTGATCATCCAGATGTACGTGGAGATCGATGGGTATGCGAGGTATATAGTGCCTCCAGTTTCGTTCAGCCCCAGAACGGACTTATAAATGGACTATTTGTCTGACATTGGAATTCATTTTGTGTGATTGATAGCCATCAGTTGCATGGTGTGAATTGCCTGTGTGGCATGCTAAGATGCAGTGATCAAGGCTTCTGTTGAAAAGCAAAGTCTTATGGTTTATGATCAAAGCACCGCCTGTGTGGCGTAGCTTTGTGTATAACGTGAATTCGCGAGCCTCACACCCCGGTATGAACCTGAAACGGGAGAGAACCTCGGGGAGGGCATGCGTTTCCTTCTAGCTAGATGTGATGTCAGTGCTTAAACTGGCTGACATTTATTATTTTCACCTGTGTGGTTGTTGCTGTTGCGAGGTGCCTCGGATATATCGGTGACTATGTGAAGCAGATGGACTCATCCGTTGGCTCATTTACGCCCCAAAGGGCGGGGAGACGTAGTGTTCAGGCATTTTAATCCACATCGGTGGACCGGCCCTGACGATCCAAAGGCTTGACTGAGTACTCGCCTGAGACATGGGCTAGATTGTCTCGAATTCGGTAAGGACTATCTTTTGCCTTGGTTCATGACGGAAATCCAATTTCCAAATACGACATCGTGCGGTTTTGATTGTAAACCTATATTTGGCGACATAGTGGCATGGGACGCTCATGTCGTCTATGATTGATATTTATGATTGTTTTATAAAATTAGAAACTAACTGGAAACGAGCTAAGATGGGTGGTTTCCTGGGTATTGGTCTGATGTTGGTTTCGGACTTCGGGGTTAATACTTAGGGAATCGTTCTCTTACTAATTTACAGTTGGAGTCTAATTAAGAATTAAATGACAAAACTTACATTTTAAGTGTTTTATTCAAATCAAGCATATTTTGGCCATTATAAGGTAAAACTCTATCCTCCGGTTTGCGTTGCATTGTGTGATGGGAATTAAGTCTTATAATGGCTTCATTTTTATAAAAAGCATTACGATGTTTAAAAGATTTACTTGTTTTAAAGCACTGGAAATCCAATGGAGTAAACCCGTTCTGCGAAAGTGGCGTGGTCCTGTAATTATCCATATTATAAAATGTGTTAAGTAGATTTCTCATACCAGCCCCATGACTGACTCGTAGTTTGTTTCACTTGCAAACTCGGGTGCCCCTTTTTCTACACGGGCAGCCTTGTGTTCAGGTTAGCAGGCTCTTTCTAGATAGCTGGAGCTGAAGATGGATACTATCATTTATCTCTTTTTTTGCTGTTCAGCTCCTATTGTACATATTATGTTTGTTATCCGCTGTAGACATTTATGTATAGCTGAACTGTATTTGTACTAAGTATGATCCTGTATACTGTGTAACTCTGATGATTATCTTTATCCAGTGTATTATTTATATATTATCTAGTGTATTTATTTATTTCTGTTCTACTATTATCTTCTTATGTGTTATATTCCAAAGATTACCCATGACACTGTCGTACGGGGTTTGGGGTCGTCACAACGTGGTATCAGAGCTTTGGTTAAGCTTAGTTCTGGAATATAACACATTAACGAACTCGTCGGAGATAGAACCAATAGTGTTCTAGGATGAATAACTCATTATACATAGGATTAGTAATGTCCTAGTATGAGTATAGTAGAATCAGAATAACTCGTTAGAGATGGGGTCAGAAGTGCCCCAGAACGAGTTGAGAGTTATATGTTTATAAATAACATATTTGTGATTATATATATAGTCCGGTTTTAGAAATAGGTTTTTTGAATATATAAAAAGGTATATTCTTGAAAAGTTAAAAACAAATTGATTGTTGTTTGTGTTGTGTGATAGTAGATAAGATTAATTAAATTATTAGAACGATAGTTAATTTAATCAATAAGAGAAGGAAGGGTAAATCTATGCAATTAAATCACGTATTGAACTGAGCTAAAAATAGATAGAAATATATATATGTGCATTATATATGTTTCAACAGGTAAATGGATTAGCTGTTGAGTAAAGAATTTATTTGCGTGCCCGACAAATAGGTAAACCTTAATGAGTTGGATGCGAAATATTATTATATCAACTCCTGTGAATGCCATTGGGTGCGGAGTGCTGGTTGTTCTGTGTGTAATAATAAACATTGCCATATGATAGTATTAATTAATTTTGAACTACATTACATGGCATACTTCGTGAAGATAGGCATACTTCATCATATACCACATAAGCTTTTGGAGCTTGTGTGACGAGGTTGAAGATTTACCATACGAGTGAGAGGCTTGTATGGTGATAACGATATATTACAGGTTGAATTGATGACTGATATGGACTATGTAAAATGTAACGGTAAATTGCCAGATTAATAAAAAAAACCACACGGGTCTGGAGATGACAATAAACACATCTCTCTGGTCATTAAGGCACAAAAACCATTTATAGGGTGACGATAATTTATTCTCTGGAGTTATGATCTATACACACTCCCCTGTGGACACCGGAATATATAACTATAAATATATGCATGCTTATTATGTTATATTGGGTACCTAATATGGCCCAATAAATTTCCAAACCCCTCCCCGTACAAAGGAAGTTATGGCGATATTTTACGAAAATTTAGGGTGTTAGCCAAATTTTTGAAGAATTTGAATATTCTTAGAAACTGAAAAGTTGAAGAATGAAAGCCAGATTGAAAGTAGATTTGATTAATCAAACCATTTTCGACTTTGTTCCTTTTCGGGGACGAAAAATTTTAAGTAGGGGAGATTGTAACAACCCGGAAAATCTGAACCAATTTAAAAAATTTTAAATTGGCTGTTTTATAGGATTTTAAATATTTAAAATAAATATTTTAAATAATAACGACTAAAGTAAGTTTGAATCGACGTTTGAAAATAAATATAATTAATTTTAATTATAAACAAGGCCTGAAATGGCGCGGTAGTTTCAAAATTTGAATTCAAACGTTGACTAACTATACCGGGTGCAAAAAAACGGATTTTAGTGAAACCAAAAATATTTAAATCTGTTAGTGAATATCTTTCTAACGAATCTGAAAAATCGAAGCTTCATAGCGGGAAGCAAAAGTTATGGCCAAACGAATTTTCAGAAGGGTCGCTATAGAGTTTATATAGCCCGTGAAAATGGCCATTTTGCAAACGACCTCAGAATTCGACGAAACCACTTTTGTTGGATCCGGGATGTCAAATTATTACCAGGTTTCAAATTTCATAATTTTTGAAGCTAGTATGTGAGCGTGGCAAAGGAAAATGTGTTTGGTCGATTTCTATTAAATTGGATCGACCAGAAAAGGGCCATTTTTCAAACGGTCTCAGAATTCGACGAAACTAGTTTTTTTGGGACCGTATCGTCAAAACATAGCTAGATTTATTTTTCTGGAATTTTTAGAATCAGTATGTGGCCCCAGCAAATTGAAATGTACGTTCAAATTAAATATTGAATGTTTTATATTTTAATTTGAAGAGAAACTGACTCAAAGAGTCGAATGAGCCTACGAAACATATCCCATTGTGTTCGGAATGGGGGTATTTAGCTAGCGACGACAGTCGTTGGGTCTGGATTGGGGTTCGTGTGTGAAAGAGGGTATTTTTGGATTTTTTTTAAAATTTAAAAATATAAAAAAAATCTCATTGGTCGGTCAACGTTCTCTCTCCCCGTAATCAACGTCGACGAAGGCGGAAAACGTTCGACTCCTTCTCTCTTCATTTTCTCCCTCTACAAGCAAAATCAGTCCCTTCTCCAGTTGAAGATTTTGAAGAGCTCGAGACGAGCTTCACATCCATATAGGGATTGAATTTTATCGTTGGGTATTCATCGAGTTGCGGGTCCCCGAAGTCAGAGACTTCAAGCCGCTATCGTACCCACCTAGAGCCGTCGAACTGACCAACTCCCCCTGGCGCCGGAGCGCCCCTCCTCCCCCTTCGACACTGCATAGCCCGATCCCCTTCAAGCTTCACGGATTTCGAGTAAAATCGAAACCTAGTTTCGAACCATTCAGCTGAGGTACGGCTGTAAATTATTTAAACTATATTATAGCACTTTAAAGCGCTACAGTTTTTGATTTCACTGTAAAAATAATATCCTTTTCGTTTCTTGACGAAATTCAGTGAAACAAGAGACAATGGACTCGTGTGGACGTCTTCTACATTCTAGAAGAGACCGCATATTTTTCTGAGCCTCCTGCTATTTTTGGCGTAGTGGAAACCAATGTTAGATTTCTAAATTATAAACGATATGGAAAACGACGATGTATAAATTATATAGTCGATGTATGAGTTATATAAGCGTTGTACACCTCATGTATAAGCGTTGTATAAGTTGTACGTTCGATGTATAAGTTATATATGCATAGTAAAAATTATATATGTGTTGAAATAGAAGTGAAATATACTTATACATATATATATATACACGCCCCACGTCCACAAACCATGGACGATATTTAATGGTTGTGATTGGTGTGAAAATTGGTTGATAGCGAATGGTTGATTCGAATTGTTTGTGGTTGAAATTGATTGATTGTGGTTGAAAAATACCCGTTTGTGGTTGAGAATTATTTGGTTGAAACCACATAGGATTAGTTTGTGGAAAAGAAAAAAATATACATGCCGCCTGCGTGCGAACTAGATGCATGAAATCCCCATTGTCAAAAGCTGCGAGGCATTAAGGTAGAGCAAGGAGCCGTACTAGGGACGGCCCCGATTTTAACTACCCTGCCGTAATGCTGCCGAAATTTTGAATAATATTCATGTGTTAGAATTATTTTCATGTGTTGAAACTATATTCGTGTGTTGAATAGAAATTCATGTGTTGAATAGAAATTCATGTGTTGAATGACATTCATGTTTTAAATAAATTGTTTTAACAATAAAAATCACATTTTTATTTTATATATACGAACTATAGAAAACATTCATGTGTTGAATAGAAATTCATTCGTTGAATAGAAATTCATGTGTTGAATGGTATTAGTGTTTTAAATAAATTGTTTTAACAATAAAAATCACATTTTTATTTTATATATACGAACTATAGAAAACATTCATTTGTTGAATAGAAATTCATTCGTTGAATAGAAATTCATGTGTTGAATGGTATTCGTGTTTTAAATAAATTTTTTTGACAATAAAAATCACAATTTTATTTTATATATACGAACTATAGAAAACATTCATGTGTTGAGTAGAAATTCATTCGTTGAATAGAAATTCATGTGTTGAATGGTATTTGTGTTTTGAAATTAATTGTTTTATAATAAAAATCATATTTTTATCATCTATATGAACTATATAAAATAGTCGTGTTTTGAAATAAACTGTTTTACATTAAAAATCACATTTTTATTGTATACATGAATTGTTAACTATAGTGAAGTGTCGAAATAAATGTCTGTTAGATAAAAATATCATTTTTATCAAATGTATGAAAAGAATATGGTTTTGAAATCGAAGAATAGATTATATTTATATATATAAATATAATTAAAATAAATCGAATAACGAAGCTGCAGTTCGTGTTTTGAAACCGAGATTTCAAACGATTAGTGTGGGAGATCCGACCATCGGATTTTCCCGAAACCCAAAACCATTGGGTTCGCTTAGGAAATATCTTTCCAACGACACCAACTTTTTGAAGATCCAACGGTTGGATTGTCTGGAATGTTTAATTCAAATCTAAAGAAAAACAGCGCCAGAATCGATTATATTTATATAAATATAAATATAATCAAATCTAATCGAATAACAACGCTGTAGTTCGTATTTTCAAATCGAAACTACAAACGAGTGTACCGGGAGATCCGACCATCGGATTTTCCAAAAACTGGAACCGTTGGATTCGTTTTGAAAAGATCTTTCTAATGTCATAAAATTTGTGAAGTTCCAACGGTTAGATTTTCAGATATGTGTAAATCAAATCTGAAGAAAAACAGCGCCACGGCCGCGTTATGGCCTGAAGCGTCGTTTGAATATATTGGCTATTTTTAAATAAATAAAAATAGCGATAAATCGTTATAAAATATTATAAACGATATGGAATGGATATAAACCGGGTTTACCCGGTTTATTGAATATTTGATGGTTGAATGTGAAATTTATAAACTAACTAAAGGTTAGCTGAGTCGGATGGTTTCCTGGGTTTTGATCTGATGGTTGTTTCGGCCTTCGGTGTTAATATTTGGGAAATCGTTCTCTTACTAATTTACGGTTAGTGGCTAATGAATTGGAATAAGGCGTGTGTTGTGTAGCACTTGTTAATTATATATGCGAGTTGCTCAGAAAGACCAGGTTTATCCCATTCTGAATAACTGAATCGACGATAAGAAGTCGATGATGAAGACGGTGGTCGAAGACCGGAGATCTTCACCTCGGTTGGATGATAACCGATGTCCTGATTGGGAGGCATCCCGAAATATGGATAATGAGTGGTGATCGTCCAGACGTACATGGAGATCGATGGGTATGTGAGGTATATAGTGCCTCCGGTCTCGTTTAGCCCCAGAACGGACTTGTAAATGGACCGTGTGTCTGACATTGGAATTCGTTCTGTGTGATTGATATCCATCAGTTGCATGGTGTGAATTGCCTGTGTAGCATGCTAAGATGCAGTGATCAAGGCTTCTGTTGAAAAGCAAAGTCTTGTGGTTGATGATCAAAGCACCGCCTGTGTGGCATAGCTTTGTGTATAACGTGAATTCGCGAGCCTCACACCCCGGTATGAACCATAAATGGGAGAGGACCTCAGGGAGGGCATGCGTTTCCTTCTAGCTAGAGGTGGTGTCAGTGCTTAAACTGGCTGACATTTATATTATTTTCACCTATGTGGTTGTTGCTGTTTCGAGGCGCCTCGGATATATCGGTGACTATGTGAAGCCGATGGAGTCATTCATTGGCTCATTTACGCCCCAAAGGGCGGGGAGACGTAGTGTTCAGGCATTTTAATCCACATTGGTGGACCGGCCCTGACGATCCAAAGGCTTGACTGAGTACTTGCCTGAGACATGGGCTAGATTGTCTCGAATTCGATTAGGGCTAACTTTTGCCTTGGTTCATGACGGAAATCCAATTTCCAAATACGACATCGTGCGGTTTTGATTGTAAACCTATATTTGGCGACATAGTGGCATGGGACGCTCATGTCGTCTATGATTGATATTTATGATTGTTTTATAAAATTAGAAACTAACTGGAAACGAGCTAAGATGGGTGGTTTCCTGGGTATTGGTCTGATGTTGGTTTCGGCCTTCGGGGTTAATACTTAGGGAATCGTTCTCTTACTAATTTACAGTTGGAGTATAATTAAGAATTAAATGACAAAACTTACATTTTAAGTGTTTTATTCGTATCAAGCATATTTTGGCCAGTATAAGGTAAAACTCTATCCTCCGGTTTGCGTTGCATTGTGTGATGGGAACTGAGTCTTATAATGGCTTCATTTTTATAAAAAGCATTGCGATGTTTAAAAGATTTACTTGTTTTAAAGCACTGGCAATCCAATGGAGTAAAACCGTTCCGCGAAAGTGGCGTGGTCCTGTGATTAGCCATATTATAAAATGTGTTAAGTAGATTTCTCATACCAGTCCCATGACTGACTCGTTGTTTGTTTCACTTGCAAACTCGGGTGCCCCTTTTTCTACATGGGCAGCCTTGTGTTCAGGTTAGCAGGCTCTTTCTGGATAGCTGGAGCTGAAGATGGATTCTATCATTTATCTCTTTTTATGTTGTTCAGCTCCGATTGTACATATTATGTTTGTTTTCCGCTGTAGACATTTATGTATAGCTGATCTGTATTTGTACTAAGTATGATCCTGTATACTGTGTAACTCTGATGATTATCTTTATCCAGTGTATTATTTGTGCGTTATCTGGTGTATTTATTTATTTCTTTTCTGTTATTATCTGTTTATGTGTTATATTCCAAATATTACCCTTGCCACCGTCACTTCGGGGTTTGGGGTCGTCACAATATCTCCCAAAAAGTACGGTGGTTGGCCAACCATTGGGTGACAATATATTCAGTACAGTCAAGTTGAATGAGTGGTCGATCATGTGTGGTCGGGTTACGAGATTTTCCTGTTGAACCCTAGTGCATTGCTCTTTAGAGGTGCACTGTCGGAAGGTGATCCCATACTTTGTCATACTTGGAATCCAATCTCCAATAAGCGCCATGTGGTTTTTGATCATATACTAAGTTTGTAGAGCGTGAGATGCAAACATTCTGCTAGATGGTTATTTATTTGTGATTTGATAGACACTATTATAATATTACCGGATTTGATATACGAAATGTGTTTTGGGTCATCGTAAGGTAAAAACTATGTGTTTTTATATGTGGACGGGTCTTATGATTATCCTTTTCTATCAAAGGATTTTCTAAATGTAACAATATAGAAATTTTGGCAAGTTAAATGATAGACTTTATTTGAATTATAAATATAATAGACGGGAATGATTATTAATAAGTTTGGATTTATTAATTCTACAAGTCGATCGATCAAATTTGTCAAACAATAACATGAATTAGTAGCAATAGAATTAAGCATTTCCCTTAGTTTTCATAGCATTTTAAGGAAAGTGCTACCAAAAATTCACTATCCACCTTAAGACAAGTGTTAGGACACATGTCTTTTCGCACGCACTCTTTCATGCATGGTTGCCACTTGTCCCCTTATGTGTCTTTTCCTCCTTACTCCTCTTTTCCCATACATCTAGCACCTCCCTTCAATTTCTAACCATTCCATCTCTTCCCTTCTTCTTCTTTCTCAATATCCATGGCTTACTAAGCCTTTCTTCCCTTCTTCCTCTCCTTCTTTTCCTCTCTCTTTCTTCCTAAATCCGGCCAAAGCCACCTCCTCCTCCTCCAAAATTCTAACATTCTCTCCTCTTATATAAAAAAAGAGATTAATATGTTATATTTCATATATTTTCGCAAAGAAGACGATGCGACGAAATACTGTCCAACGGCTCGTTCGTAGTCAGCTAGGCTCACCTACCGTGAAGAACGAGAAAGACATATTTACGAGAACTTCTTGAACTTCTACACTAGTTTATTGTACACTAATTAGTGAAGAATTAGTTATATTTTGGATAGTTAATTAGTGTGTTTACTTAAAACGGTTATGGATGCTTAATGGTTGATAATTATTTGTGATGGATGATGGTTGCATAGTTTAGAACACACACACACCCTAACCATTAAGCGTTAGTGTTATAATGCTTGTTTACAGTTATTGTTCATTTAATAAGGTTTATGATGATTTCCATGGATGTTTATAATGGTTGTTAATGTTGTGTGACACACTATGACGATGCAGTTATGGTATCACATCGTCGATCGGTCAAGTCTTCTCCATAATCAATAATAGTATGTTTTATAACATGCAGAATGGTTTGAAAAAATATATTTTAAAATATGAAGTTCAAAATAATTTGAGAATGAAGTGGAAATGTGTATTCCGTAAAGAAAATGTGGCAATTGAAGTTTAATACTTGGGAATGACACACACGTATGAATAAATATATATTGATAAAATCTCTTTAAAAAAATATCGAAACGTTCTAGGATGAGAAAGAGCATAGTGTCTAGGCTCGGGTTTAGAAAATATAGTTTCCTACTCTCCTTGGTTATCCCTAACTATTCCGATGGATGGGATGATTAGTTCAAAATTTAATTTGAAATTTAATTTAAATTTATTTGAATTTAGATTTAAATTGGAATTGAATTTAATATTTTATTAATAAAATATTAAGTGAAAAATAAAAAATTTAATTTTAAATCCAAAGTAATTTGAAAAGATAGTTTAATTAATTACAAATAGTTTTCGTAAAGATAAGAATTTGACTTGAACTATTTTTTCAATAAATAAAGGGTTGTTTTAAAATTTTAAAGTGAAAATGAATAGTAACTTTATAAAAATGAAGTTTGGTTTTCCAATCTAAATGGTTTTCTAAAGTAATTTGAAGTATTTCGGAATTATTTTTATATTAAGTTATATTATGACTAGAATAGGAAGTGTAACGTTGCAGCGGTTCGCGTATATGTCCACTAACTTTAAATGCTTATAATTTTTGCAATTTAAATCAGATTTCCACGAAACGAAAAAAGTTTATGTTATATTAACAAGAGCTTTTAGATGAGTGAAAGAAGATTTTAATTTCGGCTTATAATTTTCAAGTTATATTTAAAACCGTTTTGGAAAAGGACGCTATAAACAAAGTTCGCCAACCATAATTGTAAACAGTTTATTTTAATATTTTAAAAACATGGAAGATGTTTCTAAAATCATTATTAACTATTTAAAAGTGTTTTGAATGGGAAATTTTATATTTTGGCTAAGATAAACAAAATTTTAATCAAACCAGTTAAGATAGCTGTTTCGTAAACATTTTGCAGCGTTTTGAAATGCTATTATAACACTTCTTTTAGAAACAATCTGTTTTGAAGGTTTTGACTCGTAATTTATTTCTGATTTATAAGTAATCATTTTTTAATGATTTGTGAAATGTTTTAAAGGTTTAAAAGTATTAAAAATATTTTATTTGGAATTTAAATTGATTTATTCAATAGTAGAACAAGATTTCCAGTTTTAAATAATTGGATATGGTTGGAGAATAATCTTCGAATGTTTGATATTAATTTGTTAGATGATGACTTTTACAGTTCGAGGAATTTAGAAGATAGTTTTTGTTATTCCGCTAATAGTATGAGTTGGATACGAGATTAACATTAAGAATAAGTTGATTGTATTTCTATCCAGGTCCAATATTAAGGGGTTTGATAAATTTTCGAACTAAGATAAGGATTTCCTAATTTATTTGAGATAAGTCGGATAGAAATAATCTTCAGATATTTGATGTGAAATTCTGTAGTGTAAATGTATACTATTCGAGGAATTCGGAAGATATTATCATCGTTACTCCACATATATTATTCATTGATTATGAGAATTGATATCGAATATAATTAGAAACAATTTCTGTGTAACTTATGTTCAATATCGATGGATATGGTTTTGTTGTGAATGGTATCTTCAATAAAATCATTCTTGAAACCCGATGACATTGAGTTGTGGAAATTCGTATCGTAAATTGGGGATTTAATCAAATCTTTGATATTGATGAAATTAAACGTATGAAATTGGAAAGGAAGTATAATCTTTTAATTAAGGTTAAAGAACTGAATATTGGGAAATCGTTTTAAATGGAACTATAATTGAAATTATGAAATGTGGATTAAGGGTTTTCAAAGGAAACTGGATTTGGATAATGAGCTATCTAACAGAAAGTCAATTGAGGTTTTGAGGATAAATTATCTTTGATTTAAAAGATGTGTTTTAAAAAGAGAAATGTTAAAATATGGGTTTTGTTACAGATAAAATGATAATGGGTTCAAAGAAGTTTTAATTAAAAAAATCCAAGATGGAAGGAGATTTGGTTGAAAGCCTGTGTGATCCATAATTATGTTTTCAAAATTTGACTTATTATTTGGAAAGACCGGGATCATATTTATGTCCGAAAACCATTCCATTTAATAATACGACGTTATAGAACAATTGAAGGCATTGAAGACGATATTAAAGACTGGGATACTTCATATCGGAAGGATTGTTTGTTGAATGTCTCAAATGGGTAGCTCTCATTTGCAGATGGATTTTATATCAGTTAAGTGGCAAATAATTTTGGACGTATTTGGAGGAATTTCGGATTTGTGTTTCGTTCAGACCTAGAACGGACTTATATGGATTGTGCGTCTGACATTGTGATTGGTTGTGTAGCACTGATCTTTATTAATGTATATCATCTTGGTGGCAAAGAATTTGTTCTCTTCGCTTAGCACCTTTCTCTAAGACGTATGAGCTTAGAGGTTATATATTGATAGAAATCAATGATGCGTTGTGAATGTACAATGTGGCATACTTAAGTGATTGAGCTTTTGATGATCAAAGCATGGCTTATTTAAGCATAGCTTTGTGTGTATCGTGACCTTGGTAAGCCTCACACCTCGGAAAATGGCCAAAACGGGAAAGATGCAGCGAGGTTACGGGTAGTCATTTCCTTCTAGATAAAAGGTGTACAATGGTATGGAGCCTAAGTATTAACCTATGTGAAAAACTTCTTCTTTTGTGGATGTTAATGTTGGAGGCATCCGATTTAAAGGTTGGTAACGACCGGGAAGTGATATACTCACACGTGCTCTAAGTTACCTTGTTATAGAGGTAATCCAACCTCATGTTGGCAGAGAGTTGTTTGGTTCATGGGGCATCCCTCTAGAGGCGTACCCCATTGGCTCGGTAAGGGAGTTCCTTTGCCTGGTTATTTATTGGAAATCCAATCTCCACAACGAGCCCATATAATTTTAGTTGTATCGCCTACTGGTTACCGATAGGTTTTTGTCAGTATATTCGGATAGGACATTATGTTGGCTATGATTAATACATTTATTTGAGAAATTTTTTTCACACTATGCATTAATAATAATATCAAAGGATTTTCACGTATCAGGCATTTTTGACTATCATAAGGAGAAACCTCGCTCATGTGTGCGTTTACATTATGTGTGTTCCGCGAGACCTTATGGTAGTTTCATTTTTCAAAAGTCATTGCGAATTTCTATGCACCGGTATTCACATGGAGTATACCCATTCCACGATAGTGGCATGGTCCGGTGAATTACCTAACTTTAAAATAAAGCCTAAAAACAACTGTTTAGAGTTCTCCCACCAGTCCCATGATTGACCTGGAGTTTATTGTTCCCACACCAAAACTCTGGGTGCCCATAATTTATACATGGGCAGCCTAGTAGTTTGGTTTGAAGATGTAGCCTTGGAGTTGGTTGGAGCAAGATTCTTGTTTTACCTGAAGCTATTATCATTCATATTCTTCTGCTAAGTTTAGTATTTTTGTCTGTTGTGTAGTCGATATACTCTGATGTATCTCTTGTAACTTTGATGTAATATTATTATAATGATAATGGAAAAGTTCTTTTACTTTTGTGGAAATGTGTAAGTACCCCTAACAATCCGTCTGTATGAACGGTTTTAGATGGTTTAATTACCGGCGAAAATCGGGCAAAAAGGTGGGTCGTTACAGAGTGGTGTCAGAGCTTTGGTTTATACAAACCTATCGGTTATGGCTCGTTTGAACAAAATAGAAAGGACTCATCAGAGTTGGGATTACCAATATCCCATGACAATGAACTCATTAGAGATAGGGTTAGTAATGCACTAAACTGAGTTTCTGGAGTACTATAATCGGCAGAGCGCCTTTTAACCTAAAAGGAATTAAGTTTTAGGAATATATGTTTTGAAATATGATAGAGTTCATGTTAAGATATAAATTTGGGTTAAATTTGTAAAGGTGATAGTTAAAAGGAATAAGTAAGTAGGAAGTAATATGTATTTTCCAGCAAACATCCCTTATTGTTTGGAAACATATGAAAAATAATATGTTTAGGTCAAAGATTAAATAACCAAAGGAGCTGATAACTAAAGAATCATTAGAGATAATAATTTTAAATTTCCTTAAATATTTGGTTAAGGATCGGAATTTTGACGATTTTGGATAGTCGATTAATTTAAAAAAGAAATTAAAATTTTAATTTAGTCCATAACCCGCAAATCCCAGAATCGAGACCCGTTAGATAAGAAAATAAAACATTTAAGTAATTACGAATACATGTGATACAAGTTTCACACATTGATTGAAGGATATTTGGTAAGAGGGAATAATTAGAAAAAGAAATTAACTAAACTATAGTATTTAAACAAGACGAGTTATGAGAAGATCGAGTTTTTCATGTAAAGGTTAATAGTAATTTTGGGGAATTAAAAGGGAATAAGTTTCATAACCTTTGTATTTGCAAGACAAGATCTAAGAGAATAATTTATAACTCTGAATTTTCTTTAAGATGGAAAATCATTGAGTATAAGTAATTAGCCTAGTAAACAATGAGTCAAATATAAGGGGTAACTGGAAGTATCGTTTGGAGAGCATGGTAGATATGGTTGCCCAGAGCTATGTGTGTTAGAATATTCTACCCGGCATTTCCATTATGAGGATAGGAGTTTTAGCATAAAGAATTTTAACATTAAGTTTGAAAATCTATAAGATATCGAATGAGAAAATTACTGTTCTTTTTCCTTTTCTAGGACGAATTTTTTTAAGGGCGTGAATGTAACAATCTAGACATTTTGACAAGTTAAATGATAGATTTTGTTTGAATTATAAATTTGATAGATAGCAATGATTATTAATAAATTTGGATTTATTAATACTATTTGTCGTTCGATCAGATTTGTCAAACAACAACATGAATTAGTAGCATTAGAATTAATTGTTGCCTTTAGTTTTCATAACATGTTAAGTAAAGTGCTACCAAAAGTTCACTTTCCTCCTTAAGACAAGTGTTATGACACATGTCTTTTCGCATGCACCCTTTCATGCATGGTTGCCACTTGCCCCCTTATATGTCCTTACCTCCTTACTCCGCCTTTCCTCTATAAGGAGCACCTCCCTTCTATTTCTAACCATTCCATCTCTTCCCTTCTTCTTCTTTCTTACTATCCATGGCTTCCTAAGCCATTCTTCCCTCCTTCCTCTCCTTCTTTTCCTCCCTCTTTCTCCCTAGATTCAGCCAAAGCTGCCTCATCCTACTCCAAAATTCCGACCTTCTCTCCTCTTGTACTAAAAAAGAGAGATTAGTATATTATATTTTATCTATTTTGTCAAAGAAGACGGTGCACCGAAATACTGTCCGATAGTTCGTTCGCAGTCAGCTAGGCTCGCCTACCATGAAGAATAAGAAAGCTATATTTGTGAGAACTTCTTTCTACACTAGTTTATTGTACACTAACTAGTGAAGAATTAGTTATAATTTGGATAGTTAATTAATGTCGTTTATTTAAACCGTTTGTGGGTTCTTAATGGTTGATAATTATTTGTGATGGATGATGGTTGCATAGTTTAGAACACACACACTATTAAGTGTTAGTATTATAATGCTTGTGCACAGTTATTATTCATTTTATAATGTTAATGATGATTGCCATGGATGTTTATAATGGTTGTTAATATTGTATGACACACTATGACATTGCAGTTATAGTATTGCATCGTTTATCGGTAAATCTCCTCCATAATCAATAACAGTATGTTATTATAACATGGGGATTGGTTAGAAAAAAATTATTTTCAAATATGAAGTTTAAAATAATTTGAAAATGGAGTGGAAATGTTATGAATAAATTCTGTAAATAAAATATGGTCATCAGAGGATAATAGTTGGGAATGACACATATGTATGAATAAATATATATTGATAAAGTCTCTTTCAAAAAGAATACCGGAACGTTCTAAGATGATAGAGAGGATAGTGTCTAGGCTTGGGTTTGGAAAATATAGTTTCCAACTCTCCATGGTTATCCCTAACTGATCCAACGGATGGGATGGTTAATTCAAATTTTAATTTGAAATTAGAAATAAATTGGAATTTAATTTAATATTTTATTAGTAAACCATTAAGTGAAAAATAAAATTTTAAATTTTAAATCCGAAATAATTTGAAAAGTTGGTTTAAGTAATTACGAATAGTTTTCGTAAAGATAAGAATTTGATTTGAATTAGTTTTTCAATAAATAAAGGCATGTTTTAAAAATTTAAAGTGAAAATGAATAGCAACTTTAAAAAAATGAAGTTTGGTTCCCTATCTAGGAAATATTTTTAATGTTTTATATAAGTATATAATGGTTTTCTAAAGTAATTTGAAGTATTTGGGAATTATTTTTATATTAAGTTAGATTATGGCCAGAATAGGACGTGTCGTGCAGTGGCGGTTCGCGTTTTTGTCCACTAACTTTAAACACTTATACCTTTTGCAACTTAAATCGGATTTCCAAGAAATGAAAAACGTTTGTTTTCTATTAACAGGAGCTTTCAAATAAGTGAAAGCAGATTTTAGTTTCGAATAATAGTTTTCAAGTTATGTTTGAAACCATTTTGGAAAAGGACGTTATAAGTGAAGTTTGCCAAACATAATTGTAAACAGTTATTTTTAATATTTTAAAAATATAGAATAAGTTTCTTCATTATTAATTATTTAAAAGTATTTTGAATTGGAAATTTTATGTTTTGGCTAAGTCAAATGATATTTTGATTAAACCAGTTAAGATAACTGTTTTGTAAACATTTTTGTAGTGCTTCTGAAAAGCTATTGTAACACTTCTTTTGGAAACAATCTGTTTTGAAAGTTTTAACTCATAAATTGCTTCTGAGTTATAAGTAATCATTTTCAAATGGTTTGTGAAATTTTTCAAAGGTTTAAATGTATTAAAAATATTTTATATGGAATTTAAATTGATTTATTTAATATTAAAATGGTTTTCCAATTTTAAATAATTGGATATGGTTGGAAATAAATCTTCAAATGCTTGATATTAATTCGATAGATATTGACTCTTACTATCCAAGGAATTTAGAAGGTAGTTTATCATTATTCGGCTTATAGAATGAGTTGGATATGGAGATTAATGTTGAGAATAAGTTGATTGTATTTCTATCCAGATCCGATATTAAGGGGTCTGATAAATTTTTGAACTAAGATAAGGATAAGTATTTCCTTATTTGTTTGACATAAGTTGGATAGAAATAATCTTCGAATATTTGATATGAAATTCCGTTGTGTAAACGTATATTATTCGAGGAATTTGGAAGATATTATTATTGTTGTTATTCCACATATATTATTCGTTGATTATGAGAATTGATATCGAATATAAATAGAAACAATTTCTGTGTAACTTATGTTCAGTATCGATTGATTTGGGCTTTGTTGTTAATGGTATCTTCAATAATATCATTCTTGAAACCTGATGAGATTGAGTTATGGAAATTCATATCATAAATTGGGGATTTAATCAAATCTTTGATATTGATGAAATTAAAAGTATGAAATTGGAAGGAAGTATAATCTTTTAATTAAGGCTACAGAACTGAATATTGTGAAATTGTTTTAAATGGAAACTATAATTGAAATTACGAAATGTGGATTAAGGATTTTCAAAGGAAACTGGATTTGGATAATGAGTTATCAAACGGAAAGTCAATTGAGGTTTTGAGGATAAATTAATGTGACACCCCACGTCTGTTAATGTCACTCTTTTTCACAATGCATTAAGTTTCTCGAAGTGTTATAGGTACACAGAAACAGAAACATAAACATTACAAGACAAACATAAAATAACAGTGGAATTAAAACTTTATTTAACAGAAAAGCTTCGTGGTTCAAACCCAATTACATAATAAGTTTGGATACTAAAAACATAAACTTCTGCCTTGTACATAAATCATCATCAAAGTACAATAATATTAAAAACAGCATAATCCCAAAAATATAGCCATAGTAGAGAAGATACAAAATCAAGAAGTGCATCTAAGCAACTCTAAGAAGAAAAGAAGAATCTTGATCAAGCTTGAGTACTCCCACCCTGAGAACCTGGGGGAAGGGGGAACAGAAGAGAAAAAATAGGAAACAAAATGGGTCAGGCCTAAGTCTGGCGATTCCAGTTACTTTTAGCATATAAATAAGTAAAAGCACAATGACATGCATATAAGTTGGAAAGAGAGATAACAGTGTCATAAGGCAAGCATAACAAGGTAAACAAGATAAACAGAACATGCTTTGCGTCTTTAGTACTTTTCTCCCTTTGCACCAATACTAGTATAGCCGAAGCAAGATGATCCCAAGTACAAGATGGTAGACTTAGGTGTACTTCTAGCGAGAAGTTTTACCCCATACAATAATAGGTATCCCAACAGAACTGACGGGTGTTACCCCAACAATAATAACAGGATCCTAAACAGGCGAGACTAGATGTACCCTAATTACTACCCTAATCGATCGGCTACCTAATTCGTAGAAACTCGTGCTGGCTGTTGGATCTAGATTAACCCTAGAGGGGGTGACTAGGGTTTATTACACTTTATAGCTGAGTTGTTAATGTTAACGGAATATTAAAAATAATCACAGATCGCAGAATATAGCAGAAACAGAAATACATAAAATAAATGACACAAGATATACCCACCTTCGGCAAAACCCTGCCTACTGCTGCATTCCTAAGGTTTCTACCAGGTAAAAGAACAGATTTACGCATACAAGATCATGTACACTCGCGAACCCCTCGCTCCTATTCTAATCCTACGCTCAAAACCCTAGACTAACTGATATCCCCTCGACCAGATTTTCCCGGATTACAAACCCATAACCCTAGTTCTTACAAACTCTTGTAAACTGTCAGTCAACACCCTGACTGGATCCCCTAGTATTTTACAGACACTAGAAACTGTTCAGAGATTACAAAAGAAATAACACAAAATGCAACAAAGGAAAAAAGAAACCCTAATAAAAAGTAGTCTCCCCTTCAAAATATTGGCTCAGCCCATGGATACTTCGCCGGCCCATCTCACTAGTTTGCATATGATTATTTTCTCTTTGAAATAATGGAGGCCGACGATTTGAGATTTGTGTACTTGGATTGGTTTTTGACACTTGTAAACTGGTGCATCAGCAGTTCATCTTGGCGCCACCACCAATGTTTGTTGCTTACATTTGTGTTGCTCCATATATTTGCACATATATTTTTGAGTTGAAACTATGTACACACATCCACTCTCTTGCTTGTCATTTCTGCGTGTACCATTGACTGAGCTGCACCATCCTTGCATTTCTAAACTGATCATCTCTATTATTATATACTGCTCCATGTACAATGCTGGTTTTCTATGTAGATTCACATTGACCTTGTAGTTCCTTGTCAATACTTGGCTACTCTGCCTTGTGTTCGACCACTTGAGATATGTAGACATGCTTGCTATTCTGGTTTGAAATCTAGTCCATGTATTTTGAAATTGAATGCACTTGCACATTTTCATTTGGTCTGCTGCTGTATATATTTGATACTTGACATGCTTGTCCATGCTGAACCACACTGAAACATGCACCATTTGTTCCACTTATATCCTTGTTGCTCTGATGGTTGGACATGTCTCCACATATGTATTTTGTTGAACCATTGTTGTTTTGAGCTACTTGACCATTTGTGTTTGAATCACATGCACCATGATGTTGGTATATACATGCACTTGTTTGAAACTTGTCTTGACCATTCTTGCTCATTTATTTTGATGTATTTCACTCTCTGACTTGAGTTGACTATGTTGACCATGTTGCACTGAGTCGAGAAGGTCCACGTGGCTACTCCTCAGTTGCTCGTTGATTGGCGAGGCAGTGCACACGTGTATATTTATACACGTGTGTATATGCAGTCATTAGATAAATTTTCCTGTCCCTGTACTATATATATATATACACTTTCTGACTAGACACAGATGAATCAGATCGAGTCAAGAAAAATGATGAGAAACACACCAGAAATTCAAGGCAAATAAAATTTATATTCATATGTATTCAGTATCAATTCTATTGCAGTGTACTCTGTGTGTGTTTCATGTGACAAGTAGACAGGTGATGACTGGACTGACTGAGAAGATGCTGTGAAGACAGAAGACTGAAGATGATAGAGAAATGTATAAAAGAATATATGTATATGAGTGAATCTGTAAATTGAATGACAGAGTGTATTGAGTGATGTGTGAGGAGCTTTGTATATAATGAAATTGATTGAAGTAGACTGTAAGGTATTTTTGAGATGTACAAATTGTGAAGTTGTAAATCTGTACTGTTTAAATATTGAAATAAAATATTATATTTAAATAAAATACTGTGTGAAAATTTGAATTTCTGTACAGTCGTATTCTATTTAAATATAAATATTATATTCCTGTCTGTGATAAATATATGAAACTGTATAGCAACAAACACATTTAAAATAATATATATTTGTTTGTTATCATCAAACAAAAATCACATAATTGTGTATACAACACCGTTATATACAATACTGGCTCCACAGTAGGATGTATCACTTCCTAAAGTGGCAACCCCTTTATTTCCAAGTCGCGTAGCTATATCTACTGATGTCACAACGTCTTAATTTCCCGAGCAGGCGGACCCATGCATGCACATGACCCCGATGGAACGCATCGTCAGACAACTTTCTCCCAAGTGACCTCTTATAACCAGCCCAGTAAGCGTGCCCTGACCCCTACCTAGTTCAGGTTCTCCGTTTGATACTGATATAGGTTATTGACTAATACGGGTCCCATACACCAGATGATACAAGTTTCCCCCTAGCCTTGCATCCCCACTACTAGGATTTCAATAGGTTATGCCTACTAGTTTAACAAGATCGCATAACCCCAACAGGTTAAGTTTGTCGGGTTTATATGTATAACCCGCCCTCACATATTTAACGAGGTTAACTTAACCCACCCACTGATTCAAGTAAGCTTACTTAACCCCTACTCAAGTTAACAGGTTCATGTAATCCTTATGAATTTAAATAGGTTAAGTATTTCAGGTTCATCACCATTCATTCATTTATGGTTATAATGCGCTAGACCTCCCACATTAAGTCTACCACTTGTGGATGCTGGATACGCCGGTTGGGTCCGGGCAGATTTCTTCCACAAGTTGGACTTAACCTTGTGTCTTAGCGTCATCACGTGTGCATTTATGAACTTAGACCCCTCACATTAGATTTACCACTTGTGGACGCTGGATTTGCCAGGAAGTTTCAGGCAGACTTCTACAACAAGTGTAATCTAACCTCGTGTCTAACAGCGGTTACAGTTTCTAATTACTATAAATTTAAGCATTTTCATTACTAACCAATTTTCGTGTTTATTAAGCCCCAAATCCCCATCCGATCTAGGATACAGTTACGTCCAAAATATGATTTAGATCAAGATACAGATTATACCCCCAAATCCCTAGTTTTGGTTCAAGGTACGAATTTTGGCCAAAATTCCTAATCATGTTTACAATATGAATTATGCCCCAAATTAATCATTCTCAATCATTCCCATATTCGTATGTTCACGTTTCCAATGATAGGCTTAGGCTCAAAGGTAGCCTGGCTATATAAAAATAATAAGTGAAAGAGGGAGAGGAAGAGAACAAGAATGGGCATAGTAAATAAACAGGCATATGATTACATAATTAGGCAAACTGGCATATAAGCACAAGGTGACATGATTAGGCAATCTAACAGAACAGGGATATCATGAATAGGCATATGAGATCTAAGCAATAAATTAGGTATATAAGTAATGGAAGATCTGTTATTATTCAGGTTACTAACAGGCATAGGCTTAGATCCACACTTATAAACATGTCAAGATTACATTTTATGTTTTTATATCTAAAAGCAACATAAACTCACTGTGATTGGATCTAAAGAACGGAGAATTTGATTGTAGATGATGTAACACAGATTTCTGAATTCGTATAACTTGTTGTTGAAGAAGAATAGGCTATTTTAATCTAAGCTGGGGCAGCACCTCGTTGTCACCATTGATTTACATGAATAAAACAATGAGAACGAGGTACTATTTATAGCCTTGGATCAACGAATCTAGTCAAGAAATGGGTCCACATTCAGAGAATGAATTCTACCCAGATCTGGCAGGGGTCGACATGGGTGTCGAAACCCCTATTATGGTGTCGACCCATGGGTCGACACCCCTTGGGTGGGGTCGACTCCTAACAGTCCGAACTCCCACCCAAGCCCGCGTCTTCTGATTTTGAATTATTTTGAACTGTTTTGAATGGTTTTGTATATATATAATTCTCTTGTGCATACTCAAACTTCTAGGCCTAATAACTTCTTCATACAATGCCCGTTTTACGCAAACTTAGTGTCTATCTTAAGCAGAATTCCGATACGAACACAATGCCGTAGTCCATTTTACTTAATTCTTAATATTTAATTAAGTATTCCTTAGTTTATCATTTTAATGTGTTATAGAATTACAGGGTGTTACATTCTCCCCTACTTAAAGGATTTTGTCCTCGAAATCTCCAAGTTAAGAAGAATGTATATCTTAAAATCCATCGTCCATCTACTCATCCATCAATCACAGACATCCATTGTCCTTAAAAGATTTCTAATGTTTATATGAAAATATGCAAAGGTGTGTGTAAATGTCCTTATACTAATGCGAAAGATCAGGCGGTGATTCAGTTGACCTCCTTAATGCAATGTATGTTAGTGCTGTGAATCCAACATTTATGCAAGTAATCCTAGTATAACATGTAAGTTCTATATGTGTGCACGATCATCCATCCAAATGCAGCATCCATACGACGATTCACCCATTCTCATCCATAAAAGAAAAAAAAATGCACACACATCCATTTGCAGTATGAGAGTGACTGAGACGATCTATGCCTAACGTGTGTATATATGCATCCATGAGCAACCACTAGCAAACACTTACATCCATTTGCATCCATCAAACATAACATGTCTCAAACACATGTTTACATCCATGGGTTCCTACCTAAAGGTCGAAGATTTGACCGATAGGATATACTTAAATGATAGAAACAAGCATGAATAAAAGCTTTGGAAAAAGAAGTTAAGAACATACCCTTGAAAAGAGAAGGGTACGAAGCGCGAATCTTGTCTTTGGTTTCTTAAGTTGCATCCTCTTGGTTATCTCCCCACTGAACTTTCATCAACTTAACCTCTCGATTTCGTAGCTTCTTAACTGTTGACCCAAGAATAGGGTAGGAACTCATCTAACTATCGCTTCGCGTTCCACTTCTACTTCCTGAAGCATACTCGGCTCAACTACTTCTTCGGTATCATGCAAACATTTCCTTAAATGGGAAATGTGAAAAACATCATGAACGCTGGACAGTCTCTCTGGTAGCTTTACTCTATAGGCCATTTGGCCAATCCTTTCTGTTATGTGAAATGGTCCTACAAATCTTGGTGCTAATTTCACTACAGATCCAAAACGAACTACATTCCTCAACGGTGATACCTTTATGAAAACCATGTCTCCTACCTCAAACTCAATTTCGGTCCTTGTCCTGTATGTGTAGGACTTCATCCGATCCTGAGCTATCTTCATGCACCTACGGATAAGATCAATTTTTTCTGAAGTTTCTCTAATCATCTCAGGTCCAAGCAGAAGTCTTTCTGTAGACTCCCACCAACGAGTCGGTGATCTACAGGGTCGCCCATACAATGCATCGAAGGGTGCCATGCAAATACTAGCCTGATAACTGTTGTTGTAGGCGAACTCTACCAAAGGAAGATGCCCCTCCCAAGTCCCTCCGAAGTCTAAGATACATAGTCTTAAAAGATCCCCAAGAACTCTGTTCACCCTTTCCGTCTGTCCATCGGTCTGAGGGTGATAAGCGGTGCTCAAACACAACTGTGTACCCAATGCCTCTTGCATGCTCCTCCAAAATTCACTGGTGAAAATGGGGTCATGATAACTTATGATACTGGAAGGTACTCATGTAGACGGACAATCTCGCGAAGATAAACTGTTGTTAACCATATTGTCATTCTCTTGCTCTTAACAAGAATGAAATGAGCGCTCTTAGTAAGTCTATCCACTATAACCCAAAACTGGTGTCGCCTTTCCTCGATCTAAGAAAACCATCAATGAAATCCATCGAGATGCTCTCCCACTTCCACTGTGGGACCTCCAACGGATGAAGTAAACAATCGGGCTTCTTTTGCTCAACTTTTACTTGCTGGAAAATCAAACATCGAGGAACAAATTCTGCCACATCTTTCTTCATCTCAGTCCAAAAGAAAACCCTCTTCATATCTCTATACATCTTATCACCACCTGGATGAATAGTCATCCTAGAATGATGGGCTTCCTCAAGGACTGTCTTTAACAGACTCCCAACTCGGGGAACACAAAGCCTTCCATCTCGTCGCAACTACCCTCTATCGTCCGTGGAATATCTACTAAGGTGATTAGAAGTCTCCCCTATACTGAGCCTATCCAAGATATATGCTAGTTGTGGGTCCTCTCGCTGTGAAGTACCTATCCGGTCTAACAGAGTAGGTCGGACCTCTAACAATGCCAATAAACCAGGTATAAACTCGGTGGAGGGTCTAAAATCAAAAGTCAATATAAACTCCAAGCTTTTCCTCTCCACAAACAGAGGACTCAAAGTCATCCTCTGCATACTCAATGCGTCTGCCACCACATTACCCTTTTCAGGAGTATAAGCAATCTCGAAATCATAGGATGCTAGGAACTCCATCCATCTTTGTTGACTTAAATTAAGATCCTTCTGCAAGAACAAGTACTTGAGAGATTTATGATCGGTGTACAACTTGAACTTCTATCCTAGTAGATAATGGCACCAAGTCTTAAGCGCGAATACTATGGCAGCTAACTCCAAGTCATGGGTAGGGTAGTTCTTCTCATATACTCTTTGCTAACAAATTACCCTTCTCTCTTGCATCAGAACCGCACCAAGCCCTGTACCACATGCATTAGTGTATACTGTGAACACCTTATTCCCGTCAGGCAATGTCAAGACTGGGTGTAACGATCCAGGGATTTTCAGCCCGAAAATCGACATAAATACCTTTACCGTAACTCATGCCGACCTTCCAAACCCCGAAAACAGTGGAACGTTATTAGAAAGAATTTAGAGGGTGAGATAAGAAAGATAGAAATTTTAGAATAGAAGAAGAAGAAACAACACAACACAGAGTCTCACATCACAGCGGAACAAAATATAATACAGAAATATATCTTTATTGAGAGCTTTAAAAATACTTACAATATCAGAGTACATCGCACAACGGGACAGTTATAATAACCTGTTCCCATATACAACACACAGCGGAATAGTTGCTACATAACATTATACGTCTGAACATATCCAACTCGTCTCTGGACTTCACAGCATTCGATAATATGAACCTGTACAACCGGGCTAACCCGAGCATTTACAAAACACCGGGTCAGTCTGTTGAACTAGGGTGAGAAAAACTCGCAGTATTTAGGGTATCACACAACTTGATTTTAAGGTTCAAAATCTTTTTTGAAAGAAAAGGATAATCGTAAGACCAAATCCACACATAAATACGGACGGTTTTTACCTTACGATAACCCCAA
This sequence comes from Allium sativum, assembly GCA_030737875.1. Classification (NCBI taxonomy): domain Eukaryota; kingdom Viridiplantae; phylum Streptophyta; class Magnoliopsida; order Asparagales; family Amaryllidaceae; genus Allium; species Allium sativum. Next base: position 980,598,282 of record CM060916.1, read on the forward strand.
AACATCTTTGAAATCAATATCTTTTCTGATATTATAATAATGTCTAAATACAAGTAGATATCAATCTAGTGGAACGCTTGCATCTCACGCTCCACATATATAGTATACAAACAAAAACCGCGGGTGCCTATTGGGGATTGGATTCCAACCATGACAAGGTATGGGACCACCTGCCGATAGTGTATCTCTAGAGGCGAATACACTGGGTTCAACAAGAACGTCTTGCAACCCGACCCACACATGACCAACCACTCATTTCGCTTAAGCATATCGAATGTATATCACCAACAGTTGGGCTCAAACCACCGTTTCCCGAAAAGGGACAACATCAAAATAGATTAAAGAAGCAAAAGGATTTTCTCTAGATAGGTGATTATACACCCTAATGGGAGCGACCCACATACCCATGCTGCCTGCCCGATTTTTGTCATTTCCCGGTTGATGAGGCTTGAGGTTTAGATTGACTTTTGAACATTGGGTCATCATTTACTTTGAATGCAACATCGTCAGATCCACCAGATTTCACTAATTGATGTCCACAAAAAATACTCTAGTCGGAAGCTAAGAGAACGACAATTCTCCGCCAACAACTATAGCACGTTTGAAGAGATCAATGTACGTGACCCTTTGGAAATACTCTGTTAGACATCCATCCATACAAGTCATCCAGGAACAGGATGAACCAAAGTCACTCTCCTACTGCATCCAATATTGGAATCACCCCATGGATCAGTAGCGAGTAGTCCTTGCAACCCGTAGATTTCAACTACGACAGAATCATAGCTTATCTCTGCTTGCCAGGTAGAGAATATTAGTGGTTCTTCCATTTATGAAAATCCACGATCTTCAATGCTCCATCTCAATCATCTCCTGATCTCTTCACGTATTTGTTGGTCGGAATGGTTTTCGAATATAAATTCGATCTCGGTCTTTCCGTACCAACAGTCGTATTTGACAGATTTGATAGTCGGTGATTTAACTATCAAAATATACAGTGATTCAATCATGACAATCCAATGAGTTCACTGGTTCAATATTCAGCATCACTTAGCCTTTTAATTAAAACAAACTAATCCACTTCTGTTTAATTAAGACTTCTAACTCTTTTAATATTCAAAAATACAATATTTGAATTCTTACTTAAAATACTAATGTTCTCAAAACCCATAACTTATAACCATATTCAATTCTCACTTAATTCATTTTTCAAAACATTTGTTACATCATTCTTTATTATTTAAACTTGGGCAATCCACTTAACTTATTAATCGTTGCCAACGTTACGAAATATCTTTTATTCCATTCTTGAAACAATAACTAATATTTATTTATATAAAATATAGCTCAACTTTACATTTTCTTTACTTCGGATCTCTCTTTATATATATTCTCCAAATTCTCACCAAACGCTGCATTTTTATTTCACTAATAGAAATAATAAATTATCACTAACCTCATTTATGATTACCAACTAATATCATCTTCAGATAATCCTGATGTTGTTCAAGTTGGGGTATTTTAATTACCTCTCAGACCTTGATCAACAATGGTTTTATCCTCAGATAAATATAAGTTGTAATCAAACCAATATTATATTCCAGTCTCAAAACAAATTCCATTTCTGAATAACGTTAAATTGGAATTTACGATATAAACCCTCATCGCCTTTTAACAACCTTGTTTCAAATACATTCTAGTTTAATCTAAACCCTGCTCATCTCGATTTCTTTTTTTTTAACCTAATTCAGATATTAAGCCAATAAAATTTTAGCGATCATATTCGCTTAAATTCCTTTTATAACTTGTTATACAAATTCGGGTTTTAACTATAAACCCCATTTATAAATTTCTTTCACCATTCAATTGAATTTCGTCTTCAACCTCGATTACTCTTTACATTAATTCAATTAAAAACTAATTTCCCAAATTGCTATAAATCAGGATAATAATTTACTTTAATCATTTACTACTGTAAAGTAGTTAATTCCTTTGTTAACTAAAATAAATAGTAAATTCCCTTTTTAAAACTTTATTAAAATTAAAACTATATTCATTAACTATTCTATTTAATTGTTTCTAAAAATATGAAACCATATTCATTTTCCCTTTAAATTAATTATCAATATAATTAATTTAGATAATTCCATTTAATTATTTCTAAACAAAAATAATTATCCAAATTTAATTCTTAGATTAATTCTATTCACTTAACTATAAAACTGATTAAGATCAGAGATTTCCATATAAAACCAATTAATAATTAATTATAAATTTAAATAATAAATGATAAATACTTATTTACTTTTAAACAAACCTTTTAATCAAAATAAGATATTTCAAATCTATATCCAGTTATAAAATAGATTACATACTTCAGTTCTATTGATTCACCTGACAGTGAATCGATATAAACAAAACAATTTATCCTCAGGCCACTTACTACCGATTACCCAACCAATATCGTCCATGGGATAAAACCAAACATAGGTTTAATTTCCAATCAATGACCAATTATCAAACTAATCACCCAAACAGGACAGTTCATATATAATAATTTGAAAATAATTAATATATTTGAGGGATCCGGTTGGGTCCCTCCAACCTGTTCTTCCCTGAAATCACAATGGTTATCACAAACCAGATCATTCAGTTTTAATAACTAACAACCATTAACAACAACCAATCCACAAGCAATTCAACAATTCAAATAATTTAAACACATTTATTTTATAAACGTGACCAACCAAGGTGAGCTACCTTTATTGGAACCAATCGTTAAAAATAACAATTTGATATTTCATTGAAATTAAACACAGTTTAATTTCATCAGCTAAATCAACAAATAAGTATATAACTAGCAAACAGTCAACCATTGGAAAGAAGTACACACAAAATAAAAACCCAATTTATGTAAAATATAAATGGGAAAACTGAGCGAGTTTAACTCACCTTGATCTCCTTTATTTCCGCAACTGTTCGATTACAATTAAATTAAACAGTTGTTTAATTTAATTGTAAATTCCCATTGTATCCATTCCTATTCCAAGGTGTAGATTTCGTTGATACAGTTTCGGCATCATTTGTTTTGCCCAATTCTGCTAATATATATACATTTGTTATAACATTTAAGTTATACGATTTATTTATAAAAGAAAACCCCTAATAAAATAATTATTTAGTGGCCATTACTTTTTACTTTACAGTTTAAATAGATCCGACAATTTTCCCTTCTCTTCACGTCCAAGCCATCCAAGTTCTGCCTCCCTGTATTGTTCTGAAACATTATACATTAGCATGATTTAATTAAGGCCATAATCCCTTAATAATTAAATACTTTTAACTAATTACATTTACTCTTGTTATTAGAATTTCACGATTGATTCTTCCCAGGTAGGTAGTTCGTGCTTTACCCTTTCTGAACCCTTGCTCAACCTATCATGATAAATCATTAGACGGTCAGTTTAAGTTTATCACTAATACTATTAAGTATTTTAATCATAGTTTAATTAACTGATTACTGAATATGGGCCGATTTATTGATTCCTCTTTCAGGCGTGGTGCTCTCACTATCAGTTTTTTCCCATTTGCAACAGTAATTCATTTATCCCAGTTTGAACAATCAACCAAGCATCCTTCTTCCCTTCTCTTCCTTGTTGGCAACAGTACGCTTTGCCAAACTGTTTGAATCTCTCCAGACTTCGTCTTTGACTTCACGTAGGAGGAAGCCGACCGCTGCCTCAATCATCATTAGCGGACATCCATCCGAGGTCACCAAATGCTGCGCCTTGACATCTCCCTCCTATGCCCCGAAACTCGTTCTTTCCAGTGCCTCCCTCCCCCCACGAAGATCCCCGAAGTTCTACGACTGTCGGTTGGAATTCCGACCTCCATGCCAAATTAAATCAGATCGCAACCGTCCATTAGGTTGACCTTGCTGAGCTCTCAACATTGTAAAAGGTAGGTTTTCAAACAAGTGAATGGATTAGAAGAAAATTAGAGGAGAAGTGGAGTGATTTTCTGCCGTGAACACTTTGGGTGGCGGCGGAAATAGTTTGTTGACCACGGATTTGTGTTTGACGAGGGATTTCTCTGTTCGTTGGGTATATATATATAAGGGTGGGATAATGTTTATATTATTTTATCAATAATGAAACTTCATGGAAAATTAACGCGTAAAACTATCCACAGTTGACTTCTGTTTTCTGATAAAAAGGCAAATCCTAGCATAGAAAAAAATTCCGGACCTAATGGGACAGGTTTCGTCGAATTCCGACATCGTTTGAAAAAAAGTCCTTTATAAAACCCAAAAAACACGCATTTAAATTTTCCACGATCACTAGATAAACCCGATCAACTTGAAACTTCGAAATCCTACAATAATTTGTTGATACGAACCCAACGGTACCAGTTTCGTCGCATTGTGAGACTGTTTCCCCGGTAGGCTATTTTTTTAACGCACCGAAATGCCATTCTAGACCCTAAATTTCCCAGTCTTTAAAAATAACAAACTATATACCTATCCTGACTCTAATCGACGATATGAATTCAATGGGATTTGTTTCGTGGCTTAATCCGACCGTCTGCTCAAGTAACACTCAAATATCTCTTTAATTAATTAAATAAATTTAATTACGTGCTATAGAAAATAACTGAGCGTTTACGGCTACCGTGGCCACATACGACATCGGCTTGCCACGCCATTTAACACCGTGTAATAATTTAACGTTACGGTCCTAGTGAAACCAATTTCATCGATAACGGTGTCCGTTTGCAAAATGGCTATTTCAAAGGCCTATAATTTAAATAACGATTTTCACAGCGATTATTTCAAAATTTGATTTGGCCATAACTAACAAACTATGAAACGAAATATGGATTTTTCTCTTTCATATGAAAATTACCATCAATACGGTTCTACCATTTCTCGTTTCATAGAAATCCGACTTATATTGTATCATGTATATTCAGTTAAAGTTCAAAACCAAATATTACGAACTGTCGCGCGATTTCGAGCCCGTTTTATATTATAAATAAAATTAACGTTAAAACTTCGTTTCAATAACGAATTCAATATTAAAATCCTTAATAATCCAAATAAAATATTTAAAATAATAAATTAAATTAAATATTTGGTTGACAAAAATACGGGATATTACACTGGGGCTGTTGTCAGAGTTATCTTCAATCATTGGAAAGCATCGTCACAATCTATATCCCACGAAAATTTCAGATTCTTCTTCGTCAGTCTGGTGAGTGGGACTCATATCTTCGCAAAGTCTTTAATGAACTTCCTATAATTGCCCACTAATCCAAGAAAACTCCTCACCTCCGTTGCATTCGTTTGGATCCGCCAATCTTGAACTGCAACTACCTTAGCGGGATCTACTGCTATCCCATCTTTAGAGACCGTATGCCGTAGAAATATCACTTTCTGTCTCCTAAAATGAAATTTGGAGAACTTTGCCTTAAGTTGATGTGCATGGAGAGTTTTCATAACCTCCCTCAAATGTAAGGCATGCTCTTCCTCATTCTTCGAGAAAATCAAGATGTCATCAATAAAGACCATAACAAACTTATTCAGAAACTGCCGAAACACCCTAATCATCAGATCAACAAAATAGGCGGGTGCATTCGTCAACCCAAAAGGCATGATGAGCCACTCGAAGAAACCATCTGGAGTTCTAAAAGCGGTCTTGTCTATACTGTCCTCGGCCACCCTCAAATGATGAAACCCTATGGCCGAGTCTAACTGCGAGAAAACAGATGCACCAACAAGCTGGTCAAATAGATCATCTATCCTTGGAAGTGGATGCCTATTTTTCTTAATGAGCTTATTCAACTCTCTATAATCCACACATAAGCGAAGTGAACCATCCATCTTAGTGGCGAATACTATCGTAGCATCCCATTCAGATATGCTTTGCCTAATAAACCCTTTCTCAAGCAGCTCCCCTACTTGCTTGCTAAGTTCCCTCCTTTCTCTTAGAGCCATGTGGCGCACAGGCAATGCAACTAGCTTTGCATTGTCCACTAACTATATACAAAAATCGATCTTGTGCCTCGGAGGTAAGCCCCGAACCTCCTAAAAAACATCCGGGTACTCACAAACTGCGGGTACATATCGAAAATCATCGATAGATGCATCAAGTGACGCTAGGAAACTAAGCATGACAGACCCATTAGGGTCACAAGAAATCTTGAGGGTCCTCCCATGGCAAGTCAAAAGTTTAATAACCCTCCTCTCACAATCCAGAATGGCACCATACATGGCTAGCCAATCCATCCCAATCAAGCCATAGCCCATGAAACCAAGCACATATGTGTCGCATTTGAACTCAACGCTAAACACGGATATTCTCAAACCCCGACAAATCATAGACAGATGAGCCATACCCCCAATGGGGTTTGAGACAACGACGTGATCTAAAACCATACTAGTATTAAAGTGCAGAAACTCAACCACAGAATCATATATAAAAGAATGTGAAGCACCCGAATCAAAAGAGTTCTAGCAAGATGATTGGAAAGAGAAACCAAACCTTCAACGGAAACTTTCCTACCTCTGTCTGGTACATTGGCCACAAGAGAATGCACCTGCCCTCTCGAAGATCCTGCCCTTTGACCTTGTCCTTGCTTTTTCGGACACTCCTTAGAAAAGTGTCTGACCTCTCCACAATTGAAACAAGCATTTTTCCTCCTTTTGTGGTCTTTGAACAAATGACCCTCGTGTCCGCAATTATGACGTTTCCTCTTATCTTTAGTGTTAGCCTGTTTTGTGACCAGACTATCCAAAGCCGAAGAACTCTATCAGGAAGGCTACTCAGGGCTTGAGTATGAACTGGCAGAGATCGACATCTGCTTGGACGAAGTAACGAAGGATGGGAAAACTCGCATTTCTGTGCACACAAGCGTCGGGTTGGATTCCACCATTTTGAATAAAGCTAAAGCGAATATTTCTGACCGACCAAACCGGATCGGGTAAACCGGATCGGGTAAACCGGATCGGGCCAACCGGATCGGGTCTCTACCCCTAACCGAATTATGGGCAGTTAAAGAGCATTTCCCCATGTTCTCCACTACTTCCGAGATTTACTCTGAAGCTGCCACGTGGCCACTCAACCCTAAACGGATTTCTACCTATAAATACACATACAACACATCATTTAAGGGGACTTTTGACACTTTGTTTCTCTACATATGCCATGGCCGAATTCCTTCAGAAGTAACTACCTTCTTCTTCAATAAAAATCAATGAATTCGGAGAGAATTATTCATTGAATTCGAGCGTTTGAGTTGTTATATTCAATATAATTGTAATCGAAGAGTGAAATGATTCATATAAAGTGGATGTAGGCTCGTTACTACCGAACCACTATAAAAATCATGTGTTGATTGCTTTTCTATTCTTTTAGATTATTAGTCTCGATTATTCCCTACAAAAACATGATCAATTGGGTGTTAGGACCATTTTTTGGTCTAACATTTTGGTGCTTTCACTGAGAAATGAAGATTCTTAGCTTTTCGGGTTATTTATCTACTGTTTGGATCTCCAAATCCGAAGAGATAATCCACGTTTTCCATGCCTACAAGAAAAAATAAAAAGCAATGGGCTTCTCGCAGAAATGAAGTGAGTGCATAACAACAAGATGACAAGCAGGTTGCAGGTTTCGCTCTTGTCACTGGTTCAAGCGTGCCCGGGTCGGGTCGGATCTGAACCGACCCGATACTGACACCTCGATCCGACCCGATCCCCTATCACCACGAATGAGAACCCAGTACTCCAAGTTTTTGGCAAGCTTTATCATCGGATCGGATGTGTACCCCCAACCTGAGCTGCAAAAGTGTGGCACCACGAACCGACCTGGGGACAGTGCTCCGACCCGACCCGTTGAGCAGGACTCGAATCCAGCTGTTGTTGATGCCCCGATCCGACCTGGTGATGCATCTCCGAACCGAAGTGGGTGCCCCAAACCGAACCGAGGAAATTAATGTTACCGATGGTGCATCCATGATCCGACCCAACGTGAAGGCACTCCCGAGCCGCAATTTGAAGGGATGATCCGATCCGAACCGAAATAGCTGTTTTTGGGAAAAAATACATTTTTATGATCATTTCAGAAAAGGCTCCATCGTCCAAAATCGAAAAAATCGTGCGATTTTAAGGGATGATCCGACCTGGTCGATCGCCGCCGGGACTGTGGGGCCCCGGACCCCCACCGGCGCTGCGCCCGGACCCGCTGACGGCCTCGCCTTCGGCTCGGAACACGGCTCGCCTTCGGCTCGACATATATTTTGGCTAATGGTAGTCATCAAAGCTTGCCAATGAAGATTAGACGGATAATCTAAGAATATGACAGCAAGATGGCAACGACTGTGATTCTTCCCAGAGCCATGACATTTACTTGCATCAGTAAGCTAATGTGAGGAACTATCGATCAGATTCAGCTTGCTATCAATGATAGTATACAAGACAATGCTTGTCCTATAGCAGCTTCCTCTTCCATAGCACTGATGGTGTATAAATTTCACTGATGCAACTACTGTTTCCCTAACGACTAGTGATTACCTTATTTATGTGACTTAAACCTATCTAATCGGCGGAGTACCGAATGACGGTTATATAGAACAGTCCGAGCACTACTCCAAAGATGATTCATATGATCTTAGTGACCATGATTGTCAATAATGGGATACCAGAAAGTAGCTAAGGATCCCAACATCCCCAAGCTACAATTTAATTGTAAGATGTGATGAATGAAATATTTCCCGTGGTTCACCTCCCGAAAAACTCGGCTAACCTTTGCAATGGCTATTTGCTGTCGACCACATCGATGAAGACTGATTTCCATCAAACAAGGGTTAGGTCAACATACTTTAGTGCCCAGAGTTAGGTACTAGTTGAACCACCATACGCCATGATTGGACCTACGGATCCTTTCCCGGATTATAGCAACTGGACCGCCCTCCAGCCACCATACAACCTTGGTCAAGTGATGAGAGCTCGAGATTAAAGCAGATACGAATCGACCATTAGCTCTCTACTTATCATTTCCATTGTAACATAACGCATGAATATTACTTCAAGTCTAACAATCTATGCTGTCGTACTCAAGCTTATCTGATCAAGGTCTAGACTGACTAGCTTCAGCATAATTCAGAGCTTACATTGCACCCTAGTGTCTACTGCTTAGTCCCAACCGAAGTTGGAGCGGGAATGATCCGTGATGACCAAGTCACTGGAAGAGCCTTCTACTTGGCTGGATAGAATATGCTATGCAACAGAGATGTCATGAAACCCAAAAATGCTTCCCCTCACGATGAGATCGAGTGTGAAATAGGCATGGGCTTAGCAAGCAAAGAAGACATCGCAGAAAGAGTTGCCCGATGATCTGCCCGAAGACATAGACCCTAGAAAAGATGAAGATTCGGGATGAAAGAGGGCAACGTCTAACGAAGCAACCTCCCAAAGATTGAAAAGCTCGTTTACAGCTTGTTGATTGCTTCGGGAAAACTCCGACCATTGATCAGATGGAAGTTGATCTAGTGTTGGAGACTAAACACGAAAGAGAATCATTGACAATCCCCGTAAGAAACTTCCTACAACACGGAATGCTTCCAGCAGGGAGAATAAATGGCATACCATCGTTCGTTATGCCTCAAGATATGACATGCAAGGTGACATTGCTTATTTCCTTTGAAAGGTTGCCCCGAGATAGATATTAACGAGTCTCATTGCTCAATTCACTGCCCTGAATGATTCGACAAAATCACTAATCAGCCTCCGACTAGTTGGGAGATGAACGCCAATGAAACTTTTGACGGATGACGTTTTGGAGTTAAAAGGTGAAGATTCACAATCTCTCTCCCTTCGTCGAGTATTAGTCAAGTAACTCGTGCCCCAGATACTTGGTGTAACATCCCGTATTTTCTGACCATTTATTTGAAATATTTTGTTTATTTAAAATATTTATTTGAGTTCAAATAGGGGGATTTGGTTTGGATTGAATATTTAAATATTAAATAGAAATTATTATATAATTTTGATAGGGTTTACCTCGAAGATTGATAATATTGGATTGAAAAATCCATACTATTCATATGGGAAGCCATACGATATTTCCATTCGATTGTTTATAACTTTAATTATTTAATTGGATTGAAACGAAACGGAAAACCTGTTTGTATTTATAATATTGAATGAATTAAAAACCAAATCCATTAGTAATCTTGAAATGGTGACTAAACATATTTGTCTAAATCTTTTACCATTCTTTTCCCTTAAGTCTCGCTCAGTCAACATTGAATTGAAACAACATTGTGTAACTTCAAATCAGGAACTATACCAACCTTCCTCACCACAACAGAAAAGTTCAAATTTTCCACACATAGTAGAATGTACAAACCATTTAGTATACATCTCTATAACGGTACATTGTATAACCAGTTTTGTACAACCAAATATGAAAGAAAGAAGAAAGAGAGAAAAAAAAAACAGTATACATATATTCATTTTGATACAAAGGTAGAGCAAAGAAAAGAAGACAATTCATATCAAGTCTTGCGTCGAAGAAACAGCAACCAAGATCTTCATAAATCTGAAACAGAATCTCCTTACAGGGTTGTGTCTCCTATCAAAGCACCACTGTCATCAACAAAGATAAACCTGAAAAGAAGAACAGCTATAAGTAGCTAGTAAAATAATGTATAGGTATATGTATGATGAAGAAAGAAAAGTAAAAGAAGAAAAATATAGAGACAGTGAATCAACAGTAGAAAACCCCATCAAAATCTACATATTGTAATAACCCGGAAAATCTGGGCCAGTTTAAAATTTCTATTTTGGCAATTTTAGCGAATTTTGATTATTTAAAATGAATTATTTTAAATAATATCGACGAGAAATTTATTTTTAATATAATTATAACGTATATATTTATATACGTCGTCGTTAGAATATAAATAATTATATATATAATTATAAATGGAATTGAAAATGGCGCGGTAGTTCGAAAATTCGATTTCAAACTTCAATTGAATGTACCGGGTGCAAAACAATCCGGATTTTAGTGAAACCAAAAACATTAGGATCTATTTGATAATATCTTTTCAACGAGTCCGAAAAATCGAAATTTCATAACGGGAATCAAAAGATATGTCCAGTTGAAAATTCTGAATAGTCGCTATGGAATTCAGGCCCTTAAAAATGGGAATTTTGCAAATGACCTCGGATTTCGACGAAACCACTTTTGTTGGATCCGTGATGTCAAATTATTGCTAGATTCCAAATTTCATAATTTTTCGAATCAATATGTGAGCGTGGCAAAGGAAAACGCGTTTGACCAGTTTCAGTTGATTTTAATCGACTGGAAATTGGCCATTTTTCAAACGGTCTCAGAATTCGACGAAACTAGTTTTGTTAGGACCGTATCGTCACTACAAAGCTAGAAAATATTTTTCGAGAATTTTTAGAATTAGTATGTGACCCCGGTAATTTGAAATGTACGTATAAAATTCAATATAATGATTTAAATGTAAATTCAATTGAAACTGATCGAAACGACCGAATCAACCTACGATACATATCCCATTGTGTTCGGAATGGGGGTAAAACGCTATGGACGACAGGCGGTGGGCCTCGTTTTGAGATCGAAAATAAAGGTTGCTTTTTGGCGAAAAATAAATAAATTAAATAATAATAATAAAAAAAAAGAATATACCTTTCTCCCTCCATAATGTCTGGCCCCCCCGATACTTTCAATTCAGTTTTTCTAAATAAAATAAAAAAACAACAAAGCAAATCTGCCGCCGCTCCTCCGACGAGAGGCGCCACCGCGCCCCGAAGAGCGCGCCACCGCGCAGCAGGCGCGACAACCTCCTGCTCCTCCTCCAGGCGCCGTTGCGCCTTAGGCACTGGCCGTCCTCCCCTCCCTCTCGCCTCCTCACCTCATTCGCTTCTTCCTCCTCCTCTATTGAACCCCGCGAGCCCCTCTTCCTCCTCCCTTCCCCTACCTATCCCCTCCACCGAGCCTCGCAACCCCCCTCTCTCGCTAAAACAAAATACTGTAAGTGTCCTTATTTTATTTATTTATTCAAACATTATTTAAACTCAGTTTTTTTATATAACTTAGTTAAAGATTAATTTTTAGATATATGAATTGCAAATAAAAAAAATTGATTTTTCCTTATGAGATTGCAAATGAAAGATATGAAGAGAAAGGTGATTGCTTTATCTAAATTAACATTCTTTTAAACCATATTTTTATAGCGAAGTTGAATACATAAAAATGCGATTTTTATAGCGAAGTTGAATAAATAAAAATATGATTTTTAAAAGAAAGGAAATATTTTTGAAAGTAGAAAGTATTAAAAATATAGTCTTTACTATATAAATGATGTAAAAATATGATTTTTGGTTATGTAAAGAAGTAAAAATATAATTTTTACATGATAGGAATATTAAAAATATCATCTTTATATGTGTAGAAAACTAAAAATGTGATTTTTATAATGATATATTTGAAAAGGCGAAATCTTTATATAGAAAATAGCGAGGTAAAAATATAATTTTTATCTATATAGTAGCAATGTAAAAATAGAATTTTTATCCATATAGGAAAGTAAAAATTCAATTTTTATATAGTGAATAGGAAAGTAAAAATTCGATTTTTATATATTGAATAGGAAAGTAAAAATTCGATTTTTATATATTGAATAGGAAAGTAAAAATATGATTTTTATATATTGAACATCGAAGTAAAAATTCAATTTTTATATATGTAGTGGCTACGAGCAACGAAAGCGACAAAAGGCGAGAATGGCGATGATTTCTCTTAAAGAAGAGTCAAGATGATTGGATAGCTATCGGTGAGAATTTCTCACTCTTTAATTTTATTTTTCTAGTTATATATATATATATATACTAGGATGCAGACGGTGTTTAGTAGCACCCGACACCCGTCATCCACAGACCATGGATGGCTTGTTTGTTTAATGGTTTGGTTGTGTAGTTAGTTAGATTATTTGGTTTGAATTGAATTGTTTGGTGAAATGGAATTGATTTGATTGATGTGTGAATGGCGTGGGCCTTCACTAGACCGGGGATAAGGCTAGGCCTCGTCCCGTTTCTAGTATCGTGCCGTTATGCCGCCGAAATTTTCTAAAATATGTTAGAAAAATAAAAATATCATTTTATTTAAAGAATGAAATGAATAGAAATTCATATGTTAAAATAAAATGTTTTGTCGTTAAAAATATAATTTTTAACGTAAATGTGAATAAATAAACATTCATTTACAAACCGGACGGTTTGTTTATGTACACCTATTTGAATGACATTGATTGGGACGATAAATTTTACACATCGCCCAACTGCACAAATAAAATCTGTGTTTGATTGTTCGAAAACCCCACACGGGTGTTGGGATGAAATTTGAAGTTCACTCATCCTGATTGATTAAATATGTCAATCGATTGATTGACAGGCTGTTATGAGCGTTAGATATCTATATTTGATGCTTATACAGTGTAGTGCACTTTGGTTGATGGTTGATTATTTTTCAATGCTATTATATACGTGTGATGTATGAAAATCCATATAATTAACATTATATGGTGATTGATTGGGCCTCATTCCAATTCAGAAAATAAAGAATATTATAACATAAAAGTTCATGTGTTGACTGTACTCATTCGTTGAGATTAGTCATGTGTTGAACGAAATATTTTAATAATAAAATTTGCATCTTTATCAATATAACATAAAGGTTCATGGGTTGACTGTACTCATCCGTTGAGATTAGTCATGTATTGAACGAAATAATTTAACAAAAATTGTCACACGTGGACAGTACTGATTCGTTGAGATTAGTCGTGTATTGACAAAAATAAATATTCATTTGTTGAATAGAATATTTGAAAATAGAAATATATGAAGCCGTGTTGGTTAGATTGACGCCATTTTGACGTGAACGATATATATAACGATTTCGAAATGAATTGAATGTATAACGATTTCGAAATGAATTGAATGTATAACGATTTCGAAATGAATTGAATATAAAACGATTTCGAAATGAATTGAATATATAATGAATTCGAATTGAATGGAAAACGAAATTGATTTCAATTGAATAGCAAACGAAACGAATTCGAATTGAATTGAATAGATAACGAATTTGAATTGAATTGAATATAAAACCAATTCGAATTGAATTGAAAACGAATTCGAATTGAATTGGAAACAAATTGAAATGAATTCAAATTGAATTGAAATTTGAATTGAATAGAAATGAATTTTAAAACGAATTTTTAAAGAAGAATTCAATTTTGATTTGAATTGAAATGGAAGTTGAAATTGCTTTTGAAACGAATTTAAAACTATTTATATAATTCGTTTTAAATAGAAATCGACGAAATATATATTATATATATTATATATATAAAATAATGGCCTGAATAGAACGCGCCGCGCCGCGGCAGTTCGTGAATTTCGACCATTTATTTCAAACGGACATTACGGGAGATCCGACCGTCGGATTCTCCTAAAACCGGAACCGTTGGGTTTGTATCGAAAAGAGATTTCTAACGTATGTTAGAAATTTAAAATCTAACGGTTGGATTTGGAGATACGTCCAAATCAAATTCGAAAAAGGTCGTTGTAAGTGCAGTTCGATGGCCGTTGATGGAAATCGACTGTACGGGCCTGGATAAAATTATTAAAAATAGTAATAATTTGTGTAAAATCATAAGAAGTGATTTGAGAAGAATTGGGATGAAAAACTCCATATTTGAAAAGATAAAAATAGATTTTTATCGAAGTAAACTAGTTTTGAACTAGAATTATAATTCTATTTATTTTTAAATAAATAAATTGAATTTGAAAAGGGTTTTAAAAATAACCAGAATTTCCAATGATTGCATTAGAGTGGATTTGAATCGAAATTGTCTTCGGAATATTTCGATGTTGGAATTCGTGATTACACAGATGTTGTTATGGAAATTTGAAAGATATATATTTATATCGTTATTTCCAATATGACATTTGTTAATCGTAGAATTTGATATTGAATATAAGCCAATATATTTTCTATTCAGAGCCTTGTGTTGAATATCAAATGTGATTTGGGTTTGTCGTGAATGGTGTCTTCATTAACACTATTCTTGAACCCAAGTGAGAAAAGATTAAATCTTTTTATTTAGATTTAATGAAGTGTACCAATTAAATAATATTTAATTGGAATTGAATTCGAATTAATTTTTGGGTTTATCGTGAGCAGTGTTTTAAATAACACTTGTTCTTCAACCCAATAATTAACGGAATGTGATCTTGGGGTTTATCGTGAACAGTGTTTTTAAATGACACTAATTCTTTAACCCCGTTAAAGATTAAAACTAAGTGGAGTTTTAATGAATCTTTAATTAGATTGAAAAGATCGAGAATGGAGTAGCACCAGTTTTACTCCAGGCGATAGTTAAATCTTTAATTAGATTTGAACGTGAAATGGTAATTGAATTTACCGATAACACTGTGGTGTTAGATATGAAGTATTACCAGTTTTACTTCATGGGATGAATAGGTTGGGATTGGGAAATTAAAATAAATGATTACTTCGGTAAGGTTCGCTAATCCCGACTAGTTGAATCGAAATTCAAAAGGATAGATTAAAGAATAAATTTTAAAGAATTTATCTTTGATAAAATTAATGGGAACCTTTCCCTATGAATGTGAAATTTAGAAACTAACTGTCGGTTAGCCAAGCAGAATGGTTTTCTGGATATTGATCTGATGTTGGTTTCGGCCTTCGGGGTTAATATTTGGGGAATTATTCTCTTGATTAATTTACGGTTAGTGACTGATGAATTGGAATGAGGCGTATGTTGTGTTTGTGTAACACTTATTTAAAATATACGCGAGTTATTCGGAAAGACCGGGTTTATCCCATTCTGAATAACTGATACGACGATAAGTCGAAGATGAAGACGATGGTCGAAGACCGGAGATCTTCACGTCGTTTGGGTGATTACTGATGATCTTGATTGGGATGTACACCCAAGAAGATGGAAACAGTTGGTGACCGTCCAGACGTACATGGAGACCGATGGACATGCGGGGTACTAGGTGCCTCCGGTTTCGTTCAGACCCAGAGCGGACTTGTAAATGGACTATGTGTCTGACATTGGATTTTAGTCCGTGTGATTGATCTCTATTAAATATATATCTGTTTGGCGGCGGAGAATTTATTCTCTTGCTTAACGCCCTTCTCTGAGACGTACGAGCTCAGGGGTTATATATCGATGGATATCAAACGCATGGAGTGAATTGCCAGTGTGGCATGCCTAAGTGACAATATGATCAAGGCTTCTGTTGAAAAGCAGAGTCTTGTGGTTGATGATCAAAGCACGGCCTTTGTGGCGTAGCTTTGTGTAACATTTACTTCGCGAGTTTCACACCCGGTATGAACCAAAAACGGGAGATGGACCTCAGGGAGGACTTGCGTTTCTTTCAAGCTAAAAGTGGCGTCAGTGGTTTTACACGCCCTGACGAGTTTGACTTATGTGGTTGTTACTGTTGCGAGGCGCCTCGGTTTGATCAGACGATCCGGGTCCGATGGAGTCATTTGATGGCTCATTTGCGCCCCAAAGGGCGAGGAAACGTAGTGTTCAGGCATTTTAATCCACATCGGTGGACCGGCCCTGACGATCCAAGGATCACTCGAGCTCTGATCCTGAGACATGGTAGGCTAGATTGTCTCGAATCGGTTGAGGACTATCTTTTGCCTCGGTTCATAGATGGAAACCCAATTTCCAAATACGTGACATTTGCGGTTTTATTTGTAAACCTATATATGGCGACATGATATATGGTACCCATGCCGCCTATGATTGATACTTATGATTTGAAGTTGTTTTATACACTATGCACTCATAATAGTATCAAATGATTTGTTTTAAACGTATTAAGCATTCTTTGGCTGTTATAAGGGAAAACCCTATCCCCCGGCTTGCGTTGCATTGTGTGATAGGACCTGGGTCTTATAACAGCTTCATTTTTCTTTATTTAGCATTGCGCTGTTTGTTTTATGCACTGGTATTCTTGGGAGGAAACCCGTTCCGTGTTATACGGCGTGGTCCCTTGATTTACCTAACTTTAAAATAAAGATTAACTGTTTTAGTTCTCACACCAGTCACATGACTGACCTGGAGTTTATTGTTTTAACATAAACTCTGGGTGCCCTTATTTTCGACACGGGCAGCTAGTAGTTTTGGTTTTGCAGATTTATATTCACAGGATCCTGGTTTACAGCTGGAATGATATCCGGAAAGCTTTGTATCCGTATATCTCTTCTAGTTGTGTATTGTATTATTTTCCGCTGCGATGTATTTAAATGTAATTTGAATCTCTGATATTTCTGTGTAATATTTATTTGTTTATACTCTGTATATTCCTGTAATCTGATGCATTGTTGTAATATACAATGAAATGTTCTTCTGTATGCGTTCTGATTTGTCTTGTCCTCACACGATAGGGCGTTTCGAACGGTCTGAGTCGGTTTAGCGACTGATTCGGACCGAACGAAATTCCTTCTCGCCACAGTTGGTATCAGAGCTTTGGTTTACAAAGCTCAGAGAACAAGGCACATTAGAACCATACGAAAGAATTCATCAGATATTGGATTAGTAAAATCCAATGGGAATGACTCGTTAGAGATGGGATCAGTAGTATCCTAGAACGAGTGTGAAGAGTATATTTTTGAAAATGAAAACAAAACTTGTTTTGAAATATAAATCAATTATTCGTATTTGGTTATTTATTTATATTGATGTGGACAATCCAGTATATATAGGTTTTGCGTATACGTCTGATCCGCGTGTATTCAAAGTTTTAATATATTGGATAGATATAGCATCACACTCTAGTCGCCCGAAGATGATATTGAAGATAGCGATCGCATCATCAACATTTATGTTCGAGTTTCGAAGGTGTGATTTTCTATATATTTCCATTAGACTGGTGTGAGAACCAAAACTAATATAGCTAGAATACATTGTTGTGATTTGGCATCAAAACATGATTTTCTTTATATATATCAAAATTATGAATTTGAAACGTTAATCCACTAATTGATTGATGTTTGTGTTGTTTGTTTAATTGTTTGATAATTTTGAACCATTATGCCTAATTTGATCAAATAATGAATTGTATTGAAATTTGGTCGCATTTGCTTGCATATACTTGTACTTACATTGAACAGGTCATAGCAAGGAGGCTAGAGCAGAGAATAAAATTTGTTTGCCCGACAAATAGGTACATGTTTACTACATAATTTCCTGTTTTGTTTGGGTGATGATGATTTTATGAGCCTATTGGCAAGCCGCTTGGCTTTTTCTTTTTCTTTTTGAGATCAGAAGGCCTATATGGCAATTTCGGGATTTTCCCGTGGCTCCCGGTGCAGGGGAGGTTATGGCGAAATTTTTCGAAAATTTCGGGTGTTAGCCAAATTTTTGAAGAATTTGAAAATTCTCAGAAACTGAAAAGTTGGAGAATGGAAGCCAGATCGAACGTAGAGTTGAATGATCAAACCACTTTCGACTTTGTTCCTTTTCGGGGACGAAAAGTTTTAAGTGGGGGAGATTGTAATAACCCGGAAAATCTGGGCCAGTTTAAAATTTCTATTTTGGCAATTTTAGCGAATTTTGATTATTTAAAATGAATTATTTTAAATAATATCGACGAGAAATTTATTTTGAATATAATTATAACGTATATATTTATATACGTCGTCGTTAGAATATAAATAATTATATATATAATTATAAATGGAATTGAAAATGGCGCGGTAGTTCGAAAATTCGATTTCAAACTTCAATTGAATGTACCGGGTGCAAAACAATCCGGATTTTAGTGAAACCAAAAACATTAGGATCTATTTGATAATATCTTTTCAACGAATCCGAAAAATCGAAATTTCATAACGGGAATCAAAAGATATGTCCAGTTGAAAATTCTGAATAGTCGTTATGGAATTCAGGCCCTTAAAAATGGGAATTTTGCAAATGACCTCGGATTTCGACGAAACCACTTTTGTTGGATCCGTGATGTCAAATTATTGCTAGATTCAAAATTTCATAATTTTTCGAATCAATATGTGAGCGTGGCAAAGGAAAACGCGTTTGACCAGTTTCAGTTGATTTTAATCGACTGGAAATTGGCCATTTTTCAAACGGTCTCAGAATTCGACGAAACTAGTTTTGTTAGGACCGTATCGTCAATACGAAGCTAGAAAATATTTTTCAAGAATTTTTAGAGTTAGTATGTGACCCCGGTAATTTGAAATGTACGTATAAAATTCAATATAATGATTTAAATGTAAATTCAATTGAAACTGATCGAAACGACCGAATCAACCTACGATACATATCCCATTGTGTTCGGAATGGGGGTAAAACGCTATGGACGACAGGCGGTGGGCCTCGTTTTGAGATCGAAAATAAAGGTTGCTTTTTGGCGAAAAATAAATTAATTAAATAATAAAAAAATATATACCTTTCTCCCTCCATAATGTCTGCCCCCCCCCCCGATACTTTCAATTCAGTTTTTCTAAATAAAAAAAAAACAAAGCAAATCCGCCGCCGCCCCTAGGGCTTTGTCGCCGCTCCTCCGACGAGAGGCGCCACCGCGCCCCGAAGAGCGCGCCACCGCGCAGCAGGCGCGACAACCTCCTGCTCCTCCGCCAGGCGCCGTCGCGCATCAGGCGCTGGCCGTCCTCCCCTCCCTCTCGCCTCCTCACCTCATTCGCTTCTTCCTCCTCCTCTATTGAACCCCGCGAGCCCCTCTTCCTCCTCCCTTCCCCTACCTATCCCCTCCACCGAGCCTCGCAACCCCCCCCCCCTCTCTCGCTAAAACAAAATACTGTAAGTGTCCTTATTTTATTTATTTATTCAAACATTATTTAAACTCAGTTTTTTTATATAACTTAGTTAAAGATTAATTTTTAGATATATGAATTGCAAATAAAAAAAATTGATTTTTCCTTATGAGATTGCAAATGAAAGATATGAAGAGAAAGGTGATTGCTTTATCTAAATTAACATTCTTTTAAACCATATTTTTATAGCAAAGTTGAATACATAAAAATGCGATTTTTATAGCGAAGTTGAATAAATAAAAATATGATTTTTAAAAGAAAGGAAATATTTTTGAAAGTAGAAAGTATTAAAAATATAGTCTTTACTATATAAATGATGTAAAAATATGATTTTTGGTTATGTAAAGAAGTAAAAATATAATTTTTACATGATAGGAATATTAAAAATATCATCTTTATATGTGTAGAAAACTAAAAATGTGATTTTTATAACGATATATTTGAAAAGGCGAAATCTTTACATAGAGAATAGCGAGGTAAAAATATAATTTTTATCTATATAGTAGCAATGTAAAAATAGAATTTTTATCCATATAGGAAAGTAAAAATTCGATTTTTATATAGTGAATAGGAAAGTAAAAATTCGATTTTTATATATTGAATAGGAAAGTAAAAATTCAATTTTTATATATTGAATAGGAAAGTAAAAATATGATTTTTATATATTGAACATCGAAGTAAAAATTCGATTTTTATATATGTAGTGGCTACGAGCAACGAAAGCAACAAAAGGCGAGAATGGCGATGATTTCTCTTAAAGAAGAGTCAAGATGATTGGATAGCTATCGGTGAGAATTTCTCACTCTTTAATTTTATTTTTCTAGTTATATATATATATATATACTAGGATGCAGACGGTGTTTAGTAGCACCCGACACCCGTCATCCACAGACCATGGATGGCTTGTTTGTTTAATGGTTTGGTTGTGTAGTTAGTTAGATTATTTGGTTTGAATTGAATTGTTTGGTGAAATGGAATTGATTTGATTGATGTGTGAATGGCGTGGGCCTTCACTAGACCGGGGATAAGGCTAGGCCTCGTCCCGTTTCTAGTATCGTGCCGTTATGCCGCCGAAATTTTCTAAAATATGTTAGAAAAATAAAAATATCATTTTATTTAAAGAATGAAATGAATAGAAATTCATATGTTAAAATAAAATGTTTTGTCGTTAAAAATATAATTTTTAATGTAAATGTGAATAAATAAACATTCATTTACAAACCGGACGGTTTGTTTATGTACACCTATTTGAATGACATTGATTGGGACGATAAATTTTACACATCGCCCAACTGCACAAATAAAATCTGTGTTTGATTGTTCGAAAACCCCACACGGGTGTTGGGATGGAATTTGAAGTTCACTCATCCTGATTGATTAAATATGTCAATCGATTGATTGACAGGCTGTTATGAGCGTTAGATATCTATATTTGATGCTTATACAGTGTAGTGCACTTTGGTTGATGGTTGATTATTTTTCAATGCTATTATATACGTGTGATGTATGAAAATCCATATAATTAACATTATATGGTGATTGATTGGGCCTCATTCCAATTCAGAAAATAAAGAATATTATAACATAAAAGTTCATGTGTTGACTGTACTCATTCGTTGAGATTAGTCATGTGTTGAACGAAATATTTTAATAATAAAATTTGCATCTTTATCAATATAACATAAAGGTTCATGGGTTGACTGTACTCATCCGTTGAGATTAGTCATGTGTTGAACGAAATAATTTAACAAAAATTGTCACACGTGGACAGTACTTATTCGTTGAGATTAGTCGTGTATTGACAAAAATAAATATTCATTTGTTGAATAGAATATTTGAAAATAGAAATATATGAAGCCGTGTTGGTTAGATTGACGCCATTTTGACGTGAACGATATATATAACGATTTCGAAATGAATTGAATGTATAACGATTTCGAAATGAATTGAATGTATAACGATTTCGAAATGAATTAAATATAAAACGATTTCGAAATGAATTGAATATATAATGAATTCGAATTGAATGGAAAACGAAATTGATTTCAATTGAATAGCAAACGAAACGAATTCGAATTGAATTGAATAGATAACGAATTTGAATTGAATTGAATATAAAACCAATTCGAATTGAATTGAAAACGAATTCGAATTGAATTGGAAACAAATTGAAATGAATTCAAATTGAATTGAAATTTGAATTGAATAGAAATGAATTTTAAAACGAATTTATAAAGAAGAATTCAATTTTGATTTGACTTGAAATGGAAGTTGAAATTGCTTTTGAAACGAATTTAAAACTATTTATATAATTCGTTTTAAATAGAAATCGACGAAATATATATTATATATATATTATATATATAATATAATGGCCTGAATAGAACGCGCCGCGCCGCGGCAGTTCGTGAATTTCGACCATTTATTTCAAACGGACATTACGGGAGATCCGACCGTCGGATTCTCCTAAAACCGGAACCGTTGGGTTCATATCGAAAAGAGCTTTCTAACGTATGTTAGAAATTTAAAATCTAACGGTTGGATTTGGAGATACGTCCAAATCAAATTCGAAAAAGGTCGCTGTAAGTGCAGTTCGATGGCCGTTGATGGAAATCGACTGTACGGGCCTGGATAAAATTATTAAAAATAGTAATAATTTGTGTAAAATCATAAGAAGTGATTTGAGAAGAATTGGGACGAAAAACTCCATATTTGAAAAGATAAAAAATAGATTTTTATCGAAGTAAACTAGTTTTGAACTAGAATTATAATTCTATTTATTTTTAAATAAATAAATTGAATTTGAAAAGGGTTTTAAAAATAACCAGAATTTCCAATGATTGCATTAGAGTGGATTTGAATCGAAATTGTCTTCGGAATATTTCGATGTTGGAATTCGTGATTACACAGATGTTGTTATGGAAATTTGAAAGATATATATTTATATCGTTATTTCCAATATGACATTTGTTAATCGTAGAATTTGATATTGAATATAAGCCGATATATTTTCTATTCAGAGCCTTGTGTTGAATATCAAATGTGATTTGGGTTTGTCGTGAATGGTGTCTTCATTAACACTGTTCTTGAACCCAAGTGAGAAAAGATTAAATCTTTTTATTTAGATTTAATGAAGTGTACCAATTAAATAATATTTAATTGGAATTGAATTCGAATTAATTTTTGGGTTCATCGTGAGCAGTGTTTTAAATAACACTTGTTCTTCAACCCAATAATTAACAGAATGTGATCTTGGGGTTTATCGTGAACAGTGTTTTTAAATGACACTGATTCTTTAACCCCGTTAAAGATTAAAACTAAGTGGAGTTTTAATGAATCTTTAATTAGATTGAAAAGATCGAGAATGGAGTAGCACCAGTTTTACTCCAGGCGATAGTTAAATCTTTAATTAGATTTGAACGTGAAATGGTAATTGAATTTACCGATAACACTGTGGTGTTAGATATGAAGTATTACCAGTTTTACTTCATAGGATGAATAGGTTGGGATTGGGAAATTAAAATAAATGATTACTTCGGTAAGGTTCGCTAATCCCGACTAGTTGAATCGAAATTCAAAAGGATAGATTAAAGAATAAATTTTAAAGAATTTATCTTTGATAAAATTAATGGGAACCTTTCCCTATGAATGTGAAATTTAGAAACTAACTGTCGGTTAGCCAAGCAGAATGGTTTTCTGGATATTGATCTGATGTTGGTTTCGGCCTTCGGGGTTAATATTTGGGGAATTATTCTCTTGATTAATTTACGGTTAGTGACTGATGAATTGGAATGAGGCGTATGTTGTGTTTGTGTAACACTTATTTAAAATATACGCGAGTTATTCGGAAAGACCGGGTTTATCCCATTCTGAATAACTGATACGACGATAAGTCGAAGATGAAGACGATGGTCGAAGACCGGAGATCTTCACGTCGTTTGGGTGATTACTGATGATCTTGATTGGGATGTACACCCAAGAAGATGGAAACAGTTGGTGACCGTCCAGACGTACATGGAGACCGATGGACATGCGGGGTACTAGGTGCCTCCGGTTTCATTCAGACCCAGAGCGAACTTGTAAATGGACTGTGTGTCTGACATTGGATTTTAGTCCGTGTGATTGATCTCTATTAAATATATATCTGTTTGGCGGCGGAGAATTTATTCTCTTGCTTAACGCCCTTCTCTGAGACGTACGAGCTCAGGGGTTATATATCGATGGATATCAAACGCATGGAGTGAATTGCCAGTGTGGCATGCCTAAGTGGCAATATGATCAAGGCTTCTGTTGAAAAGCAGAGTCTTGTGGTTGATGATCAAAGCACGGCCTTTGTGGCGTAGCTTTGTGTAACGTTTACTTCGCGAGTTTCACACCCGGTATGAACCAAAAACGGGAGATGGACCTCAGGGAGGGCTTGCGTTTCTTTCTAGCTAAAAGTGGCGTCAGTGGTTTTACACGCCCTGATGAGTTTGATTTATGTGGTTGTTGCTGTTGCGAGGCGCCTCGGTTTGATCAGACGATCCGGGTCCGATGGAGTCATTTGATGGCTCATTTGCGCCCCAAAGGGCGGGAAAACATAGTGTTCAGGCATTTTAATCCACATCGGTGGACCGGCCCTGACGATCCAAGGATCACTCGAGCTCTTATCCTGAGACATGGTGGGCTAGATTGTCTCGAATCGGTTGAGGACTATCTTTTGCCTCGGTTCATAGATGGAAACCCAATTTCCAAATACGTGACATTTGCGGTTTTATTTGTAAACCTATATATGGCGACATGATATATGGTACCCATGCCGCCTATGATTGATACTTATGATTTGAAGTTGTTTTATACACTATGCACTCATAATAGTATCAAATGATTTGTTTTAAACGTATCAAGCATTCTTTGGCTGTTATAAGGGAAAACCCTATCCCCCGGCTTGCGTTGCATTGTGTGATAGGATCTGGGTCTTATAACAGCTTCATTTTTCTTTATTTAGCATTGCGCTGTTTGTTTTATGCACTGGTATTCTTGGGAGGAAACCCGTTCCGTGTTATACGGCGTGGTCCCTTGATTTACCTAAATTTAAAATAAAGATTAACTGTTTTAGTTCTTACACCAGTCACATGACTGACCTGGAGTTTATTGTTTTAACCTAAACTCTGGGTGCCCTTATTTTCGACACGGGAAGCTAGTAGTTTTGGTTTTGCAGATTTATATTCACAGGATCCTGGTTTACAGCTGGAATGATATCCGGAAAGCTTTGTATCCGTATATCTCTTCTAGTTGTGTATTGTATTATTTTCCGCTGCGATGTATTTAAATGTAATTTGAATCTCTGATATTTCTGTGTAATATTTATTTGTTTATACTCTGTATATTCCTTTAATCTGATGCATTGTTGTAATATACAATGAAATGTTCTTCTGTATGCGTTCTGATTTGTCTTGTCCTCACACGATAGGGCGTTTCGAACGGTCTGAGTCGGTTTAGCGACTGATTCGGACCGAACGAAATTCCTTCTCGCCACACATACATATATATTGATATATATATATATGTATTCAGAAAATCTTGTATACCAAATCCTGTCGGCCATAAATTTACATCAAATCTGAAATCTGAAATCGAATGGACAATTCAATAGGGTCATAGCTTCTGTATGAACAGTTCATCCTATAGTTTGTGCACATGGTATAAACAATTCAATAAGTACATGAAAATACAACAGAGATCACATGCCACAAAATCTTATGAAAGAAAATCTTACCTATATATATATATCACAATTAAAATTTGAAATTTAGCAGATAACAGCTTGCGCAGAAATTATATAAATTTAACTGACCATGTGAATAGACAAAGTATAGCTGAATCTAATCTACCAGGGGCAATTCGATCCATGTTCAGATCTGAGTATTTGCACATGGGAAGATCGAACACAAAATCTGTTAAGTAAACCACAACCATCGACTTGTCAATCACCATAAATTCGATTCTGACCAAAGACAACACGTAAAACCCACCAAAAATCCGTAACCTCACTGATAAATATCACACCAAAACCAAGTATCAATCATAAACAGTTCGACTACTCATGGCAGAAATGAATAGGGAAATCACCTAGGATCTAAATACAGCTAAGTCTAAACTTAGGATATCACAATTCGAGATTTACAGCTACCTTATAAGGATCGTTCACTAGTATAAATACACACGATGGGTTCAACCACAAACGAAATCAACTGAGTTCAAGATGAACAAAAAAATTCGAAACAACAGTAAACCGAAACAGAAATTAAAATTGAAAAAAATATACTTAGCTTTTGTAGAGGAGGCTTCGGCCTAGGGTAAATCGAGTGGAAGGAGGGTTTCTTCCTGTATATTTTTGTGGCGGCTACGTTTGTGAAAGGGGTTCCGTTCTTTCTTGTGTATGGCGACGGAAGTGGTGAGGAGGAAGATGAGATCTGGACGACGGCCATGGGAGGGGTTTCTTTTCTCTGGAAATTAGTGGCGGCGTGTGATTTTTGAGGAATGAGAAATGGGAACCGATGTTTTTTTGAGGGTTTGTAAATGGATGGGGAGGGTTTTAATGCGGGCTTGGTACTTCTGGATGGGCTGGACGGAGGGAATAAGGTAAGGCCCAGTTTTGGAAATCTAATATATATGTTTAGTTTAAATAAAGGCTATGTTAATATTAGTTGTTTAATTAGGGAATTTTAATTAAAGAGAGTTAATCTAATTGATGATAATTTAAAACCATCTCATATCATTACTTTGCGGATCTAATTGGTCATGTTACTTAGGTTAATCTATTTTAAAAATGTAATTAATTATTTGTTTAATATAATTCAGTCGTTATCAAATGTGATTAGTGTTTATTATTTTAATTAAACCATAACGAAAAAAATATAGGGATTAAAGAAATTAGTAGGGGTTGTATAAAGGGTACTTGGCGAAATTAAAATTTGGATTAGTTTATTAAATTTATAACTAAGGGTTAAGTAATTTAGCTAAGGCGTTGATATTCAAACGTTTACAACTCGTTCACAAATGAACAGAGATGGGACAAACAACTCGTATTACGATCATGACCACAAGCAGAACAAAACCAGGGAAAAGCTAGAGACAGTGAGAATCAAAGGTGAGTTAAACTCACTCAGTTATTTCCCGCTTATATTTTATAAGTTGGGTTTTTATTTTGTGCTATGATTGCTAGCGATTGACTGATTGTTGGTATATTCAGTTATTGTTGAACTGATGAAATTAAACGTCGTTTAATTTCAAAGAAACCCAAACCGTTAATTTTAACGATTGGTTCCAATTGAGGTAAGTTACCTCAGTGGTCACGTTTATAAAATAAACGTGTTTTTAATAAATGAATTGTTTGATTGGTTGTTGTGGACGACCTTGAATTGTCATTATAAACTGTTATGAGATCATTATTGAATTGTTTTGATGGCTGAATATTGACCTGATGATTTACCATTTGATTGTTTTAAACCAATGGGTATTATTGGTTGAGTGGTTGGCAGTACATGGCCTGTGAATTTACCGTTTTATAAATATCGATCTACCGTCAGGTAAATCGACGAGATAAGTTATAAAATTTATTTTATAACTGAGAGTAGATTTTTAAATCTATTATTTGAATTAAAGTTGTAAAAACGAAATAAATATTTATTAATTGAGTTATAATTGGTTTTTAAATGATTTTATAAAGAAAAGTGATAAAAGAAGGGTTTATAGAAGTTTGACAACAGAGAAAACCCAAGGGTTGGCTACTTAGACAAATTTTAAACAATTAAAAGTTGATTTTTATCAATAAAAGTTATTTGATTAATTTAAGGAAAGGAAAATGACAAAGGGAATTCAGTTAACTGTTAACTGATCCACCGTTTCGAGTAAAATGGACAAAGGGATAGATATTGATTTAAATATTCGTTAAAGTGTAACGAGTAGAGTTAGATATTAGTTAATCTTCGATTAACTAAATCTAAAGAGAATATCGAACTGGTTATTGCTAATAACCTAAATTATTTTTGAGTAAGCTTGTAAAAGTAATAATAATCCTATTTTTGATTTGGGCAAAGTTAACTATATTTTGATATGGTTAATGGTAAAACTAATTATCCTTTTAATTTAAAATGATTTAAAGAAATGAATTCAATTTAAAGTTGAGTAAGAACTAATTAGTTGGAGATAAATTCGATTAAGAGATTATGGAGTGTTTTATGCCCCAAGTGTTCGACGAACTTGGTAAATGAAGTTGGTAGGTAAGTATAAAGATTTAAATAAGGATTTTACTTAATGCTTCAAATTAAGTAAGGCGAATCTGAATTGGGATGATACTTTAAAGGGGTGAAGTGGAGAGATGTTCGAACAAGGGTTTCAAACATAAGAAAGGTTGAATCACCCAGTTTTGAAATCAAGATTTGAAACGAAATTTAGTAACGATAGTTATGTGATAAGCTAATATTATTCTGAGGTAAGAACGGGTCGATCAAGGTCTGAGAGGTAACTAAAGTACCCCAACTTGGTTGGCCTCACTATTATCAAGGGACGGTATTAGTTTAGTGTGAGTGAAGGTGATGAATTGGTTTTATTTTATACAAGAAATACTGAACTCTAATGCAAGGATTTGGGAAATTTAAGAATATTGCAATATTGGTTTAAAAAGGAATAAGAATATTGATTTCAATTTTATATCGAACATTTGTTATTTAATTAGAGTTGATCGAATATAGTAGAGTTAATCAAACGTAGTTAGTCAGAAAGAGTTGTCATTGCGTACGACTGCTAGCGTAATTTGCAGGGCTGTAGATAGCCTACGGCGATCAGATGTTTCCTGAGGGAATCAGGCGTAACCATTGTGATCGCTGCGATCTAGAGTCAAGCAAATAGAGTTAAGTCGAATATTAGAATTGATTAACGATTTTGTTAAATATATTTTTAAAAAAAAGGCCAAGTCATGCCAAGTACTGAATCAGTGAAATCATTTTATTGACACATGTGTTATTTGATAGTTAAGTCACCGACTATCAAAACCTGACCAATACGCTTGTTGGTATGGAAAGACCGGGATCGAATTTATATTCGAAAACCATTCCGACCAACAAATACGTGGAGAGATCAGAAGGTGATCGAGATGGAGCATTGAAGACCGTTGATCTTCATAAGCGGACGAACTACTGAGTGGACTTCTCTGGTTTAGCGGCCGGGGATATTCCAACAGTGATTCTGTCGTGATTGAAATCTCCGGGTTGCAAGGACTTCTCGCTACTAATCTGTAGGGTGATTCCTGGGATGCAGTAGGAGGGTGCCTTCGGTTCATCCTGTTCCTGGGTGACTTGTATGGACGAGTGTCTGACAGAGTATTTCCAAAGGAGATTACGTACGTTGATTTCTCCAAACGTACCATAGTTGATGGCGGAGAAATGGTTTTCTCTAGCCAAATAACTAGAGTATTTTTGTGGACGTCAATTAGTGATATCCAAAGGATCTGACGATGTGGCATTCAAAGTGAATGGTGGCCAGTTGCCGAAAAGAGATCCTAGCCTCAAGCCTCATCAACCGGGAGATGACAAAAATCGGGCAGGCAGCATGGCTATGTGGGTCGCTCCCATTAGGGTGTATAATCACCTATCTAGAGAAATTCCTTTTGTTTCTTATTCTATCGATTCTGCCCATTCGGGAACGGTGGTTTGAGTCCAACCGTTGGTGATATACATTCGATACACTCAAGCGAAATGAGGGGTCGGTCATGTGAGGGCCAGGTTGCAAGACGTTCTTGTTGAACCCAGTGTATTTGCCTCTAGAGATACACAAGCGGAAGGTGGTCCCATACCTTGTCAAGTTGGAATCCAATATCCAATAAGCGCCCGCGATTTTGATTGTATACTATATATGTGGAGCGTGAGATGCAAGCGTTCCACTAGATTGTTATTTACTTGTATTTAGACATTATTATAATATCAGGAAAGATATTGGTTTCAAAACTGTTTTGGGTTATCGTAAGGTAAAAACCGTCCGTGTTTATGTGTGGATTTGGTCTTACGATTATCCTTTTCTTTTGAAAAGATTTTAAACTTTAAAATCATGATTGGATGATTTACCCTTAATACTGTGCGAGTTTATCTCACTCTGGTTCACCAGACTGACCCGGTGTTTTGTAAATGCTCGGGTTAGCCCGGAATGTACAGGTTCAGGTTATTGAATGGTGAAGAGATGGGCTGGAAGAATTCAGACGTATGATATTATTCCGATGTGTGGTATATAAGGGCAGGTTATTATAACTGTCCAGTGATGTTGATGTACTCTGATGTTGTAAGTTTATTCAAAGCTCTCAATAAAGATTTATTTCTATATTGTATTTTGTTCCGCTACGATGTGAGGCTCTGATTCTATGTGTTCTTCTTCTTCGTATTCTTCTATTCTAATATTTATATCTTATCTTTCTCATCCTCCAACTTCTTTCTTCTAGCTTTCTGGAGATTCGATACTCGAGTGGGACACTGTTTGTGTAAATGTCGATAATTCGAGTGTCGAATTTTCCGGGTCGCTACAGTTGGTATCAGAGCTATTGGTTCAGTGATAACCTTGGCTCTGTGGCGTAACTCGATAGAGATGGGGTTAGTAATACCCTAGATTGAGTTTGAGTGTATATATATATATATGAGAGCGTATTTGTAAATTTTATGTACAAATGTTTTGTATTATGTTGTTGATCGGTTCAAGTGTTGAAAATCGTTGAACTGGTAATAGATACAATATTTTTTTATAAAGAGGGTAAATGAAATATTTTTACCCAAATTATATTTTTGTATAGAAAAGAAATAATTTTCTCAAATTAGTTAGATTTGGTGTGTTGGCTGATTTGAATGGACTTCAAAAGTTTGGTTAAAATTTTGAATTTGAAACTTAACTGGGTTAAGTGAAATCGAATTAAAACATTAATAATTATATTGGAATTAATTAAGGAAATAATGTTGTAATTAAATTAAATTATTTGAATTTGGGAATTTAATTAAATAGAGATCAATCGAATATAAATTGGTTGATATTCAAATATGTTGAATTAAAATAGTAATATTGAATGTGTATTCAGTTGATTTGATTGAGTTTGGTGTGCCTTGATTGTTGATTGGTTTTTGTGTGCTTATTAGATGGGTTGAATATAAAATTCATCCATGGTTTAATAAAGAATTAAATAAACCGAAACCCGAAGAAGAAAAAAATTATAGAAGTGTAATTTAAATATATTTAAAAAGTTACTGGAATTTACAACATTTTTTTTTCCTTAGCAATTTCGAGGACGAAATTATTTTAAGGGGGGAAGAATGTAACATCCCGTATTTTCTGACCATTTATTAGAAATATTTTGTTTATTTAAAATATTTATTTGAGTTCAAATAGGGGGATTTGGTTTGGATTGAATATTTAAATATTAAATAGAAATTCTTATATAATTTTGATAGGGTTTACCTCGAAGATTGATAATATTGGATTGAAAAATCCATACTATTCATATGGGAAGCCATACGATATTTCCATTCGATTGTTTATAATTTTAATTATTTAATTGGATTGAAACGAAACGGAAAACCTGTTTGTATTTATAATATTGAATGAATTAAAAACCAAATCCATTAGTAATCTTGAAATGGTGACTAAACATATTTGTCTAAATCTTTTACCATTCTTTTCCCTTAAGTCTCGCTCAGTCAACATTGAATTGAAACAACATTGTGTAACTTCAAATCAGGAACTATACCAACCTTCCTCACCACAACAGAAAAGTTCAAATTTTGCACACATAGTAGAATGTACAAACCGTTTAGTATACATCTCTATAACAGTACATTGTATAACCAGTTTTGTACAACCAAATATGAAAGAAAGAAGAAAGAGAGAAAAAAAACAGTATACATATATTCATTTTGATACAAAGGTAGAGCAAAGAAAAGAAGACAATTCATATCAAGTCTTGCGTCGAAGAAACAGCAACCAAGATCTTCATAGATCTGAAACAGAATCTCCTTACAGGGTTGTGTCTCCTATCAAAGCACCACTGTCATCACCAAAGATAAACCTGAAAAGAAGAACAGCTATAAGTAGCTAGTAAAATAATGTATAGGTATATGTATGATGAAGAAAGAAAAAGAAAAGTAAAAGAAGAAAAATATAGAGACAGTGAATCAACAGTAGAAAACCCCATCAAAATCTACATACATATATATTGATATATATATATATATATGTATGTATTCAGAAAATCTTGTATACCAAATCCTGTCGGCCATAAATTTACATCAAATCTGAAATCTGAAATCGAATGGACAATTCAATAGGGTCATAG
This sequence comes from Allium sativum, assembly GCA_030737875.1. Taxonomy (NCBI): domain Eukaryota; kingdom Viridiplantae; phylum Streptophyta; class Magnoliopsida; order Asparagales; family Amaryllidaceae; genus Allium; species Allium sativum. The sequence goes on from CM060916.1 coordinate 980,630,553, forward strand.
CTTCTGTATGAACAGTTCATCCTATAGTTTGTGCACATGGTATAAACAATTCAATAAGTACATGAAAATACAACAGAGATCACATGCCACAAAATCTTATGAAAGAAAATCTTACCTATATATATATATATATATCACAATTAAAATTTGAAATTTAGCAGATAACAGCTTGCGCAGAAATTATATAAATTTAACTGACCATGTGAATAGACAAAGTATAGCTGAATCTAATCTACCAGGGGCAATTCGATCCATGTTCAGATCTGAGTATTTGCACATGGGAAGATCGAACACAAAATCTGTTAAGTAAACCACAACCATCGACTTGTCAATCACCATAAATTCGATTCTGACCAAAGACAACACGTAAAACCCACCAAAAATCCGTAACCTCACTGATAAATATCACACCAAAACCAAGTATCAATCATAAACAGTTCGACTACTCATGGCAGAAATGAATAGGGAAATCACCTAGGATCTAAATACAGCTAAGTCTAAACTTAGGATATCACAATTCGAGATTTACAGCTACCTTATAAGGATCGTTCACTAGTATAAATACACACGATGGGTTCAACCACAAACGAAATCAACTGAGTTCAAGATGAACAAAAAAATTCGAAACAACAGTAAACCGAAACAGAAATTAAAATTGAAAAAAATATACTTAGCTTTTGTAGAGGACGCTTCGGCCTAGGGTAAATCGAGTGGAAGGAGGGTTTCTTCCTGTATATTTTTGTGGCGGCTACGTTTGTGAAAGGGGTTCCGTTCTTTCTTGTGTATGGCGACGGAAGTGGTGAGGAGGAGGATGAGATCTGGACGACGGCCATGGGAGGGGTTTCTTTTCTCTGGAAATTAGTGGCGGCGTGTGATTTTTGAGGAATGAGAAATGGGAACCGATGTTTTTTGAGGGTTTGTAAATGGATGGGGAGGGTTTTAATGCGGGCTTGGTACTTCTGGATGGGCTGGACGGAGGGAATAAGGTAAGGCCCAGTTTTGGAAATCTAATATATATGTTTAGTTTAAATAAAGGCTATGTTAATATTAGTTGTTTAATTAGGGAATTTTAATTAAAGAGAGTTAATCTAATTGATGATAATTTAAAACCATCTCATATCATTACTTTGCGGATCTAATTGGTCATGTTACTTAGGTTAATCTATTTTAAAAATGTAATTAATTATTTGTTTAATATAATTCAGTCGTTATCAAATGTGATTAGTGTTTATTATTTTAATTAAACCATAACGAAAAAAATATAGGGATTAAAGAAATTAGTAGGGGTTGTATAAAGGGTACTTGGCGAAATTAAAATTTGGATTAGTTTATTAAATTTATAACTAAGGGTTAAGTAATTTAGCTAAGGCGTTGATATTCAAACGTTTACAACTCGTTCACATATGAACAGAGATGGGACAAACAACTCGTATTACGATCATGACCACAAGTAGAACAAAACCAGGGAAAAGCTAGAGACAGTGAGAATCAAAGGTGAGTTAAACTCACTCAGTTATTTCCCGCTTATATTTTATAAGTTGGGTTTTTATTTTGTGCTATGATTGCTAGCGATTGACTGATTGTTGGTATATTCAGTTATTGTTGAACTGATGAAATTAAACGTCGTTTAATTTCAAAGAAACCCAAACCGTTAATTTTAACGATTGGTTCCAATTGAGGTAAGTTACCTCAGTGGTCACGTTTATAAAATAAACGTGTTTTTAATAAATGAATTGTTTGATTGGTTGTTGTGGACGACCTTGAATTGTCATTATAAACTGTTATGAGATCATTATTGAATTGTTTTGATGGCTGAATATTGACCTAATGATTTACCATTTGATTGTTTTAAACCAATGGGTATTATTGGTTGAGTGGTTGGCAGTACATGGCCTGTGAATTTACCGTTTTATAAATATCGATCTACCGTTAGGTAAATCAACAAGATAAGTTATAAAATTTATTTTATAACTGAGAGTAGATTTTTAAATCTATTATTTGAATTAAAGTTGTAAAAACGAAATAAATATTTATTAATTGAGTTATAATTGGTTTTTAAATGATTTTATAAAGAAAAGTGATAAAAGAAGGGTTTATAGAAGTTTGACAACAGAGAAAACCCAAGGGTTGGCTACTTAGACAAATTTTAAACAATTAAAAGTTGATTTTTATCAATAAAAGTTATTTGATTAATTTAAGGAAAGGAAAATGACAAAGGGAATTCAGTTAACTGTTAACTGATCCACCGTTCCGAGTAAAATGGACAAAGGGATAGATATTGATTTAAATATTCGTTAAAGTGTAACGAGTAGAGTTAGATATTAGTTAATCTTCGATTAACTAAATCTAAAGAGAATATCGAACTGGTTATTGCTAATAACCTAAATTATTTTTGAGTAAGCTTGTAAAAGTAATAATAATCCTATTTTTGATTTGGGCAAAGTTAACTATATTTTGATATGGTTAATGGTAAAACTAATTATCCTTTTAATTTAAAATGATTTAAAGAAATGAATTCAATTTAAAATCGAGTAAGAAGTAATTAGTTGGAGATAAATTCGATTAAGAGATTATGGAGTGTTTTATGCCCCAAGTGTTCGACGAACTTGGTAAATGAAGTTGGTAGGTAAGTATAAAGATTTAAATAAGGATTTTACTTAATGCTTCAAATTAAGTAAGGCGAATCTGAATTGGGATGATATTTTAAAGGGGTGAAGTGGTGAGATGTTCGAACAAGGGTTTCAAACATAAGAAAGGTTGAATCACCCAGTTTTGAAATCAAGATTTGAAACGAAATTTAGTATCGATAGTTATGTGATAAGCTAATATTATTCTGAGGTAAGAACGGGTCGATCAAGGTCTGAGAGGTAACTAAAGTACCCCAACTTGGTTGGCCTCACTATTATCAAGGGACGGTATTAGTTTGGTGTGAGTGAAGGTGATGAATTGGTTTTATTTTATACAAGAAATACTGAACTCTAATCAAGGATTTGGGAAATTTAAGAATATTGCAATATTGGTTTAAAAAGGAATAAGAATATTGATTTCAATTTTATATCGAACATTTGTTATTTAATTAGAGTTGATCGAATATAGTAGAGTTAATCAAATGTAGTTAGTCAGAAAGAGTTGTCATTGCGTACGACTGCTAGCGTAATTTGCAGGGCTGCAGATAGCCTACGGCGATCGGATGTTTCCTGAGGGAATCAGGCGTAACCATTGTGATCGCTGCGATCTAGAGTCAAGCAAATAGAGTTAAGTCGAATATTAGAATTGATTAACGATTTTGTTAAATATATTTTTAAAAAAAAGGCCAAGTCATGCCAAGTACTGAATCAGTGAAATCATTTTATTGACACATGTGTTATTTGATAGTTAAGTCACCGACTATCAAAACCTGACCAATACGCTTGTTGGTATGGAAAGACCGGGATCGAATTTATATTCGAAAACCATTCCGACCAACAAATACGTGGAGAGATCAGAAGGTGATCGAGATGGAGCATTGAAGACCGTTGATCTTCATAAGCGGACGAACTACTGAGTGGACTTCTCTGGTTTAGCGGCCGGGGATATTCCAACAGTGATTCTGTCGTGATTGAAATCTCCGGGTTGCAAGGACTTCTCGCTACTGATCTGTAGGGTGATTCCTGGGATGCAGTAGGAGGGTGCCTTCGGTTCATCCTGTTCCTGGGTGACTTGTATGGACGAGTGTCTGACAGAGTATTTCCAAAGGAGATTACGTACGTTGATTTCTCCAAACGTACCATAGTTGATGGCGGAGAAATGGTTTTCTCTAGCCAAATAACTAGAGTATTTTTGTGGACGTCAATTAGTGATATCCAAAGGATCTGACGATGTGGCATTCAAAGTGAATGGTGGCCAGTTGCCGAAAAGAGATCCTAGCCTCAAGCCTCATCAACCGGGAGATGACAAAAATCGGGCAGGCAGCATGGCTATGTGGGTCGCTCCCATTAGGGTGTATAATCACCTATCTAGAGAAATTCTTTTTGTTTCTTATTCTATCGATTCTGCCCATTCGGGAACGGTGGTTTGAGTCCAACCGTTGGTGATATACATTCGATACACTCAAGCGAAATGAGGGGTCGGTCATGTGAGGGCCAGGTTGCAAGACGTTCTTGTTGAACCCAGTGTATTTGCCTCTAGAGATACACAAGCGGAAGGTGGTCCCATACCTTGTCAAGTTGGAATCCAATATCCAATAAGCGCCCGCGATTTTGATTGTATACTATATATGTGGAGCGTGAGATGCAAGCGTTCCACTAGATTGTTATTTACTTGTATTTAGACATTATTATAATATCAGGAAAGATATTGGTTTCAAAACTGTTTTGGGTTATCGTAAGGTAAAAACCGTCCGTGTTTATGTGTGGATTTGGTCTTACGATTATCCTTTTCTTTTGAAAAGATTTTGAACTTTAAAATCATGATTGGATGATTTACCCTTAATACTGTGCGAGTTTATCTCACTCTGGTTCACCAGACTGACCCGGTGTTTTGTAAATGCTCGGGTTAGCCCGGAATGTACAGGTTCAGGTTATTGAATGGTGAAGAGATGGGCTGGAAGAATTCAGACGTATGATATTATTCCGCTGTGTGGTATATAAGGGCAGATTATTATAACTGTCCAGTGATGTTGATGTACTCTGATGTTGTAAGATTATTCAAAGCTCTCAATAAAGATTTATTTCTATATTGTATTTTGTTCCGCTATGATGTGAGGCTCTGATTCTATGTGTTGTTCTTCTTCGTATTCTTCTATTCTAATATTTCTATCTTATCTTTCTCATCCTCCAACTTCTTTCTTCTAGCTTTCTGGAGATTCGATACTCGAGTGGGACACTGTTTGTGTAAATGTCGATAATTCGAGTGTCGAATTTTCCGGGTCGCTACACTTGGGGCAACTGGAGATTCGAATGTCGATTGCTCGTGACTATATCATCTAATTCAAAGGTGATACATCATGGGCTTGCATGATCAACTACCTCAGCCTTGCCCGAAGTAAAAATTTAGAGCACTTAAGCCTGGATACTGATTGATTATCTGTGCATTAGATCTTATTCCCGACGTGGGATTGAAGGCATATTTACGGATGGGTGAGATATGACTATCCCGCTAGCAGCCATTTCCTATTTCCTAGCATGGAAAGTGCAAAAGTTCTTATAAGCATGGGTCCATTATTATCCTGCCAATTATTGTCCTGGCACCAATGCGATGATATGATACCGTTAGCAATACATACATGACTCCTTGACATTCAACCCTTGCCCTTAACATGAAGGCAAGAAGGCGATTCAAAGGAGATGCGACCTCGTCATTCGCTTACAGTATTTACCTAACCGCCTTTGTCACTCCAAGACCACAATCAAGGTCTGTTCATTCTTGGGAATGCCATCCCCCGACGATTTGAAAAGACATTCGTCACCAGCTAAAGATCTTAGCTGCCATCCCCTGGCGGAGATTGGGCGAGGCAAAATGGACCTGCAAATAGCATGCAATGCCATTTTCACACAGAATCATATTAATTCCTTTAACAAGATTACTTTTTAACAATGACTCTTATATTTACATGCTACTTGAGTTATTGACATGAATAACTCATGCGATATGAATGATGCAGGTACCCGAAGTTTGGTGCCAATCACTCCTCCCATAGATTGATCGGAGGAATGCAAAGCTTTGACAAAAGTCTTTTGAATGTTTTCCTGATTAACTCTAGTCCTCAGAGATTGAATAGAAGTACCAACCTAGGACGAGTGTGATGGGTGTGCCATGATTGAAATACCACTCGATCCGTGACTCTAGCTCTCATGATTTGAGAGAACATTTAAAGGATGATATTGCAGCTTTCAACCAAACTTCATCCCACGAGTTGACGGGATGAGAGAGACTTGATCATTACAAACACCCATCTTTACCCATGAATCAGGGGTTATGAGGAAGCGCCTCGGCGAGTGTGATCCGACCGCTTGCCCGAAAAGCTCCATCCGCCAGAGTGAATCATGGGGTAAGGACTAAAAACGAGTTTGAGAACGAAGCTCGAGACGGCAGACTCCTACTCTTTGAAATAGACTAAAGAAGGAGCACCAGGGCGAATGACACGACCGTTCACAACTCTAACTCTCATGACTCGAGAGAGAGTATAAATGACGGGAAGACGACGTCCGTAACTCTAACTCTCATGACTCGAGAGAGAGTATAAAGGACGGGAAGACGACGTCCGTAACTCTAACTCTCATGACTCGAGAGAGAGTACAAAGGACGGGAAGACGACGTCCATAAATCTAACTCTCATGACTCGAGAGAGAGTATAAAGGACGGGAAGACGACGTCCGTAACTCTAACTCTCATGACTCGAGAGAGAGTATAAAGGACGGGAAGACGACGTCCTCAAGGCGTGAAGGTGCACCACGATTAAAAGACCGCCCTGATTCCACTCTACCCTTGGCATCCGACGGAAGAGTATAAAGGCGCCAGAGACTGGCTCCACAAGAACTCCTACCCTGTTGAAGGATCGGGGAGCAGATTGAAAGCTGAGTTCGAACTCTATCCTAGGCATACGACAGGAGAGTATAAAGGCATGTTGTCTAAATGCCATAAAAGGGCTCCTACCCCGCTGTAGTATCGGGGGAAAGAGTGAAAGCTGAGCCCGAACCCTTCATGTCCGGGCATGGGGGGCAATGCACTATCGATCCTAATCAATCCCAAACAGGCCCTGGCCAGGCCCTTTATTCATGACACACATCACCCCCATTTTTAGATAAATTCTATATGATTAGCTAGATATTATTTGATTTCAGGGGTTTTTGAATTGGAACCCTTGTTTGATTGTGATGTGCTTTATTACCTATTGCTTAGGGATTTGCTTTGTTTATAGAGTGCAGGCTTGTACAAGATAACAAGAAAAGAATGTGAGTGCCGCACTCGCGACAACCGCAGCAGGCTGGTGGAAAACAAACAAAGGGCCACGTCCAAAAGGCTGACGCTGATGCCTAATGCTAAACTTTTCATGCGACTCAAGGCGACGACCGAAAGGAGGCCTTGAGAGTGAACTGTTTAATAGCGTGTCACACGACTTAAGGCAACGACCGAAATGAGGCCCTAAGAGTGATATATCAAATCAATATACACACCCATGTATGACTAGCCATAGCCCAAGTGAAACGACGAGTGCCACCTCACAAATATATTGAATAGAAAATGCGATAACTCGAGCACTTGGATAACTCAATCACATAAGCTTTGAAAACAATGTCTCCCTTCCGTGCATCCACGTCTAAATTTAAAAGGGATGTGATACAACTGCCGACCTTTCTCCATTACCCCCGGACTGGGGCCGCACTGCTGAAAATATTCATAAATGTTATATGTCTGTGTCTAACTTATACCTCGATCTTAACAGGCTGCTTGAGGACCACGAAATGGATGCAGAGTGAACGTCCATTTGCTAGTCCGGACCGACTTCCCAGTTGAAAGAACCCATGTAAAGGGAGATGCCATTGCTTTGACTCCTAACTTGCGAGGAGGTGAATTGCCTGACACTCAGACTCAAAAGCTAAGAAGAAGGAAGATAGAAATTTCTTCCGTGCTGAGGATATTGGCGCAGAAGGCGCTAGGATCGAAGGAAGGTAGCAGATTTCTTCTTGTGATGATCCCTCAGCATGTCAAGCTAGATATGAAATGGATGGTACCCTTGCTGATTTGTGAACTCAAATGGATCAGCGAGATGAACTTCTCCGGAAACGACAGAAAATGGTGGATAACTTCTCTACTCGGATAGATGGAAGGCCTAGTAGCTTCGACTTATTCGCTAGAGCGAGCACCATGGGAATTCAAACGACAATGAACTTGGCTCATACACTTCCTGCCCCGTGGTCCAGATAATATGAGACCCTAGGACAAGTTGGCATAGTCGTCTTTGATGAAACAAAGATGCAACCAACCTCCTCCCAGGCATTTGTAACATGCAACTTCCGACCGTGACATTTTGGATGAAAACGATGGATATGTAAGAGCCGCCGAAAAACCTAAATGGAGCCCGACCAACCTTTGCTTCTATACAGATGAATGTTTAAAACCTAGCTCAACCTCAACATGAGGCTCCCCATGAAGGGGGAAAGTAGAAGCATTCGAAGTGGCAATAATTTGACATATCGCCATTCGACTCCAATCCTCAGAGCTTGGATGGGAGATCCAAAACTAACATGAGTCAGACACGGACAAATTATTTTATGTCAAACTCTAACTCATGACTTGATGAAGAAGTGTGAATTCAGAGAAGAAATGGATCTGGTGATCACCACATAGCAGAACCACTGTAGAGGAGGGCATAGAACATAAGTTTCGAGTAACGTAATTCGACTTTCTGCCGACTTTATGCACATTTATTATCATCGGAGTCCCGCAAGATCTCAGCCTATAACCAGAAGAATGGCTCCTCAAAGAACAACCTGCATACATCCGAGTAGCGGATCACCATCTAGAATTAAAATACAGAAGCCTGATTGACGGCTATTACATATGCGTAACCAAGAAGCCAGAAACTGGCTTCCACCCACTTCAAGACTTCATACCGAGGGCACCAGCGCTAAATTAGATAATTGGCGACAACTTCTCAAAGGCGAGGGCCAAATTGGCAATATTAATTGATGCTTCAACAGAGATCCAGAGAGACCCTGCATGCATTCCTTGAAAGATTCAACGTTGCAGCAGCATCGGTACATCGACCTGGACCATATATGGTGTTGATTGCTGTAGTATCCGGTATTCTGGATATCTCAAACTTCAAAATCCCTCTTCATTGAGATCCACCAAGAGGACTTGGAGGATTCAACTCTGAAACAAACCTCGATATCTCTCTACCATGAGATTTTCCTAGAAACGTTGGAAAATCCTATCCTGAGACAGACAGATTCATGCAATAAGAGTGTGCTAATGTTGAAATGGATGATCTCAATGTCTTCACGACAAAATGGAGCACCATCTGACTCTTGAAATAATAAAGGCAAAATAAAAGCCCTAGGAATGACTAACAGGAATTTACAATCATGGAAAAGACCAATGTCATTAATCGGGCCCGCGGTCTTGATTGTCAAGCTTAATGGAACCAAGCACGGGAGATAGACTCAACAAGACTATGATGGCTATTTCAGATTATGCCAAAGCATGAACGAAGAAGCTCGAATAACTCACTAACGACGTTCGCTCACTTGCAAGATTGACGAGCTTACTCAACACTGTGTCTGATGCAAGGAGAGTATCTAAGTTTGTTGATACTCAATAAGGCGATCACTGCTTTCTGACTAAACAGATGGGTTGACCCCGACGCGAATGTGATTCAACCATTCGCATATACAAATCCAGCCCTTGATGACTTGGGAATGTGCACAGAACGACACAGGGTGTCTAAGATTGTTGAACCTGCATATCTGACCCGATGCGGCAGAAAAAAGTATAAAGGCTAAAAGACTGGATGTCCGATTGACCTATCATAACTCCCAACAATGCTGGGGGCATAAGCACTGACTTCGCTCATCCTCCACTAATGCTAGGAACATCAACTTCAACCGACAGATTGACTTTAAACATGACCCTGACTTAATGCATGATTCAGAACATATACATTATATCTTTAGAATATGACGTGATTCATCTCGACCATCCAAGTGAGCGAAATTACGGATCAAGCAAGAATTCAAAGACTTGATCTGCAACTGCATCAAATGGAGAGTATGATGAACTCCTCTGCTGCCTTACAATTGTGATAATCCTACCAGCTATTGGCTTGCATGTTTTCAACAACATCTCGTACTGACTCGTATGAGATCACGGGACTATAAAACGATCTGAAGTGATAATGGCTTTCGGATGCACTATTATTACAATTAGATGCAATCATAGAGTCCTAGATTAATATCCTGATATCGAGATAGTCCAAATCCAAGCAAAAATGACAAATTCATATGCCGACTCTGATGCGCTCTATCCCAATGGTCCAGATGCTAGCTCAAGATAAGAAGATTCTGACACCATACTATGACTTGGACGGCTATTGTATACATTGACTTATACATTAAAGAAATCCTAGCTTAGTAATGCACTTGACTTGTTTAGGAAGATGGCGTCGTTCGGCATCAACTTGTACATGTACGATCTCACACGGGAGCCAAACATACCGCATGACCTATGATGAAGGAATTTTACCTCTTGATTCGAGGAGATCTAAACGATTACTTGATCATCTTGACCACTCTAGCAATGAAATTTGGCCCGATAAGCATCAACGGAAACAATGCGGGATATGACAAACCATTTATACAGGAAAAGATCCAAAAAGATTCATCTCGACTTATTCAAAGCACATCTTATTTGCAACAAGATGTACTTTGGGGGGCAAAATGTTATCCTGTTTTGTGACCAGACTATCTAAAGCCGAAGAACTCTATCAGGAAGGCTACTCAGGGCTTGAGTATGAACTGGCAGAGATCGACATCTGCTTGGACGAAGTAACGAAGGATGGGAAAACTCATATTTCTGTGCACACAAGCGTCGGGTTGGATTCCACCATTTCGGATAAAGCTAAAGCGAATATTTCTGACCGACCAAACCGGATCGGGTAAACCGGATCGGGTAAACCGGATCGGGCCAACCGGATCGGGTAATCCGGATCGGGCCAACCGGATCGGGTCTCTACTCCTAACCGAATTCTGGGCAGTTAAAGACCATTTCCCCATGTTCTCTACTACTTCCGAGATTTACTCTGAAGCTGCCACGTGGCCACTCAACCCTAACCGTATTTCTACCTATTAATACACATACAACACATCATTTAAGGGGACTTTTGACACTTTGTTTCTCTACATATGTCATGGCCGAATTCCTTCAGAAGTAACTACCTTCTTCTTCAATAAAAATCAATGAATTCGGAGAGAATTATTCATTGAATTCGAGCGTTTGAGTTGTTATATTCAATATAATTGTAATCGAAGAGTGAAATGATTCATATAAAGTGGATGTAGGCTCGTTACTGCCGAACCACTATAAAAATCATGTGTTGATTGCTTTTCTATGCTTTTAGATTATTATTCTCGACTATTCCCTACGAAAACATGATCAATTGGGTGTTAGGACCATTTTTTGGTCTAACATTTAGCCTTGTCGTTCTTTCCGCCCTTCTTTTGTTATTGTTGTCCTCTCTTTGGCCACACTTTCTTATTTTGTGTTTACTCAATCTTAGCCTTTTTCTTTTCACGTTTATCTTCTTTGTGCATTAATGCCATATCAACGAGCCTATCAAAAGTTGCCCCCATCGGAATATGAGACATAGCCAACCCATGAAGGGGCTCATTCAATCCTCTAGCAAACCTCAAAGCTTTCTTGTGCGGGATATTCACTATATCCAAACCAAACCTCACCAATTGATTGAATTTATTAACATACTCTTTCATAGACATGCTTCCTTGCTTAAGCGCCAAAAACCTATCCATTATCATACTTTGCTCAGCTTGAGAAAGAAACTTCATTTTGAATCTTTGACGGAAATCATCCCAAGTCTCCACTGGACACCCTGCTTGCATCACTTCCCACTAGAACGAGGCCTCATCTTTCAGCTACCAAATGGCCAACTGAATCTTCTTATGATCGTCAACCTCAAAAATCCTAAACAAGCCCTCCATCTCCTTGAGCCAATTCCTTTCTTCCACAAAATTCTCTGTCCCTTGGAATGGATATTCTCTAATAGTGCAGAAATCCTTACATACCATGGAGAAATTATCTGCTTACGGAAGGGGAGGAGGAGGAACAACGGCTGCAGTTGGGGGAGGGGAGTATGCTTAGCCTTCGGCAAGTGTTGTAGCCTCCAGATACCTACGAAACCAAGCCGGTATCTGAATGCCATCAGGAATGTTAGGTTCCCCAGACATGCTAAAAAGAAAAGGAAAAGGGGATTCAAGCAGAGAATCGAAAGATATTTCATACGACTTTGGGGAATATGTTTTTCAACAGGCTTTTCTTTTAAAAACAAAATCCTTTTAAAACCTATTAGAAAACAAGTTTCAAAATCTTTTATCTGATCCGGTAACCTTCAGCTCTGATACCAAATGTGACACCCCGCGTCCGTTAATGTCACTCTTTATCAGAACACATTAAGTTTCGTGAAGCATTATAGGTAAACAGAAATAGAAATATTATAAGATAGGCATAAAATAACAACGGAATTAAAACTTTATTTAATATAAAAGCTTCTGGTTCAGACCCAATTACATAATAAGTCTGGAATACTTAAAACTTCTGCCTTGTAGATAAATCATCATCAGAGTATAATAATACTTAAAAAGAGCATAATCCCCAAAATATAGCCATAGTAGAGAAGATACGAAATCAAGCGGTACATCTAAGCAGCTCCAAGCAGAAAAGAAGAATCCTGATCAAGCTTGAGTATTCCCACCCTGAGAACCTAGGGGGGAACGGAAGAGAAAGAAGAGGAAACAAAATAGGTCGGACCTAAGTCTGGCGAGTCCAGTTACTTTTAGCATATAAGTAAAAGCATCATGACAGGCATATAAGTTGGAGAGAGAGATAACAGTGTCAAAAGGCAAGTATAACAAGGTAAATAGGATAAACAGAACAGAACATGCTTTGCTCTTCTTTAATACTTTTCTCCCTCTGCACCAATACTAGTATAATCAAAGCAAGATGATCCCGTGTACAAAATGATAGACTTAGGTGTACTTTTAGTGAGAGGTTTTACCCTATACAATAACAGGTAGCTCAACATAACTGATAGGTGTTACCCCCAACCATAATAACGGGCTCCTAAACAGGAAAGACTAGATGTACCATAACTGCCACCCTAATCGATCGGTTCCCTAACCCGTAGAAACCCGTGCTAGCCCCACAGTTGGATGTATCACCTTCTAAAGTGGAAACCCCGTTATTTACAAGATGCACAGTTATATCTATTGATGTCACAACATCTTATTTTCCCAAGCAGGCGGACCCATGCATGCACATAACCCCGATGGAACGCGCCATCAGACACCTTTCTCTCAAGTGACCTCTTATAACCAGCTCAGTAAGCGTGCCCTGACCTTGACATAGTTCGGGTGTAACGTCCCGGAATTTAGCAAGATACTAATTAATTAATTAATTTTTTAAATAGCGATTTAGTAATTTAAATTATTCAAATTGAAATATTTCGAATATTTAATTATTATAAATATTGGAGTAATAAATTTAATCTCCGAAATAGTTGGTGTGAATTGAATAATTTACTGAATTTAATTCAGTCTAGAATTGAATTATTATAACAAATATATTATTTAAACTATAGTTGAACGTATTAATTATAATATAATTATAATCGAGCTCGTAACGTCGTAGTAGTTCGTAATGTTGAGTTTTAAACTTCAACTGAGTGTGCAGATTTCGTTTTAAGTCAGAATTCTATGAAATAAGAAATGTTGGAATCTTTTGAATTATAATTTTCTAATGGAAGTGAAAAATTGAGATTTCATCTTATAAATTGTAAGTTATGTCCAAATTAAATTTTCAAATAGTCATTATGTAATCATTTATAAATCATAACGGTTTATTTAATATAACTTAATATTGGTTTTGAATTTGGACAAGATTTTTGAGACGTAGTTATAATTTAATATGTAGAATTTTACAGTAATTTATAATTGGGAAAATAAACAACTTTTCCAGTTAACGTATTTTGCACCCTAAATCGGTATTTTTGGGTTTCATAGAATAAATATCTTATCCGTTTTATTATATTTTTTGGATCATGGCACATTGCTGAATACAAAAGTGTTTTTTATTTTTTCCTATAGCAGTCCGTAAAACGAATGTATTTTTGTACAACGGGAGCCCATAAAAACTTGACTTTGAAACCAAATATAAACTAAAATATGGATAATATATGGCTACACAACATGTTCCTTTGGTTTACTTTTCATTGCATAGGCAATAAATATAAAAGCTCATATGTATGTATATACAAAAGGAGGAAAGGAGAGAGAACATGTTATATTTAATACATTTAGGAACTCATTTCATTTAAATACGCTGCTTATGGACTCAGCAAACCAAATTATAGTTGAACCTGCCACAGCGTATTGGAAGAATAAGATGACGATTATAACAAGATATACATACAACATATGATATATATATTAAAAAAGGGTTTCCTTCACTATTAAGTTTTATATACTACCTTTCTTCCTACCCGTCCCTTCGAACGCAGTCCCACCCCCCGCAAAGCTATGTCATGGCAACTCAAACAGAAAACCTATCCTATTGCATGTTATTGCTTGGCAATATAAAGGAACCCCTTATTATAAATACACGCTCCTCACTTCCTCAAATCTTCTTCTGGAAATAAAAAGCCGACAGTTTTAAAAAATAAAAATAAATCAAAATAAATTCAATCGTCGATTGAATCATCCACGCTATCTGAGTTTGCATGTTTGTTTTGTACTTTGGCCGGATGGATCTTTGGCCTTCACGTTTGTAATGAGAGGTCAATGATAGGAGGGAGACGCCTAAGTCATAGAGTAGAAATGGTGGATCAAGTTGATACCGGGACCAGAAAGTGTTAGTGCGTATACTGTTAAGGGCATGGGAAACATAGCTTGACGCGAAGAGGAGAAATGGCGTGAGCATATACTGAAGAGGGTGTTCGGTGAGGCGTTTTTGATGTGGTGCTCACGGTGGAGAGATTGGAGCTCACGATGGGAATAAATATGGTGGGTTGTGTTTTCAAATGGGGAAGGAACTACAGCGTTGATCACGTTTGAAAATGCATGTGTGGTTGAATATAGGCGCATGGGAGGACATGAGGTAGGATTTGTGTGAAGCCTTGAAGGTGAGAAGGAACTGGGTACATGCGGTTGCATGTGAAGAGTAAAGGAGCATGCGTTTTATTTCTAGGCTTGTGTCTAACGTTGGCAAGCTATATTTGTATACGATGGAGAAAGGGTAAGTGAAATAAGGGTGCGGAAATCATGGAATAACAGTAAAGTTTTTGTGAAGAACGAATGGATTAATGTGATGAATGGTGGAAGTGGAAACTGCACTGCATAGGAGAGGCACGAAGTGGTCGTCACCATGTTGAGTTCGATGGGGAAAAAGTACAGAGGAGCAGCGTTTGGTTTTAAAATGTGGAAGAAAAAATACTGTAGGGTGAGAGGGTGGAGTAATTATATGGGTTCGATTGAATGGGGAGGCCCAGTTCTAAAGAAATATAAAAGAAAAAGAAAATAAAAAAAGAAAATAAAAGAAAGAAGAGGGCATGCAAGCAATGAAAAATGGCATTTGGAGATATATGTGAAACTAGGGGTGAAGACATATTGAAGAAGAATGCCACTGTTTAAATGGGTACTTATTTCCGTGGCTTTTTCAGTGAGGTGGGCTAAAGTAGTTAAAGCCCAAACTAAAAAAAGTAATAAAAGAAACAAAGAGGAGCTTGCGGGTATTTTTCTGGGAACAGGAGTTCCATGACGTGAAGGAGACGAAGGCCATTCGTGCATGGCTTGCTGGACTGTATAGACGATGTGATGCAAGCAGGAGAGACGATACAGTGTAGTAACGGGTTAGATAATTTGGATATGGGCCTATGTAACCGGTAAGCCCAAGTATATATATATAAGTTTAACACTAAATCTAACTAGTGTATTAGCTTTAAAAAGATATAACTTTTGCATTCGTTGTCAGTTTCACAGACGGTTTGATCCTTTGGGATTGTGTGGACGTAGGTTTGCTATGAAGCTGATTTGGAATAATTTGGAGCTTATTAGAATTTGTGGCAGAATTAAACGCCAAATTAAATCAATTGACGTTAATCATTATTTAACGATTAACGACCAAAATGATTATTCTCACTAACTCTGTCCACTTTCATAATTTTATAAACGTTATTTAATATTGATAAAAATGATTGAATGCTGTGTGTGATGGTTGTTTGGATGAATTGGTTAAAATAGTACATATAGTTATTTATACAAATTGTTAGTTAAATATGGATTCTATTTATTATTTATTTCATGTTGATATGAAATAAATTTTGATTAACATCTGTGGATGCAGGGAAATAGGTTGGAGAGATCCAACTGGATTCCTCAATAAATTTTATTATTAATTTTCATATATTACATTATATGATGTGACGAATAATCTATGGTTGATTATTGTATGGTTGGGATGTTTAAACAACATTGACCTTAATTAATTAGTATTAAAATATCATAAAATGTATTCGAATATATTGGAAAAGAAATTTAGGGTTTTGAAAAGGAAAAATCTATTTTAAAAAATAGAAATTGAAGTTCGAGTAAGCTTGATAACTTGTTTTAATAATAAAATAAGCAATTAAATTTATAGAAAATATATTGGAAATAAAATGGAATAATTATTATTAAATAATAAATTGGGATTTTAAATCCAAGAATGAATTTAAAAAGGAAATAAGGAATCGTTTTCCAAAGAAAACAATGAGATTTATTAATGTTCGAAATATAAGAAGGATTGAAATAAATACATAAGGACGCAAATTTAGAATTCGACTTTGTTGAATATTTTAAATAAATATATTTGTAGAAATAATATATTATATAATTTAGAATTTGAAAGGATAGTAAATATTTGATTTGAAACAAATAATTTAAATCAATTTTGAAATCGAGATGAAGTTATAAACTTGATAAAATCCTCAAGAAGTTTACTTGTGAATGGAGAGAATGGAGTGGAATATAATTATGAAATTATAAAATAATTCGGTGAATGGAATTTAACCGGTAGTGATATTTTCAATACAAATCAAGATTGATTTGGTAAAACGAGTCTAACTTTTAGTGTAGTAATGATATTTGCTTTTTAAAGTGAATAATGGTATAAAAGCAAATGTTTTGCAAATAGAAATGGAATTTAGGAAATTAGAAACTGACTAGAGATTAGTTAAGTTGAATAGCTTTCTGTGTATCGATCGATGTTGGTTTCGGTCTTCGGGATTAATACTTAAGGAGTTCTTCTCTTACTAGTTTACGGTTAAGGGACTAATGGACGTTGAAGGATAGTGATGAGTGGACAAGAAACAGAAATATTTTTCAAAGATAACGTATATTTTTGAAATACGAGAAATAAGGAGTGTGAATATATGGAAATGTTTTTCCAAGAAATCGTGAGAAGATAAACGAGTTGAAGGAATATTTGAGTAAAGATATTGAAAGGAAATTGAGAAATGAATAATTTAATGACAAATTAAATTAAAGGGGTCACTGTTGATTGGTAATTGATTAGTAAGATTTCCATTTGGAAATACGACCGTTGTTTGTATGTATGTTTTCCTTTGATAGTTAAATAACCGACTATCAAAGTTTTTGACCATTGTTCTGTTATCAATGTGGAGAGACTAAGATCAGATTTATTTTTTGAAAACCACTCTGTATGGGTATTAGCATTGCGAATCAAATATGATGAAGATAATTGAAGACGGAGTTTATGCAAGGGCTATTCCGGAAATCTTAATTAGAAGCTGCCTAAGATGGATTTACAAAATAGTGCCATTTGTTTGTCCAGTCCTAGGACAACGTGTATGAATGAATGTCTGATAGAGTATATCTAATAGATCATGTAAGTTGATCGCTTCAAACGTATTTACGTTGGTGGCAGAGGAATTCGTTCCTCTTAGCATTATACCCGTTGTATTTTTGGGGAAATCAATTTGTGATTTGATGGGTATGACGATGTGGCATTCAAAGTAGATGATGGTGTGATCTGTCAAAGAATAGGTCATGACCTTAAGCCTCATCAACCAAGAAACGACAGAAATCGGGCAGGCAACATGGCAAAGTGGGTCGCACCCAATTAGGGTGTATTGTCATCATCTGGAGAATATTCATATTTGTTACTTCTTTTTGTTTTTGTATCTCCCAGGAATGGTTATGTTGGTATGCCAACCTTAAGGTGACAATGTATTCGGAACATTCAAGCGAAATGAATAGCCGGTCATGTCTGGCCGAGATGCAGGATGTTCTTATTGAACTCTAGTGTATCGCTTCTAGAGTACACTGATCGGAAGGTGATTCCATACCTTGTTATAGTTGGAAATCCATTACCCAATAAGAGCCTGCAGTTTTTGATTGTATATTATTTATGTAGAGCATGATATGAAAGCGTTCTGCTAGATTTCTATTTACTTGATTTAGACATTATTATAACATCAGAAAATATTTTATCATAAGAAATATTTTGGGTTATTGTAAGGTAACCATCTGTGTTTATGGGTAGATCGGTCATATGATTATAATTTCTTTTAAAAAGGATTTTAAATGTTAAACCAAGTGATTAGATTTTACTCACACCAGTCACATGACTGACCCAGAGTTTATTTTGTTTTGTTTTACCCTAAACTCTTGGGTGTCCAAATTTGTACGGACAGTCAAGTAGTCGAGATTATTCAGATACCATTGAAGGAGCTTGGAGCAGGATGCTTCAATGTTGGATATATATATATAGAGAGAGAGAGAGAGAGATTTATTTCCGCTGTGATATTTATATGATGTACTCTAATGATGATGAATGTAAGTACAAATACAGTTTTGTATTTCAAAGTATCATTATAATATATTTTATTCGTTCCATTGTGAGATTCGTGTTTCATCTGTTGTGATCTTCTTCTTCCTCTATTCTTATTTTCTTTCTTTCGATCTCTCACCCTCTAACTTCTTTTATTAATGATCTGATATTTCCGATGCTTGAATAATCGATGTTGGGTTTATGTCGATTTTCAGGGTCGAAAATCCCTGTTCGTTACATCGGGGTTCTTCGTTTGATACCGATATAGGTTACTGACTGATACAGGTCCTATATACCAAATGATACAATCTTCCCCCTAGGCTTGGATCCCCACTACTATGATTTTAACAAGTTATGCCTACAAGTTTAACAAGATCGCATAACCCCAATAACTTAAGTTTGTCGGGTTTATAAGCATAACCTGCCCCTACATATTTAACGAGATTAACTTAACCCACCCACTGATTCAAGCAAGCTTACTTAACCACTACTCAAGTTAACAAGTTCACGTGATCCTTATGAATTCAAATAGGTTAAGTATTACAAGTTCATCATCATTCATTCATTTATGGTTATATTGCGCTAGACCTCCCACATTAAGTCTACCACTTGTGGATGCTGGATATGCCGGTTGGGTCCGGGAAGACTTTTTCCACAAGTCCGACTTAACCTTGTGTCTTAGCGTTGCCACGTGTACGTTTATGCACTTAGACCCCTCAGATTAGATTTACCACATGTGGATGCCGGATTTGCCGGGCTGTTCCGGGCAGACTTCTACCATAAGTATAATCTAACCTCGTATCTAAACACGGTTACAGTTTCTAATTACTGTAAATCTAGGCATTTTCATTACGAACCAATTTTCATGTTTATTTTGCCCCAAATCCCTGTCCGTCCTATGATACAGTTATGCCCAAATTAAGATTTAGATCAAGATATAGATTATACCACCAAATCCTTAATTTTTGTTCAAGGTACAAATTTTGACCAAAATTCTCGATCTTGTTTACAATTTGAATTATGCCCCAAATTAATCATTCTCAATCGTTCCTAAATTCGTACTTTCGTGTATTTCAGTAATAGGCCTAGGCTCGAAGGTAGTCTGTCTATATAAAAATAAAAATGGAAAGAGGGAGAGAAGAGAACAAGAATGGGCATAGTAAATAAACTGGCATAGGATGACATAATTAGGCAAACTAGCATAGTAAGCACAATGTGACATGATTAGGCAAACTAATAGAATAGGGTTATCATAAATAGGCGTATGAGATCTAAGCAATAAATTAGGTATACAATTAATGGCAGATCTTTATGATTCAGGTTACTAACTGGCATAGGCTTAGATCCATACTTATAAACATGTCAAGATTACATTTTAGGTGTTTATATCTAAAAGCAACATAAACTCACTATGATTGGATCTAAAGAACAGAGAATTTGATTGCTGATGATGTAGCACAGATCTCTGAATTCGTATAACTTGTCGTTGAAGAAGAATAGGCTATTTTAATCTAAGCTGGTGCAGCACCTCGTTGTCGCCATTGAAAATGAGTAAAATAATGACAATGAGGTCCAATTTATAGCCTAGGGTCAAAGAATCTAGTCAAAAAATGATTCCATATTCAAAGAATGAATTCTTCCTAGATCTGGCAGGGGTCGACATGGGTGTCGACACCCCTGTTATGGTGTCGACCCATGGGTCGACACTTTTTAGGTGGGTCGACCCCTAACGGTCCGAACTCCCGCCCAAGCCCACGTCTTCTGACTTTTAGTTATTTTGAACTATTTTGAATGGTTTTGTATATATATATATATATAATTCTCTTGTGAAACTTCTAGGCTTAATAACTTCTTCATACGATGTCTGTTTTACGCAAACTTCGTGCCTATCTTAAGCAGAATTCCAAGACGAACGCAATGGCGTAGTCTGATCTACTTAATTCTTAATATTTAATTAAGTATTCCTTTGTTTATCATTTTAATGTGTTATAAAATTGCGGGGTATTACAATTATCTTTGATTTAAAAGATGTGTTTTAAAAAGAGAAATGTTAAAATAAGGATTTTGTTAAAGATAAAATGATAATGGGTCTAAAGAAGTTTTAATTAACAAAATCCAAGATGGAAGGAGATTTGGTTGAAAGCCTATGTGATCTGTAATTATGTTTTTAAATTTTCGCTTATTATTTGGAAAGATCGGGATTGTATTTATGTCCGAAAATCATTCAAAGTAACAATACGACGTTATAGAGCAATTGAAGGCATTGAAGACGATATTGAAGACCGGGATCCTTCATATCGGAAGGACTATTTACTGAATATCTCGAATAGGTAGCTACTATTTGCAGATGGATTTTATATCAGTTAAGTTGCAAATAAGTCCAGACATATTTGGAGGAATTCCATATTTTTGTTTCGTTCAGACCCAGAACGGACTTGCATGGATTGTGTGTCTGACATTGTGGTTGGTTGCGTAGCACTAATCTTTATTAATATATATCTGCTTAGTAGCAGAGAATTTATTCTCTTAGCTTGACACCCTTCTCCAAGACGTATGATCTTAGAGGTTATATATTGATAAATCATTGATGCATTACGAATGGACAATGTGGCATACTTAAGTGATTGAGCTTTTGATGATCAAAGCATGGCTTATTTAAGCATAGCTTTGTGTATATCGTGACCTCGTCAAGCCTTACACCTTGGAAAATGGCCAAAATAGTTTAGATGCAGCGAGGTTATGGGTAATCATTTCCTTCTAAATAAAAGTGTGCTATGGTATGGAGCCCAGGTATTAACCTATGTGGAAAACTTCTTTTTTGTGGATGTTGATGTTGGAGGCCTCCGGTTTAAAGGTTGGTAACGACCGGGAAGTAATATACTCATGTGTGCTCTAAGTTACCTAGTTACATAGGTAACCCGACCTCGTGTTGGCAGAGAGTTCGTTTGGTTCTCGGGGCGTCCTTCTATAGGCGTACCCAACGGTTCGATAAGGAAGTTCCTTTGCTTGGTTATTTGGTTGAAATCCAATCTCCACTACGATCCTGTACGATTTTAGTTGTATAGCATGTTGGTTACCGGTAGGATTATGTGATTATAATGGGATGGGGCATTATGCTGTCTATGATTAATACATTTATTTGCGAAGTTATTTTCACACTATGCACTGATAATAATATCAGAGGATTTTCACGTATCAAGCATTTTTGCCTATCATAAAGAGAAACCTCACTCACGTGTGCGTTTGCATTGTGTGTGTGTGCCACGAGACCTTATGGTTGTTTCATTTTTCAAAAGTCGTTGCGAATTTCTATGCACTGGTATTCTCATGGAGTAAACCCGTTCTGCAACAGCGGCGTGGTCCGGTGAACTACCTAACTTTAAAATAAACCTTAAAATGAATTGTTCTGAGTTCTCACACTAGTCCCATGAATGACTTGACGTTTATTGTTCCCACACCTAAACTCTAGGTACCCATGATTTTTACACAGGCAGCCTAGTAGTTTGGTTTGCAGATGTAGCCTTGGAGTTTGTTGGAGCAGGATTCTAGATTTAGCTGAAGCTATTATATCTTAGAGCATTCATATTCTTCTGCTAAGTTTAGTATCTTTTCCATTGTGTAATCGATGTACTCTGATGCATCTATTGTAGCTCTAATGTAATATTATTGTAATGATAATGGAAAAATTCTTTTACTATTATGCAAACGTGTAAGTACCTTAACAATCCATCCTTATGAACGGTTTAAGTTGGTTTATTTACCAGGGAAAAAGGCGGGTCGTTACACTAAAGTTAAGCAAGTTGGATGTTATTTAAAACTTAGTGAGTTTACTCACGTTGGTTCACCAGACTGATCCGTGACGTTTGCAATGCTCGAGTTAGACGTGTTTTTTAAAGGTTCAGGTTAGGAAGTTGCAAAGATAGGATGAATGGGTCCAAGAATATATTTATTTATTTATTCCATTGTGTGTTGTATATGAGGAAAGGTTATTATAACTGTCCAGCTTTATTGGTTGTCTTCTGTACTCTGATGAATGTAAGTATGTTATACAAGTTATTTATAATGATTTACTTTCATATTATGTTTTATTCCGCCGTGATTTGATACTCTGATTCTGTGTTGTTGTCTTCTTCTTCTATTCTAGTATTTATTTCTTTCTTTTCTCACCCTCTTATTCTTTCTAATAACTAGCCAGTGTCCTTCGATACTTGAATTTTGGTAGTAATACAGGATTATGTATTATTGTCGAAATTCGACCATCGAATTTCTTACCAGTTCGGTACAGTGGTATCAGTGCTAATGGTTTAGTAATAACCATGGCTCTGTAGTGTAACTCAATAATGATAGTGTTAGTAATACCCTATGTTGAGTTTGAGTGTATATATATAAGTGCGCGTATTTGAATTGATTATAAAATTATTTTAAAATTATTTTGTAAAGAGGGTTAATGAAATAATTTTACCTAAATCATATTTTTGTATAGGGAAAGAGATAATTCTCTCAAATTATTGATTTGATTTTTTGATGTTTGCATCGGCTTGATTGATTGATTTGAATAGAATAGTTTGGTATATAACCAAAGGAGGGATTTCAAATATGGATTTGAAAATAAAAAATTCAACTTGGTATTGAAATGAATCATATGAAATTGAAATGCAACTTAACTTGGTTAAGTCGAATTAATTTAAGAATGGATATAGAGATGGAATTAAATTATATAAATTTGGATTTGGAAATTGAATAAATAATAATTAGTGGAAGTCAATCAGATATTAACCGATTGATGTTAAACCAAAGTAAAACCAATCAAATAAATATTAGTATTGAATATTAATTAAATGATTGGTTAAACTAGTTGTGTATTGTTGTTGATTATTTGTTAATTAGTGGGTTGGATATAAAATCAGCAACATCTTAATTAAAGAGTTGACGAATTGAAAGTAAATAATGTGAATGGAACCACATATGAATTAAAACTAAATAATTGAACCCTTGATTGGTTCTGGAATTTATGTAGTTACATTTTTTGATCAATGGAATGTTATTTAAAATTTCATTGTTACTTACATGGTCAATTGAGTTGAGTACAGGTACCAGAGGCTTTGAGGATTGAATTTGGATGCATAAATCACGTATAAGTTGAGCTAGTATGCACAATAGCGCTCGCACATGGTACGCTTACGTGAAAATATAAATTTTGGTTATATAAATTTTGTTTTCCGACTGTGTGGGTATATACATACATACATACATACATATATATATATAAACGTAATTGCTTCTTAAAAATGGTGAACTCTGTCCCGCCAGGATCTAATTCAATTCCTTCCCAAAATCCTCAATCTGACCAATCTTTACCTCTTAAATCAGATTTAAATCCCCAAGATCTTCCAATTGAAGACAATTTTAGATCTCTTCATTTCGGTTAACCTACAGAGAATTGTGTTCTTCTTCCTGAAGAGTCATTTAAAGCTTCAGCTGATTCATGGAGAAATACTGTTGTTTTGCATTTGGTTGATTTCAAACTCACCGTGATTAAGCTCAAGGAATATATAGTAACAACGTGGAAGCCCAAAGGTAATTTCAGAATTCATATTGCTTTTGGATTTAATTATATAGTTTAATTTGATGAAGCGTTCGATGTTATATCAGTACTTAAAACTTTAACTTATTCTTTTTTGGGAGATTATTGATGGTGTTCAAATGGTTCCCTGGTTATATATTTGATGACTTCAACGCTAGTAGAGTTCAGATATCGATAAAACTGCTGAATCTAGACATGGAAATGTGGACTAACTCAGGTTTATCTAGGATTGCTAGTTTTATTGGAGATCCTATTATATCTGACGAGAACACTGCTTGTAAACGAATAACTAAATATGCCAGAATTCTTGTTGGAATTGATTTAGTATCTAAACTTGTAGAAAAAATTCCTATTAAATTACATAGTGGCAGTATGAAAGACATAGCAGTTGAATATGAATATATTCCACACAGGCGTGAAAATTGCAAGAAGTTTGGTCATAGAACATTAATTCATGAGTTATCTAATAAGCTTTCATGGACTTCTAATCAGACAGAGTCTACAGAACAGGGTGGTTCTATATCGTTTATGGCTAGCTCTTCTGCAAATGATGTAAACCGTGAAGATTTGAATAGTGATCAAGTTAATAATGATAGTTTGAATGATGATAATACTGATTTGGAATTTCTTAATTCTGAGTTGCCTAAAGATGTATTACCTAATCTATTGAATCATGTGGCTGATAAACTGGATGATGTTACACTTTCTGATGAACAGAATGATGTCTCAGCTGATATTACAAAGAATCCAGATTATCTTGCTAATATCAAAGGTAAGAAAAAAGTCTCTATAGCTCCTTCTAAAAGGCTACTAAGGAGTAATGCTCCTATTATATGACGATTCTAGTTTGGAATGTCAGAGGGATGAATACATTAGATAGAATGTCTGATGTATTATCTTTACTGGCAAAATACAAACCAACTCTTGTTGGTTCGATAAAGAAACAATTAATCAAAATAATTTGCAATGTTTTAAGAGATTTTACATAGAAGATGGGATCTTATGCCTTACGTAAATACTCAGTATTTTGGTAGAATAATGTTGTTATGGGATTCTGACATTTGGACTGTTAATGAATTATTCTCTTCAAGTCAACATTTAACTGTGCAAGTTAACAATGTTGGTGGTCTTTCCTTTTTCCTACCTATAATATATGAGAGTAACAACTTCAATGATAGACAAGTACTGTGGAAACATATTATTCAAGAATCTGGTATTATCAATGGTGAATGGGTATTAATGGGTGATTTTAGTAATTCAACCTCTCATTTGGATAAAAAAGGAGGATTACTAATGCCATTTCAGCAGATTAGAGCTCTTAATAAATGTCTCACACAGTCTGGTTTAATTGAGATTAAAGCCACTAGACTTAACTTCACTTTGAGGCGCAGAGGAGTTGCAAGTAATATTGATAAATTTTTTGTTAACCATCAATGTCTTCAGAAATTTACAGATATGAATGCACTTGCCTTATCACATTTGTCAAGTGACCATAACCTTCTTCTATTAGATCTAATTATCCTGATAAATCTAAAGGCTTCCTTTTAAATACTCAAATGAATGGCATTTGAAAGAAGGTTATATGGAGTGTGTTAACAAAGGTCTTCAAATTAATGTATGTGGTTTTGCTAGCTATGTATTTTTGCAGAAATGATATGCATGCAAGGCAGAGTTGAAAAAATGGAATAGAGTAAGACTAAATGACAATGAACTTCTTATGGAAGCTGAGGCATTATTCAAGGAGAGGGAAGCAGCAAGTTACATGGATCCTGAAAATATTACTCTATTTGAGAAAATGCTTGAAGCTAAGCAGGCTTTATATATGCAGAAACATATTAAGATTTGGAGTTATAAACATAAAGCTAAAGTTTCATGGTTACAAGATGGAGATACTAATTCGAAATTTTTTCATTTAAAAATGTCTACTCATAGACATGTCAACAATTTGAAGGCTTTATTCAAAGAAGATGGTCCTCTTTTATATAAATCTGAAGAAATTGCGGCAGAAACTATAAAATACTTTAATAGTTTATTCAATGGTGAAGATATTCGAGAGCTTCCTTCATTCCAACCGATTGCTACAATCAATGCTCAAGGTCAACATCATTTACTTTAGGCAATATCTCTAGAGGAAGTTAAGAAAGCAATTCATTCAGTTGACATCGATTCTAGTCCTGGACCTAATGGGCTCAATTCAAAGTTTTTCATGCTTCACTGGGAGGTAATCAAATATGAACTTCTAGCTGCTATGCAAGACATCTATGATTCTAGTAAATTGCCAAAGGATAGTAATCATACGTTTATAACTCTAATTCCTAAAGTAGAAAGACCCACTGAGATTGCACAATACCGTCCTATATCATGTTGTAATATGTTTTAAATTTTTTTTAGTAAAATATCATGTAACAGGATAAAATCGTATATGCCTCATCTTATTTCTCCAAATCAGTGTGCATATATTCCTAATTGACATATAGGGGAAAATATTATGCTAGCACATGAACTACTAAGAGATTTCAAGAAGAGGGGAGTTAGTAAATTTTATGTGAAGGTAGATTTACATAAAGCATATAATATGATTAATAGGAGATTAGTTTGTCATATTATGTTATGTACGGGTTTTCCTGTTCATCTTATTAACATTATTTACGAGTGCGTGTCATCTCCAACCTTCTCAATTTTGATTCAAGGGGTTCCTAATGGTTTCATATCATCAAATAGAGGGCTTAGACAAGGTGATCCCCTCTCTTCTTACCTCTTTTCTATAGCAATGGAATATTTTTCCAAATGTATGAATGAGGTAGTAGCCATGCAGAAGTTCTTACCAGTGCATAATTTCAAGCCAGTAGTTTCTCATCTTATATATGCAGATGATTTAATGATATTTGGTAGATGTGCTCATCAATGTGCTACTTCCTTAAATGAGTGCTTTGATAAATTAAAGAGATTTGGTGGTCTTTCTACAAGTGCTCTTAAATCAAAAAATTATTTTAGCCTGCATGCTAAATATACACATGAAATCTCTTCGGTTTTGGGATTCCAGGTTGATTATTTACCACTATCATCTAACTATATTCATTATAGCGAGTGTCAATCTCTACTTCAGAAAATTCAACTAAAGATTCATTCATAGGATGCCATTTTTCTTAGTTATGCTGGTAGGGAAGAACTTATACAATCTGTTATGAATCTACTATTCTATCTTGGCTTTCAGTTTATCAGTTGCCTGAGCATATTATCTCCAAATTGAATTCCATGTACTCTGATTTCTTTTGGGGCAGATCTTCTCATAAGGTCAGTGGGGATCAATCTGTTTACCAAAGAGTGAAGGTGGTATTGGTATTAAATCTTTGTCTGATTTAAAAAAGCATCATGTATAAAACTCATGCGGAAATTTTTAGATGGTTCTTCTTTGTGGAACCAATGGATGAAGGGGAAGTATTATGAAGGGAAGCACTTTTGGAGTATGCATGTTGACAATAATTCATCTTGTACATGGAAATCTATTTTGAGATTAAGGTCGAATGGTGTGCAGCTATTTCGTAAAGTCATTTCTACAGGTAATAATACTCTAATCCGGTTTGAACCTTAGCAGTATTGGTAGAATGGATGAACTTGCTTCATCTTTAATTGTAGATGGGAAAATTATTGGTAGCATGCATGCTTCTACAAGGGAAATTCAGAATGAAGTCGATTCTATTATGTTGAATCTTGAAGCAAACGAGAATTTCTATGAATGGAAGAAAGGTGGTAGATTTTCTTTTCACAATGCCTAGAATCATGTTAGAAACAAGCAACAGGGTAAATTATGCTTCAAGGTGATATGTCATTCTAAAAATGTGAGAAGAATGTCACTGATATCATATTTAGCAGTGATTGATAGGCTATCTACTAAAGAAAGATTAATGAGATTTGGCTTGAGAGAAGAAAAAGTTTGTGTTTTATGTGAATGACATGATAAAACAGTGGAGCACCTGTTCTTTTCATGTGAGTATCCAAAGTATATTTGGTTATATATTTCAGTGAAATTAGGTCTGCAAACTGTTTTTTTTTTTTGTTCTTTGGAGTATGAAGTGGAGAAAATTTTGCATTTGTTCAAAAAGAATGATCAAACTCTAGACTTGGCGTGTGCAGTCTTTACTGCTACCGTGTATCACTTATGGCAAGAAAGAAATATGAGAATTTTCAATGATAGAAGGATTGTCAAAGAAATTAAAATGAAGTTAATTGAAAGAGATGTTGTATGGCTGGTGAAAAATAATGGAAGTTCCTTTAATTATTCGCAGATAAAAAGTGGATTTGATGAAGAGATAGGGGATTGGTTTACATGATTCTGGGTAATAATTTTCATGATTTGTTGATTTTTCTATGACTGTATGTATGAATGGTTTGGCATGTATGAGTGAGTGTTGTTTGATGTTCTCTTTTCGAGTTTGTTTTGTATTTTTAATATATGGTGTTTATATGTGCTCTTTTTCTTTATATGTATAGGTTAGGGGGCATAATGTTTTGATGAGGCATATAAACAAAGTATATGATTGGTACAGCAATAAAGAATACCAATTTTCAATATGTATTATACATATATATATAAATACATATACATACATATATATATATATGTTAGTCATGCAATATTGCAGAGGTTGCTCCATACAGGGGAAACTATGCCAAAAAAAATCCAAAATTTAAAGTGTTAGAATAATTTTGAAGATTTTTGTTAAAGGGGATTAATTATTTTTTCAATTAGGTTTGTTGAAACTAAAATAGGTTTTTGAAAATTAATGGGTGTTGGATCTAGATTAACCCTAGAGGGTAGGGTGAATAGGGTTTATTGAATTTTAATGAGATATTAAAATATCAGATCACAAATAATAGCAGAGTAAGTAAATGCGGAATGTAAAAAACACATAGATATACCCAGCTTCGGCAAACTCTGCCTACTGCTGCATTCACTTAGGTTTCTACTTGGTAATAAACAGATCCCACTTACAAGATCCTGTAAACTCGCGAACCTTTCGCTCCTGTTTTAATCCTACGCTCAAAACCCTAGACTGATCTATATCCTCTAGATCTGTAACACCCTTCCTCCGCCAGGGTCACTCACAAGAGAATGCACTAGCTTTGGAGGGGCGTTGTCTAGGTAAACATGCACAGAAATATTACAAGACAAAACATATAAAAACAGCGGAAGAAAAACCAAATTTCATTACCTCATAAAATTATAAGGTCTAAAGCCTTTTACATCAAAATGCCTTTAAAAGCCATTACATTGGAAACCTGTCTTGCAATAGTTAAAGAAGCATAAAACCACAGTCATAAAATATTCCCCAAGTAAAATGGTAAAGCAGCCATAGCCAAGAAAAATCCAAGCCATACATGATGACCTTGAAGCAGAAGAAGTCCGAGCTAAATAACAGTATTTCCTCCCTGAAAACCTGGGGGGGGAACGGAAGACAAAGAGGCGAAAGAAAACGGGGTCAGTCATAAAGACTGGTAAGTCCTATCTACTTCCAGCATAAAACAGGTAAAGGTAACATGGCATGCATAAACTGAAAGTAAACATAAGAATGATGACAAGATAGACAAGCTAAACCAAGGTAACTATATCAAGATAAACTACGGTCACTATAAATCAAGTATAACATCCCAAAGTTCTATCGAATATAACATCCCAAGGTTCTATCGAGTATAACACCCCAAGGTTCTATCGAGTATAACACCCCAAGGTTCTATCGAGTATAACACCCCAATGTTCTATCGAGTATAACACCCCAAGGTTCTATCGAGTATAACACCCCAAGGCTCTATCGAGTATAACACCCCAAGGTTCTATCAAGTATATTTGCCCTGCACCTTCCGTACTAGTATCCCAACCCGTGTCATGTGTTAGCTACAAAATGTCCCTTGCCAAATGAAACGGTCCATGTCAACCTAATGTAGGTTTTCCCAACTCGTATGTTTCTTTCCATGTATATGTTTTGTCCTTTGCCGTAAATCCTACGGGCTTCCTCACGTAGTTCTATACTACTTCAACGTAGTTCCATTATCCTTGAAATCGTTTGGACTGTCACCCTTGATCTAGCTGTATTTTCTTACCAGGAATTCTCGAATGTTCGGCTAGGATTTATGCCACCTAGGACCACTAGGGATTACGCTACCTACTAAACGTTTTCGTAACTCGGTTTGGGTTTAAGCCACCTAGGACCGCTAGGGATTACACTACCTGTCAACCACACCCTTTTTCCCACGTATGTATCGTGAATCGTTTTCCATGTCTAGATGCACATGTATCTCAATGAGCCATCCGAGTCCCGTGACAGGGCTAATCAAGAAATACAGGACTCGGTCGGGAGCTTTAGGTTATCTGCCGATGCAGATATCAAGGACTGTTTTTCTATCGGTGGTTATGGTCCCACGTGACCCCTCCCTCAACTACTGAAAGGCAATCCAAGAAAATCATGCACGAGAACTATACTCCGGCCATCCATGCCCCACTTTCCTATTGGCCAACCTCACCCATAACTAGATAGCAAGTATATGGTCTGTTGGGAGTTCTCTGCCTTTCCGCATACGTACACGATTGACTAAAGATGGTAGGTAGTCGACGACGTGCTATCACAGGGCTAAACTGAATATCGCCGACTCCACGCTAATCCACCCCAGTCTTTAGGTTGCTCGCACAGCAACCAAGGCATACCCTTGGTTCTTCTACCATAGACCTTAACCTCTGTGAGCCCAGGCGGATCATCTGCAACCTCACAGAAGGATACCAAGAGTACCCTCGCGTCCCCCGAAGCTACCGCTTCGTCAACCAGTTCGCTGAAGCCTTTATCTAAGTCAAATAAACATTCGCTCCTCCTCGTGTTTGTTTAAACAACGACCTACCGTATCAGGTTACTCATCTATTTGTGAACTGGTCCAATTCTCTTGACTACGAATTATTACTTAGTTATCCTTAACTAAGGTTTATCACTTAGTTTCCCTTCCCGTTATCCTTATTAACTACGATTTTCCACTTAGTCCCCTGAACTAGGGTTTTGTCTAATGGGTTAAGTGTTGTCATTCGAGTTCATGACTTACCCCGCCTACGAATCATGTCAAAATTGGCTAAGTATTCAAGTTCAAGACTTAGCCCTACAAACCATGTATCAGGTTGGTTAAGTATATCAAGAAGTCCATGACTTAACCCTAGATTATCGTGTCAGATTGGTTAAGTATAAGTTAACTTAACCCTATCAAATTACCATGTCAGATTGGTTAAGTATAGGTTGTCTTAACCTCATCAAATCTTCGAGTAAAATTGGTTAAGTGTAGGTTAACTTAACCCCATTAAATTATCGAGTCGGATTGGTTAAGCATATTTACGAGGTTCGTGACTTAACCCTATCAAATTATCAAGTTAGATTGGTTAAGTGTAAGTTAACTTAACCCCATCAAATTACCGAGTTGGATTGGTTAAGTGTAGGTTAACTTAACCCCATCCACTAGTCGTACTTAAAATAGTTAAGTATCATTCTTGTGGGTTTACTTAACTCTTCCACGCATCGCATTATCCCAGTCGGGTGTTATCAACCCATTTAGGTTAAACTAACCCATCCGCTAATCGTGTTATATGGTTAAGTGTCTTTAAGTAATCAAGTCCGGTCTTACTTAACCTACCCATTCATTTCATATCGGTTAAGTGCCATTAGTCAAACTAACTTAACCTTATCATGTGGCATTAAGTAAATTAGTGCACCCCAACCTCTCACATTAGACTTTGTTGTGGTTACTGGTTACGCCAGGCTGGTCCGGGCAACTTTACATCACAACCTAGTCTAACCTCGGGTTTTGAGCGCGATATGACCAACTACTCACATTGGGTCTTATTGTCTGTAGCTACTGGATTTGCCGGGCGGTTCCGGGCAGATTTATGCTACAAACTCAACCCAACCTCGAGTTGGCCACTTTCATGTTTTTCTACTTGTCATGTTCATGTCAAATTTAGGCTACGACAAAGTCCACGTTTTCCACTTATGCCCATTGTCCCATTACTTAATTCATGTTAAGTTTCATAGCCCATCTCAAGTTTGCCTAAACTACCCAAGGCGTATCCCCAACGCAAGTGAAAGCGAGTCAACATAGTAGGAATAATATGACAACATATTGGACTCAAATATGTATGACAGCATAACACTAGGTTCATCATCATAGGCATGTAAATGGTCATGAGGGGTTTAGGTTCTTATACATGCATAAGCCCCAAGTCAAGTTCATATGAATGTTTCACAAGTCAAATTGTTCTAAGGGTTCATGCCAACATTCCACAAGTCAAGATTCAATCTTGCATGATAAACTAGGTCAAACACAACATGAGTGGCATGATTTAATCACTAAGAAATAGCCCAAAGTCATAGGTTCAAGAGAGGGGCAAGACTAGATTCACATAGACTAACATACTTAGGTTTCATCTCATTTTATTCCATGTCAACATTAGAACTACCGTTTAGATCTAAAAGTAGCTAGAACTTACAAAGCGTGGCTAGAGATTTATGAGCAAGCATTTGTCGTAGAACGGTTTTGAGATGATGCTCTACTTCCTTGATTTGATGTAGAAAACTTGCTTCTTTGACTTGAATCTAGTTTGCATGCTTAGGCCTTTGAAGTTGAAGATGGAGGCCATGATCGAGAGACATTTTGGCAGCGCTTAGTTGTTAGGATGATTTGTGTTGAATTAGGCTAGGTCTTAGGGTGTTTTTATAGAAGTTAGGACCAGTTTAGGCCCTTAGATTAACCCTAGTTTAGATCTGAACCATCCAACCACGTCACAGGCCACAGAACAGACCCAAAGAAGCAAGCAGGTGCACCAGGCCAACCTGACCCGACCAAGGAGGTCGACCCCCAGGTCGACACCCAGGTCGACTGGGTAGTCGACCTGGTCCCTAGGGGGTCGACTCCCCAGTCGACCTGGGGCTGGGCGGGAAATTTTCCCGCCCAATCTATTTGGGGCTAAATTTGAAATTTGAAAATCTATTTTCATTTTCTGATTTTTCGTGAAACTTCTAGAGGCCATATCTCGGTCATACGGACTCCGATTTACGTAATTTCGGACTCGTTTCCAACCAGAATTCCGAGACGAACGCAACGGTGCAACCCGTTTCTCTTGATTCTTATTTTAAAATTTAATTCTGCCCTGATTTCTTGTTTTAACATGTTATAAAAATTCGGGTTGTTACATTCTCCCCACCTTAAAGGATTTCGTCCCCAAAATCTCCAAATTAGGAAGAACGTATCCTACCATCCATCATCCATCTACTCAAAACATCATCCACAAGCAACCATTGTCCTTAAAAGATTTCTAATACCATATGAACATATGCAGAAAGTGTGTGTATATGTTCCTTATCTAATGCAAATGATCAGGCCTGATTGATCTTCTAAATGCAAAATATGTTTAGTGCCATGAATCCATATGTATGCAAATAGTCCTAGTCATATAAACACTATATGTGTGCACAACCATTCATCCATATGCAATATTCACATGATAACACATTCAAATTCATCCATAAACAAGTATAAACACGTATACATATGAAATACGAAATGTGACTGAGCCGATCTAGTGCCTAGTGTATTCGCGCATCCACGAGCAACCACTTGCAACCATATCAATCATAACATATTTTCAAATACATGTTTACATCCACAAGGTTCTACCTAAGGTCCTCAAGATAGGACCGAGAAGATAAGCAAGATAAACTCCTTTTGGATTACAAGAAATCCCTTTCTAAACCCAACCCATATCCTATAAAGCCCAAAAGGTTTAGTCAACCTAACGGACACCCTCAAACCCTGACATGTATTATTAACCGATGAGTCATACCCCCTATGGAGTTTGCAACAGAAATAAGATCGAGAATAGGACCGAGAGGATATGCATAAAAGATAGCATGCGGGTAAGCTCTACAGGAAAACAAGGATCAAGAATATACTCTTAAAAAGAGATATGATGCGCGTATCTTATCTTCAATCTTCGAAGTCGCATTTCCCTGAGCTTAATTCCATTGTGCTTTGACCATCTCTAACTTCATGATTTCGTGGCCTCTTAACTCCTATTTCCAAATATGAGCTGGAACTCACTTCATTGTCGCCTCTCGTTCCTCCGCCAGGGTCACTCACAAGAGAATGCACTAGCTTTGGAGGGGCGTTGTCTAGGTAAACATGCACAGAAATATTACAAGACAGAACATATAAAAACAGCTGAAGAAAAACCAAATTTCATTACCTCATAAAATTATAAGGTCTAAAGCCTTTTACATCAAAATGCCTTTAAAAGCCATTACATTGGAAACCTGTCTTGCAATAGTTAAAGAAGCATAAAACCACAGTCATAAAATATTCCCCAAGTAAAACGGTAAAGCAGCCATAGCCAAGAAAAATCCAAGCCATACATGATGACCTTGAAGCAGAAGAAGTCCGACCTAAATAACAGTATTTCCTCCCTGAAAACCTGTGGGGGGGGGGGGGGACGGAAGACAAAGAGGCGAAAGAAAACGGGGTCAGTCATAAAGACTGGTAAGTCCTATCTACTTCCAGCATAAAACAGGTAAAGGTAACATGACATGCATAAACTGAAAGTAAACATAAGGATGATGACAAGATAGACAAGCTAAACCAAGGTAACTGTATCAAGATAAAATACGGTCACTATGAATCAAGTATAACATCCCAAGGTTCTATCGAATATAACATCCCAAGGTTCTATCGAGTATAACACCCCAAGGTTCTATCGAGTATAACACCCCAAGGTTCTATCGAGTATAACACCCCAAGGTTCTATCAAGTATAACACCCCAAGGTTCTATCGAGTATAACACCCCAAGGTTCTATCAAGTATATTTGCCCTGCACCTTCCGTACTAGTATCCCAACCCGTGTCATGTGTTAGCTACAAAATGTCCCTTGCCAAATGAAATGGTCCTTGTCAACCTAATGTAGGTTTTCCCAACTCGTATGTTTCTTTCCATGTATATGTTTCGTCCTTTGCCGTAAATCCTACGGGCTTCCTCACGTAGTTCTATACTAATTCAGCGTAGTTCCATTATCCTTGAAATCGTTTGGACTGTCACCCTTGATCTAGCTATATTTTCTTACCAGGAATTCTTGAATGTTCGGCTAGGATTTATGCCACCTAGGACCACTAGGGATTATGCTACCTACTAAACGTTTACGTAACTCGGTTTGGGTTTAAGCCACCTAGGACCGCTAGGGATTACGCTACCCGTCAACCACGCCCTTTTTCCCACGTATGTATCGTGAATCGTTTTCCATGTCTAGATGCACATTTATCTCAATGTACCATCCGAGTCCCGTGACAGGGCTAATCAAGAAATACAGGACTCGGTCGGGAGCTTTAGGTTATCTACCGATGCAGATATTAAGGTCTGTTTTTCTACCGGTGGTTATGGTCCCACGTGACCCCTCCCTCAACTACTGAAAGGCAATCCAAGAAAATCGTGCACGAGAACTATACTCCGGCCATCCATGCCCCACTTTCCTATTGGCCAACCTCACCTATAACTAGATAGCAAGTATATGGTCTGTTGGGAGTTCTCTGCCTTTCCGCATACGTACACGATTGACTAAAGATGGTAGGTAGTCGACGACGTGCTATCACAGGGCTAAACTAAGTATCACCGACTCCACGCTAATCCACCCCAGTCTTTAGGTTGCTCGCATAGCAACCAAGGCATACCCTTGGTTCTTCTACCGCAGACCTTAACCTCTGTGAGCCCAGGCAGATCATCTGCAACCTCACAGAGGGATACCAAGAGTACCCTCACGTCCCCCGAAGCTACCGCTTCGTCACCCAGTTCGCTGGAGCCTTTATCTAAGTCAGATAAACATTCGCTCCTCCTCGTGTTTGTTTAAACGACGACCTAACGTATCAGGTTACTCATCTATTTGTGAACTGGTCCAATTCTCTTGACTAAGAATTATTACTTAGTTATCCTTAACTAAGGTTTATCACTTAGTTTCCCTTCCCGTTATCCTTATTAACTACGATTTTCCACTTAGTCCCCTGAACTAGGGTTTTGTCTAATGGGTTAAGTGTTGTCATTCGAGTTCATAATTTACCCCGCCTACGAATCATGTCAAAATTGGCTAAGTATTCAAGTTCAAGACTTAGCCCTAAAACCATGTATCAAGTTGGTTAAGTATATCAAGAAGTTCATGACTTAACCCTAGATTATCGTGTCAGATTGGTTAAGTATAGGTTAACTTAACCCTATCAAATTATCGTGTCAGATTGGTTAAGTATAGGTTGTCTTAACCTCATCAAATCATCGAGTAAAATTGGTTAAGTGTAGGTTAACTTAACCCCATTAAATTATCGAGTCGGATTGGTTAAGCATATTTACGAGGTTCATGACTCAACCCTATCAAATTATCAAGTCAGATTGGTTAAGTGTAAGTTAACTTAACCCCATCAAATTACCGAGTTGGATTGGTTAAGCGTAGGTTAACTTAACCCCATCCACTAGTCGTATTTAAAATGGTTAAGTATCATTCTTGTTGGTTTACTTAACTCTTCCACGCATCGCATTATCCCAGTCGGGTGTTATCAACCCATTTAGGTTAAACTAACCCATCCGCTAATTGTGTTATATGGTTAAGTGTCTTTAAGTAATCAAGTCCGGTCTTACTTAACCTTCCCATTCATGTCATATCGGTTAAGTGCCATTAGTCAAACTAACTTAACCTTATCATGTGGCATTAAGTAAATTAATGCACCCCAACCTTCACATTAGACTTTGTTGTGGTTACTGGTTACGCCGGGCGGGTCCGGGCAGCTTTACATCACAACCTAGTCTAACCTCGGGTTTTGAGCGCGATATGACCAACTACTCACATTGGGTCTTATTGTCTGTAGCTACTGGATTTGCCGGGCGGTTCCGGGCAGATTTATGCTACAAACTCAACCCAACCTCGAGTTGGCCACTTTCATGTTTTTCTACTTGTCATGTTCATGTCAAATTTAGGCTACGACAAAGTCCACGTTTTCCACTTATGCCCATTGTCCCATTACTTAATTCATGTTAAGTTTCATAGCCCATCTCAAGTTTGCCTAAACTACCCAAGGCGTATCCCCAACGCAAGTGAAAGAGAGTCAACATAGTAGGAATAATATGACAACATATTGGCCTCAAATATGTATGATAGCATAACACTAGGTTCATCATCATAGGCATGTAAATGGTCATGAGGGGTTTAGGTTCTTATACATGCATAAGCCCCAAGTCAAGTTCATATAAATGTTTCACAAGTCAAATTGTTCTAAGGGTTCATGCCAACATTCCACAAGTCAAGATTCAATCTTGCATGATAAACTAGGTCAAACACAACATGAGTGGCATGATTTAATCACTAAGAAATAGCCCAAAGTCATAGGTTCAAGAGAGGGGCAAGACTAGATTCACATAGACTAACATACTTAGGTTTCATCTCATTTTATTCCATGTCAACATTAGAACTACCGTTTAGATCTAAAAGTAGCTAGAACTTACAAAGCGTGGCTAGAGATTTATGAGCAAGCATTTGTCGTAGAACGGTGTTGAGATGATGCTCTACTTCCTTGATTTGATGTAGAAAGCTTGCTCCTTTGACTTGAATCTGGTTTGCATGCTTAGGCTTTTGAAGTTGAAGATGGAGGCCATGATCAAGAGACATTTTGGCAGCACTTAGTTGTTAGGATGATTTGTGTTGAATTAGGCTAGGTCTTAGGGTGTTTTTATAGAAGTTAGGACTAGTTTAGGCCCTTAGATTAACCCTAGTTTAGATCTGAACCATCCAACCACGTCACAGGCCACAGAACAGACCCAAAGGAGCAAGTAGGTGCACTAGGCCAACCTGACCCGACCAAGGAGGTCGACCCCCAGGTCGACTGGGCAGTCGACCTGGTCCCTAGGGGGTCGACTCCCCAGTCGACCTGGGGCTGGGCGGGAAATTTCCCGCCCAGTCTATTTGGGGCTAAATTTGAAATTTGAAAATCTGTTTTCGTTTTCTGATTTTTCGTGAAACTTCTAGAGGCCATATCTCGGTCATACGGACTCCGATTTACGTAATTTCGGACTTGTTTCCAACCAGAATTCCGAGACAAACGCAACGACGCAACCCGTTTCTCTTGATTCTTATTTTAAAATTTAATTCTGCCCTGATTTCTTGTTTTAACATGTTATAAAAATTTGGGTTGTTACAAGATCAGATTTTCCCCTAGCTACAAACCCGTAGCTAGTATCCCTAGTTTTTTGCAAACTCTAGTAAACAGCTAGTTTTATAGACAAACTAGAAAACAATTGACGATTCAAAAGAAAAAATACAATATAAAATAAAAAAAATAAAAGCCCTCCCCTTTTTAAAAAATAAGCTAGGTTAACTTAAAAAAGGCCAAGTCCACTTTTTTTCTATGTCACTTAGAGAACGTCGGTTTCTTCTTTTTGTAATGGTGACCGAAAAGGGGATTTATGGTTTTTAACCCAAATCAAATCGACTTAAGAAAAACTCTGGATTAGTCTTTGATGCTCTAATTCTCTATACTCCTTCGTCAATTGATTTGGCTTCTCTCTCTCTGGTGATCGAAATCTTCTACGATTACCCGGATTAAAATTGTTTGCTCTTGAATTTTGTTGTTGTTTTATTTTGATGGCCTCTTACCTATGATGAATTAGGTATTAATATAGGATTATAAAATCCTTAAATTACTCCAATTTCATGAATACGGCTTCATCTGACTTTTTGCATGATTTTGGCTCTTCAATTCCTTAGCTGTTACGTGAATTTCGATTTGTTGCTTGGAAATGAAAATGCGAGATTGCTTCTCCTTTTGTTCCATGGTATTGATGACATGCTTGAATAAATCGGCTTTGATTGTTTGGTTGGATTTTGTCATGAATCACCTATTTTATTTTCTGCATTCCTGTGTATTTCTAGAATCATATAAATGATGTTTCTTGCCATTTTTATTCTTGTCGAATATTCTTGAGCATTGTAAAATTTGGAAAGATTTAAAAACATGAAACAGTCTTTGAACATTTGAAAGAAAATACAAACAATTGATTTATCGCCTTAAAAAAACTTGATTGATTCCATTTTAAAAAAAATCTTTCTTGCCATTTATTGGATCCTTGAATTTCTAGAAATAACTTGAATGTATTCTGAAATAATTCTTGCAAATTTTTCTTGCCCAAAATTTCTGTGTCCATTGCTTTGACTAAAGAATTGGTTGCTGAATTTTGGAAATAAGTTCAAAACACATTTGGGATTTTCAGGAGATCACTTGCCCAAAAATAACTTGCCACTTTGTTTTTGTTTGAGTCCATTGCTTTTGGCAAGTGCAATTAGCTTGACCATGCACCATGGCTCGACTTGTACTTTGAGATACATCCGAACACTTTTATTTTTGTATCTTTTGAATCTGAAAATGGAAACTGACAAGATGTTTATGTATTTTTGAAACTCTTTGATGAGTGCATCATGTTTTGAAGTGAGTGTTGCTTGCTGACATGTTTTGTAGTTTCACTTCTTCATCCATGTGCATGCTAACTTGACCATTTGCATTATCGTGTAACTGGATATGTTTACTTGTGGATTGGCACTTGAATACTCTGTCTTGACCATGGTCCGACAGTGTGTATGTAAACATGCAGTCATAATATACATGTTGTGTCATATAAGTTTGGCATTTGCCTTGATTTGTTTGTATTTTTGGGATTTATATCCAGATTGAACCAAACTTGCACTTGCACATATGTGTTCTATCTTGTATTGACATATACCATCACATGCATGCCATATCACTTGTTCCCTATGCTCATGTTCATGATCATACTGCCATGTTGATGCTCGAATTTTCTGTACCATTTTACAGCCTTGTGAAATTATGCATTTTGTATTTGAGTTTTACAAGAGGATCCCCTGTTCATTGGCTTCATGTTGTGTTGACTATCACTCTTATATATGTACAGTTTCACTTTGTTGTGAGTACTTGTGAACATCTCTTGTCCATTGGATTTGTGAATGCACCATGCACTTTTGTGTAGTTCTTCACTGTTGCATGAATACTCGACCACTTTTGTTTGTTCCATGCTCGTGCACTTGCATTGGGTCGAGCTTGGTCTTCATGGCCGCTCCTCAGTCATGTGTATTCATGGATACCTGACTCATGCACTGTGCATGTGTGTCGGGCTTGACCTGAACACACTCTGTTGATATATTTGTCCAATGCTGACTGAATTGTCCCTGCATAGAAATATGTGTATGTACATACACATGTATGTGTATACATGTATAGTGCACATGCATATTATATATATGTGAGCACTACAGATGATTTGTCTACCTTGTGGTATTTACAGTGTATCACTGTGAATATCACAAGTTATCTATATACAGATGGATATCCATTAAAAAAAATCAGATCAAGTCATGAAAAATGATGAGAAACACACCAAAATTTTGAGGCAAATAAATTTTTTAAAATAAAAAATATATCTGTTAGAATAAAATTATTTCTATTCTAGATACTATGTGTGTATTTTTGTGACAGGTAAGCAGAAGACTGGACTGACTGAAGCAGGAAGAAGACAAGTGTGTATGAGTGTAACTATATATCAGTGAGTAAAAGAGTCTGTATAAGTATTTGTAGAATTGAGTGACATGTAACTTAGTGTACTGTAGTGAGGAGCTGATGTGTATATGAAATTGAATTTGAAATGTATTGTATTTCAGTGAAATGTACAAATAGTGGAGTTATTAATTTGTACTGTTGAAATATTAAAATAAAATATTATATTTAAATAAAATACTGTTTGAATATTCAAATTCTTGTCCAGTAGTATTCTATTTAAATACAAATATTATATTCTGTCTGTGATGTAGTATAACAGTACAATTACAAACACATTTACAATTATAAATACATTTATAATAATAAATATATGTTTGTTATCATCAAACAAAAATCATAGAATTGTTAGATACAATAATTGGTTTGTATCATTTTTCTTACCTCAATAATTCCAGGGACGAAATTCTTTTAAAGGGAAAGGAATGTAACGACCTAGATTTTTAACCGTTTGGTTTAAACATTTAGAATGATTATAAATGTTGATTTGGAAATATAAAAGAGTTTTATTTAATTAAAACAAAGTTTGTGCATATAATTTATATTTAAATTATAAACAAGCTCAAAATGTCACGGTAGTTTGTAATATTACATTTTGAACTTCAGTTGAATATACGGGATCCAACTTAAGTCGGAATTGTTTGAAATTAGAGTTTCTGAATTTATGTGATCATAATTTTCT
The DNA here is from genome assembly GCA_030737875.1 of Allium sativum. NCBI lineage: Eukaryota > Viridiplantae > Streptophyta > Magnoliopsida > Asparagales > Amaryllidaceae > Allium > Allium sativum. Next base: position 980,672,084 of record CM060916.1, read on the forward strand.
AATAAAAGAGAAAAATCAAGATTTCATCTTGTATAGTTTGATTTATGTCTAATTCAAATTTTCAAATAATCGCTATGGATTCATTTATAATTTGTAATTATTTAACAAATAAAGGGGTTTTTAATAAATTAAATATCATTTTAACATGAAGTCAAATCCAAATGGTTTATGAATATTTTTATATGCTATTGGAATACAATGGAAGATAATAGAGTTTTAAAATAATCTATTTAATGTTGATTTGGCGAAAATGTGAATTACATATTAATTTAATCAAGTTAAAATAGCCAATTTAGAAGTAGTCACGGATTTCAACGAAATTAGTTTCATTGGATCTGTAATGTTAAGTTATTATATGAGGATAAATTTCATAGCGATCTAATATCATACGTCACTTCGGTAGCTATAAGCACGTTGCTATTTTGTGTAACGTTTAGTTAAATGGTTTTTTTAATTAGATGGTATTTGTTTATAACTTAAGCTAATGATCAAATTAAAATTTGAAACTTGTTCCTGTGTGTTAAAATAACCATTAAAGCTAGAAACATCAGTTACAGTGTTTTTTAGTGCAGTTTGAAACCGCAATGTATTTTATAAATTTAGGGTCACTTCCATAATCCACATACATCGTTTTCAAAATCTATCTAAAATCCTTACCATCATTTTCATATCTCTGTGCATGTATAGGAAATCTCTGCCAAATCTTAATAAATAAATAAAACAAAAAAAAATCTAAGTAATCTTCTTATGATCTACATAAATCTTCGCGCATGATATCTAATTCCATTGCAAATCTTCGTATATGCCCAATTTTATCAAATCTCGGCACATAAGTCTAAATAACAATATACACTAATTTTCGACTACCAAGATGACAGAGAAAACCATGTGCAAAAAGGTCTTCAGAAATATCAACAAATATTAACCTTATCATATCCCTGTACATATCATATTCGATCTGACAATGGCACGTTACTTTTTGGGTCAAAGTCAGAAGTTGAGGATACTTAGTATAAAAAATATAAAAAAGAAAGGTTGGATAATGAATCAGCATCATAGTTTTGTGAAGATTCAATACATGGATTTTAAAAGAAAATCCAAGTTGTGAATAGAGTTATGAAAAGATTTAAACTAAGGGTTGGTGTTTGTAAAGAGATTTACTTAATCAATGAGTTTATTAAAAAGTTTTATTTGGAAGGAAAGTTTTCAACTGAGGAAATGGTTTATAAAACCATATTTTAAGTAAAATAGTTAAATGGGTTTGTTTGGATATTAGAATTAATATCGGTTTTAGAGTTACAAACTCGTATCTATCTCAAGATAAGAACATTGTCGATCAGGATATGAGAGATAAATAGAATACCCCAACTTGAATGACTTCACTATTATCAAGAGATGATATTAGTTTGTAATGGTAAGGGAAATAAAGGTGATTTTGTGAATACGTAAAATATTTCCAAAGTAAAGGAAATATAAAAAGTTTGAAAATATGAAACGATATTTTAATAAAATAAGAAAGTGTGAGTGGGTTTGTGAAATATAGTAAAGTAATATAAAAAGGGGCCAAATGACATAGTATATCGAACCAGTGAGTTCGTTTTAGTTTTGTGGTTGAGTGAATGTTAATTTGATAGTTAAATAACTGATTATCATATCTGGCCTATTATCAATTGTTGGTATGGAAAGACTAGGGTCAAATTTATATTCGAAAACCATTCCGACCATCAAATACGTAAACGTTGAAGATACCAGAAGATGGTCGATATGGAGCATTTGAAGACCCAAAGAATTTCATAAGCGGAAGGATTACTATAATCTTAGGGTAGCTCCCAAAAAGACGTACTCTATGACTCTATCGTTGTCAGAATATATGGTTTTGCAAGGACTTCTCGCTACTGATCCTTAGGGTGATTCCTATATAGGATGCGGTAAGAGGGTCTTTGGTCCATCATGTTCCTGGATGACTTGTATGGACGAATACCGGATAGAGCATATCCTGTGGGTCACGCACATTGATTTTTAAAAATATACCAAGTTTGGTGGTAGCGAAGACACCTTCTAATAGCTTAACACCTAGAGTGTATTTATGGATGTCAATTAGTGATTTGACAGATCTAACAATGTAGCATTCAAAGATTTGGAGACGTGATGTTCTAAAAAGGTAATCATGACCTTAAGCCTCACCAATCCGGAAATGAAAGAAATTGGGCAGGCATCATGGCTGTATGGGTCATTCCCACTAGGGTGTATTGTTAACATCTAGAGAAATTTTATATTGTTCTTCTTTTGTTTCTGTATCTCTCGGGAAGTAAGGTGGTTGGCCAACCGTAGGGTGACAATATATTTGTTACACTCAAGTTAAATGAGTGGTCGTTAGTAGTCAGATTACAAAGTGTTCTTATTGAACCCTAATGCATTGCCCTCTAAAGGCGCACTGTTGGAAGGTAGTCCCATAACTTTTCATAGTTGGAATCCTATCTCCAATAAGCGCAATGCGGCTTTTGATTATATACTAAGTATGTAGAGTGTGAAATGCAAGCGTTCTGCTAGATGGTTATTTATTTATGATTTGACAGACACTGTTATAATATCACCGGATTTGATATATCAAAAATGTTTTGGATTACCGTAAGGTAAAAACCATTTGTGTTTATTAGTGGATTGGTCTTACGATTGTCCTTTTCTTTCAAAGCATTTTCTAAAGTTAAGCAAGTTGGATGTTATTTAAAATTTAATGAGTTTACTCACGCTGATTCGCCAGACTAGCCCGTGGCGTTTGCAATGCTCGGGTCAGACCGAGTTTTTTACAGATTCAGGTCAGGAATCTGCGAATGCTAGAAGATAGGCTGAAGGGGTCCAGGCATGTATGTGTATATTCCGAAATGTATTGTATATGAGGATAGGTTATTATAATTGTCCAGCTTTGTTGGTTTTCTGTTATACTCTGATGAATGTAAGTATTTTATACAAGTTATTTATAAAGATTTATTTTCATATTATTTTTTATTTTGCTACGCGTGAGACTTTGATTTTGTATTGTTGTCTTCTTCTTGTTCCATTCTAATATTTCTTTATTTTTTTCTCACCCTCTTATTTCTTTCTAATAACTATATAGTGTCGGTACTTGAGTTTTGGCAAGTAATACGGGATTATGTATTATTGTTGAAATTCGAGCTTCGAATTTCTTACCGAGCCATTATAGTTTTATTTGAATATTTCGGGTTTTTTATGTTTGAGGTTTTGTATTTATATGTTTTGATGTGTTGAACAAGTTTTGTATATTTATGTTTGCCAAACCATTGATGTATTGGTAAATAAATTAACACTGACTAAATATGTTTAAATATCAAAATGCAAAAAGTGGGAAAAAAAATTAGAGCACAAAAGAAAATTAACGTCTAATTTCAAACAACTTCAAAAATTAAATTATTTTGTAATTTAAAACAATGTCTATTTTTGTTTGTAGTAAGACAATGCCTATTTCTCTTCCTACATAATATGACTATGAAGATTCCTTGGGCATGGATCATCCAGGACCGTTAAACCCATTATCACCAGAAAATACTATTTATTTCTACATAAAGATGCAAGAAAGGCACTACAAAGATTTGCGTGAGTATGAACTAGAGCAAGAAAAACTCCAAGGACAAAACTGAGAACAACAATGACGTGAAGAAAGGCTACATCAACGGAAAAGTCGTGTTGCCTTACGTCATCGGCATCAAAACAACCAAGTGGAAAATGAACAGCAAGTTGGCTCACTAATTATTATATGTGAGTGTGGATATGCCGCTGTAGAAGATGTTATTTTGATTGGAGTTAACATTAGTCGTTGTTATTTTAGATGTCATGTTTATCCCACAGGGTGTACCTTTTTGCAATGAATTGACCGTCCGTTTCCAAGTTGAGCCACTGACTACACAAATGAATTACAATATCAATTTACAACATTGCAAACTCGATTTATTGGTTTTCAAAATGAAATTGGTAGACTTAACGACCAGCTTCACGGGCTAAATATTAGAAGACAAAATTAAATTATTGTACCGTTCTTTGTATCCAACTATATCGCCTTTGTATCCACCTGTATCTTCTTTTTATCCGTATTGTTTTGTTTTGGTGCAGCCATGTAATGTTATGAATTTTTTTTTAGTATCCTTAGTTGCTTGTTTTATGTGTTCTTTTGATAATTCAGTTCCAAAAGTTAGTGAATTCAAATCAAAACAATCATTGATTTGGCCACATACTGATTTGACCACACTAATTATTATATTTATAAATTATAATTTGATTGTTTCATGTATATGTGCAAATAGTTGTGTTTTTATTTCCTAATTTAATTAAACCTTACAGGGTAGCCCCTGTTCGTGTCTTGAAAGTGTTAGTAGTATAAAAATTAGTCTTACTAGGCCGTGGTTAAATTGTGGAAATGGATAATGAGTGTTACATATGGATTGGACTTCCGAGATCGAGCGCAGAATATGTAAGAGGGATATAATAATTTCTAATAGATGACGAGATGAAGTACCCCTGCAAAAAATGTACAGAACATAATTGGTATTATGAAAATGTCATATACAATCATCTTACTTTTAATGGCCCTTCTCCATTACATGTCGGGAGGATTTGTGAGTTTTGACGGACAAAATTAATTGGTGTTGATGACCTTATGGATTGTGCAATGGAGATGGATTTCAAGGATAATTTAGATGTGATGTTCAACTGTGCGGGTTACAATTTTCAAAATTCAGGGGATAGAACCAAATCTAGAAACTGAGAAATTTTATTGACATGTTAAAGAGGAAAAAAACATTATATCATGGTTGCACTAATATTTTCTCGATTAAGTTTCTTGATCAGGCTTTATCATTTAAAGTGTGCTTATGGAATTAATGAGTCTCACTACAACAAAAACACCATATTACAACTTTACTTTTACAATGTGCGAAAAGCACAGTTGTAATAAATGCTTTTTTACAACTGTGCAGAACACACTATTGTAATTAGTGTTATTTACAACTGTGAAAAATCACTGTTGTAAAAAACATATATATCACAACTTTTCATTTTATTCGTTGTAATAGAGATGCCTAGTACAAACTTATTGTTTATAATATCTATATTTAATAACTAATTATACTGATATTTAATAATAATAATTAATAATAAACTTGAGAATCAATAATATTTGTCAATTATTATTAAATAATTAATAGTTAATAAGTAGTAATTTATTTTTAATAGTTAATGTATGTTTAACTACTTATTAATTAATAGTTAGTTATATTTTTATTTTTTCGGATAAAAAAAGAAAAACATTTTTATGCAAAACGGTAGAAAAGTGGTGGTCTATCAAACGATGAAACTCAAACAAGGTAAATCTGAAATTTTGGCTCCTAAACAATTTGCGTTGTGTTGTATTTCTGGAGCCTTCTATGGGGTGACCTCTCGTGTTCTCTTCAAAAAACCTGCCCCTCCTCAAAAAATCGATCCCCAATTCCTCAAAAAACTTTTCCTCCTTCAAAATTTTCTTCCAGTCAAAATTCTTTTTCTCAATTCGATTGATGGCTTCTGACCGTAACCCTCCTTCACCAACGTCAACCGCAGCCACCGCTCAGTCTCCGCACCTTCATCCTTCACCTTCGCTCACCTTGTTGTCGTTCGAGAGTCATCTCCGTTCACTAACCCCGGCTTGCCACCAAACGCTCTGCCTTGTTGCCAACGCCAAATGAAATTCCACCCTGAAATCGAAGGCCGTACCTCCTTTAGCCGCAACTGGAGGCGCCACCTGAACTGCAGCGACTGCCACGCCTAGGTCCAGCTGACCTCGACAACCTGTTTTCGCCTTTTTGCTCTATCCTTCAACCCTGCAATTTTCGAGCAACCACCCAACGCCTACCCCTTTTGTCCAACAATGCGCCATCACCATGCTTCATAGCGTCGTCCACGAGCCATCATTGTTGCTCCTCTGTTGGCTGCGTTTACATCATGCTATTATGGTGAGTATTTTGCTCATGCTGTTATGGTGAGTATTTTGGTCTGTTGGTTTAGTTAATTTGCAGATTAGAGTAAAGTCAGTTTAATTTGCAGTTAATTTACAGTTTAATTCATTGAGGATTACTATCCAGTTTTAGTTCAATAATGTGCCAGTATACTGTGTTAACACAAACTGTTTGGATAATGGTCAATAGGAGTTGTTAGAAAGTCTTAAGTACTCCGTGGTACCATAGATTTATGCTTAAACCCGTGTAAAGATCTAAAATCCTAAACTTGATAATAGTCATATCATTATACAAAGTTATGAGATTAAGTATGACTAAATTTAATATAAGAAAAGGCATAAGTATGGAAAAACTTGAAGTGGCCTCATGATTACAGTTCTACTAGCATGGCGCTTGTGCTCATGTATCTAAAACGGGGGGAGAATACACACACACACACACACATTCTTGTAATCTTATGAAAAAACTCGCACATCAGAATGCTATTAAATTTTGCCTTCTTGTGCTTCCTTCTACCGGAAGATTTCCTAAAAAAAATGGATTACCTGGCTGTGCAGGTTTCTTACTTATAAAAGTGCACTTCAAAATTTGGATGACTGCCTCATTATGGTACTCGCTTTGCTGAAGTACATGTTGTTCCTGGTGAATGCTTAAGAGTGGTTTTTCTATTCATACGTGCTGCAGGTAAGTAAATTTCAACATTTCTAATTTTGCATGTTAAATTTTATGGATAATAGGTGTTTAATGAAGTTGAGCTTGATGTTGAATTTATCAAGTTCAGTAGATACCAATTAAATTATAATTTAGCTTCCTTTTAACATCATTGTATCCCTTAACAGGAAATGCAAAAGCTTGTTGAACCATTGTGTTGTCATGAACCTGTAGCCTTGCAATTATAAATCTGGTTGCACCAATGAATGCAAAGTGCACTGAAATTAAGAAAGTTAGTAGGTGGGTAATAAAGATATTGAACTATTTGTATTTGCGTGACTATTTGTGTTTTCCTTGCTGATATGTATTTATTTTCATGGACAAAGGACTATATCTCAAGAGGAGGAGTTGGAACTGCTATTTGCAGGGCTTTCTTTGTAAAAAAAGGTCCAATGCCAAGTAAGTACTTGCTAATGAGTCGCTTAAAGCACGCAAGATCGATGCAAAGAACTTTGTAAAAATCTACTGCAACCTAAAGAAATTAGGACATCTCGTGCAAAACAGGTTTTGGTAGACCTTAAGCAACTATTATTCCATATATGCCTATGCTATATGCTAATCTTCTCGTTCTTTCTTGTCCATGCTTGCAAAATAGGTTCTGGAAATGTTCCTTTGTTTGGGTCTAAGTTGCAAGTCAAGGAACTCAACTTAATGGTGTTGCAAGTGAGTCTCTCATGTCATGTTTCCAGGCCTGTTTGTTCGGAAGTGTTTTTATTTTTGTGTCATTGTTGTTTGATGTCAAGCACGCAAGTTGGTGTATGATTATGTAATAATACGCCAAATATTTTCTAAAAATTATTGTTTGTAATATTGAAAATTTGAGTACTTAAATAAATTAGTTTGCAAATAACTGTAATATTTGTTTTGCTTATGGAGTATCGCTATATTTAATGTATTGTTTATTTCAGCTGCAAAAGATGTTTATTTTTTTAAAAATGCAACTGTCAATCACAACGGTGCATAATAGTTGTAGTAGATATTATTACAACGGTGCATAACTGTTGTAATAAAGTTTATTACAACGGTGGAAAAAAGTTGTAAAATATACATATTACAACGGTGTTGCAACGGTGCAAAAAAGTTATAAAAGATTTTAGTCTATTGCAACTTCTTAATACACGATGGTTAGCCCACCGTTGTAAAATGTATATTACAATGGTGTTCCACCGTTGTAATAGGGTCATTTTGTTGTAGTGTCTGCATTTGGAATAACAAAAGCTGATAAAAGAAGCCTTTCATGATGCCCAGCTGCCTTCGTCTTCCAACACTGCAAAGAGTGTCATTAGGGATTTAGGTCTTGATTACCATAAAATACATGTCTCCCAAACAATTGCATGTTATTGGGCATATAGTAAAGATAAAGAGGTATGTGACACTTGTAGGTTATTCGAGGTGGGTTGTAAAAAAACACCAAGATGATAACAGTGATCTGCCAAAGTTGACTCCTAAAGCGCTGGAAAATGTTATTACGTACTTTCCACTAAGATCAAGGTTACAAAGAGATGTTTATGTGCAAAGAATTTTCCAAACTTACGAGATGGCACGTAGTGGAACGAAAATAAGATGGAAAACTAAGACATCCGGCTGACGATGTGGCATGGAAGACAATGGATGCTCGTTGTCCTTATTTTTCATCAGAAGATCGAAATGTTAGATTGGGTGTAGAACCCGACGGATTTAACCCATATCGCTCAATGAATCCAAGTTATAGTACATGGCCAATTGTGTTGGTAAACTACAGTCTTCCGCATTGGTTATGTAGGAAACAAGAGAATTTTATTCTTTCAACATTAATATATGGTCCATATTCTCTCAAGAACAATATCGACATATATATGCAGCCTTTAATTGCGAAATTGAAAGCATTATGGAATGTTGGAATCGAAATTTATGATTCCTTGACTGATGGGAATTTTAATTTACGTGAAAGCATCTTATGGACCATTAGTGATTTTCGGGGAAATGCCACGTTGTCAGTTTGGAGAACGAAGGCGAATCTAGCGTGTCCTGTATGGCACTATGAAACTTCTTCAAGTTATTTGAAGCATAACAAAAAATGTGTTATATGAACTATAGAAAGTTTCTTGATCCAACACATAGGTGAAGGCTGGATAAGAGGAGATTTGATGGTGAAACTGAAATGGGGAGTAGTCCGGAAATATTTTTAGGGACAGATACGAAAGAGTTATTGTAAGGGTACAAAAATCAGTTTGGGGAAAAGATCAAGAAAACGGGTAAAAGTGATGGCCCTTTTAAAAAAAAGCCAATACTTTTTTACTTACCATACTGGTGTCATAATCCGCTTCAACATAACCTAGATGATATGCACATAGAGAAGAACATATGTGATAAATCATAGGTACGTTACTTAATATAGGTCACAGTCGAAGGATCACCTAAACGCTCGTTTGAATTTACAGGAATTGGGCATAAGGAAGGCCCTTTATCCTGTTGAATAGGGTGATGGAAAGCATGTTGAAATTAGAGCTGTAATATTTGATACGACAATGAGGAAAAAGAAAACTTTTGCTCTGCATTGAAGAATGACAAACTGCCCCACGGTTGTGCCTCGAATGTTTATCGGTACGTGCACATAAAAGAAAGAATGGTTGTGGGATATAAGAGCCATGATGCACATTTCATACTCCACTATTTGTTACAATTTTTTGTGAAGAAAACGTCAAAACCCGAGGTTGCGTTACCGATGATCCGATTCAGTGCATTCCTTATAGGACTATGGAGGAATGTTATCGAATTGGATGATATCAAGAAGCTGCAGAAAGAAATTATCGATATACTTTCTTAATTTGAAATGATTTTTCCATAGGCTTTTTTGGATATAATGGTACACTTTCCTGTTCATTATGAAGAGAAATCGAATATGGAGGGTCTGGATACCTTAGATGCATGTTGTCAATTGAGCTATATCTAGGAAAATTGAAATCTTATGTTCGAAATAGAAGCATACTGGAAGGTTCCATTGTAGAAGCTTAGTTGGCAGAAGAGTGTGTGTCCTTCTGTTCTAGATTTTTAAGCATTGATGGAGGAAAAAGAAAATATTTCGACTGATTTTGGAAGGTGTCCAATGGATTTGGAATATCATATTGGAACAAAGAAGAATAAATATGGAAAGATATTCAATTTTAAAGAAGCTAATTGGAAGGCAACATAATGCTATATTCTGTTCAATTCTAGTAATAAATAAATTGAGAGTTTGATCGAGTAAGTTCTTATGTACCTATTTCATTTTCCTCAACTATAAATTAATATATGCATTTCTTAGTTTTTCTTACCTTAATCATTATTTAGCATTGAGCTTTTGTGGATGATCTTGCAAATCCAAGATGATACAAAAGGGAATGAGCACATATCAAAGAGTTTTGGAATTCGTTAAAAGAAGAGATTTTGGAAAAGGACAATACAAGAGATTTAGAGGTGTTTGCATTAGGTCCTAATAACTAGGAAGTTTACAGGTTATGTAATAAATGGATATAGATTCCACACAAAATCTAGAGATTCTCTACGTACCACACAAAATAATAGCATTTTTTGACTGCTAAAACCACCAGCTTTGTAAGTTCGAAAGACCAAAACCCAATAGTTGGTAATGTCAATTTGACGGATCAATCGATGAAATTTTTGAACTTAATTATTGGAGAGATTTCACAGTGGTCCTTTTTAAGTGTTGCTGGTACCAAGAGGAAAAAGATTCATATGGTCTTACTCGAGTAAATTTTAGTAAGTGCCATAATATTGATCTGTATGCCCTGTCTTCGCAAGTGCAATAAATATTTTATGTGGAAGATGCAGTTGAAAAAGAACAGACGTCACATTATTAAATAATTGCCGAGAGAATGGTGTGATACTGGAAATCAGAATGCAATGGAAGAAGACATGATAATCACATGATATTGGCATAGGTGGTGAACTAGAAATAGAAGTTGTTGATGGGGGTTGGATTAGGGATGATGTCCCCTTAATACAACTAGAAACAGAAGTTTCTATTCCATCTCCTTAGGATAAAAAATTACTTTTTGTTATTGCTTTATTTTGGTGCAATCTGTTATCTAGTTTATGATGTCTTTAGCACTTTTTATTTAACTGTAAATCTTTATCTTGGTTTAATGTATTTGACACTCTATTTTTCATAGTGCAATTTACTTTGTTCGCATGTTTTATGATTTAATGTCTTTCTTTACTATCATTTAAATTTGTTTTAGTCTAAAATGTTAATTGTTGTCTTTTGTTCTGTTTAACATGCATGTACCTTGTTCTAATGTATTCATTTTGTACATATTGGATGAACTTTTAAATATCCGGTTGTGATGGAGAGTTTCAAAGGACTAGTTATGTGGGTGAAAAATCGTTCTTAGTAAAACGTGTGGATGTGGACTGCTTTTCATATAGTGTGCTTATGGAGTTTGTAAAAGCTTGCCTCCATTGCACTGAATAGGGAGAAGTCTATATCAGCAAAGTAAATAGGGGTGGCTAGCGGCTGATGTTGGATGACAAGGACGTAAATGAATTTGTAGATGACTGCAATAAGGTATAATAAGTTGATTTTTATATTTACAACACCGTTGACAAAGACAATGAGTCAAATGCAACCAAATGTAACCATACGATCAAGCAAAAACATAATTCAAGGCATATATGTATATGTAATATAGATCTATTCTAATATATATATATATATATATATGTGTGTGTGTGTGTGTGTGTGTAAAGAACTATGAAGGCCACTATTATTATTTTTATTGTTACAGGTTCTACTAAGAAACCGACAAAGCGCAAGTATACTACCGCATATAGACTTCAACAACAACCTAAAATAATGAAAAACAAGTCACCTTAAGTGGGTAAGAAGAAACTTTTACCGATGCCTGATATGAATAATGGTAGAGAAAATGTCAGTGTGACAGAGAAAGGAATCAGGTGTTAGAGAACCCCGGATTATCACAAAACCAATTGGCAATGTGAAGGGTGAACTCATTATACTTATACAGGATTCATTTTTACAAATTCCCCGATGTGGGACTTATTTCAAAACGCCCCCGCACGTGTGGCATATCATGAGCCTAACACGTGGACCTTTTATATTGGGTGACGTGGATAAGTGTGGCATTGTGCGCACGAATTAAACCCGCTCTGATACCATGTTAGAGAACCCCGGATTATCACAAAACCAATTGGCAATGTGAAGGGTGAACTCATTATACTTATACAAGATTCATTTTTACAAATGAAAGATTATGATCCGTGCCTTTTCATTAATCACCAACCCTTAAATAGGGAGATAATTGTACTACAAGGATAGTACAAATTATAAGATAGTACAAGGATAGTACAACAATATTAGGCAAATAATTAAAGCCTAGCCTAATTGATCAATATTAGGCAAATAATTAAAGCCTAGCCTAATTGATCAATATGAACACTAATTAGGTAAATAATTAAAGCCTGAATGATCAATATGAATACAAAAATATATATTTACATATATAGTTTAACACGCCCCCGCAGTCGCAGCGGGAGGCTCGCGTACGCTGAGGCTGTCCCGAAAATCTTCGAATAATATACGTGGAAGGCCCTTTGTAAAAATATCAGCAATTTGATAAAGGGATGGAACATGAAGCACTCTAACTTCGCCTCTAGCGACCTTTTCACGGACAAAATGAATGTCCATCTCAATATGTTTAGTGCGTTGATGTTGAACTGGATTTCCTGACAAATAAATTGCACTCACATTGTCACAGTAGACCAGAGTAGCTTTTTCAATTGGACAATGTAGTTCGAGTAGTAAATTCCTGATCCAACAAGAATCAGACACAACATTAGCAACTCCTCTGTATTCAGCTTCTGCACTAGATCTAGACAAGGTAGGCTAACGTTTAGAGGACCAAGAAATCAAATTTTCCCCAAAAAAGACACAATAACCAGACGTGGAGCGTCTGGTATCTGGACATCCACCCCAATCAGCATCTGTGTATGAGATAAGTTTGCCCAATGATGACATGTACAGATGGAGGCCATAAGACAAAGTACCTTGAATGTAGTGCAAAATGCGCTTGAGAGCATTCATGTGTTCATTCCTTGGATCATGCATGTGGAGACACACTTGTTGCACTGCATAAGAAATATCAGGTCTTGTAAAAGTAAGATATTGAAGAGCACCTGCAAGACGACGATACTTGGTGGGATCTTCATATGGATCACCGTTAGTAGCACTGAGTTTAGATTTGCTGTCAACAGGAGTGGGGCAAGTGCTACAATTAGACATGCCTGCCCGCTCAATGATCTCTATAGCATATTGTTTTTGAGACAAGAATAAGCCTTTCGCATGGCGAGTAACCGCGATACCTAGAAAGAAACTCAACGGGCCAAGATTTTTCATTGCAAACTCCGAACCTAAAAGAGCCATGAAATGCTTACGTAGAATATCAGAAGAAGCTATAAGAATAATGTCGTCAACATAAAGCAGAATATATGCAATATCAGATCCATGTTTGTATATAAACAATGAATGATCAGATTTACTGTGGGTGAAACCAATTGAGGCAACAAAATCAGCGAAGCGCTGATACCATGAAAGATTATGATCCGTGCCTTTTCATTAATCACCAACCCTTAAATAGGGAGATAATTGTACTACAAGGATAGTACAAATTATAAGATAGTACAAGGATAGTACAACAATATTAGGCAAATAATTAAAGCCTAGCCTAATTGATCAATATTAGGCAAATAATTAAAGCCTAGCCTAATTGATCAATATGAATACTAATTAGGTAAATAATTACAGCCTGATTGATCAATATGAATACAAAAATATATATTTACATATATAGTTTAACATCAGGAGGAAATTAAATGTAAAAAATAAAACCGATGATGATGATACCCGAGAGAATGAAGTTGAAGTTGAGACACTTTTCAATTATCATTTCATTTTTATTAATTAGGTTGAAATCAAATGTACTAGGGTTCCAACTGCCATAACATTCTATGCATATTCTGTCGAAAATGCAAGAAATGTTTAAATTCATCATCGATGGTGGATAATAATGTTAATATGCTTGTAGTTTTCACCACCACCAGTGTTGACAAAGTATGAACAAGACAAAATCGCATGTATGCAGAAAAATGCTGTAGTTAGTAGATCACTTGAGGTGCCTTCATTGGTTACTAGTATGAGAGAGGTTGCAGTACGAAATAGGAAAGGAAAAGTTAAAGATACTGAGGGATGTGATGAATACATCCCAGAATATGACAGTGAAGATGACGGTGATGATTCATCGGAGATATAGAAAAGTTATTTGTTTACTAGTTTTTTTCTTTCCTTTATAAATGTACAAATTCTCGAATAATAATTTTGGACTTTGACTAAATTGTAGAGAATCAAAGTTGTTAAATCAAAGTAATCTTTACCTGGACGAAGAACTCGTTCGCGAGCCAATGAATCCCTTGAAATTGAGAAGGAATCGATGACAAATACTCCCACTCCAAAGAAAGCTGGCTCTAACAAGGAAGTGATGACATGCACTCCCACTCCAAAAAAAGCCGGTAACATGGATAAAACTATAGAAATAATTAGGAAATTGTTGAAACCTACAACGTCTCATTCAACAGTTTTAACGCCTACAACGTCTCATCCACCAGTTTTAAAACCTACATGTAGCAAAATGTTCAAACAATCAAGCAATTGGGAAGCCACTGGTTCAGCCGCTGCCTTTTTAGCGATGCGGGAACGTCAAAAGTAGAATGTTGCAGCTCCAACAATGGACAATGTTACTAATCAATTAGACCAGGAAGGGATTACAGAGGAATTGAAGCAGGTAAAATGTTTCCATATTTATGCACTGCACTACATTATTTAGTACCATTGAGGCTTTAAAACTTGTTTCTTTCTTGCATTTGGGTGTTGCTTTAATTAATCCACTGAGTATGCATGTCTATTATAAGTTTTGCATGCATATTATATGTTCATGTAAGGCCAAACATTATTTTTCTATTCATTTTTTTGAACTTGGTATACAAAGTATGAGCTCAATAAAAAACCTAGAGGGAAGTCAAAAATGATTAAGGTGCATGATAGAGACCCTGATGATAAAGTAGTCATTGCTCTGAATGAAGACGGTCAACCAGTTCTGATAATATTACAGGGTTAAGTAATTTTCTTAGGAACTAGCAAAGGGTAATGTGTCTCTTACTTACATCAATTGGCATGTTGTTCTTGATCAATTAAAGCGGAAAATGTTGGAATATACTCTGGTAAAATCTACCATCCTAAACTATAGTTAAACTGACTTCCTAAATGTATGGTTTTAATTAATTAGTTTGTTTCTTGAATTTTGTGTTTGATATATTGTAGGCTATGTATGTCATTCCATATGAAGGACACAAATGGGTCTTGAACATAGTTAATAACTCTTAGAGGCAGTACAAATCTCATATGAAAGCAACGTATTATATAAAAATATCCAACTGATGAGCAAAGGCTTGAGAATAAGCCCAGGACAATTCCGTTGTAGGATTTTAGAGTGCTCTTGAAATACTGGGGGATGAATCGGTTTAGGTACAGATTAATGTGACCACAAAGTAAACTAATTTGTATAATGCTTATTTGATAATCATGTAACAATGGAAATAAGAAATAGAATAAATTAATAATATTAACATAATTTAATGTAAAATAAATTGATGTGCTTAGTTAATTAGTAGTTCATATTATCTTGTTTAGTGCTTATCCTTTTTTTCTTTTTTCTTTTTTGATTTCCAGGCCCTAGCTGAGAATAATTCAGTGCATCATAATTCATTAAATGAGGCACATACCATAGGTTGGGATACTCATGCACTAGCTAAAGAAATGATAGTATGTGTTTTTTTGAACTTAAGTTTTTTTTTTTTTTTTTTTTTTTTTTGTGGTTGAGTTGAATTGGCCAAATGATAAATTAATTTGTTATAATTACTATAATTGCTTCCTTTAGATGGGTATACAATGTTTTGGACTGTACGGTACTAGTAAATGAATTATATTTTATATCATTGTCACAATGTTCATAGGTAACAACTAGATTTGTAAATTCTTAAGATTGAATGTTAAAAATTCTGTTTAATTTTTGATAATCCTAATACTTGACAGAGAAAGAATGACCTGAAAAAAGCCAACCCGTTTGCTGCTTTAGTCTATTTGGAAACCTATAAACGAGAACCGGGGAGAACTTACAAGACAAATACGGATGAACTAAAAGCCAAATATGTAAGTACATTAGATAATGAAATAGCAATTTAATAGTTAGTTTGAAAGATAACCACATTGCACCTGAAACATCTATATTCATATTTTAATAGTTAGTTTGAAAGATAACCAGTTCTATTAATGAATTTCGAATAGCTTATATAAAGTATTTGACCTAAGATGAATTATAAATCAATAGCTGTGTCAGTAATAGTAGGCACATTGCACGTTTGTTGGAGCTTCTTACTACATCGAAGAAATGAGAGATCGCTGAGGCATTGATGCTCCATAGAATCATTCTATGATTGTGAATTTGTTCCAATGAGATGTTATTTTATAAAAATTCATCCTCTAAAATAGCAAATAAAAAGGCTGACCTGGCATGATGATTTTATAAACATAACAAAAACTTCTCATGCCAAAATTTTCTACTACATTCCAATCTTCAAAGTGCTCTTCCCACCTCTTATAAAAACAAACACTTTGTTTACTTCCCTTCACTCATTTACCTGCAATCATCCACAACTCAGCAGTTCCACAAGGACCACAACCACATTGCAATATCCAATCATATACACATAAACAATGGTAGATAATGAAATAACAAGTATTCTCAGTTGTCATTCTCAGTTCTACGACAACTGAGAACAACAAGTATATCCAAGCAATGATAGATAACGAATACCCTGATTAGACGTTTAATTATATTAGTCTACAGTCAGAACTAAATTTATTCTGATTTTAGCTTTCTTAGTTTCTCTATACGCTTAATTGGACGCTTAGATTATAGTGTTTAGATAGTGAAGGTAGTTGTTATAACTAAGTTTGCACTTTATTTTTTTGTTCCAATGTTTGTAGCTCTCTTATAATAACCACAAGGTATATTTCTAAATAAGTAGTAGCTCAACATAATTCTTATTGTCGCGGTTGCATTTTGTGCAGAATTTGTACTACTGCTATCGTTATGCTTACCAGTTGAATAAGATATACAATCGATTAAAGAAGAATGAATAAAATATCTTTTCATTACCTAGTCTACTTATGAAACCTAGAACATCTATATTTTTTTATAATTTTTGCTTTCTGTGGTTTAAATTTTATATGCCTGCCTGTATTTGGTGATTAATCAGTGCTCAGTAGCCTAAGTATCACAGTAGGGTTTTACAAATTAAATAGGTATGATAGGGTATTCTCAGTTCAGTGGTGTAACAAGTATTCTCAGATGTCATTAGATAATGAAATACCAATTTTGTAGGCGCCAAGCAATGGTAGACGTAGGAAATATTGTTGAGGCAGATGAAATTGTCTCTGGTGAGAAGACTCATGGACGGAACTGGCTTGTGGGGAGGCGAGGTAAAATGTCTGGAAAAAATCCAACTCCTGCTCCTATAGGCAGTTATGTGCAAGAGCTGACCAAAAAAATAAGGCAAGAGCTTGAGGCTGATTTGGAAGCAAAGGTGAACAGAAAATATGAAGAAGAACGTGCCATGGGTGTTGAAAAAACTAGGTGAAGCTAATCCAAATCTTAATTTAGATGTTAGGGACTTTTGTATCACCACAATAAGTGATGAAGATGACACTAGTACTCTTGCAACTGAAGACTGAATATTTTGGATCGTATGTTGGCACTTGTGGTATGTACAATATTTGAATTGTTCTTTTAAATTATGTACTTGACCGTATGTGTTGGCACTTGTGGTATATTTGAAGAATTGGTATGGTATGTAAAATATTTTGGATGGTTTGAATGTGATAATGAATGTTTTGGATTGGTTTCTTCTACGTACAAAATTGATATTGCAAATTTTTAATTAAAGCATCGCATTTTCTTTTTTTTTTGATATTCCATTTCCTTTTCTTGATATTGCATTTTCTTTCTTCTGATGTTGCATTTCAAGATAATGGTGTTGCATTACATAATATATTGATGTTGCATTAAATAAAATATTATTAATTCCACTATGACAAAGCATTTGTGCCCCATAGCTGACATGGCATGTGACACGTGGACAGCTTACGAGGAAAGATGACGTGGCCCCACTATCATGAGCTGGACGCTAGACTCTGACTTATACTTAAGGCAACGTTGTATGTTGTAGCATTATTTGCTAGTGGTGTTGCAATACAGTTATAATACAATACTTTTTCTCTGTGGCTGTAGATTGCAAAAAGTGTTGCCTGAGAGAGCAACGACAACGGTCGCGAATGCCACACCTTGCTGATGTTGCCTATTTGAAAAATTGGCTTAAGGCAATGCTATTTGATCTACGACCACATTAGAAAAGCATCGAATATGCTCACTTATGGCGTATTGTATATTTCAAAATATAGAGGGTTTTGCACTAAATAAAGTTTAGAAATAAAGCTGTGTTCATAATTTTCACTTACCACAAAACAGTACTAACACCCATGATATTCTCCTATGGTTTTTAATACGTCGAGTTAGCACTAGCCTCTTTTTTAAACTTTATTCCTAATAAGGCCATTGTTATGTAACGACGGTCGGAGTAAATCACCCTCTTCCTTCCATAAAGGGCGGACACATATTGGTTGGCATATAAATCCTTATAGCAAAAGGAATTCTTGTTGTTACATGCCTACCAACTCATATTTGTACTCCACTCTTTCAATTTATTTCGTGATGTAGGACTATTTATTCAAACCATCATTCTTACCTTAAGAACATGCGAGACAATCTTAACAGTCTTCCCCTTGACTCGCATCCTACGAGTATATTTTTAGAGCACTGTCTTGTTGCATGGCCCAGTCCATAACCTTCGGCTCTGATACCAGAGTTATGTAACGCAGGTCGGAACAAATCACCCATAGACATATGAGTTAGCACACATGTCCTTATAACAAAAGGAATATCTGTTGTTATGTGTCTATCAACTCGTGTTTGTACTCCACTCCTTCAATTTATTACGTGACATAGGACTATTTAGTTAAGCCGTCATTCCTACCTTAATAAGATGTGAGGCAATCCTAACACCCCTCTCAATAAACAAGCTTTACTAAACACCATTGTCAAAGTTTTTTTAGAAAAAAAATGTGATTTAGACTGCAAATATATACAGTTAGAACTACAAATATATGCAGCTATAGCTACACGATTTGATAAAATGAAAATTTTAAGTTTTAACTACAAATACATAGAGTTATAACCGCGCATGTTATTTGAAGTTCTTATTCCAGTTGTTTATAGTTTTAAATGCATATATGCATAGTAGCAAATTTCGTTTCTAAAATTAACATGGGTGTTTCGTGAAATTATTTTTGTAAGGGCATGGAAGTTGATTTTGAAAACTTTTTTGGCTGCTTAACAAAATGTTCCATTTATCATTTCTATTGATTTGTTCTAAATTATTCCACAGTGAAATCCTTTCATTTTCCCAATTGGATGCATAATAAAGGTAAATTTCCGCTAACTTAAATATTTTCGATGTATACATTAAAACTTATAAAATGCCATTTTATATCCTATATATTAGTATCCCGTAAAATCACGATTTTATTATTACATCATAATATATATTTATTAACTACACCCCGATTGTCCGAGGTCCTAGTTTGATAATCTACTTTTCTATTTTCCACCTTACGCTTTAGTTCTCCTATATTCTCGATTAGTATGTACTTAGAAAACTTGCTAATTCAAGTTTCCTTTTAGGGGAATTTAAATCTCTTATGTTTACATCAATATATTGAAAAAAATAGATAAAGTATATTGACATGATTGAAGGCTTAGCAAGTTTTCTTTTAGGCAAATTTGAATATCTTATGTTCAATGATTGAACACTTCGACTTTGATGTGAGAGATTACAAATTCAAAACCTGTATAGTGTGATTCAAATATATATTAACATGTAGCATCTTGTATGATATCTAAGACTTGTAGTACTATAACGTACTAACGCCTAAGTATATATTTTTTCCTTAGAAAAAATAATATTTATGAAGGGTACCAAGAAGATGCAAAGTGTAGTCATAATAAAGCACTAAACGTGCTTATATCATCTCTCATAGTTGTTCTTTATCTGTTTATTTGCTTGATTTCTTGCCCTGTACTTTTAGTTGTTCATCCACTTTGGGTTTTTCATGATATACCTAAAGTCACTTTCTTCGTTAACATATACATTGCTTGTGGATATGATACCATCGATATTCTGTAGTGCATTCTTTTTTCTTTTTACCTCTAATTGCAAGAGATGTTGCAAATGTTAATAGTTCAATAACAATCTGAAGCAAAAAAAAATTGGGTTTAATTCTGTGATATGTGTTGTGATCGTTCCTTCTACATCAACTTGTCCCAAATCAGGATTGTACACATGTTCAATGTTTGTGTTAATATCCTTATACATGTGATCTGCATCTGTAAATAAACTAGAGTTTTACTGCCAGAGGATACTCAATGATCTATTTCCTAGTCTGTTTACTTGTGCTTATATGTTGATTGCTTGTTTTCTCTATTTGTTTCCACTTTGTGATCATTGAGTTCATGTCGGGTCATATTTTGATTTACATTGCAACCCTTATTTATTACTACATTTTCAACAAGATTAAGTTTTCTGTTTCTCATCCCTCTTCATCAAGATGAATTATTGTGGATGCATTAGATTTCTCCATCACACGTTTATATAAATAGTTTTCAACCCCGTGCCCAAAACATACACATGTCATCTTAGAGGTATTCATTCATACTCGACTTTTTGCGCCATGCTTTCAGCGTCATGCATTATTATGTATGCCTCCTCTGGTAGCTCTACATTGACCTTGGTTTCAATCAAGATTTTTGCATAGCTAAGTTGGGTTTAATCAATGATTGTCCATCCAGTTTAAATGGTATCCAGACTATTATGCTGAAAACTTCTTTATTCCATGGTTTTAGATTCAATTCCGGAATGTCATCTGATCATTTATCCTACTTTAATTTATTACTACATTTTCTCATGATTGTAAGTTTTCCATTAATAAAATATGATCCTCCGTTTATTGCATTTACAAGATCAGATGAATTTGCTAATTTGATGATAAAGAAATCACTATTTCTTCTATAAATTTATGTGCCACGCAGCATGTTCTTAATACAAATTATTTAAAATGATGGTAAAAATGACGATTATAAAAAAACACTCAATTTCATAGAAATTCCATTTGACATCAGTCCTCTTGTATACTCCTTACGCTACCACCATAATAACCTAGGGAATTTTGACAATAGTTAATTTAGTTATTTAATTAGGCTTCAAAAATGATGGAATCTGATCATGAAACTTACATAGTGGATTTGGTTTCGTGAATAGATTCTGATCAACTTTCATGTTCAAAACTTCACGAATGGAGCCTATATGAAAAAGTTACGGACGAAATACAAAAACGAACGAAAAATAAATCAAGAGAATATTTAATTATATAATATCATTTATAACCAGCCATCACTAGGCTAAATCGATCCAGAGCGGTTGACCTAAAGGTTGACCCCTTTGGTCGAAATTGCCTGGTGACGGCTAGGTTTTTGAGGGAATTTTTGTATATAAATATTATATAAACGGACAGATCTTTATAATATTAAATCTAACGGTCTAGGGTCATTTTAACACCTATAAATAAAGGGTTAGACCCTCATTCTTTTGCACACAATTATGAAAGCAATAGCGAGGCTCTGCCATTTTCTATTTTTCCAAACCTCTTCTAAAACAAATCTAAACATATACATACTAAATAAACGTAGATTGGAGGGGATTAGAATTAGATTCTCTTGCAAAAGAGATAGTGCTACGAATAGGCATTCTTTCATTCAGGTTTCCTTCCTCTTTCCTATTTTCTTGCAGATCTACAAGTCTAAAAGAATCAACTTTTTGGAATAATTGTAGATCTGTAAGGTTTTGAGAATTGAAGGCCTAAAAGTTTATTCATATTCATATTTGGATAACTTTCAGATGAGTGGGAAATTTATATACATCGTTTATAATAACCTGATTAGTTTATTTGTAATAAATTTGAAATGTATGCCTAAAAGTTTATCTGATTTGTTTATTATTTTTGTCAAATATGAAATAGTAGGTTGTGTTTTGAATATTAGAAATTTGTAGTCCTATTTAGTTTATTACAGTATTGCCTACAATTGCATTTAACTTTGTTGTGGTTATTGTATACAACTTAGATCAGGAAATCAGTCTCAAAATCATTGTCAAAATTGTAGTTTTATTCCAGATCCTTAGCCTTGGTGGTTATTTGTGGTCTATATAAATTTAAATTAGAAAGATATCCTTGTTTGTGTTCAATGTTGTTTGGGGTTTTAATTGATTATTGTAGAAATGCCCTTTTTGTTCTTTTTAATGAAAAGGACATTGTTTCAAATCACGAAGAAATATGTGCATAACAATTAGGAAGGGATGTGTTAATTCACATATATTTGTTCGTACTTTATAACAGCCGTTCCAAAAACATATATTTCTTATTTCTATGATTTAAAATATGTTTGTGTTCTATTTTTAGTTATTTTAGGTAAATTTTACAATAACTGCAGTTATTAACATTTTATAAGATTTTGAATCTTAAACAATATTAAACAGAAAAATGTTTGTTTTGGTCGTTAGATTAGACCAAAACATAAATAGTTAATAATAACAAATAAAATATTGTAATTACATAACAATAAAAATACTCTAAACGTATGTTTTCAATAAAATCTTCAAACACGGTTGGAGAACCGTAAATGGCGACAAGGGAAAACACACATTTTCTTCATGTAATGCTTTCCTCTTCAAAACTATTCTTTTCTCCTTTCCGATCCACAAATTTTCATCTCCTCACTCCCTTGTTTTCGTCATGTGTGGTTCCTCGTACGTGTTCCTAATTTTCATTACGAATTTAAGCTTTTCTATGCAAACGAACCTAGATCCAGTTTTCTATAATTTCTTCACCTCATCTCCTCAATGCTCATCTAACTGTAAGATCTTCTTTCATAGGCGATGTAGCTATTTCAGGAAACTTCTTGCTCACGCAAGATATTCAACTGGTGGTTGCGGTTTATGAAGGGCTATTAGCACTGACGTGGGGGCTACACGGTGAGCAGCAACTCCTAATTGCTGATTTGATTCATGTTTCGACTTTCTCTATGATGTCTCAATTCGGTTTTTTGGACTTCAATGATTGCAGTGTAGTTTTGTCTTGTTGGTAGACATTGTTTTACAGTTTTCTGTTTATGGTTGATTCTTGTGTTGTTGAGATGCTTGGTCTGTTTACTTAGATTATTGGATCTCAGCTCCAGTTTATGTAATTTGCTTTATGTTATGGCACTGTTGGATCTTGCTTGGATGTTTACGCTGTCACTCGTTGACTATACACAAGAGGCTTCGGCCCTGATCTTAGCCTTTCACCGGTGGGAGTTGCCTGTCTGAGTGTTCCAATGGTGGTCAATGTATACTCTTTGCTCATCTACGCCGCGTCTCTGGTTTGACGAGCTTATGACTGCGGATGCCACAAGTTTTTCTAATGTGATATCTGCTCTAAATTACGCTATCGTTCAGCATAGTAGGTGGTTTTGGAGCTCGAAATATCCTGCTGTAAAAGCCTGTTCATTTCTCCATCTATCTGCAGCAGTATGAAAGCTATACATTTTTTTTATGGCTCAACAGGTTAGGACAATTGTTTTCTTGTTCTCTTGCTTTGGCGTGGCTCAAGGAAACAACTATGTGATGCTGACCTTCAGTGCTTCATTATGTCATTTAATTCATGTAATTTACTATTTTCACAGTATGTAACTGCTTCCTGTGTTGAGTTTTATAGTAGTCTAGTACACTAGCTAGCTCATGTACTGTAATTTAGGTTAGATATTGTGGACGACCCACGTTAAATGCCGTAGGCGGTGGATGGTCCAGCTTAAAAGGTGAATTGTTGATTGTCAACTAACAATCACTTGTATTCTATTGATTTTTATTACTAGTTATAATAAAAGGTGTTTGCGGTCACCTTAAAAGCGGACGACATTGCTAAAAATATATTGTAATTACATTAACCGCGCTTGAATAAATATACATATAATTGTACCCGTTCAAACCTATATAAATAACTTAAATATATTATGTTCTAATAAAAGTTTATAGATATTGTTGTGTGTTTGAATAATTTCCATTTTTATGGAAATATTTATATGGAAATATAATCCGTAATAAACGGAACAAGTATTATGATCATTATAACAATAAATGGATTTAATTTTCTATAAATAAGGTCATAAATAAAGTAATGAATATTGTAGCCATCTTTGGTTGGAGAAAATAAATAGGATAAACATAATAAATGGTTACAATTTGAATTGTGTTTAGGAAAATGGATTGTAACTCCAATTATAAAAGCAAATAAATAACAACTTATATATATATATATGTGTGTGTGTGTGTGTGTGTGTGTGTGTGTAATACCAAGAAGTAAGCCAAACAAAGAAATATAGATAAGAACTGTAATAACCCGCCCGAAATAGGCCAAAATTTCGACCCAAAAAGGCCAATCAAAACTTAGGGCTATACTAAAGCGAAATCAGAATCTAAGACAACAGAAAGGATAAAGTATAATTATTACAATAGATATACTTTTTATTAAAACCATCATAAATGTTTGCTACAATGAGTCCCATGCAATAATAAGTTTGAGACATGTTGAAGATCTAGTTATTTTGGCTATCGCTTATTTATTACAATTGCTACGTAATTGGGACGAATGATGATGTACCTTGTGGTTTGAAACAAGTTGTAATTCTGATTTATGGTTTTTAAATAATTGGTACATCTTATATTTATGATATTATATTTTTTTTTCCCATTCGCTGTGTGTGTCCTAATTTTCGTTTTAGATTGCTTTGTACATCTGTTTAAATTAATCCTTATAAGAATCAATGATCCGTTTAGAGTGACTCTAAGTTCCGATGGGCCTTTTATGGTCGAAATTTAGACCCATTCCGGGTAGGTTGTTACATTTAGAAGTTACAATAATTAGAAAGAATTTTAAAAGCGACTGACATAAGAGGACATCTAATATGTAATTGAATGCCTTAGGAAAATATGACCGTTAGTGTCATAAATGACATTAAATATGTTAATTGATGCCTTGGGAAATATGACTGTTAGGGTTATTAGTGGTTGGTAACCTAACTAATAATAATAAAAGGAATAGAAAGGGGAATTAATGGGGATTGATTAGCGTATTTAACGCTAAGTCCAATAAGTAAATCGATAAATAAATAGGCTAGAATAGGAAGTTATAAGTTCCTAGTTAACCTATGATTAATAATCAAGATTGGACATAGTAGATTAATGATGTGAGGTCAGTTGCCTTATTTGACAGAAGCTTGCACTTTCCAGCAGTCGGATATATGTACAACTGATGTGAGATATCATTAATTATAGGAACTTGAGGCGATAGTTAATTGCATAACAAAGATTATTTCCTAAAACAAGGTTTATCTCAAGTATGAGGTGTCCGTCTCCCATCCTAAAAGAAGAAGCCTTAAAAAGGAAATTATTCATAAATGTGGCGTGCTTCGGGTTAAAGCTATTAAAGTAGTTAGATCCACCCTTAAAAGGATATAAAACGATCGCGTTGCTCACCTCCCCATAATAAAGAAGTGTTAAGCAAGTATTGAGTATGAGCTCGTTAGTCCGCTTAGTCTAGGTAGTAAGTGATTGGGGTAATAAAAATAATTGCTACGAGGTTTCTCTCTGAGACTGGAATTTTGAGACTAGGATGTGGTAAAACAAAATAATGCAGGAGAAATGTCCTTGCAAATTTGGTTACTCTTAGCAATCATTAAAACTCCTGTGTTTTTTTTTTTATGTTTGTTATACTAGTTGTACTTGCATAAAATATTAATTATCTGTGTGTATATGCAACAGCGCTGTATTTATTTATGAGCATAGGATATAACATACGACCCAAGTTAAAATATTCACTCGGAAAATTCAAATTAAAAAAAAAAAAAAGAAGAAGAAGAAGCTTTCATTCCACCTCTAGAATGTCAATGGATACAAAATATTCAGTGCTTACAATAGCGGCCCATTAGACAAAGCTCCATAACCAATTAATAATGAGATTTCGATACATGTAACCATCCACCATTTCTCCTGGTTACAAAACCGTTGTTTTTTTCCTCTTTACTTCAGTGTATCTTTTAATGGCAATTTTTCTTCACAAACTCGTTCCCTAGCATTCAATGCCTGCAATATACATTTTCACGAACATTAACTAAGATTAGAAGGTAAAAAATGTTTAGTCTAGCGGATATTACCAAACTAAAATGCTGACTGAAGTATCCTGCGCCCGTGTGTATCTACTATGTGTGTGTATATATGTTTGTGTGCGTTCAACGAGTATCCACCATTGAATTGCCCCATAATTTTCAATTATTCGTTTGTGTTTAAATCCCTTCTCCCTCCCCTCACACCCCCCCCCCCCCCCCCCCCCTCCCTCTCAATCCTTTCTTCCTCCACATACACACTCTCTCTTAGCATCCCTATGATAACATGTTATTTTGTTATTTTTCATATGGACCAAGTATTTAGTTATACACATATGGCTAATTCCACGAGTATAAATGGTTCTAAATAGAGGGATAATTGATCCTAGCTCTATACACGCATGGCGTGTATACACAAACACTAGGAAAGAAAATATACATCATTCCCCGTTAATTCCACAAGATGATAAGAACAGATCATAACTGAGAAATATACCTAATGTTGGAAATACAAATACAAATGATAGTGAAGAACATACCTGTTGTTCCCAATTAGTACAGCCTGTTACAATAGCAAGGAGTAGAGTTTGCACAGTAGCTCCACAAAGTATGCCTATCCAAAGCCCTTTCCCTCCCATATGGCACAGAAACCCTAAAGCAACAGCTACCGGGATTCCAAAAAGATAATACGCTCCAAGGTTTACGTATGCACCTATGTGCTGCCATCCACATCCTCTTGCAACACCTACCATGTTTATCAAGACGGCATTAATATCACATCTATGAACTAAAGTCTAATACACTAAAGTCTAATACACGTTTTTGTAAAAGTGGAGTTGTTGCTTCATTATCACTTTTGGTTCAACATATTAACACGCTATTATATTGACGGGTGCTTAATCAAAAGATAAAAGCATGCTCAACTCTTTTAATACTTCAGATAGAAAACAGATGTGAATGATAAAACGGTAAACCTGATAGAACACCCTGTGCGCTATCCATGATAACGGAAAGACAAACAAGAGGGACCATCTGCATAACATAGTCTACAACCTCTTCCACACTGCTGTAAGCGTATCCAACAACTCTTCGCAGTAGAAAGAGAGTTACAGAAACTGTTAAAGCTGCCGTAGCTGCCAAGATCAATACAACTTTAACAGTTCTTTTTGCTGCTTCTGGGTTTCCAGCTCCCAGTTCATTCGATACACGTGTACTGCATAATGGATAAACAACCTTAGTTTATGTTTATATAGTCATAAAAAGGAGCTCTATTCTGTTATAAATCTTATGACGACACTCAAATTAATGTTTGGTCATCACCATACTCAGATTGATACTCGATATTTCATGAAAACCTCGCTTGGAATTCTCTCATGATCATGAAAGCTGTTCACGGCAGCCAGTGCCGATCGTTTCGTATTTTGGGTAAATAAGCTGTCGAATCAAACATTACCCAATGAGTTTGTTCCATGTACCACTGACCTTGGCCGGTTATTGGAATTGACTTCGTAATCATTTTCAGAACACCATAAGATAGTACCAGTGTCATACTCAAACTCATAGACTCACAATCCAAAACAAACAATTCATCTCCTCGATCCAAAGAATTATTTATAACTAGTGGAAGTTGCGGTAAACACAAGCAAAGTGAAAATACCAAAACAGAAATGTACCTTACACCAGCGCCAAGCCCATAAGGTATTGTGTATATACAAGCTATACTAGAGAGACTGCAAAAGAAAACAGTGGTCATTCAACATTAAACTTTTATCAAATATAAGTCAACAAATTTTCCAATGCTGCCACTATTGTACCGGAAACTATAAACAATTTAACATACTTTAAAAGTAGCTTCATAGAAATTTGAAAATTGCACATGAAACTACTCCCAAGCATATAGATTTTTATAAAAAAAAATCTGACAAATATACATCTGTTCTTACCAAATGGAAAGCACGGAGGTCTCGAGCTGTGGATTAGGTAACAATCCAGAGAGCAACACAAGCAACTCAAATGACCACCATTCTAAACTATATAATAGAACACAAGAAATATAAAGAGTTAGCCATGAATCAATATACTTTTCCTTTTAAAGCTGATTTTAGATTTGTATGTTTATCTAGGATCAAACAAGTGCCTTTTACCATACATTTCTCTGCCTGATTATCAACAACTGAACTGCTTAAAAAATAAAATCCAATTTACCTTATTGAAAAAAAAAAATGTTATGAACAATTATCCAATGTACATAATTAAACATGACTAATTGTGAAATACTGGAAAATGAACGACTTATTAATACAGCGAGACCAAATGGACTTGCGATGGAAATGTAAACAAAGAACTTGCAAACTGCAAGAAAATACAATGCTTACCATATCATGACAGCAGAAGGAAGAGCTAATTTCGTAAATTCACCGATCCCTCTAAATGCCTCCATAGAAATAGGTGCACGTGTTGATGCACATTCTTTTGAGTATCTGATATAAATTGCAAGTATAACCGCATTCAACCAATACGACATGCTTATGGACAGCGCTGCACCAATATTTCCCAACCCAGACTTAAATACCATAACCCAACATAGCGGAATGTGAAGGCAAATAGTCAAAACTGAGCTAAACATCATGGGAAGAATTAGGCTTTGTGATTGCAAAAATTTCATCATAGGTTGAGTGGTAGCAGAGGCAAACAGCCCAGGTATCATCCACACGGCATATTTTGCTGCTTCCTGTGATATTAGTGGATCTTGTCCAATAAATGCTAGTAACTTTCCCAATGACATCCATAAGAAAGAGACTGGAATGCAAACTAGCAGAAGAGAGATTAAGGCACTGTATGCATGAATTGATAACTTTTTGTATTGCTTTGCCCCGTACGCCTGTCCACACAATGTGTCCAAACCGCTTCCCATTCCAACCTGTTTTCCACAGTTAGAAATATGATTAGATACCCAGTATTTAAAATTATCAATATATTCACTTAATTTACCTAGTCTATTTTATTTTATTTTTTTCCAAAACCACGCATCAGTAGCCTGCCTAATTCAAAGATTACTCTTTAAGTGCTCCTATCAGAAGAAGAGGAATCCTGCTTAGGAGATTGTTTAACAAATTTAGCTTGTTGGTGTTCTTAAAGAAATACTGCTAATTGCTAACCAGCATTATCTCAAAATGTGCATTCCCCAGTATGGTCCATTAGCCAAAGTCAAAGATTTATACCAGTAAATTTTGGATTATAGTGAAAATAATATACTACTACGATATAATCATAAACAAAAAACATTGAGATACCAACATAATTTTAAAGGTGTCCTAGAGATTGTAGAATATGAGTATATTGCAAAGACCCAGTCAAATGTGCGGAGTCTAATGGTCAATACAAAATGCTAGTAAGGTAAATGACAAGCATCAAATGCAGTGGATAACATGAATCCAAATTACTGAGAAAGAATACCAAATCAAGATTTTAGCACGGGCGCATATTCTGTTGAAGAAGACTACATGAGAATATGATATAATCACCAACATTTCAAACATCTGTTACCCATCGCATATTGACGTAGTAAATGAAGTAATACAACTAAATTTATTATCTTTTTTATAAAACAGCAGCCATTGTGGGCAACGACTTGGGGCAGCTGGCTAATATTTGTTGTATTGTTTCTCATGGAGATATGTGCAGACTTGGATCACATGCTAGATTAAAAGTTAATTTACAGAATTAAAATTGACAATAAGACAGACAAGTGAGAGATGGATTTCACATGGAAAATGGATAGTTCGGGAAGAACTTATAATGGAGAGCATATAAACTCGAGCAATGCTAAAATCATTCACTCTCCATTAGGGAGAGTGTGCTGATACTTGTTTTATGATAGGTGTCATTTGTTGCTAACTAATGTTGTCAATGATTATCTACCACAAGATGTTGTTGCAGAATTCGGATTTAAATACCATACTGAAAACCTAAACCCACAATCACAGCAGAAATGAGATCAATGATAAGCAACCAATCACAATATCTCAATCATCAAAACAGTAAATCATCAATCAAAATATCAATGTCTCAATCACAAGTTATCTAAAATAAGCAATAACGATAAAATAAATCACACATAAGATTTATAATGGCTTCACTTACGATTTGTTAGTGTACATCCACTTTGACATGATGACAAGGGTACAAGATGTTGATACAATGGTCACCCGATAATCTCTCAAGAATAAGATCTATGAAGATTAGAATTGAAAAATTAAAACTTTGTTTCAAAACTCTAATTTTCTTTGAGATGAACCCTTAAACAAGCTAAGAGCGATCTCTTTAAACCTGGAAATATCTTCTATACGAAGTAATCATGACAAATTATCAGTTTACCATTGAAGCATTCAGAAACTTTCACCAACAACACAGGCAAAATAGTCATTTTATAACAGGTCAGATGTCTCCCCAACGGATTCAGATGTCTGAGCCGAGGTAACTAATACGTACTCTAGGTGATCAGACGTCTGGTTATCTAGACCAGCCATCTGATGAAGGATTCAGATTACAAAAAACCCAGTAACCGGATGTCTGAGGCAACTTTCAGTTTTCTCAGCCTCTGAATCCAGACATCTAAGAACCACACCCAGACATTTGGTTGTCTGTACACACTCCTGTGCGCTTCTTAGCTTCATTTCACAATAACTCGAATATTCGGCTTCGTTTCATAAACTATTTCCATTGTCACGTTGTTCTCGATTGTTTCAATTATCTCTATAACATCGACAAAGTTTAAGACAAACTTTTGACTTTGGTTGCATCACACATGTAACCCCGCATATTTAATGTTTTTGGGTCAAACAATGCTATAAGAGTAATAAAGTATCCCAACGGA
This sequence comes from Allium sativum, assembly GCA_030737875.1. NCBI lineage: Eukaryota > Viridiplantae > Streptophyta > Magnoliopsida > Asparagales > Amaryllidaceae > Allium > Allium sativum. Next base: position 980,703,145 of record CM060916.1, read on the forward strand.
TAGATTAATTCAAACTACCCAAAGGATAGATTAATTCAAACTAGCCAAATGTCGTCCACTATTCTAAATGACAGATATATGTTAGTTTACACATGCATACGTTTAATGTAGCTAGTAAAAACATCATCAATGGACCAGTCATTTAAAATTAGTTACACTTTGCGAGGTAAGCAACAAACTAACCATGTACATGTTGAATTTACCTAGTAACTAACCACCATATCATAAAAAAATAACAGCATATATGCATTCTAACTAATATTTATTATCTGTTAACTACTACGCATAATTTAACTGACAGCAACATCATTTTAACAGATTTGAACTCGGACTTGGATTGGAGGAACCACGGACAATATTGTTTTTTCATCAATTTTTCCACCTGAATTTGAATCCTACAATCATTGAATCAACCAATCAAGAGGCAAGTATTTTGTTCAATCGCTCACGTGCCAGCTGCGTTGTGCATCCGCGTTCATGTAAATTAAATATCAAACTTCCAATAGGAGTCTTCAATAAAAACAAAAGAGATTCAACTGCCAACTATGGGAGTAAAATTTAATTTACATATGATGTCAATTCATGTCCGCCTCTGCTTCATTCATTTAAGCTCTATTTTTAATGAAGTACAACCTCATCTCCCTTATACTTTAATATTGATTTGTCAGCATATGAAATATCGTTGCAAGTACGGCTCCACCGTCAAATTTTAAAACTGAGTTATCAGTCTCTAGATTGAAATATCTCTGCAATATTTTAGTAAATATTTGTTGTCCATACTGCTTTTCTAAATAGTTTTTCTTTCCACAAACTTCCGGATAAGTAAATCAACTTCCTGAGAACCTTCAAGCTAATAGACAAATATACTAGTCGGAGCAGTTACATGTGAGAAAAAGTGAAGCTAGCTAGCTTCTCAATTTAGACTACAAGTCTACAATTTTGCTCTTGTCCCTATAAGCTTAAATTAAAATATGTATACAAGAGCGGCACGTGTGATAGAAGAAAAGTCGTGGACAGGATCTTCTTCCTACATAATATCCAAAATAATGATTTATGTGTTATGAATTTTAGGATATTGTTTAAGTGTACAGTTTGAAAACATCCAACCAAGAGAGGTAGCTGAAGCACTTTATCCTCTATGAATACTAAAATATCATACGCAATTCACTCGTTTGGACGTCACAAAGTTGAATTATTCATATTTACTGTTACAGAACTTGGCCATAAAAATGGTTAGCACATTAATCTAACCAAATTCAGGGCCTTTTTCAGTATGTATCTATGAGCTTACAGGTCACAGCAGAAATATAATATAAACCCGTACTCAACAAAAGCTCAACTTAAGCTTTTTATTCCTCTGAATTGTTTAAGGGGAATTTGATTTATGGTGGTCTTCTGCGGAACATTTTTATCCATGCCCAACAATGTTGCTTGTTGATTTAAGCTGCTTTCAAAAATACCACTCAAGCATGCAAACCACAGTTTTGACAATTCCCGACTGACAATAAATACCACGCTGGGTGTAAAATTATGCTAAACCTAGAAACAAAACGGGTATAAATCTATACATGAGAGGGTGGATCTTAATGAGGTCCCAAAATGTAAAATTGTCTGTACTACATGGAAACGTGCAATTTTTTTGTTTGTAAAGGTAGCATTTGGGGATTTTTATTGGATTTCATTCTGACTTAATTATGCCTACCAAAATAACCAAAATAGAATTTCGATCAATCAAACCGTCGAAACAAACAAAAATAAGGAATCAAAAGCAAATAAAAATACGTACAAGAAGGCTGAAACCGGTGACACTGGCGAGGGAAGTGGCGAGGGCGGAGCTGGCAAGAGCAAGCTCTCCAATATGGCCGACCATCATGCTCGACGAAGTTTGAATGAGGAACTGAGATATGCTCACCACCACCATGGGGCCGGCTATGTAACCAAGGCGCCGACCTTCATTTTTTATGTCACCGACGAATCTGCTAATCGCGCCGCCGCCATTGTTTGGAAGCAGAGGCGCTTCCATTTTTATTTCTCTTTGAAATTATTTGCGGAAAGAGAGCCGGTTCCAGCGACGATTATGGCTGGCGGCTCTAATTTATAGCTACCCAGGATTTTTGCATATTTGACCTTGTATAAATATAATTTGTACATACATGAGTTAAAATTAAGCCTTTAATTGACCTCTACTACTCCCCAGCAGCAAAACTTCAAATTGAATGCTGCCTCCACCCATTTCGATAACAACTCATCGTTGAAACCGACGCCCATATTTAACGCATAGTCTTGTAATTTCGTTATCCTGTGTACGATAAATGAGAAAAAAAAAAGAAAAAAAAAAGAGTGGGGGCTAAAATAGCATCGTATATGAAGCCTGCATTTTCATGTTGAATGTGTTATTATGAATTAATTTTTATTATAACAGTAATAATCTGCAAATCATGTTTGGTTCACTGATATGTTGTTTCATTCGTTTCTACTCCAGTTTATAAGATTTTCATTGTTCAACCGATCAGATCGTCATTACCGTGCTGATAGATTATTTTTATTTTTTTAATTTAAATGTAAAAATTATTTTAAATATAAATAAAATTTAATTAATTATGACAAACATCTGTGTCCAAACTAGTTGGCACACTTTGATATGATCCAATAAGTCATGAGTTTAATTTTCGTCTTCAACCCACTTGTCATGCAGTATGTTATATACTAACTAATTGAAATAATTATATGTTACCAACTTATCATATCGAAGTTGTAAATTATAATGAAAGAGGATTAGTCCAGCAATATAGTTCGTAAAATGTACATAATAATGAATTATATCATCCAAAGTTTAATAACAATTGCGATGAAATTATCTGTTAAATTTATTATGTTAAAAAATGAAGAGTGAAGTAATATTTTTTTTTTTTTTTTGAAATTTGAAGAACCGTGTGGTTTAAAGATATCGGACTAGAGGTTTTTGAGGTTAAACCGCGAGTCTGTCCACACGCAAGGTTATTTCATTTTCAAAACCGTGATGTTCAAAGGTCGAAGGTTAACCATGGTCGAACCGAGCTGGTTGGATGGAGTTTTTAAAACACCAGTAAAAAGTGAGGTTGAAGCTGAAAAAACAATGAAAATGGCTCTTGTGCGTGTAGTTCAGAACGTAGAGGGCGTGTATATGCAATTAGGAAGCTGATAATAAACATGTGTATGGAGAATAAAGGTTTGTCCATTATTTTCAGTTCCCACGTAACAACAAACGTGATAAGTGAGTTCGACTACGTTCGCGGTCAAAAATGTACAAAGTACAGTCGGTTATAAATAATAGTAGCTTGGTCCCCAAGTTGATGTGCAGTGCACCTCAGCCACGATGATATAAAAAACAAAGAAGAAGAGGGAACAGACAATTTATATTCCGTTGGATGCAATAGTAAGACGAAAACGATGGGGTAGGGCTTATTTTTCGGCCGCATACACAAAGCATGCTCTATCCATTCATCATCTTTGTTTTCTTCCAGCATCAAATACAAAATAGACATACTACCTCTTTTGTTTCCGAAGAGGGATGTATGTACTACCCAAAATGTGTTTGATCACAATCTAAAAGCATCTCCAACTATTCCGGAGTGTGGATTTTCATTTTGCGATTATCCACACTCCGAACACCTCCCTTACGGTTAATGTTGAGCAAGTGACAATAAGTAAACCTCTCTTACGGTCGACTTGATATAAGAGTTATCGACGACAGAAAAGTAATAAAGATAATAACGGAAAAAAAAAAAACTAATTACCACTAAGTAGAATAGAATACAAAATATAAATCAAGACTTTTAGAGATATAAATGTAATTGCATAAAACAATTGTACTTTGACTCTTTCGATAGCCATATGTTATAAAAGGCTAATGCTTATTATATAATCAATATTGTCGAATAATGATTAAAAGCCATCACAATCTGAATATCATTTATAACTGCTTACATCAATATCTAAAAATCTAATTTGTCTGCGATCATTTGTGCTTTGTTTGTGTATTTCCCTTTCTATCATGTTACACCTTGTTGTTCCGGTGTTGCACTGACTTTCTTTTGTTATTCATACTCTGCTCTTTTTGATTTGCACCTCTGATGTGAAACTGAACTTGATATTTTGTAGCAGCTTGCTTAATGTCTCTTGTCTGGTTGCACCAATCTTTGAGTACCTTGCAATCTCTTGAAACTTGTGTACATGTGCATGGATATATTTTTCTATTTTGTTACAGCAAACCAGCTACTAATTCTGTTGAGGTTGATCAAGGTCAGGAAACCACATATGTGTGTCGAGGTTGGTCTTGATTAGCAGACCATTGTAGCAGTGTTGAGGCTGGTTTGCAAGCACTTAAACAAGTCGTCCAGACTCAAATATATATACCCGACCCTATTTGAAAATGATAAGAAAAACCCAAAACCGAGGCAAATACAAATCTAAAAATAGATGTATATTTGCGTACACTTAAATCTATTTCTGTTCCAGTCTACTGTGTGAAATTATGTGATTGGACTAGATGTTGGAGCATATAAAGATTCAGTGATTGTCGGTGTGTATGTATATTTGTATGAAAGTGTATATGTATTGAGTGTACTGAGTGATCAGTCTGTAGTGAGGAGTGTATGTATGTGATTGACTCTATAATATAATAGTGAGTTGTTGTACAATCGTGGGGTTAGAAAGTTGTATTATTTCAAATATTGAAATAAAATATTTAATTAAATAAAATAATTGTTTGAGTATCAAATTATGTGCAATAACATTTTATTCAATATAAATATTTATTTCTATATGAGATGTAATGTGTATCATCACTACAAGAAAAACTGGAAATAATAGTAGATTTTTAGCAGCGAAAAATTCCATCGCAATTAGCAACGGATTTTAATGGAATCCGTAAGGGTATCTTCTAGATTTTTTTTATTTTATCTTGTTTTAAAATATTGCTGTCGAATTCTAATTTCCATCGCCAAATCATAGCAAATTGCAATGGTTTAACGTCATCATATTTTCATTGCTGAATTCCCTTACAATTTGAGGCAATTTACCATCATGTTTGTTTTTGAATCTATTTTGCAGTAGGTTTTCAAGGGATTTGCAAGGGACTGGCATGTGTATCTTAAAATGTTTTACTTTTATGTTTTTAATAAGTAACTAATAAGTGAAATTAAATTTTAAATAATTGATGTGAATAATAATATACTAATAACAAAAAACAAATAATTACTACTAATAGTGAATAAAGTTCAATAGTAAGTATTGATTAATAATTACTAAATCATTAAAATATAATAACAATTAATAATATAGATTAATAAGTAATTTTTAATAATCAATGATTAATAAGTAATTTTCAATAATTAAGAAGTAAAATTTATTATCTAGTATCTAAAATTTAACAATTATAATTGATAATTATGTTTAATATGTATTAATTCAAAAAATCAGAACTTTCCTATTTTCTAAAATAAATATAAAGTTTAAATGTAAACTTTTGAAGTTTTTGCAATCTTAAAATAAATATAAAATTTTATAAAATGTTCAAAATTTAAAAATAAGAAATTTTATAAATATTAAAGAATTCCAAAATTTAAAGAATACAAATTTTAAACAATCAATGTTAATAACAATATACTAATAACAAAAAATAAATTATTATTATTAATTGTAAATAAAATTCAATAGTTAGTATTGATTAATTAATAATTACTAAATAATTAAGAGGCAATAATAATTAATAATATAGATTAATAAGTAACCTTTAATAATCAAAGATTAATAAGTAATTTTTAATAGTGTGCACATAATTAATGATCAATAATTAATGTTTATTTGTAAATTATGGTTGCCCGTTGTAATGAATGTTATTAATCATTTATAATTTACATAGCAAATGATTATTCGTAAATTATTCATAATTAATAATAATGAATAATCACTAATAACTTATGATAATTATTTTGTTAGTTCCCTCTTTTGTTCAAGTGTAACAACATCTAAAACATATAGAATATAAATATAAGTTAAAGATTAACTATATTTACTATTTATGGTAAAAAAATTAAATATAATTATCATTTATTAAAATATTATAGTAACAAATAATTTAAAGTTAATAAAAATATTAAAATACAGTTAAATAATTTATAAATGATAATTAATAATTTATATTTGAAAACCTAGAAGGGTTAGTTATCCATAATTTATAATAAATGATTACAAATAAATAATTTATAATTCATAATTATTATTTATAATTAGTAACTAAAGTTAATGTTTTATTATGGTTAATTTTAAATAGTTAGTAATTATTAATTAATTATGATCCGGGACGGCATCAAATTCCTCAAATTTTCTTATGATCCGGGGATTTTTGCGCCATAGACATGCGATGCATGTTCTCTTTGTATATATGTGTTGATTTTGTTCCTTTAGTTTAGTAGTTGATATGCTTGTGCTCCCTGTTTTCTTTTTGTTTTGGTTCTATCTTTGTTACTATGTAATCATCTTAGCATATTAATAAAAGTGGTATGGGTCTACTCAACCCCGTCGGCTCTACCAAAAAATATATTTAAATAGTTAGTAAATTACATAAAATAATTTATACTAAATCTTGTTCGGTGCAAGTTCAAACTTTTGACTTGCATTTATGCGGATAGTGCCAAAATATTTGGCTCTAAGAAGCGAAACAGTTTCACCTTATGCAAAAACGCAGCCGACACAAACCCAAGCCTCCACAGTCTTCACGAAGCTTAAAAATACGCAAAAAATGGCGGACGAAGCTTCAAAAAGAAAAGAAAACACAAAAAACTTAGTTTTATAACAATGGAAATGCTCAAGAAATCCTGGAAATGGCGTCTAGATCTCCGCCTTCTCTCTTCTTTTTCTCTCGCTCGCACTTCTTTTTCTTCCATTCGATATTCTTCTCCACTCCTTTCGATCTAGCTTACGTTGTGCCTGGAGACACACAGAAACCGCTCCTCTCAACCTCGCTCTCAATCTTAGATCCTCTTTCGTTTTTGGGTTTTATAGCTCCGTCCTACCGTTCTGATGATCAGCTTTTGCTTGAATCTTGCGCGGAGCCTTTGATTATTTTGTTTTCTGCCTCGCCGTTCATCCTTTCTGTGTTTCCTCAAATCAAGGTTGCCTTCCAGTTGAATGAGGTTCGATTTTGGGAGTATTTGGCTCTTTAGAAGTTGGTGAGTTTGTTGGTTTCTGTGAAATTCGAAGCAAACTGGTTTGCGTCTCCGATAGTTGGAACCATTAGCTTGAATTCGTTTTTTAATTTTTATTTCTCTGTTTGTTCAGAGCTTCGAAGATTAGGTTGTTCTGTCTTTTGTGGGAGTTTCCCCCACTACAATTATCATTGTCCACGGCGAAAGCCTTGTGTCCACAGCGAAATCCTTGTGTTTCGGTGGTTATGATGTTTAACTCGGTTGGTATTGTTTCCCCTTCTCCGGTCCCTGATTTTCTTCATATAAGTTGTTTAAAGTGAACAGTTATTAGGTTGTATGATGCAATCCTTGTCAGTTTGATGGAGTTGTTACCTGGCTAGTGATCTTCGATGGTTCTACCTGGTTGTGATGTAACTTAATTGGTACACTTAGCCTACCGAGTTTGGTCTTTTTATTCTTTTGTAGGCTTATTGTTTTGTCAGAATTGGAGGTAAAGCTCATGGAAGTGATGTGCCTTGACAACGCCGAGCTCTTATACAAGTTCTATATAGTAAATACACAGACTTGGAATATTTTTCTAGTTAATGAGTCATTATTCTTTCTGTTAAATATTTCCTTTAATTTGTTGTGTAAATGTTTCATTGTAGGTGATGCAGCTGCCTGTGCTTTTAAGATTAAAGAAGATGAAGGTTTCATATAACAATGTAACATGCAAATACTATAACCATTTTTTAACATCAAATGTTCATATAATTTCAGTTTTAACCAATTATTATTATTTAAAAAGGTAACAATACAAGTTGTATGTTGGTTTGTGCCATTTTCATATAATGTCGGTGGCCCTGCTTACAAAAAAAATGACATTGTTTGTATGATTTGTATTACCGAACCTTAATTGCATAATTTTGCTTGTATAATTTTTTTTATTTCTTTAATTCCTTTCAAGTTCATGTATTGTTTTCTTTTTTTGTTTCATATTTTTTATCATCCAGTTGATTTCAGAAAACTATCAAATTTCTACTCAGTGAGAGTTGAAAAAAAAATTGAGTGATGGGAAATGTTTTCGTTTTTATAAGGAATTTCGAAAGTTAGATAAGTTTTTTAGAATTTTCCACATCCTATTGATATTAATATACATAATCGCTTAGTTTCTACTGACATGGACTTGAATAGAATATTGTAATAGTTCTGTTAATATATTGATTAGGTACTGCAAATCCATTAATAGATAAACTAGTGAACTGCAGATATCATTCATATATTTACTGAAGTAACTGAACCAATTATGGTATTTACAACACTATTAATTTAGCTGTGTAAATTTACTGTTAATTTAGCTTCAGTTGACATAGTATTGCTTATCTATAGGTGATGTAGAGCAAATACTTCAAGAACTTGGGACCGAAAAAGCTAGACAGACAGCTTTACATGTTGGAGGTACGAAAGCACAAAATGAAAGAGCTATTGTATTTGCTGTTCTTTTAGAACAAGATCTCGAGTCAAAAAGCAACTTCTTTGGATGGTAATAAAGCAGTATCTTGTAATTTTAGGTGTAATGTTAGGTGGTTATCGATCAAGCTGCTTTTGATTAAATGCATATTACTAGTGTATGCTTGGACGTATTAAAAAGTTCAAGACATACGCAGTTGTTAAAGTTAAATGTACCAAACGAAGAAATCATAAATGCAAATTTATCTTTGTATTTTTGGATATGCTATTTATTTCATTGTTCATAGTTGATTGATATTAGTTCAATAAATATACATGTATGTATTTATGTGTGTGTACGTATGTATGTGTGTGTGTGTGTATATATATATGTATGTATATGAATGTGTGTGTGTATATGTATATATACATAATATTTGCAGATTAAAAGAGGAACAACGACTTTACTAACAGATGATGCTAGTTCAAATATTAACATAAATTAAAATCTGTCGCTAATCCCTTAGCAATTAGTAAGGGTTTACAAACATCTTTTATAAATAATAATTTATTATAAATTACTTATGCGTCGGTAGATAGTTGGTAAATAAATTAAAATTAAATTAATAAATAAAATTATATTTTTGTTATATAATAGTATAATGACGGAAAGCTTTCAGAAAGACTCACGCTAAATTCCGTCACTAAAATTTGACACAATTACCATCATGGTTTTTACCGACAGCAATGTTATGCAGAAAATCGGTCGCTAAGACCAATATAGCGACAGATTGAAAACGGATTTTGTCGCTGCTATTTGCGGTTTTCTTGTAGTGCATCAAACAAAAATCATATTGTTATATTCAACGGTCACAATCGTGCATAATAGTTGTAATATCTTTTACTACAACGGTGCATAACAGTCGTAAAAGATTAGTATATTACAACTTCTTAATATACAATGGTGTAATCACTGTTGTAAAAAGTCATTTACAATTGTATTACATCGTTGTAATATGGTTATTTTGTTGTATTGAGCGATTCGATGCTTAAAAAATCAAAAATAAAGGAGCGAGGAGGTGGTTTTCGGGTTTGGAGTGGAAATGGGGGAGAGGGGTTTTAAATCCAACCGTCAGCATCGGACACCAACGGGTGGATTTCCACCCATTGGTTGGCCAGTTTGTTCACGATAATGCCTCCTTAAACTTAGGTGAAGTAGCAAGATTAAAAGACATTAAAGATAAGTGTTGGTACCTATATTAAGATACAACTCATCATGTAACCAATAACTTGCAAAATATAAACCTTGTCAACAAAGAATATAAAGCTGATCAATCTATCTGCATGAGAAATGCCACTAATATTAACAGTGCACATGTTGTTACTATTAACGTTATTGGTCAGATAATGCTATACCTAAATAATTTGGTGAGAGCATATAAAATAAGAATCTTACCAGCATGTCACAATTTGCACAAGGTAATGATGTATTTTTGAATTTTATCCAAGATATTGTTTAGTTAAAGTTATTCAGACTAAACCATTCTACTGTAGAGTGAAACACATAAGAGTTTGTATAAATTCAGCCTACCTAAAGATAATCATCTCAATAACTCAAGAAAAGGTGCGGCTAAGCCAAATCCGACTCACCAGAAATCATTAAAAATACATTTGATATTTGGTATTATAAGTTAGGTGAACCTAGTGTTAAAGTTGTAAAGAAACTACTGGATGATAATAAAATTAAAGGTAATATACTTTCCTAATATGTTTACACTTACTTTAAATAGGAAAAGTCACAAGTTAACGTCTGAAGAATCACAATTTGAATATGACAAGTCATTGCAACTTGTTAAAACATACTTTTGGGTACCAATACCCCTCAATTTAGATTACGAATTCAAATATTATATTTCTTTTATAGATGCAATTCTAGGTTTAAATGGATTTTCTTCGTAAAATCAAAGCCTGAGGCACATAATGTTGTTATTCGTTTAATAAAGCAAGTAAAAAGAAGAAAAATCAGCAAGTGAAGATAATTCAAGAAGACATAAAGCACTCAAAGGATTGCTTCAAGGTAAAGGAATTATTCATGGAATGTTGTAAACTTAAAGGATAAGAAGCCACAAGAGAGAAGAAAGAGAATCAGTTGTAATGAACCGATTTTTTGACCTTCAAGGTCGACACTAATACATCCATGGTATTAACATGTCGAACATCCAAGTGTCGGAAAACCAAATCATTATGGGTTAAAGAAAAATAAGATAGAATAGAATCTCACAATCGCAGCAGGTAACATACAATATATAATAAGTTTTTACAAATGGAAAGAACTTTTATTTAATATACATATTCAATCATCAGAGTAGACACCATATACTAACCAAGACAATTTTAACAACATGTTTGAACTACTTATACAGCACAAGAACACATTAGCATAGCGGAAATAAAAATCTACGAAAATACCTCCTGGATTCCATCTCCTCTTCTAAGCTCCAAATGCATATGTGAAAACCTGAATTACTAGGCTACTCATAAAAATTTGAGCACCCAAGAGTTTTAGTAAATGAAATTAAAACTGCGGGTCAGACATGGGATTGGTGTGAGAAAACTCAAGCAACATGATTATTATATTTAAAAACCATTTGGAAACAAATGGTATCTCGTAAGACCACACCGCACACAAACACGAACGAGTTTTTACCTTACGATAACCAAAACACTTTATAGAAAATCCAATGATATTATAATAAAGTATAGAAATTCACTAATAAAATATGAAAGTAGCTTAAATACTTGCATCTCACATTTCAACATATTTGGGTACAACTAAGTCCGTACAACAATTATTGTAGTTTGGATTCCATACAATGACTGGGCACTGGCGTACCACCCGACATAGTACCTATCTAAGCGTACCGAGAGCCTCGTGTGGACTCCTTACCAATCAGGACCGACCAACCACTCTCTGAATTGTACCGAATATTTCACCCCCTTGGTTGTGATCAGCAACCAACCACATCATACAATAATCAAAGGGTCATCCATTCTAGATTGGATAGTGATAATACCTTACTTGGGTGCTACCCATTTATTCCCGAAGCATATCCCATGCTTTAGTCATCACCAGTTGATGAGGCTAAAGGCTACGTTTTTACCTTTCATACATGACATATACCCATCTTTGGATGCTACATCGCCACTCCATCGATCACTAATTAACGTCTAAAAAATACAAGCTCCAAGCTCATACATCTTAGGGAAGGTGATAGGAGAAGTTGCCTCCTCCACCACCAAACAGATGTGAGTTTATAAAAATCAATGTTCGTAATCTATGAAATGCAATGTCAGAAACATATCCATACAAATTGTCCAAAAACAAGATAAGCAAAGGTATTACCTCTACTACATCTATAAGACTAGTAATAAGTAACCTTTGCACTTTAAATTTGTATTAATCTCTTCATCATCTTCAAATTCTTCCACATTCACTACTCAGTTGGATCGAAGTGGTTTTCATATACTTGATCCGATCCCGGTCTCTTTGAAACAACTATCGATAGTTTTCGGTAAACTCAACCCCAGTTCTTCTGAAAATAAATAGACAAGGATAACTACGGAATTCACCTCCTAATCGTTAATAAACGGATTTCACTATCACTCATTGTTAGAGAATTAAACAAAGTTTATACACATAATGAATCATAAACAGGGATGACTGTGCCATATAATTCTAGTATTTAAGTAAGATTTTGGTCCAGATTTGATAGTTAATTATTTAACTATCAAACAAAACACACGTACACAAAACAATCAATGGTTTATTTTCCATACTAATCACTAAGCCTCTTTTAATTAATCTTTTATTAGTCAGATTTCAAAATTCTTATGATCAAAACATTCACATACTTAACCCTCCGATATTCGTACGTACATTAGACCAATTGAGATTGTTTCTCAAATCTAATTTACCATTAGTGTGTTGCTGTAACACCCCAAATTTTAATTAATTAAATTATCAAAATAATAACATGAGCAATGTGCGTTTGAAGTTAAAAAACAAACGCATGTAACAAAATGAGCAATAAATAAAAAGTTACCATTATGCAGGCATAATGTTACGTTAAAGTTTAAAAACAAAAAACTAATTAATAGTAACATGCATGTAAGCGTGTGTAAATAAGTATATTTATTTCATATAAGTTTATAAGCACATAAGTTCCAAAAGTAACATGCATTTGAATTTAAAAGTTATTGTGCATCATTAATGACATTAATATAAACATAAATGAAAATAACGTCAAAGCTGGAAGTAGATAATTAATTCTAGGATGTTGACATGCATGTGAACGCACATGTATATAAAAATATGTATAGCCATAAACATCAGAGGCGGCGCGTGTTTGAATTTGGAAATAAACGTGCACCACATATTGAATTAAATTATAGGGAATATAATGATGTTAAGTAATCTTCTAATTTAAAATGAGTGTGCACGCATTAATCCCACAAATGGTACACGTTTAAAGTTAAAATTAGACGTGATTTAAAAGTAGGAGAAAATTAATGCATAGGTAATAAATTTGTAAATAAATATAACGTTAAAAATAATATTTGAAATCTTTTGTAAATAAATCTCAAAGTATACATGCATATTAATTACGTGTTTGAATTAGAACGCATGAAAAAACTGGGAAAGAAAATAATAAAAATATAGAAACATTCAAAAGAGATCCAGAAATAAAAATGTAATCAATCAAAATTGGCAACAAATAAATCACGCATGAAACGAATGGGGACCTAGTGATTCAAAATCGCATGGGTCAATCCATGCATTGGCTGGTCGATCAACATACGGACTGGGTTGACCCAGGCATATGTCGACCCAGGTCGGCCTAGAGCGCTGTTACTTTTATATTTTTAAAATATGAATTTTGGACTGCGTTTGATTTGAATGGAGGGATTTATATTAATATAAGTCCAATGGACGTGGATTGTCTAGACATCTATAAATAAACCGACAGGGCCTAGCTCTTGAACTCATATTTTTTGAGAGGGCGTTGGTACTCTACCACTCATTTTCTCCTCCAACATCTTCAAAAACAAAATAGATTAGATTTTTGTTAGTTGATTTGAGATTTGGAGGCAAAAGCAATGGATTCAAGATTTAGATATCCAGATTTCCTATCCAAATAAATAATACGCCTACATACGAATTAGATTAACAATCTGGAGCGAAAATTGTAAGCTAAGTGGATTTAAATTATATTTTCTTATAATAATATATGGTATCATTTGATTCCTATAAAATTTATAATAAGTTTTTTTCTTCCTCTTTTCTCCCTTTCTACATCGGAATTTGCATTTTAATGTTGAATTTTGGGTATGCGCAAAATATGTACAAATCTGCATGATTGGCATTTGTATAAGAATGAATTGTACGCCTAATTTTGTTCAAATGAATATAATTACTTTTGTTTGCACACGTTGGAAAATGTAATTCAATTGGAATTATGAATAAATGAGGATTTGATAATTTAGGGTCAAATGGACTTATATACCAAAACGTACAAAAAAGGAACATGGGTTAAAATAAAAAATGTAAGTAGGAATTCAAGCATATCTATAAAATGAAAGGTTGGGAATAACCTATATCGATTAGTTAAGAAAAGAGAAATATTGTAACGACCCGTATTCTACACATCATAGGATTGTAGAATATTTATTTCTTTCCCGTGTGAAGTCGTATGGTCATGTAACTTTGGGAAATATCCATGAGAGTCATTTCCCATGTTCATGATTTTTGTTGATTTTTGAATGACCATTTTGCCCCTAGTCGGTACTGTTTTGGCCATAACTTTCGATTGGAAAGGAATTTTGACCTGAAACCACTTCCATTTGATTCGTTTGATGGTTTCTCTTTCCGTAGAGTGGTCATAATAGTCAAACGGACTTACCGTTTGGGAGATATGGCTGAAACAAGGTTTGGAGGGTGAAAAACTGCTTAACCGGGCCAAATTGGGTGATTAGTGAGTAGGCCCATAACCCATTTCGGGATTAGGGTTATGGGAGGGCTGAAATGAGATGGAGAATCATTCCATTTCAGTTTTCTAACCTCCACTTATCACCAAGGATCCCTAAAAATGGCCTCCAACCTCTAAATCACCTCCAAATCATCTTTTGGTCAAGGATTTGGCTTAGCAACCCCTAATCAAGGAAGATCTTCACCAAAGCAACTAAGGAGCTGCTGTTTGGTATTGAGATTCACATCAAATCAGAGATTTATTTCAGATCTTAGTATATTTTGTGGCTAAGGTGAGTGATTTGCATAGTTTTGCACTAATTATGGTTAATTAGGGTTGATTAGTGTTAATTAGCGAATTTAAACATGATAAAATTCTGGAAAAATGTTTATAAAATTCGGAATGATATTTTAGACCTCTGTTAGAAATTTGGTTCCATTTGGTTAAGTTTTGCTAATCATATCATTGGTTTCACCTAAACATGCTTAAGGGGAAAATATGGGATTTTGGGTATGTTTGATCCATTTCTACTTATCATATTGATGTTTTGATGGTTGTGGTTGATTTTGTATGTTGCTATGACTGTATGAAATGCTTTGTGACTGATTAGAATAGTTGGAATGGTCGAAAACGCCGTCGAGAGGCGTAAACAACTCGCTGGAACAGCTGCAGGAAGTATGTAGGGATCGGATCGGATCGCATGTCATGTCCACGATCCGCACTCGCGCTTCGCACCCCAGATGATCACGATCCGATATGAGGAGTCGTTATGCGATCCGCCTCGTCCTTCCACGAATCGACCAGCCTCACGAACTGATGGGAAGTCACGACCCGATCCATGTAGCACGATCTGACCCGTTGGAACGCGATCCGCAGGGAGTTCACGATCCGACCAGAATGGGGAGACCCGATCCGATGGAGACTGGATTCACGAGACCATGGAGGAGGGCGATCTGATCACCTGGAGGACCACGACCCGATCCGATGCAGGAGGCGCGACCCGATCCGAATGCCTAAGGCTGATCCGATCTGATTCGATGGTGATGACCAATAACCCGAGATGCAAAGGTAGTCCATATGGGAGTTAGAGCTCAGGATCCCGGAACCAGTTGGGAACCAATGAGTTCACTTCATGGTTGGACTTTGCTGCGGGACGTGTGCTAAGGAGTTGTCGACGTTCATAACTTCAATTCACCACTAAGAATGATGGGCTACTTATCAGTGCAGTAGGGTCATTATGACCTGAGGGGCAAAGTGATGGTAGCAAGACTACATTATCAGTGCAGTAGGGTCATTATGACCTGAGGGACAAGGTGATGCGTAGTAAGACTATGAGCCAGCGCAGATGGGGTGAATAACTCCATGGGGCAAGTGGACATAGTAAGGATTAGTAAGACTATGAGCCAGCGCAGATGGGGTGAATAACTCCATGGGGCAAGTGGACATAGTAAGGATTAGTAAGACTATGAGCCAGCGCAGATGGGGTGAATGACTCCATGGGGCAAAGTGGACATAGCAAATTATTAATGGCTACGTTATCAGTGCAATGAAGCCATTTATGACTTCATGGGGCTAAGTGATCGTAGCAAGGTATGTTGGGTGATCGAAGTGGTGAATATCGTATGCTTTACGCACTGAGTGAGAGATGTGAGGATGGATGCTATGCTTGATTGTTTGCTATCATTATGACATGCACACCTCCCCCACCTCCGTATCTTTATATTGATTGATATGATACCTTGGAGTGTTGTACAGTATGTAATGCTAACTCTTTGGTTGCAGGTCCAGGTTCAGGTATGTTTTAGTCTACCTGTTAATGTTCTCTTTAGATGCTTATCGCTCATACCAGGCTTTATGTCTGACCCAAAGTTTTATGTCTCCTCTTATTACTCTGGGTGCTCACACGAGCAGACTAGAGACAGGTTAGCTGGTGATGCGCGAGTAGCTGATTCGGAGACGGGCAGGAGGCTTCCACGTATGATATATATATACACATTCTCCCTGTGTCGTTGGTGGTCACTACTTGGGCATTAGTAGTGTACCTCATTTACCTTACTTTTGCTTTGAGACAGTTTGAAAGTTGTAATAAGCTGTATTTTGGATTTCCGCTGCTATGATGTTTAGTTCTGATTTTCAGCTTATGCACTGTCTCTCCTGTTTTATGTCAAGTATGTTATTATTATATTTTGTTCTATGCGCTGTGAGACATTCTACAGGTTCTTTGTATGTTCATTTCCTTCTTCCTTTTCCTTCTAGCGACCCGTTCCGTGCTAACTGGACATGTGTACAGCGCACCTTTGGAGTAAATGTCGGTTGGTGCGGGGCGGACCGTCACACTTGGTATCAGAGCTCTAGGTTGCGTAGTTAACCTAGGGAAAGACACTAGGGAGAGTTAGTACGTATATGAGAGCGCGTATTTGTGATTGCTTTGGTTTTCAAAAGCTATGTATATATATACTATTAGTGGTATAAGAATGAAGTTGCACTGCACTAGTACCACTATGGGGTCGTTAATCGTTTCCCTTTTACAGATTGACGATGAGCCGACGTGTTAGAGGTACCGGTAGAGGGGCCAATAATGGGAATGCCGCTGACATGAGGGCGATGTTTACCAACCTCATGAGAGACATGCTTAGAGAAGTGCAAGGGGCAGTTCCCAATCCCGGAGTTGGTGTTGGCCCAGTAGTGCAGGCGCCTAGGGTCGATTTCGCCAAGTTGTGCAAAGATTACACTAATCTTGGTGGGAAGCCGTTCCATGGAACGGAGTCGGCCACAGATGTTCAAGATTGGATGGATAGCTGTGATCGTATCTTTGATGACTTGGGTCTTGAGGATGCGATGAAGAGAAGGCTAGCGTCTCGCCAGCTGCAATGGCGAGCGATGAATTGGTGGAATGCCATTAGAACAACTACTCCAGAGGACCAGGTTACTTGGGTTCAGTTCAAGGCTCGCTTTAGCGAGAAGTTCATTCCAGCTGCCCAGAAGTCAGTATTGTTCAAGAGGTTTTTGGAACTCAAGCAGAATGGGAGGGCAGTTTCTGATATTGCTGAGTTCGACACTTTGTCGAAGTATGGACTGTCTCTTATTGATACTCCTAAGAAGAAGAATGAGAAGTTCATTACTGGTTTGGATGGGTACTTGGGGGAAAGGCTTATCAACCACATCGATGAGACTTTTGAATCGATCGTGGGGAAGGCTTTGAGATCAGAGAGCCTTTACCCTAAGTCAAGGACTGAGGCTGCATCTGCAGAAGGGCCAAAGCCGCAAGCAGACAGTGGAGGCAAGAATAACTCTCAGAATAAGAGGAAGCAGGACCAATCAAAAGGTGGCCAGAAAAAGAGCAAGAAGGATGTTGAGTGCTTCAGCTGTGGAAAGAAGGGCCATTATGCTAAAGAATGTCGGGCCAAGTCAGCGGAAAGGAAGTGCTACAACTGTGGTCAAGTGGGACATCAGAAGGACAAGTGTCCGCAACCTCTTAAGGAGAAGCAGATTGTGAAATCATATGCTCTTGATGCTATTCCTTCTTCGTCGAATGCCCCAACTGCGGCGGAGAAATGGAAGAATGTTGTTATTCAAGGTATGCTTTCTATTTATGATGTACCAATTCGAGTTTTGTTTGATACTGGGGCTTCCCGTTCCTTCATATCTAGTGACCTGGTAGATAGGTTGGGACTGGAACCCGAGATAGTCGATAGACCATTGGTTGTGACGAACCCGATTGGTGGTTCGACTAGCCTTAGTATGATTTGCAGGAATTTGGTCTTATCGAGTCATGGATGTATGTTTGTATGTGATTGCTTTGTTTTGGGCTTTACTGGGTATAGCATTATATTGGGAGTCGATTGGCTCTAAAGATACGGGGTGGTGGTAGACTGTGAGGGCTTTTTGGTGACAGTGAGGGCGGATGATGGGCGGAGGGTAGTGTTTGGTAGTTTACCTAGTGATGGGGTTATGGCTAGTTTTGTAAATTCCCTCGACATCCCGCAGGATGAGTTGTCAGATGTGCCCGTGGTTGGCCAGTATCCGGACGTCTTCGAGGAGGTGACCGGGCTTCCACCACACCGAGAGATTGAGTTCCGTATTGATTTAGTGAAAGATGCCAGACCTATAGTGATGCCACTTCGTCGTATGGCACCAAAGGAGCAGCGAGAGCTCGGGGTGCAAGTCAGCAATCTTTTGAAGAAGGGATTGATTAGAAGGAGTGTCTCCGAGTGGGGAGCACCAGTTGTGTTTGCCACTAAGGCAGATGGTTCCCTTCGTTTGTGTGTGGACTATCGTGAGTTGAATAAGGTGACGAGGAAGAATAAGTATCCTCTACCGCGGATAGATGATTTGTTTGATCAGCTGGAAGGAGCAAGAGTGTTCTCCCAGTTGGACCTCACGACAGGATTTCATCAGCTTCGAGTAGCGGATGAGAGTGTTCCGAAAACGGCATTTAGGACGTCGTCTGGATTTTATGAGTGGTTGGTCATGCCGTTTGGGTTGACCAATGCACCAGCCTATTTTGTGGATCTTATGAATCGAGTATTCAGAGATCAGTTGAATAAGTTTGTTCTTGTGTTCGTGGATGATATCCTTGTTTACTCAAGGACAGAGGAGGAACACAAGGGACACTTGAGGATAGTGATGGAGGTGTTGAGGAAACACCAATTGAAAGCGAAATTCTCTAAATGTCATTTTTGGAGAAGGGAAGTAAGATCCTTGGGTCATGTTGTTTCAGAGTGTGGTATTGCCGTGGACCCTGCGAAGGTGGCTACGGTACAGGATTGGCCTACGCCCAAGAATGCTACAGATGTAAGAAGTTTCTTGGGATTAGCCGGATATTACCGTAAGTTTATCCAAGACTTCTCCAAGATAGCAGCACCGTTGACTCAGTTGACTAAGAAGAATCAGTCCTTCGTCTGGGACGGAGTGTGTGAGGATGCCTTCAAAAGTTTAAAGGAGAGGTTGACGCGTGCGCCAGTGTTAGTCATTCCTAAGGGGAATGAGGAGATGACGGTATACACGGATGCTTGTGGTACCGGACTGGGTGCAGTATTGATGCAAGGAGGTAGGGTTGTAGCTTATGCTAGTCGTCAGCTAAAGCCGCATGAGAAGAAGTATCCTACCCATGATTTGGAATTGGCAGCGATTGTATTTGCGCTGAAGATGTAGAGACACTATCTCTTGGGAGAAAGATTTGAGTTGTTTACCGATCATAAATCGTTAAAGTATCTCTTCTCTCAGAAAGATCTGAATCTCCGTCAGCAGAGATGGTTAGAGTTCTTGGCTTCGTATGATTTTGATATCGCGTATACACCTGGGAAAGGTAATGCAGTAGCCGATGCCTTGAGTAGGAGACATGCCAGCTTAGGGGCAATGTTTCTTGAATGGAAGCAACTGGAGTTTATCGCGGGATTTGATTTCAGACCAAGGTGCGAATTGGATCCAGTTATGCTAGCTAGTTTGGCGATCAGACCCACTTTGATAGAGCGGATTGGTTCTAGCCAGCGGGACGATCCTAATTTATTAGAAATCATCTCCAAGTTAGAGATGAGTATCGATGAGGAGATGAATGTGTATGGGCTTGATCGAGATGGATGGCTTCGGAAGAATGGAAGACTAGTTGTGCCCAACGTAAATGGTTTGAGAGATGAAGTGCTTAGAGAATGTCATCACTCAAAACTGACTATACATCCCGGTGGTAATAAGATGTATCGAGACATGAGACAGACTTACTACTGGGAAGGGATGAAAAGAGACGTTGGGAAGTTTATATCCAAATGCATGAATTGCCAGCTAGTTAAAGCCGAGCAAAAGAAGCCTAGTGGGTTGTTGCAACCATTAGAAATTCCCGAATGGAAATGGGAGCAAGTCTCGATGGATTTCATCGATGGTTTACCAAGGACTAAATTGGGATATGATAGCATTTGGGTAATTGTGGATCGATTGACTAAGAGCACAAGGTTTATACCCGTCAAATCGACCAGAACGGCAGCCAAGTTGGCAGAATTGTATATGAAGTGGGTAGTGAGATTTCATGGAGTACCCAAAAGCATTGTGAGTGACCGAGACCCGTTGTTCACTAGTGGGTTTTGGAAGAGCTTACAAGAGGCTCTAGGGTCAGGATTACATCTCAGTACCGCATATCATCCTCAGACCGATGGTCAGACGGAAAGGGTGAATCGTATATTGGGAGATCTCTTGAGAGCGTGTATATTGGATTTTGGTGGATCATGGGATGACCATTTGCATCTAGTAGAGTTTGCATATAATAATAGCTACCAATCCAGTATCGGTATGGCTCCATATGAAGCTTTGTACGGAAGACCGTGCAACTCACCATCATGTTGGATAGAGACTGGCGAGAAGTTTGTGCTTGGACCAGATGTGGTGAGAGAAACTTCAGATAAGATTAAGATCATTCAGCAACGAATGAAAGCTGCCTAAGATAGGCAGAAGAGTTATGCTGATAAGAGGAGAAGAGATTTGAAATTCTCCGTTGGTGACTTGGTGTTTGTTAAGATCTCTCCGTTAAAGAGCGTGATACGATTTGGCAGGAGAGGCAAGTTGGCACCAAGATTTGTTGGCCCGTTCCCCGTTCTTGAATTAGTCGGGAATTTGGCGTATAGAGTTGGCTTACCAGAGAAAATGGTGGGAGTTCACGATGTATTTCATGTTTCCCAACTAAGGAAGTTCGTTCACGACTCAGATGTGACTATTTCACCTGATCAGTTAGAGGACTTCGAAGTAGAACCCGAGGCGGGTGGGAACCGCAAGCCGATTCGTATTGTGGGGCACGATACAAAGCAACTTCGAAGGAAGTCGGTGAAGCTAGTCAAGGTTCAGTGGGGCGAGGACGAGAATGATTGTACTTGGGAGACAGAAGAAAGCATTAGGAAGGCATATCCAGAACTCTTTGTCTGGTAAGATTTACTTTACGATTTAGTTTTCCGCATGCTAGGGTAGACTTGTTTTGCTTGCTTTGCATGTTGATTATTGTTTTTATGATTGATAGGCATGCGGGACCTTTGTGTGTGTTTGGATTAGGGAATTTCAGGGGCGAAATTTCTTAAGGGGGGAAGAGTGTAACGACCCGTATTCTACACATCATAGGATTGTAGAATATTTATTTCTTTCCTGTGTGAAGTCGTATGGTCATGTAACTTTGGGAAATATCTATGAGAGTCATTTCCCATGTTCATGATTTTTGTTGATTTTTGAATGACCATTTTGCCCCTAGTCGGTACTGTTTTGGCCATAACTTTCGATTGGAAAGGAATTATGACCTGAAATCACTTCCATTTGATTCGTTTGATGGTTTCTCTTTCCGTAGAGTGGTCATAATAGTCAAACGGACTTACCGTTTGGGAGATATGGCTGAAACAAGGTTTGGAGGGTGAAAAACTGCTTAACCGGGCCAAATTGGGTGATTAGTGAGTAGGCCCATAACCCATTTCGGGATTAGGGTTATGGGAGGGCTGAAATGAGATGGAGAATCATTCCATTTCAGTTTTCTAACCTCCACTTATCACCAAGGATCCCTAAAAATGGCCTCCAACCTCTAAATCACCTCCAAATCATCTTTTGGTCAAGGATTTGGCTTAGCAACCCCTAATCAAGGAAGATCTTCACCAAAGCAACTAAGGAGTTGTTGTTTGGTATTGAGATTCACATCAAATCAGAGATTTATTTCAGATCTTAGTATATTTTGTGGCTAAGGTGAGTGATTTGCATAGTTTTGCACTAATTATGGTTAATTAGGGTTGATTAGTGTTAATTAGCGAATTTAAACATGATAAAATTCTGGAAAAATGTTTATAAAATTCGGAATGATATTTTAGACCTCTGTTAGAAATTTGGTTCCATTTGGTTAAGTTTTGCTAATCATATCATTGGTTTCACCTAAACATGCTTAAGGGGAAAATATGGGATTTTGGGTATGTTTGATCCATTTCTACTTATCATATTGATGTTTTGATGGTTGTGGTTGATTTTGTATGTTGCTATGACTGTATGAAATGCTTTGTGACTGATTAGAATAGTTGGAATGGTCGAAAACGCCGTCGAGAGGCGTAAACAACTCGCTGGAACAGCTGCAGGAAGTATGCAGGGATCGGATCGGATCGCATGTCATGTCCACGATCCGCACTCGCGCTTCGCACCCCGATCCGAACCAGATGATCACGATCCGATATGAGGAGTCGTTATGCGATCCGCCTCGTCCTTCCACGAATCGACCAGCCTCACGAACTGATGGGAAGTCACGACCCGATCCATGTAGCACGATCCGACCCGTTGGAACGCGATCCGCAGGGAGTTCACGATCCGACCAGAAGGGGGAGACCCGATCCGTTGGAGACTGGATTCACGACACCATGGAGGAGGGCGATCCGATCACCTGGAGGACCACAACCCGATCCGATGCAGGAGGCGCGACCTGATCCGAATGCCTAAGGCTGATCCGATCCGATTCGATGGTGATGACCAATAACCCGAGATGCAAAGGTAGTCCATATGGGAGTTAGAGCTCAGGATCCCGGAACCAGTTGGGAACCAATGAGTTCACTTCATGGTTGGACTTTGCTGCGGGACGTGTGCTAAGGAGTTGTCGACATTCATAACTTCGATTCACCACTAAGAATGATGGGCTACTTATCAGTGCAGTAGGGTCATTATGACCTGAGGGGCAAAGTGATGGTAGCAAGACTACGTTATCAGTGCAGTAGGGTCATTATGACCTGAGGGGCAAGGTGATGCGTAGTAAGACTATGAGCCAGCGCAGATGGGGTGAATAACTCCATGGGGCAAGTGGACATAGTAAGGATTAGTAAGACTATGAGCCAGCGCAGATGGGGTGAATAACTCCATGGGGCAAGTGGACATAGTAAGGATTAGTAAGACTATGAGCCAGCGCGGATGGGGTGAATGACTCCATGGGGCAAAGTGGACATAGCAAATGATTAGTGGCTACGTTATCAGTGCAATGAAGCCATTTATGACTTCATGGGGCTAAGTGATCATAGCAAGGTATGTTGGGTGATCGAAGTGGTGAATATCGTATGCTTTACGCACTGAGTGAGAGATGTGAGGATGGATGCTATGCTTGATTGTTTGCTATCATTATGACATGCACACCTCCCCCACCTCCGTATCTTTATATTGATTGATATGATACCTTAGAGTGTTGTACAGTATGTAGTGCTAACTCTTTGGTTGCAGGTCCAGGTTCAGGTATGTTTTAGTCTACCTGTTAATGTTCTCTTTAGATGCTTATCGCTCATACCAGGCTTTATGTCTGACCCAGAGTTTTATGTCTCCTCTTATTACTCTGGGTGCTCACACGAGCAGACTAGAGACAGGTTAGCTGGTGATGCGCGAGTAGCTGATTCGGAGACGGGCAGGAGGCTTCCACGTATGATATATATATATACACACATTCTCCCTGTGTCGTTGGTGGTCACTACTTGGGCATTAGTAGTGTACCTCATTTACCTTACTTTTGCTTTGAGACAGTTTGAAAGTTGTAATAAGCTGTATTTTAGATTTCCGCTGCTATGATGTTTAGTTCTGATTTTCAGCTTATGCACTGTCTCTCCTGTTTTATGTCAAGTATGTTATTATTATATTTTGTTCTATGCGCTGTGAGACATTCTACAGGTTCTTTGTATGTTCATTTCCTTCTTCCTTTTTCTTCTGGCGACCCGTTCCGTGCTAACTGGACATGTGTACAGCGCACCTTTGGAGTAAATGTCGGTTGGTGCGGGGCGGGCCGTCACAAATATATTTGCATAACTTGGTAGATAACGAAAATAGGAAACGCTATGGCAAACATGAAAACAAGTAGAGGCAGATATTAGTGCAAAATAGAGAATTAACCGTATTGCACACTAATTTAATAACAAAATATTTTGAAAAAAAATTGTGTCTTGCAATTATAGGTTTCTATTGCAGAGATTACCTAAAACTATGGAAATGAATTTTATACAGTTTTGATAATCAATCAATTGGGAATAAGCCTAATCCTAAAGAATAAATTGAAAAGATGGAAAGAAAACAGGTAACATAGTAGAAAGATGTTATGGAAGGAAAAAGGAATTTGTGAGGTTCATTATCAACCTACAACCGCAACTTTATTTTCATAATAAATATGAAAATTGGGAAATCATGATAAAACAAACATATTGCAAATATCTGAATATGACATGAAATGGTTAAAAGAAAAGTTAAGCCTTAATATGGACATATTGACTTAAAAATGTTAAGTTGCGAGCCTAACATTTTGTATTAAATTTAATGTGAATATACTGACTTATAAATGTTAAGTTACGGGCTTAAAACAAAAATTGTGGGTTGATCTTTAATATAGGCATATTGACTTAAAAGGGTTAAGTTACGAGCCTAAAAACATTAGGCTTTAATATGAACAAATTAATTTAGAAGGTGTAAGTTACGAACCTAAGATTCTATGGTTGCCTTGCGACTAGGCAATGAAACCGATGAACAAATAATATTTAGATTGAATAAATTAATGAATATTGTTAATCAATGGCAAGACGGGTAAGTAAAACACATAATTGTAAATTACATATAGGGTCTAATAAAATAGCCATATGTGTTTGTTTCAATCCGCGAGGATGAAGAGCCCAATGGGACATGTGACACCCCACCTCCGTTAAGATCACTCACAAAGGGAATGCCTTAATTTTGGTGGAGCGTTTATTGTGTATAGAACAGAAAAGTAAACAAGACAGATAAATATATTGGTACTTGAAAAAAAAAAACACTTTTATTGCAGCGGAGAAATAGTTTGGTTACATCACATCAAAAACCAACTACAAAACCAAATACACTTATTATCCATCTTGACAAATAAGTTCTGAGTACATAAAATAAAAGACATAACCCCAACACCAAATAGCCATAAATGAGATAGGCTGAACTTTACTTCAGCGATCCAAGCAACTTCCAAAAAGAGAGAGATAAAGCTGTCCAAATCAAGCTCCACTAGTGCTAGTCCCACCCTGAGCACCTGGGGGGAGGGGGGATGGGAGAAAAGAGGTGGAAGCAAAGGGGGTCAGACATAAAGTCTGGTGAGTGCAATAACTTTAACAATATAATCATTAAGTAACTAGGATAAGGCATAAGCTGGAAAATAAGGAAATGACTGTGAACCAATGGGCATGTCAGAGCAAACAAAGGAATAAGATGAACAAAGACAACGTTAAAGGCGCACCAAATACCCTAAAAGTTGATAATTACTACATTGCACCACACCAAATACCCTAAAAGTTGATCCCGCCTACCAAACTTAATAATGATAATGGTAGTTTCGTGTACCCCTAGCTGCCATCATAGGTGCCGCCTGCCCCTATCTCCACTAGGTGTACCCACTACCCCCATTCGATCGGCTCCCTAACTCGTAGATACCCGTGCTGGCCCCACAGTGGGGTGTATCACTCCCCAAAGTGGCAAACCGATACCACCAAAAATGCACGGCTTATATCTACATGATGCAACAACACATTACCTACCAACCCGGGGCCACACACGCACATGACCCCGTTGGACTTGCGTTTCCACCGCTAACCCGTTTTGACCTCTTACATTCAAACCCAGTACGCGTGTCCCGTCCTCGACTTGGGTCGAGCCCACAAAGATACTTAATGGGTTACTGGTTTGAAAAGGGCCCCCATGTATGACACAAGCTTTCCACCTATGCTTGATTCCCTCTAAGGTTTTCGCCACTTAACCCCATTCTTATTCATGTCTTCTTACATGTTTCAATCTTGGTTAAGTGCATCTAATCGTATTTCTCATGCCACCCAAGGCACCCACTTAACCCCCCATGTCCCACCACATGTTTATCTGGTTAAGTGTTTCTTAGTTCATTAACACGTGTAAAGACCTCCCATATTAGACTGGCATTTGTGGCTGCTGGATTTGTCGGGCGGGTTCGGGCAGTATTACACCACAAACGAGCCTAATCTCTTGTCTTTACAACTATTACGCATTTAATTCATGCCTTTGACCTCTCACATTAGACTGGCATTTGTGGCTGCTGGATTTGTCGGGCGGGTCCGGGTAGTCTTACACCATAAAAGAGTCTAACCTCGTGTCTTAGGTGGTTTATTATTACACATCTTTATTTAACCCCAAATTGTATTAATATCCCTATTCAAATTTGTAAATAAATTACAAATATACTTATGTCCTAATTGTCACCTAAATTATTTCCATAAATACCAATTTTTCCAATTAATGTCTTAAATTAATTATATGCCTTTTTAAGGCCATTTATGCCAACTCTAAATATGTGAATATTCAATATTACCCCAATCGTCCCCACGTTGTTCGTTCGCTTATCATGACATATATATATATATTATGACTAGCAATTAGTCTAATGATGTAAAAGGGAAGAAACACCGCAAATTTGTATAACACACAAATTGGATCAAACTTACAAATAAGGATTACAACATAAACTTGGTATTGTCATGAATCTAAACATAAGCCTAAAGGTGTGAACTTGCATATAGGAATATAGTTTTCACCCAAAATTTGCATATACGAATATAATTTTCCCCCAAAACTTGCATAAGCCATAGTCACAAACTTGCATAAAACTATGTATGTCATAGATCTAAATTTAAGGGGTAAACTTGCATATATGTGAATCCAATTTCTACCTAAACTTGCATATAGTCACTTTGTTTGATTTACATGTAAACTTGTATACAATTCATATAGAAAGTAGCATATAATCTACACCCAAACTTGCATATACAATGATGTCAAACATGAATCAGGTTGAACATAGATGATTGGGTATATACAAAGGGATTCACAACAAAAACTATCATTATGTACAACTAGCACACATTCACAAAATATCGCATTTTTTCCAATGTTTTACAAATAGAACCATATAACCCAAATTATAACTCAACCTAATTTACTTGTTAATTATCTTATTAAAGAAATCGAACTCACAACTCAAAGAAGGTCTTGAGTTCAGAAGTTGATTTAGCTCGCCCTTGAAGTAGACAAATTTGTTGTTGTAGTTGTTATAGACTTGAGTTGAATTGAGTTGATTAGCTTTACTTTTCCTCTAGTTGATGACGGCTATTCTAGGTTGCAAGGTGATAGCATGACGGCCATGGTTCTAATTTTGATTAGGTTTTAGGGTTTGACTCTACATGTGTTTATATAGAATTTAGGATTAATTTAGGCCATCCGATTAACCTAGAATCAATCAAGACCATCCAATCAAGATAGGGTGACACCTCAGCCCTAATGACTCAGCACTGAGTCATAAAATTGTCATCTTCAGATCTGTCCGAGGGGCGGGGAAAGGGGGGGAGGGCAGGTCGACCCCTAGGTTGACTCCCCAGGTCGACCCCTAGGGGGAAGTCGACATTAGGGTCGACCCCCTGGTCGACCTGGGTCCTGGGTGGGAATTTTCCCGCCCAGCCCACTTCGGACTTTTGATTTGGATTTTGAATCTGTTTTCGAGCTGTTTGAATTTATTTGAATTTTCTGGAAACTTCCGTTAGCCATAACTTCTTCATACGAAGTCCAATTTACACAAACTCGGACTCTATCTCAACCAGAATTCCGAGACGAACACAATGGCGTAACCCGTTTCCCTTAATTCTCACATTTTAAATTAAGTATTGCTTAATTCGTTAGCTTATGTTAACAGAAAACACGGGGTGTTACATTCTCCCCTCCTTAAAGGATTTCGACCCTGAAATCTTCAAATTACAAAGAATACATATCCTACCATCCAATCGTCCATCTACTCAACCATCAAACACATGCATCCATTGTCCTTAAAAGACTTCTAGTGCTTTCATGTTTATATGCACAGTGTGTATATGTCCGTATCTAATGCAAAATAAGGCGGTCTACTGATTCAGTTGACCTCCTTAATGCAGATTATGATAGTGCCATGCGTCCATTATGTATGCAAAAGATCCATAATGATACATATTATTTCTACATGCGTACTCACCCATTCATCCTAATGCAGCATTCATATGATAACACAACCACTATACATCCATTACTCTAAATAAACACACATTTATATGCAGTATGAAAGTGATTGAGCCGATCTAGTGCCTAATGTGTGTGTATATGCATCCACGAGCAACCACTAGCAAACACTTGCATCCACTAGCATCCATCAATCATAACATGTTTCAAATACATGTTTACATCCATTAGCCTCTACCTAAGGATAAATAATATGACCGAGGAGATACACCAGGTAGATACAAGCTTGAATAATCTTAAGGAAAAAGAGATCAAAGATGTACCTCAAAAAGAAAAGGGTCGGCTACATGTATTTTGGCCTCAGTCTCCTAAGTCGTGTCTTCCTCGGCGTATCTCCATTGAACTTTGACAAGCTTAACTTCATGGTTGCATAGATTTTTGACTTCCATCCCCAAGATACGAGTTGGAACTCTCCTCATAGTCGCTTCTCGTACCACTTCGAATTTTTTTAGTATACATGGCTCCACAATCTCTACCGACTCATGTAAGAACCTTCGTAGCTGAGAGACATGAGAAATATTATGAACTCCAGCCAGTCTTTTAGGTAGCTCTACTCTGTAGGCCATCGTCCCAATCCTTTCGATGATAGGAAATGGTCCTACGAATCGTGGTGCCAACTTTCCTACGGACCCAAAGCGGTTGACATTCCTCAAAGGAGATACTTTAAGGAACACCTTATCCCCAACTTCAAACTCAAGGTCGGTCCTTCTCTTGTCTGCGTAGGATTTCTCTCTATCTTGGGCAGTCTTCATTCTCCTTCGTATCAAGTCCACGTTCTCTGAAGTCTCTCTAATCATGTCCGGCCCAAGTATAAGTTTATCTGTGGACTTGATATAAGAGTTGTCGTTTATGTCAGTTAATATTGGTCAAGTGATAATAAGCAAACCTCCTTTACGATCGACTTGATATAAGAGTTATCGATGGAAGAAAAGTACTAAAGATAATAACGAAAAAAGAACTAATTGCCACTAAATGGAATATAATACAAAATATAAATCAAGACTTTTAGAGATATAAATGTAACTGCATAAAACAGTTGTACTTTGACTTTTTCAATAACCATATGTTATAAAAGGCTAACGCTTATTATATAATCGATATTGTCGAATAATGATTAAAAATCATCACAATCTGAATATCTTTTATAACTGCTTATATCAATATCTAAAAATCTAATTTATTTGCGATCATTTGTGCTTTGTTTGTGTATTTCCCTTTCTATCATGTTACACCTTGTTGTTCCGGTGTTGCACTGACTTTCTTTTGTTATTCATACTCTGCTCCTTTTGATTTCCACCTCTGACGTGAAACTGAACTTGATATTTTGCAGCACTTGCTTGATGTCTCTTGTCTGGCTGAACCAATCTTTGAGTACTTGCAATCTCTTGAAACCTGTGTACATGTGCATGAATATATTTTTCTATTTTGTTACAGCAAACCAGCTACTAATTCTGTTGAGGTTGATCAAGATCAGCAAACAATGTATGTGTCGAGGTTGGTCTTGATTAGCAGACCATTGTAGCAGTGTTGAGGTTGGTTTGCAAGCACTTGAACAAGTCGTCCAGACTCAAATATATATACCCAACCTTGTTTGAAAATGATGAGAAAAACCCAAAACTGAGGCAAATACAAATCTAAAAATAGATGTATATTTGTGTACACTTAAATCTAATTCTGTTCCAGTCTACAGTGTGAAATTCTGTGATTGGACTGGATGCTGGAGCATATAAAGATTCAGTGAGTGTCAGTGTGCAGTATATTTGTATGAAAGTGTATATGTATTGAGTGTACTGAGTGATCAGTCTGTAGTGAGGAATGTATATATGTGATTGACTCTATAATACAATAATGAGTTGTACAATAGTGGGGTCAGAAAGTTGTATTATTTCAAACATTGAAATAAAATATTTAATTAAATAAAATAACAGTTTGAGTATCAAATTCTATGCAATAACATTTTATTCATTATAAATATTTATTTCTATATGAGATGTAATGTATCATCACTACAAGAAAAACCGCAAATAATGGCAGATTTTTAGCAGCGGAAAATTCCATCGCAATTAGGGACAGATTTTCGTGGAATCTTTAAAGGGTATTTACTAGAATTTTTTATTTTAACTTATTTTAAAATATTGTTGTCGAGTTCTAATTTCCATCGCTAAACCATAGCAAATTGCAATGGTTTAACGTCATCAAATTTTCATTGCTGAATTCCGTTACAATTTGAGGCAGTTTACCATCATGTTTTTTAAAAAACCTATTTTGGAGCAGGTTTTCAAGGGATTTGCAAGGGACTGGTATGTGTATTTTTCTTAAAATGTTTTACTTTTATGTTTTTAATAAGTAACTGATAAGTAAAATTAAATTTTAAATAATTAATGTGAATAATATACTACTAACAAAAAATAAGTAATTACTATTAATAGTAAATAAATTTCAATAGTAAGCATTGATTAATTAATAATTACTAAATCATTAAAATATAATAATAATTAATAATATAGATTAATAAGTAATTTCTAATAATCAATGATTAATAGGTAATTTTTAATAATTAAGAAGTAAAATTTATTATCCAGTATCTAAAATTTAACAATTATAATTGATAATTATGTTTAATATGTATTAATTCAAAAAAAATCAGAACTTTCCTATTTTCTAAAATAAATATAAAGTTTAAATATAAACTTTTTAAGTTTTCACAATCTTAAAATAAATATAAAATTTTATAAAATGTTCAAAATTTAAAAATAAGAAATTTTATAAATATTAAAGAATTCCAAAATTAAAAGAATACAAATTTTAAACAATCAATGTTAATAATAATATACTAACAAAAAAAATTTATTATTAATTGTAAGTAAAATTCAATTGTTAGTATTGATTAATTGATAATTACTAAATAATTAAGAGGCAATAATAATTAATAATATAGATTAATAAGTAACCTTTAATAATCAAAGATTAATAAGTAATTTTTAATAGTGTGCACATAATTAATGATCAATAATTAATGTTTATTTGTAAATTATGGTTGCCCGTTATAATAGAATGTTATTAGTCATTTATAATCTATATAGCAAATTATTATTCGTAAATTATTCATAATTGATAAAAATTAATAATCACTAATAACTTATAATAGTTAATTATTTTGTTAGTTCCCTCTTTTGTTTAAGTGTAACAACATCTAAAACATATAGAACATAAATATAAGTTAAAGATTAACTATATTTACTATTTATGGTAAAACAATTAAATATATTTATCATTTATTAAAATATTATAGTAAAAAATAATTTAAAGTTAATGAAAAATATTAAAATACAGTTAAATAATTTATAAATGGTAATTAATAATTTATAGTTGAAAACTTAGAAGGGTCAGCTATCCATAATTTATAATAAATGATTACAAATAAATAATTTATAATTCATAATTATTATTTATAATTAGTAACTAAATTTAATTTAATGTTTTATTATGGTTAAATATTTAGTAATTATTAATTAATTATGATTCGGGACGACATCAAATTCCTCAAATTTTCTTATGATCCGGGGATTTTTGCGCCATAAACATGCGTCGCATGTTCTCTTTGTATATATGTGTTGATTTTTTTCCTTTAGTTTAGTAGTTGATATGCTTGTGCTCACTGTTTTCTTATTGTTTTTGTTCTATCATTGTTACTATGTAATAATCTTAACATATTAATAAAAATGGTAGGGGTCCACTCAACCCCGTCGGCTCTACCAAATAATATATTTAAATAGTTAATAAATCACACAAAATAATTTATACTAAATCTTGTTCGGTGCAAGTTAAAACTTTTAGCTCTAAGTTCAAACTTTTGACTTAAATTTAGGCGGATAGTGCCAAAATAATTGGCTCTAGGAAGCGAAACAGTTTCACCTTACACGAAAACGCAGCCGACACAAACCCTAGCCTCCACAATGTTCATGAAGCTTTAAAAAACGCAAAAAAAAGCATAAAAAGCTTCAAAAAGAAAAGAAAACACAAAAAACTTGGTTTTATAACAATGGAAACGCTCAAGAAACCCTGGAAATGGCGTCGAGATCTCTGCCTTCTCTCTTATTTTTCTCTCGCTCGCACTTCTTTTTCTTCCATTCGATATTTTTCTCCACTCCTTTCGATCTAGCTTACATTGTACCTGGGGACACACAGAAATCGCTCCTCTCAACCTCGCTCTTAATCTTAGTTCCTCTTCCGTTTTTGGGTTTTATAGCTCTGTCCTACCGTTCTGATGATCCACATTTGCTTGAATATTGCGCAGAGCCTCTGACTATTTTGTTTTCTGCCTCGCCATTCATCCTCCCTGCGTTTCCTCAAATCAAGGTTGCCTTGCAGCTGAATGAGGTTTGATTTTGGGAGTATTTGGTCTTCAGACGTTGGTGAGTCTGTTGGTTTCTGTGAAATTCGTAGCAAACTGGTTTGCGTCTCTGGTAATTGGAATCATTAGCTTGAATTCGCTTTTTTAATTTGTATTTCTCGATTTGTTCGAAGCTTTGAAGATTAGGTTGTTTTGTCTTTTGTGGGAGTTTCGTCCATTACAATTATCATTATCCACGGCGAAATCCTTGTGCTTCGGTGGTTATGATGTTTAACTCGGTTGGTATTGTTTCGCCTTCTCCAGTCCCTGATTTTCTTCATGTAATTTTTTTAATGTGAACAGTTATTATGTTGTATGATGCAATCCTTGTCAGTTTGATGGTGTTGTTACCTGGCTAGTGATCTTCGATGGTTCTACCTGGTTGTGATGTAACATAATTAGTAGACTTGGCCTACCGAGTTTGGTCTTTTTATTCTTTTGTAGGCTTACTGTTTTGTCAGAGTTGGAGGTGAAGCTCGTGGAAGTGATGTGCCTTGAGAACGCCGGGCTCTTATATAAGTTTTATATAGTAAATACACAGACTTGGAATATTTTTCTGGTTAATGAGTCATTATTCTTTCTGTTAATATTTCCTTTAATCTGTTGTATAAATGTTTCATTGTAGGTGATGCAGCTTCCCGTGCTTTTAAGATTAAAGAAGATGAAGGTTTCATGTAACAATGTAACACGCAAATACTATAACCATTTTTTAACATCACATGTTCATATAATTTCAGCTTTAACCAATTATTATTATTTAAAAGGGTAACAATACAAGTTGTATGTTGGTTTGTGCCATTTTCATATAATGCCTGTGGCCCTGCTTACAAACAAAATAACATTGTTTGTATGAATTGTATTACAGAACCTTAATTGCATATTTTTACTTGTATAAAATGTTTTTATTTCTTTACTTCCTATCAAGTTAATGTATTTTTTTTTCATTTTTGTTTCATATTTTTTATCATCCAGTTGATTTTAGAAAACTATCAAATTTCTGCCCAGTGAGAATTGAAAAAAAATCGAGTGATGGGAAATGTTTTCGTTTTTATAAGGAATTTCAGAAGTTATATAAGTTTTTTAGAATTTACCGCATCCTATTGATATTAATATACATAATCGCTAAGTTTCTACTGACATGGACTTGAATAGAATATTGTAATAGTTCTGTTAATATATTGATTAGGTACTACAAATCCATCAATAGATAAACTAGTGAACTGCAGATATTTTTCATATATTTACTGAAGTAACTAAACCAATTATGGTATTTACAACACTATGAATTTAGCCATGCAAATTCACTATGAATTTAGCTTTAGTTGACATGGTACTGCTTATCTATAGGTGATGTAGAGCAAATGATTCAAGAACTTGGGACCGAAAAAGGGAGACATACAACTTTACATGTTGGAGGTACGAAAGCACAAAATGAAAGAGCTATTGTATTTGCTGTTCTTTTAGAACAAGATCCCGAGTCAAAAAGCAACTTCTTTAGATGGTAATAAAGCAATATACTGTAATTTTTGGTGTAATGCTAGGTGGTTATCGATCAAACGTCTTTTGTTTAAATGTATATTACTAGTGTATGCTTGGACGTAGGGCTGTCAATGGGTCGTGTCGGGTTGGGTTCGGGTCGGGTCAAGTTGGGTTCGGGTTGATTTATAAATGGGTCGGGTCAACCCGTTTATTAAACGGGTCATATTTTCCCAACCCTAACCTGACCCTTTTATAAACGGGTTGACCCGACCCGTGTAACCCGTTTAACTAAATGGGTAATGTCGGGTCGTGTTGGGTCGGGTTTACCCGTTTGACCCATTGATAGATATTGCCTACTAATATAAGCAACAAAAGAGCCTAATCACCAAAATGCACACTATTATATAATTACCAACATGCAACAAGTTGCAAAGTCACCAACAGACAACACATATATAAAGCATGAAATCACCATATCCAAAAATCATTTTCTATACATAAGTATATATTCCCATACTGCATAAATTAAAGACTACCAATATTGAAGAGATACAGTTGTTATAAGTAAAATATAACTAACTACATACAAGAAAAAATTAGTAAAATATAACAGCTTATGTATACGAATATACTAATTACTGCATACATAAAAGATTTACACTAACAGTATTCCTAAAAGAATAATAGTATGGAAGAGATACAATATATAATCCGGTTTGGCGTGTCAAAATCGGGTTAGCGGGTCAACCCTAAAACCACCCGTTTATAAACAGGTCAAATTCGGGTTGACACAAAAATGACCCACTAACTAAATGGGTCGGGTTAACCTGCTAATTTTCGTGCGGTTTTTCGGGTCGGATCACGGGTCGTGTAGGAAATTGACAGCCCTACTTGGACGTATTAAAAATTTCAAGACATACGCAATCCTCAAAGTTGAATGTACCGAACGAAGAAATCATAACTGCAAATTTATCTTTGTATTTTTGGACATGCTATTTATTTTAGTGTTCATAGTTGATAGATATTAGTTCAATAAACATACATGTATGTATTTATGTGTGTGTACGTATGTGTGTGTGTGTGTATATATATGTATATGAATGTGTGTGTGTGTATATATATAATATTTGCAGATGGAAAAGGGAACAACAACTGATTACTAACAGATTATGCTAGTTTAAATATTTACATAAATTAAAATTTGTCGCTAGTCCCTTGGCAATTAGTAAGGGTTTACAAACATCTTTTATAAATAATAATTTATTATAAATTACTTATCCATCGGTAGATAGTCAGTAAATAAATTAAAATTAAATTAATTAATAAAATTATTTTTTTGTTATATAAATAGTATAATGACGGAAAGCTATCGGAAAACTCATGCTAAATTCCATCGCTAAAATTTGACACAATTGCCGTCATGGTTTTTACCGACAGCAAAGTTATACAGGAAATCGGTCTCTAAGAGCAATATAGCGACGGATTGAAAACAAGTCGCTGCTGTTTGCAGTTTTTCTTATAGTGCATCAAACTATAATCATATTGTTATACTTAACAGTCACAATTGTGCATAATAGTAGTAATAGCTTTTACTACAATGGTGCATAACAGTCATAAAATATTAGTCTATTACAACTTCTTAATATACAATGGTGTAATTACCGTTGTGAAAAGTTTTACACTTGTTTTACAACGTTGTAATATGGTTATTTTGTTGTATTGAGCGATTTGACGCTAAAAAAAATCAAAAATAAAGGAGTGAGGAGGTGGTTTTTGGCTTTGGAGTGGAAATGGGGAGAGGGGTTTTAAATCCAACTGGTGGTTATCCAACTGTCAGCATCGAATGCCAACGGGTGGATTTCCAGCCGTTGGTTAGTTGGCCAGTTTGTTCATGGCAATGCCTCCTTAACCTTAGGTGAAGTAGCAAGATCAAAAGACATTAAAAATAAGTGTTGGCACATATAGTAAGATACAACTCATCATGTAACCAACAACTTGCAAAATATAAACCTTGTCAACAAAGAATATAAAACTGATTAGTCTATCTACATGAGAAATGCCACTAATATTAACACTACACATGTTATTACTATTAATGTTATTGGTCAGAAAATGTTATACCTAAATAATTTGGTGAGAGCATCTAAAATAAGAATCTTACCAGCGTGTCACAATTTACACAAGATAATGATGTATTTTTGAATTTTATCCAAAGTATTGTTTAGTTAAAGTTATTTTGACTAAACCATTCTATTGTAGAGTGAAACACATAAGAATTTGTATAGATTCAGCCTACCTAAAGTTAATCATTTCAATAACTCAAGAAAAGGTGCAGCTAAGCCGAATCCGGCTCACTAGAAATCATTAAAAATACATTTGATATTTGGTATTATAAGCTTGGTGAACCAAGTGTTGAAATTGTAATGGAACTACTGGATAGTAATAAAATTAAAGGTAATATACTTACCTAAAATGTTTACACTTACTTTAATTAGGAAAAGTCACAAGTTAACGTCCGAAGAATCACAATTTGAATATGACAAGTCATTGCAACTTGTTAAAACGTACTTTTGGGTACCAGCACCCCTCAATTTAGATTACGAGTTCAAATAATATATTTCTTTTGTAGATGCAATTCTAGGTATAAATGGATTTTCTTCGTAAAATCAAAGCCTGAGACACATAATGTTGTTGTTCGTTTAATAAAGCAAGTAAAAAGAAGAAAAATCAGCAAGTGAAGATAATTCAAGCAGATATAGTGCACTCAAAGGATTGCTTCAAGATAAAGGAATTATTCATGGAATGTTGTAAACTTAAAGGACAAAAAGCCACTAGAGAGAAGAAAGAGAATCAGTTGTAATGACCCGATTTTTTGACCTTCAAGGTCGACACTAATACATCCATGGTATTAACATGTCGAACATCCAAGTATCGGAAAACCAAATTATTATGGGTTAAAGAAAAATAAGATAGAATAGAATCTCACAATTGCAGCAGGTAACATATAATATGTAACAAATTTTTACAGATGGAAAGAACTTCTATTTAATATACATATTCAATCATCAGAGTAGACACCGTATACTAACCTAGACATTATAACAACATGTTTGAACTACTTATATAAGAACACATTAGCATAGCGGAAATAAGAACCTACGAAAATACATCTTGGATTCCAGCTCCTCTTCTATGCTCCAAATGCATCTGTGAAAACCTGAACTACTTGGCTGCTCATAAAAATTTGAGCACCCAAAAGTTTCAGTGAATGAAATTAAAACTACGGGTGTAACACCCCGCATTTATATATATATATATATTCCGAGATATTTAATAGCAATGGCGATACACGAAAACAAATCAGTTAACAATGATGGAAAATATGGAATACTTAACTTAAAACTAAGAATTAAGTGAAACGAATTTCACCATTACATTCGTCTCGGAATTCTGCATAGAATCGAGTCCAAGTTTTCGAAAATCGGATTCCGTATGAATCAGATATGGCCTTTTTAAATTTTAGAATTTAATTAAACTAAACAACTCAAAAACCAAAGCTAAAATTCGAATTTCAAACACAGGAAGGCTGGGCGGGAAAAATCCCGCCCAGGGCAGGTCGACCAGGGGGTCGACTATATAGTCGACCTCCCCCCCAGGTCGACACTATAGTCGACCTGGGTGTCGACCTGCTCCACTTTTCCCAGATTCGGTTCTGGGTACACTTTGACGTATTTGGACTAGTTCTGGGGCAAGATTCATACTTTGGCACCTATATAAACAACTCTAGGCTCATTATAAACTCCACAACAACTCATGGCGAAGCCATTTCTCTCTCTTCCCCCTCTCGTTATCTTCTTCTGCTTCAAAAAGAACTTGGAATCTATTCTTCCTTCTTCTCTCTACAACACCTATTCTATAAAATAAAAAGAATGAGATCTAGAACAACAAATGAGATAGAAAAGAGATTCAAATTTAAAGAGAGGATAATGGATCCAGACTCGCAAATTTGTGGCGAAAAGAAATTAAAGATGATTCAAAACAGAAACTCAAGCTAAGCAAAAGAGGGAAAGCAATTCTAGAGTTATCTAATCCTTATTTTGAAGATGACAACCAATGTGAGTGGGTTATAATACAACTTTTGTATAAAGTTATTATTTATCGTTCAAACATTCCCCATGTAACATGAAATGAAATTATTATGAAAGATTGGATCTGTAATGTTTCCATACGTTCAACTCTAATTATTATGCCTATG
Source organism: Allium sativum (assembly GCA_030737875.1). Classification (NCBI taxonomy): domain Eukaryota; kingdom Viridiplantae; phylum Streptophyta; class Magnoliopsida; order Asparagales; family Amaryllidaceae; genus Allium; species Allium sativum. Next base: position 980,741,956 of record CM060916.1, read on the forward strand.
GTTATGTTTCTCCTTTTATCCTTCCTCTTTTATTGTTATAAGTTAGGCTATCTCGAGCCTAGGTCTATTTCTAAATAAATACGATTGAATGATTATTGCGAACGAAAAAGGGGAAATATTTGATTTTGGGAAATGACATAAATTAGAGAGTTTTGTTATGAACCACAACGGGTTTGGGTACAATATGACATTAGCAAGGTTTGAATATGAAAACCAATTGGGAAGTATAAGTATGAACATAATATGAGTTGTGGCATAAGATTATCATTATTTAAAGGGTTTGAATATAAATTGGCTTATGAACTTGCAAAATTAGCCTAAGGCACTAGGAAATAAAATGAGGATTGAGATTAGGTAAATTTAATATGTTAATCATATTTTTAGGGAACTTGGACTTTATTAAAAGTATGAACACCATAGGAAATAAATGATTTGGGATTGGTAAATTTGAATAAAAGGTGGGAAATTGGGTTACATCATTTTTTATGAATCAACATGAAATTGGTCTAACTTATGACCACTTGACTAGACTTAAGAATTAATTTGAACTTTATAGCATGAAATTTGGGGGTTTAGATGAAATACGAATATAAATGAACCTTTGACACGAGGTTAGACACGATTGTGGTGTAAGACTGCCCGGAACCGCCCGGCGAATCCAACCGCCACAATTGATGTCTAATGTGAGGGGTCGAAGGAGGGAATTTGAGCGTAACGGTTTATGACACGAGGTTGGACTCAGATTGTGGTGTAAGACTACCCGGAACCGCCCGGCGCATCCAGCAGCCACAAAATATTAGTCCAATGTGGGTGGTCATACATCGCTATAGCATAATAAATGAATTAAAGAATACTAACCATAATAAGACATGTGGGTGACATGGGTATGATTAGAGAATTAGGTGGGTGCTGGTAAGTATAGACTTAACTGTAATAAAACAAGATATGTATGAACATGTAAGTATAGACTTAACCGTAGTAAGACAAGTGTTTGACATGAAAATAATAATAAAAAGGTTTAATCTGAACTAATGACAGAATATGGGGAATGGTTAACAACCTATTAAAAAGTTTGACCAAGAAAAAGGAGGATAATAGGTTAGACTTGTCCTAGGGACAAGGGGGAATGATGACTTATAAGAAAAGATAAGTTATAAGAACGATAAGGAAAAATATGAAATAACTTATATGAGAAGATATACTCAATTACAAATTAAGAGGCTTGAAAATAAAGAAGGAGTAAATTTGAACCTTATATGTTGGTTGGGTAGAATGATTCCTGGGGTATCAGTCTGATGTAGATTTCGGTCTTCGGGGCTGGTACTCAGGGGATTGCTCTCCTAATCGATATATATGTGGAATAAGGCATACTTAACCCTGAATTAATATAACACGCTGTTGTGGCCCAAAAAGAGGGTAATTTATGAAATTGATAAATGACATGTTATAAGGCCCGTTAATGGACTTAAGTGAGTTAAGTACAAACAAATAATCCAGGGAGACTTGGTAAACCTGAAAAGTTAAACTGAATAACCAAGTTCAAGGTGGGAACTGATAAGCGCAAAATAAATGGTTAGACGTAGGTCTAATGACACTTGGGGGCAGCCCGTACGTTGTAGGATGAATAACCACAAGAGGTAGATCATCACGGTGCCCTAAGGCACGGGAAGGTGCGAACGTCCGTCTGAGTAAAAAGAAGGCTCCAACGAATTGGGTTACGAAGCCCGAGGCTTCGAGGGGACGTGAGGGTACTCTTGGTATCCCTCTGTGAGGCTGCAGATGATCCTCCTGGGCTCACAGAGGTTAAGGTCTGCGTTAGAAGAACCAAGGGTATGCCTTGGTTGCAAAATACGGCAACCTAAAGACTAGGATGGACCAGTGTGATTCGGCGAGAAAATGGTAGCCCTGTGATAGCAACTCGTCGTCTACCATCCATCTTGAGTCAGTCGAGATACGTGAAGCGGAAAGGCGGAGAACTCCAAAAGACCATATACTTGCTATCTAGTTATGGGTGAGGATGGACATAGGTTAGTGGGGGCATAGGGGCCTGCGTATAGTTCTCATTTTTCAAGGTGTGCCTTTCATTAGTTGAGGGAGGAGTCGAGTGGGACCATAACCACTGGAAAAAAAACAGACCTTAGCATCTGCAACGGCAGATATCTGAAAACTCCCGACCGAGTTCTGTGTTTCTTGATTTGCTCTGCCACGGACTCGGGTAGCACATATAGAGTACATGTGCATCTAGTCATCGAAAAACGGTTCACGATACTTACACGGGGAAGGTCTAGGAACATATATCGCTCTGGGTAGTGTGTCCTAGACTAGGGGGCGTATTTCATTAGGTAGCATAATCCCTAGTAGTCCTAGTTGGCATAAACCCTAATCGAATTAAGGAGACGTGGCAGTTCAAACAATTACGGAAATGATGGCACTATGCTAATATAGTATATAGTTACGTAACAAAGTCTGTACGGTGAATGGAAAGGGACTGTACACATATGTGGGAAAGAAAATACGAGTAGGGGGTATCCACATATACGAGACATTAGGTTAATATGCTAGTACGTGAAAGTTAACGACGTACGTTTAGCCTTGAGTGCTAATGATGAGATTAACCTAATAACTAAGAAAATATACGGAACGGTATATGTAGGGTTATACAGAAGTTTATTATAAGTTCGTTCACACAGAACTTATGTTCTGACCCCCTCCTCATTACATACTTCCAGGTTAGGTTCATGACAGAGATGGTATAGCTTTGGATACTGGTTTAGCAGTATTGTTAATAAGGTAAAAGCTATGTTTTGACTATATTATATTTTAATCCTTCCGCTGTGAGATTCTCACGAGTTTTGACATACTTTCTTTATCTCTGTCTTTTTCTGCAGGATACTAGAGCACCCAACTCGGGTCTTGATGGACTGAATTTCTTAAAGAATTCGGTCTGTCAAAATCCGGGTTGTCACATCGGGTCAGACATGGGATTGGCGTGAGAAAACTTAATCAACTTGATTATTATATTTAAAGACCGATTGGAAACAAATGGTATCTCGTAAGACCACACCGCACATAAACACAAATGGGTTTTTACCTTACAATAACCAAAGCACTTTATAGAAAATCCAATGATATTACAATAATGTATAGAAAATCACAAATAAAATATGAAAGTAGCTTAAATACTTGCTGTAACGACCCAGATTTTCTAGTCGATTTATTTTGAATATTTAATATTATTTTAAATATTGAGCTGATAATATAAATCAATTTTTATATTGAATTATTGATATAATTATCGTAATACGAGGATCTTAAGTAATTCAATTTGAAATGGAGTCAAAATGATTTATATGAATTTTTATTTGAATTTAAACGATAATAATAATAATTTATTATCAAGGAATTTATTTGTTTTTGAATTTAAATTATATTATATTAATTTATTTTGGTTATTTATATTTACGTTCAAGTTAAATATCAAAATATATTCAGTTAGTTCAGAATAGTGTTACACTGTTGAAATAACAGTGGTTACGTCGAAATAGCGGTTCGTGGTTTAAATTAATGGACTCCGAGATATTTAATTGTGGATAGGCTTGAAATTAAATCGATATCTATTTAAAAAGGGTAAAAATCTCTTTAATTCGAATCGATTAAAATCTCGAAATCAAATCACACTAAAAATGTGTATTTAAATCCACCAATTCCTTTATAAAATAGTCGCTGCCCCTTCTCTTTATTTCATTTCATAATCAAAGTCCCCTTTTCCTTCTTCAATTCAAAAACCGATACTTTGAAATCCAAATTAAAGGCCACAAGTTCGCGGAAGCTTGAAGACATTTGGGGCGCCGCAATTTCAGGGGATTGAAGCGAGATGGGATGTCAAATGGTGAGGCTCGCGGCAACGTTGTGGTGTTTGTGGCATCTGGAAGTAACGATGGGTTTTGGGGATAGCACCGTTAGGGCTTGCGGTTTTGAGGTAAATCGATGGCACGATGTTTTGTTGGTGACACAGTAGAAGTACGGTGGCAAGCTGCTCCGATTTGGTGGTATCTGGCGAAGTGCGACGAGGGAAATCGGGTCCAGTTCAACGCTGGGTTGATGCTCAAACCAGCGACGGCTAGGGCTTCGGCAAATTGAACGATGGGGTTGGAGTTTTGGTCAGACAGGGGCCTGGGGTGTGCGATGATCTGCAGGTTCACGGATTGGATTTGGGGGAAGGCTATTGCGATCTGGTGGAAGGACGTAGCGAATGAACGATTTCAGAGGGGTCACTACAACTAGATGGGTCCAGATTTATGCTATAGCTTGCACTGGAGTTAGATTATTGGTAGGTGAATAAGTTGAATTTCAGATATGGCAGTGTGAGATCAAATGGGGAGTTTGATTTGTGAACGAGATGGGATTTCATACTATTTGGGTAGTGAACGATTTGGTGTGGGATTTCGAGGCAAGGAATGTCGATCACTGTGGCAACACCGAGTTGAATTGCAATATTGGGACAAAAGAATGGCTTGCAAGTCAATGTCTGATGTGATGGGCAAATGGAAGTATTTAAAACTATTTCAGGGTGCTTCATCGATTAATCAAGTAGTTTACAAGACTATAAGGTATGCGCTGTCTCAACGTTTAAATTCATAGAATAATTTATTAATTTATGTTAAGTTTAAAGAATAAATGTTGATCGATAATAAAAACGTATAATCATAGGTACGTAAGGAATTTTTATTCGAGTAGAGTCGAGCCGACAATATGAAAAAAGTTACAAGATACTCAGCAAATAAAAACCCCGGTGAGTAAATCTCACACACCTTTTATTTAAAAATTATTTTTATTAGTTAAAAATAATTGTTTTTTGCTTGTTTGAATGCTTTCTGGTTGTTTTATAATATTTTAGTTATTCAGGCTTGGTGGCTGTTATTATATATATATATATATATTGGTGGTTGGATTTCCCGCAGTCTCATTAGCGGATGCCCGCGGTACCATTAGCGGATGATTACCCTATACACCCCACGCTATGATAGTGGATGACCTTCTATACCGCGATATCCTGCCTCAAAGCAGGATGGGTATTATTTATGTTGACTAACGACTATGGATGTAGGAAAAATAGGTTGGAGGGATCCGACTGGATTCCTCAAAACTATATTATTTGTTTGTTTATTTGTTTACATATATACTATCATATATGATGTGTTAGAAACCCTGAAATAAATAATTGGTTGTTTGGTGATTAATATCACTGGGCCTGAGGGTTGATTTATAAAATATCCTGAAAAGGATATTTGAGATTTAAAAGGAAAATTCTATTTTTAAAATATAGAATTTGGAATTTTAGAATGGAATAAAAATATTAACTTGTTTTAAAAGAATAAAACAAGTAGTTCTTTTATAAGTGAAGTTTATAAATGAAGTGAAAAGAATTATCATTGGATAATTCAGAAATAAAAATACGAGTGTGAAATTGAAAAGGGAAATCTATTTTCCAAAAGTAGAAATATCGATTTCAAAAGAAATTGAAATCGAGACTTGTTTAAGAATGATTATAAAATTTAAAAAGGAATTGAAATAGAATTTGAATTTAAAGGAATTCAAATAGAATTTGAATTCAAAGGAATTCAAATGGATTTGAATTCAAAGGAATTCAAATGGATTTGAATAATGAAAGTTCAATTGAAATTTAAAATATAGAATTTGAAAATAGAAGTGAAATAGAGTTTAAATATAGAATTCAAATAGAGTTGAATTGGAATTTGAGTACAAGATTCAAGTAGGAATTTAAAAATAGAATTTTCAAATAGAAATTGAATATAGAAATTTAAATGAAATGTGAGTATAGAATTTGAATAAGAGAAATTCAAATAGAATTTGAATAAGTGATTTGAAATAGAATTTGAATATAGAAATTCAAATGTAATTTAAATATATAATTCAAATATAATTCAAATGGAATTTGAATATAGAAAATCGAAGTATAAATAAATATATTACTGAGTAAGGAGAAATTGATAATTATAGATAATCAAAAATATTATGTTGAATTGAAAATTTTGATTTGATATATATTGAAAATATATTAGAATAGAGTTGAATTTATTATATACGAAGTTCAAACGTTTATATATATAAATAGTTTTAAAACGAACTCGCCACAGTGCTGTAGTTCGTAAATTGGCGATTCGAACTTCAATTGAGTATACAGAACTCAATTGAAGTCGGAATTCTTTGAAACAAGAAACGTTGGGACCGGTTGAATAATAGTTTTCTAATGAAAGAGAAAAATCTGGATTTCGTCGTATAGATTTTGAGTTATGTCAAAATCAAGTTTTTAGAAAAACAGCGCCATAATCATTTTAAAAACGATAATGGTTTATTTAAATAAATAAAAGGATTTTAAAGAAATAAAATCCGAATTTGCCATTAGAAAAATCCAGATTGGAGATATAAAATAAATATGAACTCCAGTGAAGTATGTGAAATGATATTTGAATAAAAATCAGACTTTTAATTATTAAATAGGTTTAACTAGTTTGAAAAATAAATAGTTAAATCGAGATTTGAATTGAAATGAGGCGTTGAATAAGTGAAAGAGATTTGAAAATTTATATTCGAAATCGAATATGTAACTAAAGTAGAAATGGAATTAGATGGGGTTCATGAGTAGATTAAAACATATTTAAATGTGATATGTTCAAATAAGCAGTGAAATAAGCAAGGGAGCTAACTAAAGAATAAATTAGTAAATTTAGTTAAGACAATTGGATTGAGTTGAAACAGAATTGAAAACAGGTGAATATGTGTTTAGACAGGTATGAGATGAAGTATATGAAGATTTTAATTTATGTTCCCCACAAAAAGTTACATGTTTAAATTCATATATGAGATTTTATGCGCCGTATCGGCAAGCCGCTTGGCTTTTTCTTTTTCTTTTGGATTGGTGAGGGCCATGGGAGGCTATTTGAAATATCCCTATGCTCCCGGTACAAGGGAGGGCATGGCGAATTTTTCTGGGAATTTAAGGAGTTAGAATATTTTTAAGAAAAATTTGATAGTTAGAAATAAATGTATCGATATATACAGAATTCAATAAGGAAACGAATTTAAAAATAGAATATTATAAACAAAAAGGAAATTGATAGGCTGGTAATAGGAAGAGAAACATATATAACATGCTTTGTTGTGAGGAGGAAGACCATGCATCATGACCATTAATAATTAGTTTTATAATGTTGATTATTCGAGGAGAAGTGGTTTTGTCTGTTTTGAAGATAATGATGTTTTCAGTCAAGGTCTGAGATGTAATTTTACCCCAACTTGATTGATTTCATTTTTATTGATAAATAGCAAGACCTAGTCTCGAAGAGAAGTGTGTGAATAATAGTTAGTTGAATAAAATATTTTGGGTTGTTGTAACGATGTTTACACATCATTCGTTTTAATCCCAGTGATGGAATTTTGGAAATATAACAGTAAATATTTCCTGAGTATATTTAAAGTAGTCGGGAAAGAGATAAGTGATTGAAATTTGTTTTTTTTTCAAATACAAATAGAATATATTTTCTAACTATAGCAAATAAAGGAAGGCGAGATATGGAAATGTTTTCCAAATAGCGTAAGAGGCCAAGATGATTATCAAAATTATTTGGTTAACAAATATTGATAGAGAAATAGAGAAGTGAATTAATTAATGAAATATTAATTAACAGGCCCAGTGATTGATTGACATTATGGATGAATGGATGTTTGTTTATTTTCTTCGATAGTTAAAGAACCGACTATCGAAGTGTTTGCCAATATCGTTGTCAATATGGAGAGACCGGTTGGATTATTATCCGTGAACCACTCTGTATTGGCAGTAGCAAAACGAATCAGATTATACGAAGGTAATCGAAGATGGTGTAAAGTGCAAGGTTTTTTTTCTATTAATAGAAATTGTGCCATCGGTTTCGTTCAGTCCCAGAACGAAAGTATATGGACGAATGTCTGACAAAGTATTTCCAATGATCGAATATGTTGATCTGTACAAATATATATGGTGGCAATGGATTTATTCCCTTAGCATAACATCCAGAATTTTTGTGCAAATCAATTAGTGATTAACGGATCTGACAATGTGGCATTCAAAGTGATTGTGCTATCAATGAATAGAAAGTAATCGTAGCCTCAGGCCTCAACAACCGGGAAATGACAAAAATCAGGCAGGCAGCATGGCTATGTGGGTCGCTCCCATTAGGGTGTATTTGTAATGACCCGAAAATCCAGTCCAATTTGAGCTGACTAATAACACAAGTCCAACCCCAAATTGCATGGGAAATTCAAGAAATTAATAGAAAGAAGATAGAGGGTGAGGATAGATAAGATAGAACTATTAGAATAGAAGAAGAATAAGGACATCATCATTAGAGTAACACGAATCTCATAGCGGAACGAATAAAATATAACATAACTTTTGAAATACAAACAGTATATGTATACAATAACATTTCAGAGTACAACACTTACAACACAGCGGAAATAATAATAGCTATAGAATCTTGAAGCCTCGTGATCCAAGCTCTCCAAGTGTATCTGTAAAATCCTGACTACTTGACTGCCCGTACAAAATTAGGCACTCAAGAGTTTAGGGAAAACAAACAAATAAACTCCGGGTCAGTCATGGGACTGGTATGAGTAAAACAGTTTAAACAGTTCGAACAAGTAAACGATATCTCATAAGACCACGCCGTATAACGGATTGGTTTTTTCCCTTATGAGAATCCAAAACATCTTTATATCAAAACCTTTGATATTATAATAATGTCTATCAACCACAGTATAATAACCATCTAGCAGAAACGCTTTCATCTCACGTTCTACATATATAGTATACAATCAAAACCGCAAGCACGTATTGGGTAATGGATTTCCAACTATGACAAGGTATGGAACCACCTTCCGATCAGTGCACTCTAGGAACGATACACTGGAGTTCAACAAGAACATCTTGCAACTCAGCTACACCGACCACTCATTTCGCTTGAGTGTATCGAATGTACATCACCAACGGTTGGGATCAGCAACTGTTTCCCGTATATATATGAGACAACATTGATAGATTAAAGAAGCAAATGAATATTCTCTAGATAGGTGATTATACACCCTACTTCGGTGCGACCGACTTAGCCATGCTACCTGCCCGATTTTTGTCATTTACCGGATGTTGAGGCCAGAGGCTACGACTACTTTCCATTCATTGATAACACGATCACTTTGAATGCCACATTGTCAGATCCGTTAATCACTAATTGATCTGCACAAATATTCTGGATGTTATGCTAAGGGAATAAATCCGTTGCCACCATATATATTTGTATAGTCCAATCATATTTGATCATTGGAAATACTCTGTCAGACACTCGTCCATATACGTTCGTTCTGGGACTGAACGAAACCGAAGGCACTGTTCAGTACATCCATCTTAGTCCATTGTTATCTAAGATTTATACAACAGCCCTTGTACTTTACTCCGTCTTCAATTTTCTTTGGCATATTCGCAACGCTTATGCCAATACAAAGTGGTTCTTTGGATAAGAATCCAACCGGTCTCTCCATATTAATAACGTTAAAATGGTCAAAACTTTGATAGTCTGTGATTTAACTATCAAATGAAAACATGTCGGTGTTCACACAACGATCTTAATTCCAAATGGAATTATCGATCAAATCATCCAACATATATATATATATATTCATATTTCCTTATTTCCTATGATTAGAAAATATACGTTATTAACACTGGAAAACATTTCCATAGCTTATTCACATATCACTATCCTTCCACAACCATCAGTCCCTAACTGTAAACTAGTAAGAGAACAATTCTCTAAGTATAAACCCCGAAGGCCGAAACCAACATCAGATCCACACTCAGAAAACCATTCGACTTAACTAATCTCTAGTCAGTTTCTAATATCGTTTTAACTCTATTTGATTAACTCTTATTCGAATAAATAATATTCGATTAACTATATTTGAATAACTCTAGTTCGATTTGACTCTAATCGATTTACTCTAACTGATTAACTCTAACTGGTTAACTCTAATTGATTAACTCTAACTGAATAACTTATTTGATTCAACTCCTTTTTGATTAACTCCTTTCGATTACTAATATTCGATTTCTTTATTGATTTACAAAGATTTTCCCTTTTTACAACGTTTATCCATTTAAAAAGATTTCCTTTTTAACAACGTTTATTCATTTATAAAGATTTACTTTTTACAGCGTTATTCATTTATAACATCCCATTCCGTTATAAATAATTTCCTTTTTATAATTCTATTTATTTCCCTAAATAAATATTCCTTTTTAATCCTATTTGTTTTCTAACAAATATTTCCCTTAAATTCGATTTGTTTTCTAACATATATTTCCTTTATATTCGATTTGTTTTCTAACATATATTTCCTTTATATTCGATTTATAAATAATTCATTTTCAATATCTCTTTGAAAATTTCTCTTCCTATATTCCAGTGTCACTTATGGGGTTTAATGTGTCGTATCACAAATGATCAATATTCATTCAACATACAAAATCAACAACATATTTTATAGCACAACATATATCACAATATATGAAAACGGTAAATTAAATGTTGGGGAATCCCGTCGGATTCCTCCAACCTGTTCTCCTGCATCACAGATGTTAAACCATAAAATTTACATCAACTTCATTTCAGTATGAAATGTTCTGATAAGCAACATCAATATTTAATGGTATATATATATATAATTTCAACTAACTGACTAGCAGTTCAATTAACCAATCTACACACAACAGTCAATCAATATCTAACAGTTCTAAAAGTACATTATAAAAATATAACTGTTCAGAGTTGGTGAGTTTTACTCACTTTGGCAGTTCATCGTTAAAGAACGATAAACTGTTATTTGATTTGAATCAAACAATTTATTTCTCCATAAATTGTAACGAGCTCCAATCCATTCCCGGTCAGTTCCAGTGCGTAGTGTCCGTCCATATGGTCCCAACGCAACTTACGGTTCGTCAATCTGATAAAGTATGAACGAGATATTGCTTTTATAAGTTAATACGCTTTATAATTAAATAAACATGGATTTTAAATAAAAGGAATGGGCCTTAACTTATTACTTTGGCCCAATTACCACTGCGCTGACCCATAAGAAAACTGACCGCACCGTATTCGAATAGTACTCCTTCCCCAAATTAGAAATACCGCATTCAATCCCCTGTAACCCATCGTTTGACCCAAGCTTTGACCTTCCTTCATCATCACGTCGGCCATCCAAGTCCACCCCAAAGCTTCGCCATTTCCTTCTCCTATCCAAACATGTTGCCTCTTCCCTACTGACTCATGCAACTCCCCCTGCTATTTCCCCTTCGAAAATGCAGTCTCTCCAAATCCCATACTCACGCATGCAGCAACACTCACGTCCGCACTTTAGCCTCACTCACTCACTTCTTCAAAAATCAATCCCACCTTCTTTACTGTCCATCTTCGTGCGTATAGGACAAGTCCGAACCCCACGTAAAAAGAAACCAAGCCCGTTGTTTGAACCGCTACAGTGTAGTGAAAAATATTTGCATGAAAACTCTTCGAACCCTGCCTAGATGTTCCAGCGAGCCATTCATATATTTTCAGTATTTTTGTTTCTAAATGTAGAATGGGTTTGTTTGATTTTATATTGGCGAAGTTCTGAAAACCAGAGCGATAAATAAAAAGGTTCACTGATGTATTTATAACCATGGGAAACTTTATTGCCAAGGAACATCATTATAGGGTAGGAAAGGACAGGTTACTTAGTCTCCAAGGTTTTTCTTTAACTTAGGCGTGAAGAAATTTTAGGTCTGTCAATTCTTTCCTAGTACTGCCGTGAGTTGTTCCCTTCATAGGTGACAGACAAAATTAAATTGAAGAGGGGACATATGCTACAGAAATATCTATAATGTAGGCTCACTTAGTTGTGAAGGTATAAGCAGTAGGTCAAGGGGACAAGGAAAAGCAAAGTGAAACGATTGAAGTGAGGTTGTACTTGAGTGGCAGAAGTGTTCATATGGGTAAATGCGAGGTCTCATTAATGGGAACGTGGGTTGTTCGAAACTTAGTTGCTAAGGCAACAAGAAGGGACGTATGTATTATTCTAATATAGATGTTAATACAGTAGGACATGATTTGTATATATATATATATGTGTGTGTGTGTGTGTGTGTGTATGGTTATACGGACTTCATTCCACAAAATTGAATATGTTATACGGTCTGCTATAGACAGAAGCAACCATACCGGTTTGATCAGCAATACCTCAGGGTCCCAAAAATATAATAATACCGGTAGATTTACTTATATTGTGGAACCCCAAAATATCCATACAGGGTGCAAAATACTCAAAAAAATTGCTTATTTAATTAATTAAAAATTTCTATAAAATTCTAAAAATTAAATTATCACTATTTCCCAAAAGAACCTTGTCTAAATTCAAACCCGATCTCTAGTTATATCGAATAAACCGTTATGGTCAATAAACGATTCTATAGCGACTATTTTAAAATTTGATTTGGACATATCTCAAAATCTACACGACGAAATCCTGATTTTTCTCTTCCCCTAGAGAGATATAATCCACCAGCTCCACACGTTTCTTATTTCACAGAAATCCGATTTAAAACGAATCTTGTACATTCAGTTGAAGTTCGAATCGTCAAATTACGAACTGCAGCGCCATTTCGAGCTCGGTTTTAATTATAATATAATTATACGTTCTAACGTCGTCGATTAATTAATATATTCGTTATTTAAATAATTAAATAAGTTAATTATTACACTGTCTCCGGGTCATTACATTCTTCCCCACTTAAAATAATTTCGTCCTCGAAATTGCTAAGTTAGAGGACGACCCTATCTATTGGAATTCCTAAGATTTGTTTACCCCTTATTTCTGATTTCAACTTAACCAATTAATATTGACTAAAATATTAATTCCTTCCGACTAACCTAAATTATCAAAAATTCTGAAAATTTTCTAACACTTTAAATTTTCAGAAAATTTCGCCATAACCTCCTTTGTACAGCCTTATCTGTAAAACCACAACTCGCCTCTCTAGGCTATCTCCAACCCAAAAGAAAATCAAACAGCCAAGCGGCTTGCCAAATCGGCTCATAAAATCCAAACTCATATCAATTATAAACTTGTACCTTTTTGTTGGGTATATCATTATATCCCTACCATCTGCTATCACTTTGCATATATCATGCCATCCAAATCAAACTCCAATCTGTCTTTATTCTCAACACAATTATTGGCTTGTACTCAAGTAAAATTCCATTCAAACTCTAATTTCAAATTTCATTCTCTCAAATTACCAACTCAATTTCATATTCACTTATTTCAAGTTAAATCCCAATTTATAAATCACTTTTACCAGTTCATCTCTTTAACCCATAAGTTAATTTAATTTCCGAATTTAAATTCCTGGGTTTATATAAATCACTTGAAATCATAATAACAATTCAAAATCCCTTGAATTCTTGAATAACTTGTTTTTGCAAAACAATTTCAAAACAAAAATCTTTGATAGTAATCCGTCACTTAGCAACTCGAAAATTACACCGATGATGTATCGATCCATCATCGGAATTATTTTCCAGCGATCAAAGTGAGTTCAATACTATATTCCTTTCAAAACCACTTTTAAAAACTTCCATTTTGATATCAATCCCAGGTATCCTTATTAAAATAAATTTAAAACCTCCCAGGATTTTAAAAATCACGCATACTTAATCCAGATTCAATTACAAACACTGGTCTGAATTTCCAGTTTTAAATTTCAATTCTGACTTTAATTTCAGATTTTATTCATTCGTTCTACTTATACGAATTCTGATTGGTTATTTATAACCATTCCACTTTTATAATCTTATTCGATTATAATAACAACCAACACATTAATATTTCCAATATATACACTTGGGTAAACTATTTCATTTACCCTCTTTTCAAAACATACCATGTCGGTTCATCGTATTCAAGTGTTTAGTAACTCCTATCAACATAGTTTGCATTATTGTATCGACAAGAATTCATAAACTACTCGACCAATAAATCTCCACAATATAAAACAAATTTTTATATCAAATAACAAATACGTGCTTATATATATACACTCAATCTCAGTCTAGGATATTACTAATCCCATCTCTACTGAGTCACGCAACAGAGCCAAGGTAATTTGCTTAACTTAAGCTCTGATACCAACTGTAATGACCCGAAAATCCGGTCCAATTTGAGCTGACTAATAACACAAGTCTAACCCCAAATTGCATGGGAAATTCAAGAAATTAATAGAAAGAAGATAGAAGGTGAGGATAGATAAGATAGAACTATTAGAATAGAAGAAGAAGAAGAACATCATCATCAGAGTAACACGAATCTCATAGCGGAACGAATAAAATATAACATAACTTTTGAAATACAAACAGTATATGTATACAATAACATTTCAGAGTACAACACTTACAACACAGCGGAAATAATAATAGCTATAGAATCTTGAAGCCTCCTGCTCCAAGCTCTCCAAGTGTATCTGTAAAATCCCGACTACTTGACTGCCCGTAAAAAATTAGGCACCCAAGAGTTTAGGGAAAACAAACAAATAAACTCCGGGTTAGTTATGGGACTGGTATGAGTAAAACAGTTTAAACAGTTCGAACAAGTAAACGATATCTCATAAGACCACGCCGTATAACGGAATGGGTTTTTCCCTTATGAGAATCCAAAACATCTTTATATCAAAACCTTTGATATTATAATAATGTCTATCAGCCACAGTATAATAACCATCTAGCAGAAACGCTTTCATCTCACGTTCTACATATATAGTATACAATCAAAACCACAAGCACGTATTGGGTAATGGATTTCCAACTATGATAAGGTATGGAACCACCTTCTGATTAGTGTACTCTAGGAACGATACACTGGAACATCTTGCAACTCAGCCACACACGACCGACCACTCATTTCGCTTGAGTTTATCGAATGTACATCACCAACGGTTGGGATCAGCAACCGTTTCCCGTATATATATGGGACAACATTGATAGATTAAAGAAGCAAATGAATATTCTCTAGATAGGTGATTATACACCCTACTTCGGTGCGACCGACTTAGCTATGCTGCCTGCCCGATTTTTGTCATTTACCGGATGTTGAGGCCAGAGGCTACGACTTCTTTCCATTCATTGATAACACGATCACTTTGAATGCCACATTGTCAGATCCGTTAATCACTACTTGATCTGCACAAATATTCTGGATGTTATGCTAAGGGAATAAATCCGTTGCCACCATATATATTTGTATAGTCCAATCATATTCGATCATTGGAAATACTCTGTCAGACGCTCGTCCATATACGTTCGATCTGGGACGGAACGAAACCGAAGGCACTATTCAGTACATCCATCTTAGTCCATTGTTATCTAAGATTTATACAACAACCCTTGTACTTTACTCCGTCTTCAATTTTCTTTGGCATATTCGCAATGCTTATGCCAATACAGAGTGGTTCTTTGGATAAGAATCCAACTGGTCTCTCCATGTTAACAACGTTAAAATGGTCAAAACATTGATAGTCTATGATTTAACTATCAAATGAAAACATGTCGGTGTTCACACAACGTTCTTAATTCCAAATGGAATTATCGATAAAATCATCCAACATATAAATATATATATATATTTATTTATATTTCCTTATTTCCTATTATTAGAAAATATATGTTATTAACACCGGAAAACATTTCCATAGCTTATTCACATATCACTATCCTTCCACAACCATCAGTCCCTAACTGTAAACTAGTAAGAGAACAATTCTCTAAGTATAAACCCCGAAGGCCGAAACCAACATCAGATCCACACTCAGAAAACCATTCGACTTAACTAATCTCTAGTCAGTTTCTAATATCGTTTTAACTCTATTTGATTAACTCTTATTCGAATAAATAATATTCGATTAACTATATTTGAATAACTCTAGTTCGATTTGACTCTAATCGATTTACTCTAACTGATTAACTCTAACTGGTTAACTGTAATTGATTAACCCTAACTGAATAACTTATTTGATTCAACTCCTTTTTGATTAACTCCTTTCGATTACTAATATTCGATTTCTTTATTGATTTACAAAGATTTTCCCTTTTTACAACGTTTATCCATTTAAAAAGATTTCCTTTTTAACAACGTTTATTCATTTATAAAGATTTACTTTTTACAGCGTTATTCATTTATAACATCCTATTCCGTTATTAATAATTTCTTTTTTATAATTCTATTTATTTCCCTAAATAAATATTCCTTTTTAACCCTATTTGTTTTCTAACTAATATTTCCCTTTAATTCGATTTGTTTTCTAACATATATTTCCTTTATATTCGATTTGTTTTCTAACATATATTTTCTTTATATTCAATTTATAAATAATTCATTTTCAACATCTCTTTGAAAATTTCTCTTCCTATATTCCAATGTCACTTATGGGGTTTAATGTGTCGTATCACAAATGATCAATATTCATTCAACATACAAAATCAACAACAGATTTTATAGCACAAAATATATCACAATATATGAAAACGGTAAATTAAATGTTGGGGAATCCCGTCGGATTCCTCTAACCTGTTCTCCTGCATCACAGATGTTAAACCATAAAATTTACATCAACTTCATTTCAGTATGAAATGTTCTGATAAGGAACATCAATATTTAATGGTATATATATATAATTTCAACTAACTGACTAGCAGTTCAATCAACCAATCTACACACAACAGTCAATCAATATCTAACAGTTCTAAAAGTACATTATAAAAATATAACTGTTCAGAGTTGGTGAGTTTTACTCACTTTGGCAGTTCATCGTTAAAGAACGATAAACTGTTATTTGATTTGAATCAAACAATTTATTTCGTCGTAAATTGTAACGAGCTCCATCCACTCCCAATCAGTTCCAGTGCGTAGTGTCCGTCCATATGGTCCCAACGCAACTTACGGTTCGTCAATCTGATAAGGTATGAACGAGATATTGCTTTTATAAGTTAATACGCTTTATAATTAAATAAACATGGATTTTAAATAAAAGGAATGGGCCTTAACTTATTACTTCGGCCCAATTACCACTGCGCTGACCCATAAAAAAACAGACCCGCCCCGTATTCGAATAGTACTCCTTCCCCAAATTAGAAATACCACATTCAATCCCCTGTAACCCATCGTTTGACCCAAGCTTTGACCTTCCTTCATCATCACGTCGGCCATCCAAGTCCATCCCAAAGCTTCGCCATTTCCTTCTCCAATCCAAACATGTTGCCTCTTCCCTACTGACTGACGCAACTCCCCCTGCTACTTCCCCTTCGAAAATGCAGTCTCTCCAAATCCCATACTCACGCATGCAGCAACACTCACGTCCGCACTTTAGCCTCACTCACTCACTTCTTCAAAAATCAATCCCACCTTCTTTACTGTCCATCTTCGTGCGTATAGGACAAGTCCGAACCCCACGTAAAAAGAAACCAAGCCCGCTGTTTGAACCACTACAGTGTAGTGAAAAACATTTGCATGAAAACTCTTCGAACCCTGCCTAGATGTTCCAGCGAGCCATTCATATATTTTCAGTATTTTTGTTTTTAAACATAGTATGGGTTTGTTTGATTTTATATTGGCGAAGTTCTGAAAACCAGAGCGATAAATAAAAAGGTTCACTGATGTATTTATAACCATGGGAAACTTTATTGCCAAGGAACATCATTATAGGGTAGGAAAGGACAGGTTACTTAGTCTCCAAGGTTTTTCTTTAACTTAGGCGTGAAGAAATTTTAGGTCTGTCAATTCTTTCCTAGGACTGCCGTGAGTTGTTCCCTTCATAGGTGACAGACAAAATTAAATTGAAGAGGGGACGTATGCTACAGAAATATCTATAGTGTAGGCTCACTTAGTTGTGAAGGTATAAGCAGTAGGTCAAGGGGACATGGAAAAGCAAAGTGAAACGATTGAAGTGAGGTTGTACTTGAGTGGCAGAAGTGTTCATATGGGTAAATGCGAGGTCTCATTAATGGGAACGTGGGTTGTTCGAAACTTAGTTGCTAAGGCAACAAGAAGGGACGTATGTATTATTCTAATATAGATGTTAACACAGTAGGACATGATTAGTAGATATATATATATATATATATGTGTGTGTGTGTGTGTGTATGGTTGTACGGACTTCATTCCACAAAATTGAATATGTTATACGGTCTGCTATAGACAGAAGCAACCATACCGGTTTGATCAGCAATACCTCAGGGTCCCAAAAATATAATAATACTGGTAGATTTACTTATATTGTGGAACCCCAAAATATCCATACAGGGTGCAAAATACTAAAAAAAAATTGCTTATTTAATTAATTAAAAATTTCTATAAAATTCTAAAAATTAAATTATCACTATTTCCCAAAAGAACCTTGTCTAAATTCAAACTCGATCTCTAGTTATATCGAATAAACCGTTACGGTCGATAAATGATTCTATAGCGACTATTTTAAAATTTGATTTGGACATATCTCAAGATCTACACGACGAAATCCTGATTTTTCTCTTCCCCTAGAAAGATATAATCCACCAGCTCAACACGTTTCTTATTTCACAGAAATCCGATTTAAAACGAATCTTGTACATTCAGTTAAAGTTCGAATCGTCAAATTACGAACTGCAGCGCCATTTCGAGCTCGGTTTTAATTATAATATAATTATACGTTCTAACGTCGTCGACTAAATAGTATATTCGTTATTTAAATAATTAAATAAGTTAATTATTACACTGTCAAATATCCGGGTCATTACAGTATTATCACCTATCTAGAGATTCATTTAATTTCTTATTCTATTCGATGTTGTCCCATTCGAGAAACGGTTGCTGATCCCAAACGTTGGTGATATACTGTAACACCCCACGCCCGCTATGGTCACTCTCTAAGGGAATGCCATATCATCGGTGGAGTATTTTGAGTGAATATAGAACAGAGTAATTACAGCAAGACAGATATAAGTAATACTTTGAAAATTTAAAACATCATTTCAATTGCAGCGGAAAATAAAACATGTCTAGTTACATCACAAAACCATAACAGAAGTCAAGTACAAATATCCATCCTGTTAAATAAAAATACATAATCCCAATACATGAACTGATAGCCATAAAAGAAAAGGGTAAACTGAGCTCTACATCTAGGGTCCAAGCTCCAAGAGAGAAATAAAAGCAGCCTGATCAAAGCCCACTCGCGCTGGGCCCACTCTGAGAACCTGAGGGTTGGGAAAAAGATAAAAACAACGGGGTCAGACATAAGCCTGAGTGAGCCCTATAACCTTAACAATACAATTATTAAAGTAATTAGGGTATGATATGTACTCGGTACGGTACCTTTGGGGATAATGACTACACTAAGTAGCCAACAAACATAGGTTGAACTAAGATAACCGTAAAGACGCATCTACCCACCCAAGGATAATTACTAACTGCACCACACCAGTCATTCCTACTCAAAGGTTGATCCCACCCAAGGACTTAAAAGAAAGATATAACTAGTAGTTTCATGTACCCCTAGCTGACCACATAGGTGCCGTCTGCCCCTATCTCCACTAGGTGTACCCCACTACTCCCCAAGCGATCGGCTCCCTAACGTAGATACCCGTGCTGGTCCCACAGTGGGGTGTATCACTCCCCTAAAGTGGCAACCCAATACTATCAACGGTGCACGGCTTATACCTACACGATGCAACAACGGCTTATCTACCAGCCCGGGCCCACACACGCATACGAAACCCGTTGGACTTGCGTTGCCACCGCTAACCCGTTTTGGCCTCTTATAATCAAGCCCAGTACGCGTGTCCCGTCCTCGACATGGGTCGAGCCCACAAAGATACAAATGGGTTACTGGTTGAAATGGGCCCCCACAAGCTACCCACCTAAGCTTGTCACTTATCTAGTGTATCCCACTTAACCCTTTAATCATGTTTAATTACATGTTTCCACTTGGTTAAGTATTCTAATCGTATTTTCTATTGCCACCCAAGGCAACCCACTAGATTTCCACATGCCACCCAAGGCACCCACTTAACCTCTCATGTCCCTCTACATGCTAATATGGTTAAGTGTTTCTTAATTAATTAATTAAGATCATGACCTCATAAAGACCTCTCACATTAGACCGTCTTTTATGACTGCTGGATATGCCGGTTGGTTCCGGGCAGACTTCTGTCATCAAAAGGGTCTAACCTCGTGTCTTTACTTTAATCACGTATTTAATTTATGACTAAGACCTCTCACATTGGGCCAATCATTTGTAGCCGCTGGATGGCCAGTCGGTTCCGGGCAGACTTCCGCTACAAAAGGGTCCAACCTCGTGTCTTAGTTGATTAATTACACCTAATTAATCACCCCTATATTAATTATTCCTAATTAATATCAAGTTTTTCATAACATGGGTAGACCTAACTCAATAGGTAAATTCCCATGGGGTAGACCTAACTTAATAGGTAAATTCCCACTTATGTTAATTTATTTTTATGGTATGCTTAATCATACCCAATAATACTTTTATTAACATATTTATTAACCCCCATCGTTCCCCACGTAAATCGTTGTCATTTCATGGCATAATAAAGGGAAGATCTATCGCAAATATCATGGGTTTAACCAAATCTTAGCATATAACTTTGTCATGGGTTAAGAGGATGTCAACTTGCATATATGAGGATATATTAACCCAACTATATCTAACCCAAACTTGCATATTATCATACACATGACTTGCATAACATGTTGCATATGAACTTGCATATTATCGTACACATATCTTGCATAACATGTTGAACTTGCATATAAGCATTCACATAACTTGCATAACATGTTAAACTTGCATATAAGCATACACATAACTTGCATAACATGTTAAACTTGCATATAAGCATATACATAACTTGCATAAGCATGCATAACTTGCATAACATGTTAAACTTGCATATAAGCATATACATAACTTGCATAAGCATTCACATAACTTGCATAAGCATGCATACTTGCATATAAGCATATACATAACTTGCATAAGCATTCACATAACTTGCATAAGCATGCATACTTGCATATAAGCATATACATAACTTGCATAAGCATGTTGCATAATAGATCATTGTTTAACTTAGTGTTTTGCATCATAAGCATCATGAAACATAGCACCAAACTTGCATAAAGATGTCATGAACACATACACTAAACTTGCATGAACACATTAATCCACAAACATAACCATACATCCTCATATCCTATCTTAATCAATTTAACAATTGATTATTAAGGGGATAGAAGCTCACCCAAAATCAAGGTTAGCAAACTAATGAAGAAGATTAAGAGGCTAGAAGTTGATTTGGAATGCTATCCCTTCTCTAATTTTGATGGAGGCTCCTTCAAGTTTCAAAGTGGTGGCATAATGGCCTTAGATCTATTTTTAGTAAGGATTAGGGGGGTATTAGGGTGTATATATAGATTAGTTAGGTGTTTTAGGACCATAGGATTAACCCTAAATTAGGTTAGGACCATCAGATTTCGGAAATCTCTAGAACACAGCCCAAGACTCAACCAAAAACCAGATCTGGTGCACCCAGATCAACAGGGCCGACACCCTGTGTCGACACCCCTGTCGACAGGGCTGTCGACACCCCTGTCGACATGCTTGTCGACACGGGGCTAGGCGGGAGCTTTTCCCGCCCTTTCCACTTTTGGCTCCAAACTTGTTTTAGAACTGAATTTTTAAATCTGTTTTTAACTTTGAATTTTCTGAAAACTTCTTTGGGCCATAACCGGGCCATACGGACTCCGATTCTCGAAAACTCGGACTCTATTTCGCGTATTTTTCCGAGACGAACGCAATGACGCAGCCCGTTAACCCCAATTCCCTCATCTGAGATTATTTATCCTGTAATTAGTGAATTTTAGTATTAACCAAAATTCGGAGTGTTACATTCTCCCCTCCTTAAAGGATTTCGTCCCCGAAATCTCTAAGTTTACGGAGAATGCATATCCTACCATCCAAACAACCATCTACTCAATCCATCAATCACGAGCATCCATTGTCCTTAAATCAAAATTTCTGATGATGTATGAGCATATGCAAGAAGTGTGTGTATATGTTCCCTATCTAATGTATGAACATATGCAAACCATGATAGTGCCATGCATCCAATATGTATGCGAAAGAACCCTATCGACACATACAATATCTACATGAGTGCACAATCCTTCACCAAAATGCATCATCCATATGATAACACAATCATTATACATCCATAAATATAGTTTCCTACACACAATTTTATGCAATATGCAATATGAAGTGATTGAGCCGATCTAGTGCCTAGAGTGTGTGTGTATGCATCCACGAGCAACCGCTAGCAAACACTTGCATCCACTTGCATCCATCAACCATAACATGTCTCAAACACATGTTTCAACCATAGGTTTACCCTATCTAAAGGTCAAACAGTACTAACGAGAGGACATACTAAAGATAAGATAAGTACTGGACAACAATAGAAGAGAAATTAAAGACATACCCTCAAAAAGAAATGGGTACAATGAACGCATCTTCGCTTCCGTTTCCCAAGTTGCGTTGCTCTCGTCTTCTCCCCATTGTACTTTGACTAGTTGAACCTCTCGATTCCTCAATTTCCTAGTTTCTAACCCAAGGATGCGGGTAGGAGCTCGTCGAATAGTCGCATCACGTTCTACTTCCACTTCTTTAAGCAAGCTCGGCTCTACCACCTTTGCGGTCTCATGTAAGCATTTCCTTAAATGGGACACATGGAATACATCATGTACACCACTAAGTCTGTCGAGCAACTCCACTCTATATGCCATCCGTCCAATCCTTTCCTTAATAGGAAATGGCCCTACGAACCTTGGTGCTAACTTCCCAACAGATCCAAAGCGAACAACATTTCGTAACGGAGACACTTTGACAAAGACCATGTCCCCAACTTCAAACTCAAGATCCGTCCTTCTCTTGTCCGCATAAGATTTTTGCCTATCCTGCGCTGCTTTCATCCTCCTTCGAATCAAGTCAATCTTCTCAGAAGTCTCCCTAACCATATCAGGCCCAAGCAAGATCTTATCCGTAGATTCCCACCAACATGCAGGTGATCGACAAGGCCTTCCATAAAGAGCTTCGAAAGGAGCCATACCAATACTGGACTGAAAGCTATTATTATATGCGAACTCCACCAATGGAAGATGCTCTTCCCATGTACCTCCAAAATCTAAGATACAAAGCCTCAAAAGGTCTTCTAGGACACGATTCACCCTCTCAGTCTGGCCGTCCGTCTGAGGATGATATGCGGTGCTCAGACACAATTGAGTCCCCATTGCTTCTTGCAAACTTCTCCAGAACTCGCTAGTGAAGATAGGATCTCGATCACTCACTATGCTAGAGGGTACCCCATGCAATCGAACTATCTCTCGCAGATATAGTGAAGCTAGCCATGGAGCGGTCCTCTTGCTCTTCACAGGTATGAAATGGGCGCTTTTAGTAAGTCTGTCTACCACAACCCAAATTCCCGTATTACCCTTTCTCGATCTGGGTAACCCGTCAATAAAATCCATCGAGACGCTATCCCACTTCCATTGCGGAACTTCCAATGGGTGAAGCAACCCACCAGGTTTCTTTTGCTCCGCTTTCACCTGTTGGCATACCAAGCACCGAGCAACATATTCAGCCACATCTTTCTTCATTCCGGCCCAGAAGAAAACCCGCTTCATATCTTGGTACATCTTGTCCCCACCGGGATGAATGGTCATCCTAGAACGGTGTGCATCATCAAGAATAACCTTCCTCAAATCCTCGTCTTGCGGTACACAAAGTCTACCGTCTCTACGCAAGCACCCCCTATCGTCTAGGGTGTACCTACTCAAATGGCTGGACGACTCCCCCCTTATGAGCTTCTCCACCAACTCAACCAACTGTGGGTCGTCCCTCTGTTCTTCTCCAATCCTCCCCAAAAGAGTAGGTCTGACCTCCAAGGATGCTAGCAAACCGGGTACATAATCAATGGAAGGTCTGAAATCAAACATCGAGATAAATTCCAAGCTTCGTCGTTCCACGAACAATGGACTCAAGGACAACCTCTTTCTGCTCAAGGCGTCCGCCACCACGTTACCCTTGCCAGGGGTATACGCTATCTCGAAATCATAGGATGCTAAGAACTCCATCCACCTTTGTTGTCTCAAATTCAAATCCTTCTGAGAAAACAAGTACTTCAATGATTTGTGGTCAGTGAACAATTCGAATCTCTCACCAAGAAGATAATGGCGCCAAATCTTAAGCGCAAAAACAATAGCGGCCAACTCTAAATCATGGGTAGGGTAATTTTTCTCATGCATTCTCAACTGCCTTCCACCATAGGCTATTACCCTTCCCTCTTGCATTAAGACTGCGCC
The DNA here is from genome assembly GCA_030737875.1 of Allium sativum. NCBI lineage: Eukaryota > Viridiplantae > Streptophyta > Magnoliopsida > Asparagales > Amaryllidaceae > Allium > Allium sativum. Next base: position 980,766,511 of record CM060916.1, read on the forward strand.
TAATCCTGTCCCACAAGCATCGGTATAGACAACAAATGGCTTGCTCCCATCTGGCAACACTAAAACTGGAGCAGTGATTAAAGCTCTCTTTAACCGTCGGAACGCATCATCACAATCTACGTCCCATGTGAAAACAAGATTCTTCTTCGTTAAGCGGGTTAATGGGGCTGATATCTTTGCGAAGTCTTTAATAAACTTCCTATAATAACCCGCCAAACCCAAAAAACTTCTCACTTCGGTAGCATTCTTCGGAACCTTCCAATCCTGAATTGATACTACCTTCGCGGGATCCACAGCTATCCCTTCCTTGGAGACCACGTGCCCCAAGAAACGCACCTCCTTCCTCCAGAAGTGACATTTAGAGAATTTAGCCTTAAGGCTATGTGCTCGAAGAGTCTTCAATACCTCCCCAAGATGTAGGGCATGCTCTTCTTCATTCTTAGAAAATACTAAGATATCATCCACAAAGACCACAACGAATTTATTAAGGAACTCCCTGAACACCCTACTCATCAAATCCACAAAGTATGCAGGGGCGTTCGTCAACCCAAATGGCATCACCAGCCACTCATAGAAACCATCTGGAGTCCTAAAGGCAGTCTTGTCTATGCTATCCTCAGCCACCCTCAACTGATGAAACCCCGTGGCTAAGTCCAACTGAGAAAATACTGAAGCGCCAACCAATTGATCGAAAAGATCATCAATCCTCGGCAATGGGTGTCTATTCTTCTTTGTGAGCTTGTTGAGTTCTCTATAGTCTACACAAAGTCTGAGGGACCCATCCGCCTTCGTAGCAAAAACTACTGGAGCACCCCACTCCGATATACTTCGTCTTATGAACCCCTTCTCAAGCAACTCCCCTACTTGCTTATGGAGTTCCCTCCTCTCACGAGGAGCCATGTGGCGCACCGGTAAAGATACAGGTTTAGCATTATCCACCAGATATATTCGGAAGTCAATCTCCCGCTTCGGAGGTAAGCTCTTCACCTCCTCAAACACATCCGAGTATTCCCGGACCACTCTAACAGATTGCAAACTTTCGACCGAAGCGTCAAGCGATTCAAGATAACTTAGCATAACAGAATCCATGGGATTACAAGAGATCTCGAGAGTGTTACCCAAGCGGGTCATGAGCCTAACAACTCTCCTTTCGCAATCAAGAACGGCACCATTACTGGATAACCAGTCCATGCCCAAAATCAACCCATAGCCCGTGAAGCCTAACACAAAAGCATCACATCTAAACTCAATGCTAAGTATAGAAATCTTCAAACCCAAACATATCATGGACAAATAAGTGGAGCCCCCAATTGGGTTTGAAACAACCAAGGGATCATCTACCAGACTGGTGTCTAAGTGCAGTGACTCAACTAATGATGATGAGATAAACGAATGCGATGCGCCTGAATCAAACAATGTACGGACAGATGATCAAATAGAAAAACCAGACTTTCCACGGAAATAGTTCTACCTCTTTCCTGAATCGGTGGAATCGCGAGAGCCTGTACTTGCCCCCTAGCCTGACCTGGTGCCATAAGAGCTTGCACCTGTCCTCCTGAGGTAGACCCCGTCCTTTGCCCTTTCTTAGGACAGTCTTTCACTAGATGTCCTGCTTCACCACAATGAAAGCAACCAGTCTTCTTCTTCTTTCTACAATCTTTGCTTATGTGACCTGGTATTCCACAATTGAAGCACTTCTTCTTCCCCTTGCCACCGTTGCCTTTCCCACCTTTGTTTTGCTGTTGTTGCTGAGGTCTCTTTTGATCTCCCTTCTTCTCGGGTGCCTTATTAGCATTGGGACCCTTCTCTTCTTCATGCATGAGTGCCATGTCAACTAGCTTCTCAAAGGTGGCCCCCATAGGGATATGAGTCATAGCCAACCCATGCATCGGTTCATTCAAGCCTTTCACGAACCTCAAAGCCTTCTTCTCCGGTGTATTTACCATGTCTAGGCCAAACCTTGCCAATTGATTAAACTTGTTGACATATTCCTTCACTGAGAGATTCCCTTGCTTTAGAGTCAAGAATCTTTCCATATACAAGTTTTCCTCCGCCCTTGAGAGAAACTTTGCCACAAATCTTTGCCTAAAATCCGCCCAAGAGTCAACGGGGCGTTCTCCATTAGTGACCTCCCACCAGAATGAGGCCTCTCCCTTCATTAACCAAGCAGCTAACTTGACTTTCTTTCCTTCTTCCATTTCGAAGATATCTATCAACTCTTCCACCTCCTTAAGCCAATCTCTAGCTTCCACAAAAGTTTCAGATCCTTGAAAAGGTTTCCCTCCCATAGCTTTAAATTCCTTGCAAGTCTTAGCAAAAGTATCCGTGCGAGGAGGAGGGGGAGGAGGAAGATCGGGTGCCACGGTTGGTGGAGGACCATTTGCTTGACCCGCAGCGGTGGCCCTAGCCTCCATCAATCTCCTATACCATACTGGTATCGTCCCACCCTCCGGAAAGTTAAGATCCTCAGCCATGCTGAAACGAAAAAGGAAAGATTCAAACGGAGGATTTGAGAGATAAAGATATGGCTATTGGGGATTATGCTTTTCTTTCAAAAACTTTTCTCTTTAAAGACAAGTTTTTGAAAATATCTCTTTCAAAAAAATGGTTTTTGAAAAATAGTTTTCTAAAAATTTTATCTGTTCCGGTAACCTTTGCTCTGATACCACGTGTAACACCCCACGCCCGCTATGGTCACTCTCTAAGGGAATGCCATATCATCGGTGGAGTATTTTGAGTGAATATAGAACAGAGTAATTACAGCAAGACAGATATAAGTAATACTTTGAAAATTTAAAACATCATTTCAATTACAGCGGAAAATAAAACATGTCTGGTTACATCCCAAAACCATAACAGAAGTCAAGTACAAATATCCATCCTGCTAAATAAAAATACATAATCCCAATACATGAACTGATAGCCATAAAAGAAAAGGGTAAACTGAGCTCTACATCTAGGGTCCAAGCTCCAAGAGAGAAATAAAAGTAGCCTGATCAAAGCCCACTCGCGCTGGGCCCACTCTGAGAACCTGAGGGTTGGGAAAAAGATAAAAACAACGGGGTCAGACATAAGCCTGAGTGAGCCCTATAACCTTAACAATACAATTATTAAAGTAATTAGGGTATGATATGTACTCGGTACGGTACCTTTGGGGATAATGACTACACTAAGTAGCCAACAAACATAGGGTGAACTAAGATAACCGTAAAGACGCATCTACCCACCCAAGGATAATTACTAACTGCACCACACCAGTCATTCCTACTCAAAGGTTGATCCCACCCAAGGACTTAAAAGAAAGATATAACTAGTAGTTTCATGTACCCCTAGCTGACCACATAGGTGCCGTCTGCCCCTATCTCCACTAGGTGTACCCCACTACTCCCCAAGCGATCGGCTCCCTAACGTAGATACCCGTGCTGGTCCCACAGTGGGGTGTATCACTCCCCTAAAGTGGCAACCCAATACTATCAACGGTGCACGGCTTATACCTACACGATGCAACAACGGCTTATCTACCAGCCCGGGCCCACACACGCATACGAAACCCGTTGGACTTGCGTTGCCACCGCTAACCCGTTTTGGCCTCTTATAATCAAGCCCAGTACGCGTGTCCCGTCCTCGACATGGGTCGAGCCCACAAAGATACAAATGGGTTACTGGTTGAAATGGGCCCCCACAAGCTACCCACCTAAGCTTGTCACTTATCTAGTGTATCCCACTTAACCCTTTAATCATGTTTAATTACATGTTTCCACTTGGTTAAGTATTCTAATCGTATTTTCTATTGCCACCCAAGGCAACCCACTAGATTTCCACATGCCACCCAAGGCACCCACTTAACCTCTCATGTCCCTCTACATGCTAATATGGTTAAGTGTTTCTTAATTAATTAAGATCATGACCTCATAAAGACCTCTCACATTAGACCGTCTTTTATGACTGCTGGATATGCCGGTTGGTTCCGGGCAGACTTCTGTCATCAAAAGGGTCTAACCTCGTGTCTTTACTTTAATCACGTATTTAATTTATGACTAAGACCTCTCACATTGGGCCAATCATTTGTAGCCGCTGGATGGCCGGTCGGTTCCGGGCAGACTTCCGCTACAAAAGGGTCCAACCTCGTGTCTTAGTTGATTAATTACACCTAATTAATCACCCCCATATTAATTATTCCTAATTAATATCAAGTTTTTCATAACATGGGTAGACCTAACTCAATAGGTAAATTCCCATGGGGTAGACCTAACTTAATAGGTAAATTCCCACTTATGTTAATTTATTTTTATGGTATGCTTAATCATACCCAATCATACTTTTATTAACATATTTATTAACCCCCATCGTTCCCCACGTAAATCGTTGTCATTTCATGGCATAATAAAGGGAAGATCTATCACAAATATCATGGGTTTAACCAAATCTTAGCATATAACTTTGTCATGGGTTAAGAGGATGTCAACTTGCATATATGAGGATATATTAACCCAACTATATCTAACCCAAACTTGCATATTATCATACACATGACTTGCATAACATGTTGCATATGAACTTGCATATTATCGTACACATATCTTGCATAACATGTTGAACTTGCATATAAGCATTCACATAACTTGCATAACATGTTAAACTTGCATATAAGCATACACATAACTTGCATAACATGTTAAACTTGCATATAAGCATATACATAACTTGCATAAGCATGCATAAATTGCATAACATGTTAAACTTGCATATAAGCATATACATAACTTGCATAAGCATTCACATAACTTGCATAAGCATGCATACTTGCATATAAGCATATACATAACTTGCATAAGCATTCACATAACTTGCATAAGCATGCATACTTGCATATAAGCATATACATAACTTGCATAAGCATGTTGCATAATAGATCATTGTTTAACTTAGTGTTTTGCATCATAAGCATCATGAAACATAGCACCAAACTTGCATAAAGATGTCATGAACACATACACTAAACTTGCATGAACACATTAATCCACAAACATAACCATACATCCTCATATCCTATCTTAATCAATTTAACAATTGATTATTAAGGGGATAGAAGCTCACCCAAAATCAAGATTAGCAAACTAATGAAGAAGATTAAGAGGCTAGAAGTTGATTTGGAATGCTATCCCTTCTCTAATTTTGATGGAGGCTCATTCAAGTTTCAAAGTGGTGGCATAATGGCCTTAGATCTATTTTTAGTAAGGATTAGGGGGGTATTAGGGTGTATATATAGATTAGTTAGGTGTTTTAGGACCATAGGATTAACCCTAAATTAGGTTAGGACCATCAGATTTCGGAAATCTCTAGAACACAGCCCAAGACTCAACCAAAAACCAGATCTGGTGCACCCAGATCAACAGGGCCGACACCCTGTGTCGACACCCTTGTCGACAGGGCTGTCGACACCCCTGTCGACATGCCTGTCGACATGGGGCTAGGCGGGAGCTTTTCCCGCCCTTTCCACTTTTGGCTCCAAACTTGTTTTAGAACTGAATTTTTAAATCTGTTTTTAACTTTGAATTTTCTGAAAACTTCTTTGGGCCATAACCGGGCCATACGGACTCCGATTCTCGAAAACTCGGACTCTATTTCGCGTATTTTTCCGAGACGAACGCAATGACGCAGCCCGTTACCCCCAATTCCCTCATCTGAGATTATTTATCCTGTAATTAGTGAATTTTAGTATTAATCAAAATTCGGAGTGTTACATATGCATTCGATACACTCAAGCGAAATGAGTGGTCGGTCATGTGTGGGCCGTGTTGCAATATGTACTTGTTGAACCCAGTGTTTTCCTCTCTAGAGATACACTATCGGAAGGTGGTTCCATACCTTGTCATAGTTGGAAATCTAATATCCAATAAGTGCCCTGCGATTATTGATTTTATACTATGTATGTGGAGCGCGAGATGCAAGCGTTTCCGCTAGATTGTTATCTATTTGATTTAGACACTATTATAATATCACTCGATTTTTGTATCAAAGTGTTTTAGGTTATAGTAAGGTAAAAACCATACATGTTTATGTGTGGGCTGGTCTTACTATTATCTTTCGTTTTGAAAGAATTTTGAAAGTTAAACAAATGGTTGGAGTTTACTCACACCAGTCCCATGGCTGACCCAAAGTTTATTTTGTTTTTGTTTTCCCTAAACTCTTGGGTGCCCAAATTTGTACGGGCAATCAAGTAGTCGAGATTTTCTAGATTCATTTGGAAGAGCTGGAAGCAGGAGGCTTCACTAGTTAGCTATAGACTATCATTTTTCCGCTGTGTACTACGTTGTATCTGGAACCAGGTGTTTATAACTGTTCCAGAAATAACTGTTGTGTTCTGATGATGGTATGTATATAAAGTTACCGATTTGTATTTCAAAAGTTATGTTATATAGTATATTTTATTCGTTCCGCTGTGAGATTTGTCTTCTTTTTTTTCTTCTATTCTAATATTTCTTTCTTTCTATTTCTCATCCTCTAACTTCTTTCTAATAATGATTCGTATTTATGTACAATTTGGGTTGGACGTGTTGTATTATTACTCAACTCAGATAGTACAGATTTGCGTGTTGTTTTAGTTGGTATCAGAGCTTAGGTTAAGCGAATACCTAGGCTTGATAGGGTTGTGCTCATTTGAGATAGGGTCAGTAGTACCCTAGAATGAGTTGAGTGTGTATACGAGAGAGCGTATTTGTTAATTGATATGAAAGTTGTTTTATAATGTGTCGGGTAATCTGTTGAGTGGTTTATGAATTCTGATCGAATCGTGGGACGCCACAAAGTCGATAGGAATTTCTAAACACTCGAACAGAGAAATTTGACACGATATTGTTTTGAAGTGGGTAAATGAAATAATTTTACCCAAAATTTCTATTTTTGATATAAAGGAATATTTTTTTTGAAACTGTTATATTATATGGATGTGTTGGTTGTTATTATAATCAAATAAGATTATAAAATTTGAATAGTTATATATAACCAAATAGAATTTGTATAAGAATGAAATATTCAAATGAGATGAATTAAAATTGAATTCAAACCAGAATTTGAAATTTAAATCCTGGGAAGTTTGAAATATTTTTGTGAGTATATTAAAATAATATAGCTTTGTTTGAAAGGGATTTTTGAATGGATTCTGAAAGTGTTTAATCACTGAACTCACTTCAGTGACTGGGAAATAATTCTGATGATGACTGTAATGACCCGCATTGTCAGAGGTATTATAATTAATTAATTTAATTATATAAATAGTGATTCAGGGAATTAAATCGTCGTTAATTAAATTAAAGTGAATATTTAATTAAATTAAATATTCAAATAATATATTTAATTCATAAATAATCAAAAATATTGGAAATCACAATATTCTGTGAACGGGATCGTCCCTTAGATTTAATTCAGCTTAGAGTTGAGTTATATTGACGAATATATTCAATCGACGACAGTTTTAATGTATAATTATATTATAATTAAAATCGAGCTCGAAATGGCGTGGCAGTTCGCGATTTGGCGATTCAGACTTCAACTGAATATACATGGTTCGTTTTAAATCGGATTTCTGTGAAACAAGAAACGCGTGGAGCTGGTGGAGTATATTTTTCTAATGGAAGAGAAAAATCTGGATTTCATCGTGTAGATTTTGATTTACGTCCAAATCAAATTTCAGAAAAGTCGTTGTGGAATTCCTTTATAATTCGTAAAACTTTATATACGTTATAAAAGGATTTTCAGTGTAAATTGAATATCGATTCAATCTGGAGTTGGAGTATCGAATATATAATTACCCTGGAGCCGTATGATATTCCTCGATGAATATATACGATAATATTTATTTATTAATATTTAATTTAATTCATTTAAACATATTTATATATTTAAATGGTCTATTCATCGCTTGAAAAATAGCCAGTTTTACAAACGAAGTCAGAATTCGACGAAACTAATTTTGTTGGATCCGCAATATCAAATAGTTGTTAGATTTCCAATTTCGTGATTTTTAGAGTCACTATGTGGCCGTACGGATTTTTAGAGTGTAAAATAGTCAGTATTTTGACCTTTAAAAATACGCTGTGTGAGCATACGAAGTCGGAATTGAAGGAAACCAGTTTCGTTGGGACCGTAATGTCAAACTCTAGCTGCATGCCAGTTTTCGTGATTTTTGGGTATCACAGGCGGTCACAGGAACTTTTAGAAGTCAGAAACGAATATAAAGGATTAGATAAAATATTAAAATATTAATATAATAAATATCTAGATATTTTTATTGGCTATAAATACCCTCCCTTACTTTCCTTAAAACCTAATCCCTCAGATTTTTCTGCGCTGTCACTGTATTTTTCATCCTCAAGTAAAACACCACTTCAGAAAATTCATTCAAATGCAAATCAAATACTATAAATCACCATTCGTATATAGTTGGATTCGAAATGGGTTTCTCTTCGATTTCGTGTTGTTTTTGTGGGTTGCGATTTCGGTTTTGGGGGATCCACCTTTTTACTGTCGACGTTAGGGTTGGTATTCAATTTTATTCAGGCGTTTATGTGTGAATTCGAGTATCGATTTGGGTTCAGTGTTGGATTTGGCATCATCCCCGAGCTTTTGGTGGGTTTCGTTGAAGTGGAGTGTCGACCGACAGTATTCAGGGCGTGAATGGCTGCTGTGATGCAATGAAGGGTAGGGGTTCGAGTAGACCGGGAATAGGTGGAGGAGGAAGAGGACGGGAAGAGGAGATGGCTGGTGTTTTTGGTTTTGAGAACGGTGGGTTGTCGGAGGAGATAATGGTGGAGGAAAGGAGTGAGACCATGGATGTTTTGGGTTCTGGTAGTTCGATCTGTAGAAGGGGAAGACGGGTTTTATGTGTTGGAGCAGGCGGGCCGGTTAATTGAAAGCGTAAGGCCCATTAGAGAAATAAATTCAAGTTTTATTTATTTAAATAGTGATTAAACTTCGTAATACCGTATCTTGTCCGTACGAGGTCGGATTTGCAAACCGTATGTTGCGTTGGGATCGTATGGACGGGAGCAACACAATGAGACTGACTGGGAGAGAAATAGAGCTCGTTACAATTTATGGTGAAATAAATTGTCTGACTCAAATCAAAGAACGCAAACCGGTTATTTAACGGTTAACGCACCAATGTGAGTAAATCTCACTAACTCTGTTCAGTTTATATTTTTATAAACTGTACTTTATTTTTATGATTGATTGCTGTGTATTGATTGTTAAATTGGACTGTTAAATTGGACTGTTAAATAGATTTGATTGAAACATAGATCTAGTTATAGATAAAAATCGATAATCAATATTTGATTCTGTATCAGTATATTTCATGTTGGAATGAAATTATATATTATACTGTTTAACATCTATGGATGCAGGGAAATAGGTTGGAGGAATCCGACTGGATTCCTCAACATTTATTTTACTGTTTGTTTCATATATTGAGGACATGATGTGATATATAATCTGCTGTCGATTATATGTGTTTGGACGATATTGATCATCGTGATTTGATATGTTGAATACCATAACATACCAGAAAGTAAAAAGAGAATTTTCAAAACGTATATTGAAAATGAAATATTTATAAAATCAAAGGATTTTATAAAAGAGATATTTATTAGAAAATAAATAGAATCGAGTTAAAAGTGTTAAAGAGGATAGGGTATGGTTTTTGAGTAATTGGAACTTGTTATACGTTGATTGAGTTGAGTGAATTTCAAAGTGTTGATCTGATGTTGGTTTCGGCCTTCGGGATTAACACTGAGAAGTTTATTCACTTATCAATTTATAATGAGGATCTAATGAATAGAAGTGAAGTAATAAAGGAATATTTATTTGGAAAATAAATAGGATTAAATGCTGTTATAAGGAAATCATTATAAGTGATTAAATGTTGCTAAAAAGGGAATCTTTTTAAGTGGAGAAACGTTATTAAAAGGACATTTGTAAAGTGAAGAACCGTTACTAAAAAGTAAATCTTTATAAAGGGATAAACATTATTAAAAGGAGTTAATCGAATATATATTATTCGAAATTGAAGTTAATCAGTTAGAGTTAAACAGTTTGAATTAATCGATTAGAGTTAAATCGAACTAGCGTTATTCGAAATAGAGTTAAGCGAATGGAGTTAAACAAAATTAGAAACTGACTGGAGATTAGTTATATTGAACAGCTTTCTGAGTATCGATCTGATGTTGGTTTCGGCCTTCGGGGTTTATACTTAGAGAATTGTTCTCTTACTAGTTTACAGTTAGGGACAGATGGTTGTAGAAGAATAGTGATACGTAAATAAGTTGTGGAAATGTTTTCCAGTGTTAACGTATATTTTCTAAACATAGAAAATAAGGAAATATGTTTGATGATTGGATCGATAATTCCATTTGGAAATAAGATTGTTGTTTGTACACGGACATGTTTTAATTTGATAGTTAAATCACCGACTGTCAAAGTTTTGACCATTTTACGTTGTTAATATGGAGAGACCGGTTGGATTTTTATCCGAAGAACCACTCCGTATTGGCAGTAGCGTTGTGAATCATCACATACTGAAGATAATTGAAGACGGAGTTTATGCAAGGGCTATGTGTATAAGCCTTAGATAACAGTGCCTAAGACGGATGTACTGAATAGTGCCTTCGGTTTTTCCAGACCCAGGACAACTTGTTTGGACGAAGGTCTGACAGAGTATATCTGATAAATTGCGTAAGTTGATCTCTTCAAACATATTCAGGTTGGTGGCAGAGGAATTCGTTTCTCTTAGCTGTGTACCCATGTTATTTTTGGATAAATCAATTTGTGATTTAAAAGGTATGACGATGTGACATTCTAAGTGAATGAAGATGTGGCATGTGAAAAGATAAGCGTAGCTTCTAGCCTCACATCCGGTAAATGACAGAAATCGGGCAGGCAGCATGTCTAAGTCGGTCGCACCGAAGTAGGGTGTATAATCACCTATCTAGAGAATATTCATTTGCTTCTTTAATCTATCAATGTTGTCCCATATATATATACGGGAACGGTTGCTGATCCCAACCGTTGGTGATATACATTCGATACACTCAAGCAAAATGAGTGGTCGGTCATGTGTGGCTGAGTTGCAAGATGTTCTTGTTGAACTCCAGTGTATCGTTCCTAGAGTACACCGATCGGAAGGTGGTTCCATACCTTGTCATAGTTGGAAATCCATTACCCAATACGTGCTTGCGATTTTGATTGTATACTATATATGTAGAACATGAGATGCAAGCGTTTCTGCTAGATTGATATCTATGTGTATTTAGACATTATTATAATATCAGAATGATATTACCTTTCAAAGATGTTTGGATTCTCATAAGGTAAAAACCCGTTTCGTATTCACGGCGTGGTCTTATGAGATATCATATACCTTTTTAAATGATTTGAGTTTACTCACACCAGTCACATGACTGACCTGGAGTTTATTTTGTTTTCCCTAAACTCTTGGGTGCCTAAATTTGTACGGGCAGTCAAGTAGTCAGGATTTACAGGTATACTTGAAGAGCTTGGAGCAGGAGGCTTCAGCAGTCGATATCTATTATTTATTCCGCTGTGTTGTAAGTGTTGTACTCTGATAATGTTATTGTATACATATACTGATTTTATTTCAATGATATGTTATCTATTATATGTTATTCATTCCGCTGTGAGATTCGTGTTACTCTGATGTTGTCTTCTTCTTCTATTCAAAGTTTCTACCTTATCTATCTTCACCCTCTAATTTCTTTCATTAACAACCTGTTATTTTCGACTCTTGATGTTCGATATGTGTTGTATATCGGATAATCAAGATCGCAAATTTTCGGGTCGTTACATTTGGTATCAGAGCATAAGGTTAAGTAATTACCTTGGCTCTGTGGTGTGACTCAGTAGAGATGGGATTAGTAATATCCTAGATTGAGTTGAGTGTATATATACGAGTGAACGTATTTGTTATTTAATATAAAATGATTTTATATTGTGGAGCTTTATTGGTTGAGTAGTTTGTGAATTCTGGTCGATCAGTTTGATCCACTGTATCGATAGGGGTTACTAAACACTTGAATACGATGAAACGACATGGTATGTTTTGAAAAATAATATAGCATATTGATTGTGTTAGTTGTTATTATAATCGGATTAGATTATAAAAAGGCAAAATGATTATAAATAACTAATCAGAATTCATATAAGGAAATATATAAAGTAAGATGAATTAAATCTGAAATTTAAATCAGATTTGGAATTAAAATAAGGAAAATTTAAGTTCTTGGGAAATTTTGAAAATGTTTTTCAATCTGAAAGTGATATAGTATTGAACTCACTTGTTCGCTGGAAAATAAACTCCGATGGTGCATCATCGGTGTTCATTTTCGAGTTGTAAGTGACGGATTACTACCAAAGGCTTTGTTTTTGAATTGGTTTGAGAAAACAATTGGTTTAGAAATTCAAATGTTTTGAATTGGTGTTATGATTTCAAATTGATTTGAAATAACCCAGGAATTTAAATTATGGAATTCAAATTTAACTAATGAAGTTAAATGGATTGAGATGGTAAAAATGAATAAATAAATTTAAATTTAACTTGAACTAAGTTAAATAAGACAGATTTGATTGGAAAATAATCTGGAATGGAATTTCATTGATGAGTTAAGAGTTTGAAATTTGACATTAGAGTTTGAAATGGAATTTGACTTGAGTATAAGCAAATGAGTTGGTTTGAGAATGAATCGATTAAGTTTGATTGGATGGGTATGACATTGGTATATATTGGATTGGTAACAGGTGCAAAGGATATAATGGTATGCCCGACAAAAAGGTACAATTTTATATTTTATATATGAGTTTGGAGTTTTATGAGCCGAATTGGCAAGCCGCTTGGCTGTTTGATTCTCTTTTGGATTGGAGAGGCCTGTGTGGCAGTTTGGGGATTTTCCCGATGCTCCCGGTACAAAGGAGGTTATGGCGAAATTTTCCAAAAATTTAAAGTGTTTGAAAATTTTCAGAATTTTTGAAAATTTTAGTTAGTCGAAAGGAATTAATATTTTAGTCGATATTAATTGGTTCAGAGAAACAAGAGATAAGGGGTAAATCGATAAGCTTTTACCAAATAGATAGGGTCGTCCTCTAACTTATTAATTTCGAGGACGAAATTATTTTAAGTGGGGAAGAATGTAATGACCCGCATTGTCAGAGGTATTATAATTAATTTATTTAATTATATAAATAGTGATTCAGGGAATTAAATCGTCGTTAATTAAATTATAGTGAATATTTAATTAAATTAAATAATTAAATAATATATTTAATTCAGAAATAATCAAAAATATTGGAAATCACAATATTCTGTGAACGGGATCGTCCCTTAGATTTAATTCAGCTTAGAGTTGAGTTATATTGACGAATATATTCAATCGACGACAGTTTGAACGTATAATTATATTATAATTAAAATCGAGCTCAAAATGGCGTGTTAGTTCGCGATTTGGCGATTTAGACTTCAACTGAATATACAGGGGTCGTTTTAAATCGGATTTCTGTGAAACAAGAAACGCGTGGAGCTGGTGGAGTATATTTTTCTAATGGAAGAGAAAAATATGGATTTCATCGTGTAGATTTTGATTTACGTCCAAATCAAATTTCAGAAAACTCGCTGTGGAATTCCTTTATAATTCGTAACGCTTTATATACGTTATAAAAGGATTTTCAGTGTAAATTGAATATCGATTCAATCTGGAGTTGGAGTATCGAATATATAATTACCCTGGAGCCGTATGATATTCCTCGGTGAATATATACGATAATATTAATTTATTAATATTTAATTTAATTTACTTAAATATATTTATATATTTAAATGGTCTATTTATCGCTTGAAAAATAGCCAGTTTTACAAACGAAGTCAGAATTCGATGAAACTAATTTTTTTGGATCCGCAATACCAAATAGTTGTTAGATTTCCAATTTCGTGATTTTTAGAGTCACTATGTGGCCGTACGGATTTTTAGAGTGTAAAACAGTCAGTATTTTGACCTTTAAAAATACGCTGTGTGAGCATACGAAGTCGGAATTCGACGAAACCAGTTTCGTTGGGACCATAATGTCAAACTATAGCTGCATGCCAGTTTTCGTGATTTTTGGGTATCACAGGAGGTCACAGGAATTTTTAGAAGTCAGAAACGAATATAAATGATTAAATAAAATATTAATATAAAAATATCTAGATATTTTTATTGGCTATAAATACCCTCCCTTACCTTCCTTAAAACCTAATCCCTCAGATTTTTCTGCGCCGTCGCTATATTTTTCATCCTCAAGTAAAACACCACTTCAGAAAATTCATACAAATGCAAATCAAATACTATGAATCACCATTTGTATATATTTGGATTCGAAATGGGTTTCTCTTCGATTCCGTGTTGTTTTTGTGGCTTGCGATTTCGGTTTTGGGGGATCCACCTTTTTACTGTCGACGTTAGGGTTGGTATTCGATTTTTATTCAGGCTTTTATGTGTGAATTCGAGTATCGATTTGGGTTCAGTGTTGGATTTGGCATCATCCCCGAGCTTTTGGTGGGTTTCGGTGAAGTGGAGTGTCGACCGAAAGTATTCAGGGTGTGAATGGCTGCTGTGATGCAATGAAGGGTAGGGGTTCGAGTAGACCGAGAATAGGTGGAGGAGGAAGAGGACGGGAAGAGGAGATGGCCGGTGTTTTTGGTTTTGAGAACGGTGGGTTGTCGGAGGAGATAACGGTGGAGGAAAGGAGTGAGACCACGGATGTTTTGGGTTCTGGTAGTTCAATCTGTAGAAGGGGAAGACGGGTTGTATGTGTTGGAGCAGGCGGGCCGGTTAATTGAAAGTGTAAGGCCCATTAGAGAAATAAATTCAAGTTTTATTTATTTAAATAGTGATTAAACTTCGTAATACCATATCTTGTCCGTACGAGGTCGGATTTGCAAACCGTAAGTTGCGTTGGGATCGTATGGACGGGAGCAACATAATGAGACTGACTGGGAGAGAAACAGAGCTCGTTACAATTTATGGTGAAATAAATTGTCTGACTCAAATCAAAGAACGCAAACCGGTTATTTAACGGTTAACGCACCAATGTGAGTAAATCTCACTAACTCTGCTCAGTTTATATTTTTATAAATTGTACTTTATTTTTATGATTATTGATGTGTATTGATTGTTAAATTGGACTGTTAAATTGGACTGTTAAATAGATTTGATTGAAATGTAGATCTAGTTATAGATAAAAATCGACAATCAATATTTGATTCTGTATCAGTATATTTCATGTTGGAATGAAATTATATATTATACTGTTTAACATCTGTGGATGAAGGCAAATAGGTTGGAGGAATCCGACTGGATTGCTCAACATTTATTTTACTGTTTGTTTCATATATTGATGATATGATGTGATATATAATCTGCTGTCGATTATATGTGTTTGGACGATATTGATCATCGTGATTTGATATGTTGAATACCATAACATACCAGAAAGTAAAAAGAGAATTTTCAAAACGTATATTGAAAATGAAATATTTATAAAATCAAAGGATTTTATAAAGGAGATATTTATTAGAAAATAAATAGAATCGAGTTAAAAGTGTTAAAGAGGATAGGGTATGGTTTTTGAGTAATTGGAACTTTTTATACGTTGATTGAGTTGAGTGAATTTCAAAGTGTTGATCTGATGTTGGTTTCGGCCTTCGGGATTAACACTGAGAAGTTTATTCACTTATCAATTTATAATGAGGATCTAATGAATAGAAGTGAAGTAATAAAGGAATAATTATTTGGAGAATAAATATGATTAAATGCTGTTATAAGGAAATCATTATAAGTGATTACATGTTGTTAAAAAGGGAATCTTTTTAAGTGGAGAAACGTTATTAAAAGGACATTTGTAAAGTGAAGAACCGTTACTAAAAAGTAAATCTTTATAAAGGGATAAACGTTATTAAAAGGAGTTAATCGAATATATATTATTCGAAATTGAAGTTAATCAGTTAGAGTTAAACAGTTTGAATTAATCGATTAGAGTTAAATCGACCTAGCGTTATTCGAAATAGAGTTAAGCGAATGGAGTTAAACAAAATTAGAAACTGACTGGAGATTAGTTATGTTGAACAGCTTTCTGAGTATCGATAGGATGTTGGTTTCGGCCTTCGTGGTTTATACTTAGAGATTTGTTCTCTTACTAGTTTACAGTTAGGGACTGATGTTTGTAGAAGAATAGTGATACGTAAATAAGTTGTGGAAATGTTTTCCAGTGTTAACGTATATTTTCTAAACATAGAAAATAAGGAAATATGTTTGATGATTGGATCGATAATTCCATTTGGAAATAAGATCGTTGTTTGTACACGGACATGTTTTCATTTGATAGTTAAATCACCGACTGTCAAAGTTTTGACCATTTCACGTTGTTAATATGGAGAGACCGGTTGGATTTTTATTCGAAGAACCACTCCGTATTGGCAGTAGCGTTGCGAATCATCACATACTGAAGATAATTGAAGACGGAGTTTATGCAAGGGCTATTGTATAAGTCTTAGATAACAGTGCCTAAGATGGATGTACTAAATAGTACCTTCGGTTTGTCCAGACCCAGGACAACTTGTATGGACGAAGGTCTGACAGAGTATATCTGATAAATTGCGTAAGTTGATCTCTCCAAACGTATTTACGTTGGTGGCAGAGGAATTCGTTTCTCTTAGCTGTATACCCGTGTTATTTTTGGATAAATCAATTTGTGATTTAAAAGGTATGACGATGTGACATTCTAAGTGAATGAAGATGTGGCATGTGAAAAGATAAGCGTAGCTTTTAGCCTCACATCCGGTAAATGACAAAAATTGGGAAGGCAGCATGGCTAAGTCGGTCGCACTGAAGTAGGGTGTATAATCACCTATCTAGAGAATATTCATTTGCTTCTTTAATCTATCAATGTTGTCCCATATATATACACGGTAACGGTTACTGATCTCAACCGTTGGTGATATACATTCGATACACTCAAGCAAAATGAGTGGTCGGTCATGTGTGGCTGAGTTGCAAGATGTTCTTGTTGAACTCCAGTGTATCGTTCCTAGAGTACACTGATCGGAAGGTGGTTCCATACCTTGTCATAGTTGGAAATCCATTACCCAATACGTGCTTGCGATTTTGATTGTATACTATATATGTAGAACGTGAGATGCAAGCGTTTCTGCTAGATTGATATCTATGTGTATTTAGACATCATTATAATATCAGAATGATATTACCTTTCAAAGATGTTTGGATTCTCATAAGGTAAAAACCCGTTTCGTATTCACGGCGTGGTCTTATGAGATATCATATACCTGTTTAAATGATTTGAGTTTACTCACACCAGTCACGTGACTGACCTGGAGTTTATTTTGTATTCCCTGAACTCTTGGGTGCCTAAATTTGTACGGGCAGTCAAGTAGTCAGGATTTACAGGTATATTTGAAGAGCTTGGAGCAGGAGGCTTCAGCGGTCGATAGCTATTATTTATTCCGCTGTGTTGTAAGTGTTGTACTCTGATAATGTTATTGTATACATATACTGATTTTATTTCAAGGATATGTTATCTATTATATGTTATTCGTTCCGCTGTAAGATTCGTGTTACTCTGATGTTGTCTTCTTCTTCTTCTTCTATTCTAAGTTTCTACCTTATCTATCTTCACCCTCTAATTTCTTTCATTAACAACCTGTTATTTTCGACTCTTGATGTTCGATATGTGTTGTATATCGGATAATCAAGATCGCAAATTTTCGGGTCGTTACATTTGTTATCAGAGCATAAGGTTAAGTAATTACCTTGGCTCTGTGGTGTGACTCAGTAGAGATGGGATTAGTAATATCCTTGATTGAGTTGAGTGTATATATACGAGTGAACGTATTTGTTATTTGATATAAATTGATTTTATATTGTGGAGCTTTATTGGTTGAGTAGTTTGTGAATTCTGGTCGATCAGTTTGATCCACTGTATTGATAGGGGTTACTAAACACTTGAATACGATGAAACAACATGGTATGTTTTGAAAAATAATATAGCATATTGATTGTGTTAGTTTTTATTATAATCGGATTAGATTATAAAAAGGAAAAATGATTATAAATAACTTATCAGAATTCATATAAGGAAATATATGAAGTAAGATGAATTAAATCTGAAATTTAAATCAGATTTGGAACTAAAATATGGAAAATTTAAGTTCCTGGGAAATTTTGAAAATGTTTTTCAATCTGAAAGTGATATAGTATTGAACTCACTTGTTCGCTGGAAAATAAACTCCGATGGTGCATCATCGGTGTTCATTTTCGAGTTGTAAGTGACGGATTACTACCAAAGGCTTTGTTTTTGAATTGATTTGAGAAAACAATTGGTTTAGAAATTCAAATGTTTTGAATTGGTGTTATGATTTCAAATTGATTTGAAATAACCCAGGAATTTAAATTATGGAATTCAAATTTAACTAATGAAGTTAAATGGATTGAGATGGTAAAAATGAATAAATAAATTTAAATTTAACTTGAACTAAGTTAAATAAGACAGATTTGATTGGAAAATAATCTGGAATGGAATTTCATTGATGAGTTAAGAGTTTGAAATTTGACATTAGAGTTTGAAATGGAATTTGACTTGAGTATAAGCAAATGAGTTGGTTTGAGAATGAATCGATTAAGTTTGATTGGATGGGTATGACATTGGTATATATTGGATTGGTAACAGGTGCAAAGGATATAATGGTATGCCCGACAAAAAGGTACAAGTTTATATTTTATATATGAGTTTGGAGTTTTATGAGCCGAATTGGCAAGCCGCTTGGCTGTTTGATTCTCTTTTGGATTGGAGAGGCCTGTGTGGCAGTTTGGGGATTTTCCCGATGCTCCCGGTACAAAGGAGGTTAAGGCGAAATTTTCCGAAAATTTAAAGTGTTAGAAAATTTTCAGAATTTTTGAAAATTTTAGTTAGTCGAAAGGAATTAATATTTTAGTCGATATTAATTGGTTTAGAGAAACAAGAGATAAGGGGTAAACCGATAAGCTTTTACCAAATAGATAGGGTCGTCCTCTAACTTATTAATTTCGAGGACGAAATTATTTTAAGTGGGGAAGAATGTAATGACCCGCATTGTCAGAGGTATTATAATTAATTTATTTAATTATATAAATAGTGATTCAGGGAATTAAATCGTCGTTAATTAAATTATAGTGAATATTTAATTAAATTAAATAATTAAATAATATATTTAATTTAGAAATAATCAAAAATATTGGAAATCCCAATATTCTGTGAACGGGATCGTCCCTTAGATTTAATTCAGCTTAGATTGAGTTATATTGATGAATATATTCAATCGACGACAATTTGAACGTATAATTATATTATAATTAAAATCGAGCTCAAAATGGCACGGCAGTTCGCGATTTGGCGATTCAGACTTCAACTGAATATACAGGGGTCGTTTTAAATCGGATTTCTGTGAAACAAGAAACGCGTGGAGCTGGTGGAGTATATTTTTCTAATGGAAGAGAAAAATATGGATTTCATCGTGTAGATTTTGATTTACGTCCAAATCAAATTTCAGAAAACTCGCTGTGGAATTCCTTTATAATTCGTAACGCTTTATATACGTTATAAAAAGATTTTCAGTGTAAATTGAATATCGATTCAATCTGGAGTTGGAGTATCGAATATATAATTACCCTGGAGCCGTATGATATTCCTCGGTGAATATATACGATAATATTAATTTATTAATATTTAATTTAATTTATTTAAATTTATTTATATATTTAAATGGTCTACTCATCGCTTGAAAAATAGCCAGTTTTACAAACGAAGTCAGAATTCGAAGAAACTAATTTTGTTGGATCCGCAATATCAAATAGTTGTTAGATTTCCAATTTCGTGATTTTTAGAGTCACTATGTGGCCGTACGGATTTTTAGAGTGTAAAACAGTCAGTATTTTGATCTTTAAATATACGCTGTGTGAGCATACGAAGTCGGAATTCGACGAAACCAGTTTCGTTGGGACCATAATGTCAAACTCTAGCTGCATGCCAGTTTTCGTGATTTTTGGGTATCATAGGAGGTCACAGGAATTTTTAGAAGTCAGAAACGAATATAAAGGATTAAATAAAATATTAAAATATTAATATAAAAATATCTAGATATTTTTATTGGCTATAAATACCCTCCCTTACCTTCCTTAAAACCTAATCCCTCAGATTTTTCTGCGCCGTCACTATATTTTTCATCCTCAAGTAAAACACCACTTCAGAAAATTCATACAAATGCAAATCAAATACTATAAATCACCATTTGTATATAGTTGGATTCGAAATGGGTTTCTCTTCGATTCCGTGCTGTTTTTGTTGCTTGCGATTTCGGTTTTGGGGGATCCACCTTTTTACTGTCGACGTTAGGGTTGGTATTCGATTTTTATTCAGGCTTTTATGTGTGAATTCGAGTATCGATTTGGGTTCAGTGTTGGATTTAGCATCATCCCCGAGCTTTTGGTGGGTTTCGGTGAAGTGGAGTGTCGACCGACAGTATTCAGGGCGTGAATGGCTGCTGTGATGCAATGAAGGGTAGGGGTTCGAGTAGACCGAGAATAGGTGGAGGAGGAAGAGGACGGGAAGAGGAGATGGCCGGTGTTTTTGGTTTTGAGAACGGTGGGTTGTCGGAGGAGATAATGGTGGAGGAAAGGAGTGAGACCACGGATGTTTTGGGTTCTGGTAGTTCGATCTGTAGAAGGGGAAGATGGGTTGTATGTGTTGGAGCAGGCGGGCCGGTTAATTGAAAGTGTAAGGCCCATTAGAGAAATAAATTCAAGTTTTATTTATTTAAATAGTGATTAAACTTCGTAATACCGTATCTTGTCCGTACGAGGTCGGATTTGCAAACCGTAAGTTGCGTTGGGATCGTATGGACGGGAGCAACACAATGAGACTGACTGTGAGAGAAACAGAGCTCGTTACAATTTATGGTGAAATAAATTGTCTGACTCAAATCAAAGAACGCAAACCGGTTATTTAACGGTTAACGCACCAATGTGAGTAAATCTCACTAACTCTGTTCAGTTTATATTTTTATAAACTGTACTTTATTTTTATGATTATTGCTGTGTATTGATTGTTAAATTGGACTGTTAAATAGATTTGATTGAAACGTAGATCTAGTTATAGATAAAAATCGACAATCAATATTTGATTCTGTATCAGTATATTTCATGTTGGAATGAAATTATATATTATACTGTTTAACATCTGTGGATGCAGGCAAATAGGTTGGAGGAATCCGACTGGATTCCTCAACATTTATTTTACTGTTTGTTTCATATATTGAGGATATGATGTGATATATAATCTGCTGTCGATTATATGTGTTTGGACGATATTGATCATCGTGATTTGATATGTTGAATACCATAACATACCAGAAAGTAAAAAGAGAATTTTCAAAACGTATATTGAAAATGAAATATTTATAAAATCAAAGGATTTTATAAAAGAGATATTTATTAGAAAATAAATAGAATCGAGTTAAAAGTGTTAAAGAGGATAGGGTATGGTTTTTAAGTAATTGGAACTTGTTATACGTTGATTGAGTTGAGTGAATTTCAAAGTGTTGATCTGATGTTGGTTTCGGCCTTCGGGATTAACACTGAGAAGTTTATTCACTTATCAATTTATAATGAGGATCTAATGAATAGAAGTGAAGTAATAAAGGAATATTTATTTGGAAAATAAATAGGATTAAACGCTGTTATAAGGAAATCATTATGTGATTAAATGTTGTTAAAAAGGGAATCTTTTTAAGTGGAGAAACGTTATTAAAAGGACATTTGTAAAGTGAAGAACCGTTACTAAAAAGTAAATCTTTATAAAGGGATAAACGTTATTAAATGGAGTTAATCGAATATATATTATTCGAAATAGAAGTTAATCAGTTAGAGTTAAACAGTTTGAATTTACCGATTAGAGTTAAATCGACCTAGCGTTATTTGAAATAGAGTTAAGCGAATGGAGTTAAACAAAATTAGAATCTGACTGGAGATTAGTTTTGTTGATCAGCTTTCTGAGTATCGATATGATGTTGGTTTCGGCCTTCGGGGTTTAAACTTAGAGAATTGTTCTCTTACTAGTTTACAGTTAGGGACTGATGGTTGTAGAAGAATAGTGATACGTAAATAAGTTGTGGAAATGTTTCCTGTGTTAACGTATATTTTCTAAACATAGAAAATAAGGAAATATTTTGATGATTGGATCGATAATTCCATTTGGAAATAAGATCGTTGTTTGTACACTGACATGTTTTCATTTGATAGTTAAATCACCGACTGTCAAAGTTTTGACCATTTCACATTGTTAATATGGAGAGACCTGTTGGATTTTTATCCGAAGAACCACTCCGTATTGGCAGTAGCGTTGTGAATCATCACATACTGAAGATAATTGAAGACAGAGTTTATGCAAGGGCTATTGTATAAGTCTTAGATAACAGTGCCTAAGATGGATGTACTAAATAGTACCTTCGGTTTGTCCAGACCCAGGACAACTTGTATGGACGAAGGTCTGACAGAGTATATCTGATAAATTGCGTAAGTTGATCTCTCCAAACGTATTCACGTTGGTAGCAGAGGAATTCGTTTCTCTTAGCTGTATACCCGTGTTATTTTTGGATAAATCAATTTGTGATTTAAAAGGTATGACGATGTGACATTCTAAGTGAATGAAGATGTGGCATGTGAAAAGATAAGCGTAGTTCTAGCCTCACATCCGGTAAATGACAGAAATCGGGAAGGCAGCATGGCTAAGTCGGTCGCATTGAAGTAGGGTGTATAATCACCTATCTAGAGAATATTCATTTGCTTCTTTAATCTATCAATACTGTCCCATATATATACAAGGTAACGGTTGCTGATCCCAACCGTTGGTGATATACATTCGATACACTCAAGCAAAATGAGTGGTCGGTCATGTGTGGCTGAGTTGCAAGATGTTCTTATTGAAATCCAATGTATCGTTCCTAGAGTACACTGATCGGAAGGTGGTTCCATACCTTGTCATAGTTGGAAATCCATTACCCAATACGTGCTTGCGATTTTGATTGTATACTATATATGTAGAACGTGAGATGCAAGCGTTTCTGCTAGATTGATATCTATGTGTATTTAGACATTATTATAATATCAGAATGATATTACCTTTCAAAGATGTTTGGATTCTCATAAGGTAAAAACCCGTTTCGTATTCACAGTGTGGTCTTATGAGATATCATATACCTGTTTAAATGATTTGAGTTTACTCACACCAGTCACATGACTGACCTGGAGTTTATTTTGTTTTCCCTGAACTCTTGGGTGCCTAAATTTGTACGGGCAGTCAAGTAGTCAGGATTTACAGGTATACTTGAAGAGCTTGGAGCAGGAGGCTTCAGCAGTCGATAGCTATTATTTATTCCGCTGTGTTGTAAGTGTTGTACTCTGATAATGTTATTGTATACATATACTGATTTTATTTCAAGGATATGTTATCTATTATATGTTATTCGTTCCGCTGTGAGATTCGTGTTACTCTGATGTTGTCTTCTTCTTCTATTCTAAGTTTCTACCTTATCTATCTTCACCCTCTAATTTCTTTCATAAACAACCTGTTATTTTCGACTCTTGATGTTCGATATGTGTTGTATATCGGATAATCAAGATCGCAAATTTTCGGGTCGTTACAATGACTGCAACATCATCAGTGTTCATTTTCGAGTTTCCAAGTGATGGAATGCTACCTTAGAAAAGTTTTGATGGAATTTTGTTTTGAAAAAAACAAGTGGTTTGAAAATCCAAATGTTTTGAATTTGAAATGGGAACAAATATATATATATATATATGTATATATTTATGTAATTTCAGAAGGATTCGAAAGGAAAACCCAGGAATTTGAATTCTGAAGTTTAAATTTAACTTAAGCAAGTTAAATGGATCGAGGTAAATAAATTAATGAAATTCAAATTGAATAAGATTGAATAGAATTTGAATTGGGTGTAAATCATTAAGATCAAATGTGTGAAAACCAAAAGTTTTGGTGGAATTAAATTTGTTGAAATATGAGGAGTTGAGTTTCAACATAAGTGAGATTTTAAAAAGTAATGGATTTGTACCATTTTTCCTACCTTAGCAATTTCGAGGACGAAATTATTTTAAGTGGAGAAGAATGTAACGACCCAGATTTTCTGGTCGATTTATTTTGAATATTTAATATTATTTTAAATATTGAGCTGATAATATAAATCGATTTTTATATTGAATTATCGATATAATTATCGTAATACAAGGATCTTAAGTAATTCAATTTGAAATGGAGTCAAAATGATTTATATGAATTTAAACGATAATAATAATAATTTATTATCAAGGAATTTATTTGTTTTTGAATTTAAATTATATTATATTAATTTATTTTGGTTATTTATATTTATGTTCAAATTAAATATCAAAATATATTCAGTTAGTTCAGAATAGTGTTACACTGTTGAAATAACAGTGGTTACATTAAAATAGCGGTTCGTGGTTTAAATTAATGGACCCCGAGATATTTAATTGTGGAAGGCTTGAAATCAAATCGATATCTATTTAAAAAGGGTAAAAATCACTTTATTTCGAATCGATTAAAATCTCGTAGTCAAATCACATTAAAAATGTGTATTTAAATCCACCAATTCCTTTATAAAATAGTCGTTGTCCCCTTCTCTTTAATTCATTTCAGAACCAAAGTCCCATTTTCCTTCTTCAATTCAAAAACCGATGCTTTGAAATCCAAATTAAAGGCCACAAGTTCGCAGAAGCTCGAAGACATTTGGGGCGCCACGATTTCAGGAGATCGAAGCTAGATGGGATGTCAAGTGGTGAGGCTCGCGGCAACGTTGTGGGGTTTGTGGCATCTGGAAGTAATGATGGGTTCTGCGGATAGCACCGCTAGGGCTTGCGGTTTTGAGGTAAATCGATGGCGCGATGTTTTGTTGGTGACACAGTAGAGGTATGGTGGAAAGATGCTCCGATTTGGTGGTATCTGGCGAAATGTGACGAGGGAAATTGGGTCCAGTTCGATGCTGGGTTGATGCTCGAACCAACGACGGCTAGGGCTTTGGCAAATTGAACGATGGGGTTGGAGTTTTGGTCAGACAGGGTCTAAGGGTGTGCGATGATCAGCAGGTTCACGGATTGGAATTAGGGGAAGGCTGTTGCGATCTAGTGGAGGGACGTAGCGAATGAACAGCTTCAAAGGGGTCACTACAACTAGACGGGTCCAGATTTATGCTATAGCTTGCACTGGAGTTAGATTATTGGTAGGTGAATAAGTTGAATTTCAGATATGGCAGTGTGAGATCAAATGGGGAGTTTGATTTGTGAACGAGATAGGATTTCATACTGTTTGAGGAGTGAACGATTTGGTGTGGGATTTCGAGGCAAGGAATGTCGATCACTGGTGGCAACACCGAGTTGAATTGCAATTTTGGGGCAAAAGAATGGCTTGCAAGTCAATGTCTGATGTGATGGGCAAATGGAAGTATTTAAAACTATTTTAGGGTGCCTCATCAATTAATCAAGTAGTTTACAAGACTGTAAGGTATGCGTTGTCTCAACGTTTAAATTCATAGAATAATTTATTAATTTTTGCTAAGTTTAAAAAATAAATGTTATTCGATAATAAAAATGTATAATCATAGGTACGCAAGGAATTTTCATTCGAGTAGAGTCTAGCCAACAATATGAAAAAAATTACAAGATACTCAGCAAATAAAAACCCCGGTGAGTAAATCTCACTCACCTTTTATTTAAAAATTATTTTTATCAGTTAAAAATAATTGTTCGTTGCTTGTTTGAATGCTTTCTGGTTGTTTTATAATATATTAGTTATTTAGTCTTGGTGGTTGCTATTATATATATTGGTGGTTGGATTTCCCGCAGTCTCATTAGCTGATGCCCGCGGTACCATTTGCGGATGATTACCCTATATGCCTCACGCTATTATAGTGGATGACCTTCTATACCGCGATATCCTGCCTCGAAGCAGGATGGGTATTATTTTTGTTGACTAACGTCTGTGGATGCAGGAAAAATAGGTTGGAGGGATCCGACTGGATTCCTCAAAAATATATTATCTGTTTGTTTATTTGTTTACATATATACCGTCATTTATGATGTGTTAGAAACCCTGAAATAAATAATTAGTTGTTTGGTGATTAAATATCACTGGGCTTGAGGGTTGATTTATAAAATATCCTGAAAAGGATATTTGAGATTTAAAAGGAAAATTCTATTTTTAAAATATAGAATTTGGAATTTTAGAATCGAATAAAAATATTAACTTGTTTTAAAATAATAAAAACAAGTAGTTCTTTTATAAACGAAGTTTATAAATGAAGTGAAAAGAATTATCATTGGATAATTCAGAAATAAAAATACGAGTGTGAAATTGAAAAGGGAAATCTATTTTCCAAAAGTAGAAATATCGATTTCAAAAGAAATTGAAATCGAGACTTGTTTAAGAATGATTATAAAATTTAAAAAGGAATTGAAATAGAATTTGAATTCAAAGGAATTGAAATAGAATTTGTATTTAAAGGAATTCAAATAGATTTTGAATTCAAAGGAATTCAAATGGATTTGAATAAAGAAAGTTCAAATGAAATTTAAAATATAGAATTTGAAAATAGTAGTGAAATGGAGTTTAAATATAGAATTCAAATAGAGTTGAATTGGAATTTGAGTATAGGATTCAAGTAGGAATTTAAAAATAGAATTTTCAAATAGAAATTGAATATAGAAATTTAAACGAAATGTGAGTATAGAATTTGAATAAGAGAAATTCAAATAGAATTTGAATAAGAGATTTGAAACAGAATTTGAATATAGAAATTCAAATGTAATTTGAATATAGAATTCAAATAAAATTCAAATGGAATTTGAATATAGAAAATCGAAGTATAAATAAATATATTACCGAGTAAGGAGAAAATGAAAATTATAGATAATCGAAAATGTTATGTTGAATTTAAAATTTTGATTTGATATATATTGAAAATATATTAGAATGGAGTTGAATTTATTATAAACGAAGTTCAAGTGTTTATATATATAAATATAACTAAAACGAACTCGCCGCAGTACTGTAGTTTGTAAATTGGCGATTCGAACATCAATTGAGTATACAAAACTCAATTGAAGTCGGAATTCTTTGAAACAAGAATCGTCGGGACCAGTTAAAAAATAATTTTCTAATGAAAGAGAAAAATCTGGATTACGTCGTATAGATTTTGAGTTATGTCAAAATCAAGTTTTCAGATAAACAGCGCCATAATTTTTAAAAATGATAACGGTTTATTTAAATAAATAAAAGGATTTTAAAGAAATAAAATCCGAATTTGCCATTAGAAAAATCCAGACTGGAGATATAAAATAAATATGAACTCCAGTGAAGTAAGTGAAATGATTTTTGAATAAAAATCAGATTTTTAATTATTAAATAGGTTTAACTAGTTTGAAAAATAAATAGTTAAATCGAGATTTGAATTGGAATGGGGCGTTGAATAAGTGAAAGAGATTTGAAAATTTATATTCAAAAACGAATATGTAACTCGAGTTGAAATGGAATTAGATGGGGTTCATGAGTAGATTAAAATATATTTGAATGTGATATGTTCAAATAAGCAGTGAAATAAGCAAAGGAGCTAACTAAAGAATAAATTAGTAAATTTAGTTAAGACAATTGGATTGAGTTGAAACAGAATTGAAAACAGGTGAATATGTGTTTATACAGGTATGGGATGAAGTATATGAAGATTTTAAATTATGTGCCTGACAAAAAGGTACATGTTTAAATTCATATATGAGATTTTATGCGCCGTATCGGCAAGCCGCTTGGCTTTTTCTTTTTCTTTTGGATTGGTGAGGGCCATGGGAGGCTATTTGAAATATCCCGGTGCTCCCAGTACAAGGGAGGTTATGGCGAATTTTTCCGGGAATTTAAGGAGTTAGAATATTTTTAAGAAAAATTTGATAGTTAGAAATAAATGTATCGATATATACAGAATTCGATAAGGAAACGAATTTAAAAATAGAATATTATAAACAAAAAGGAAATTGATAGGCTGGTAATAGGAAGAGAAACATATATACGTTTAGAAATGAATAATTGGTTCTATGATGTTGATTATTCGAGGAGAAGTGGTTTTGTCTGTTTTGAAGATAATGATGTTTTCAGTCAAGGTCTGAGTGTTAATTTTACCCCAACTTGATTGATTTCATTTTTATTGATAAATAGCAAGACCTAGTCTCGAAGAGAAGTGTGTGAATAATAGTTAGTTGAATAAAATATTTTGGTTTGTTGTAACGATGTTCACACAACATTCGTTTTAATCCCAGTGATGGAATTTTGGAAATATAACAGTAAATATTTCCTGAGTATAATTAAAGTAGTCGGGAAAGAGATAAGTGATTGAAATTTGTTTTTTTTCAAATACAAATAGAATATATTTTCTAACTATAGAAAATAAAGGAAGGCGAGATATGGAAATGTTTTCCAAATAGCGTAAGAGGCCAAGATGATTATTGAAATTATTTGGTTAACAAATATTGATAGAGAAATAGAGAAGTGAATTAATTAATGAAATATTAATTAACAGGCCCAGTGATTGATTGACTTTATGGATGAATGGATGTTTGTTTATTTTCTTCGATAGTTAAAGAACCGACTATCGAAGTGTTTGCCAATATCGTTGTCAATATGGAGAGACCGGTTGGATTATTATCCGTGAACCACTCTGTATTGGCAGTAGCGTTGCGAATCAGATTATATGAAGGTAATCGAAGACGATGTAAAGTGCAAGGGTTTTTTTCTATTAATAGAAATTGTGCCTTCGGTTTCGTTCAGTCCCAGAACGAACGTATATGGACGAATGTCTGACAAAGTATTTCCAATGATCGAATATGTTGATCTGTACAAATATATATGGTGGCAACGGATTTATTCCCTTAGCATAACATCCAGAATATTTGCGCAAATCAATTAGTGATTAACAGATCTGACAATGTGGCATTCAAAGTGATTGTGCTATCAATGAATAGAAAGTAATCGTAGTCTCAGGCCTCAACAACCGGGAAATGAAAAAATCGGGCAGGTAGCATGGCTATGTGGGTTGCTCCCATTAGGGTGTATTATCACCTGTCTAGAGATTCATTTAATTTCTTATTCTATTCGATGCTGTCCCATTCGGGAAACGGTTGCTGATCCCAACCATTGGTGATATACATTCGATACACTCAAGCGAAATGAGTGGTCGGTCATGTGTGGGCCGGGTTGCAAGATGTTCTTGTTGAACCCAGTGTTTTCCTCTCTAGAGATACACTATCGGAAGGTGGTTCCATACCTTGTCATAGTTCGAAATCCAATATCCAATAAGCGCCCTGCGGTTTTTGATTTTATACTATGTATGTGGAGCGTGAGATGCAAGCGTTTCCGCTAGATTGTTATTTATTTGATTTAGACACTATTATAATATCACTCGTTTTTCGTATCAAAGTGTTTTGGGTTATAGTAAGGTAAAAACCGTCCTTATTTATGTGTGGGCTGGTCTTACTATTATCTTTCCTTTCGAAAGAATTTTGAAAGTTAAACAAATGGTTGGAGTTTACTCACACCAGTCCCATGACTGACCCAGAGTTTATTTTGTTTTTGTTTTCCCTAAACTCTTGGTTGCCCAAATTTGTACGGGCAGTCAAGTAGTCGGGATTTTTCAGATTCACTTGGAAGAGCTGGAAGCAGGAGGCTTCACCAGTTAGCTATAGACTATCATTTTTCCGCTGCGTACTACGTTGTATCTGGAAACAGGTGTTTATAACTATTCCAGAAATAACTGTTGTGTTCTAATGATGGTATGTATATAAAGTTATTGATTTGTATTTCAAAAATTATGTTATATAATATATTTTTTATTCGTTCCGCTGTAAGATTTGTCTTCTTTGTTTTCTTCTATTCTAATATTTCTTTCTTTCTATTTCTCATCCTCTAACTTATTTCTAATAATGATTCGTATTTCTGTACAATTTGGGTTGGACGTGTGGTATTATAACTCAACTCAGATAATACAGATTTGCGGGTCGTTTCACTTGCATCTCACATTTCAACATATTTGGGTACAACTAAGTCCGTACAATAATTATTGAAGTTTGGATTCCATACAATGACTGGGCACTGGCGTACCACCCGACATAGTACCTATCTAGATAAGCGTACTAAGAGCCTCGCATGGACTCCTTACCAATCAGGACTGACCAACCCCTCTCTGGATTGTACCGAATATTTCACCCCCTTGGTTGTGATCAGCAACCAACCACATCATACAATAATCAAAGGGTCATCCATTCTAGATTGGATAGTGATAATACCTTACTTGGGTGCTACCCATTTATCCCTAAAGCATATCCCATGCTTTAGTCATCACCAGTTGATGACGCTAGAGGCTACGTTTTTACATTTCATACGTGACATACACCCATCTTTGGATGCTACATCGCCACTCCATCGGTCACTAATTGACATCTAAAAAATACAAGCTCCAAGTTCATACATCATAGGGAAGGTGATAAGATAAGTTGCCTCCTCCACCACCAAACAAATGTGAGTTTGTAAAAACCAATGTTCGTAATCTATGAAATGCAATGTCATAAATCTATCCAGACAAATTGTCCAAAAACAAGACAAAGCAAAGGTATTACCTCTACTACATCTATAGGACTAGTAACAAGTAACCTTTGCACTTTAAATTTGTATTAATCTCTTCATCATCTTCAAATTCTTCCACATTCACCACTCAGTTGGATCGAAGTTGTTTTCAGCTACTTGATCCGATCCCGGTCTCTTTGAAACAACTACTGATAGTTTTGGGTAAACTCAACCCTAATTCTTCTGAAAATAAATAGACAAGGATAACTACAGAGTTCACCTCCTAATCGTTAGTAAACGGATTTCACTATCACTCGTTGTTAGAGAATTAAATGAAGTTTATACACATAATGAATCATAAATAGGGATGACTGTGCCATATAATTCTAGTATTTAAGTAAGATTTTGGTCCAGATTTGATAGTCAATTATTTAACTATCAAACAAAACACACGTACTCAAAACAATCAATGGTTTATTTTCCGTACTAATCACTAAGCCTCGTTTAATTAATCTTTTATTAATTAGATTTCAAAACTCTTGATCAAAACATTCACATACTTAACCCTCCGATATTCGTATGTACATTAAACCAATTGAGATTGTTTCTCATATCTAATTTACCATTAGTTTGTTGCTGTAACACCCCAAATTTTAAGTAATAAAATTATCAAAATAATAACATGAGCAATGTGCATTTTAAATTCAAAAACAAACGCATGTAAAAAATGAGCAATAAATAAAAAGTTACCATTATGCAAACATAACGTTACGTTAAAGTTTAAAAACGGAAAACTAATTAATAGTAACATGCATGTAAGCATGTGTAAATATATATATTTATTTCATATAAGTATATAAACATTTAAGTTCCAAAAGTAACGCGCATTTGAATTTAAAAGTTACTGTGCGTCATTAATGACATTAATATAAACATAAATGAAAATAACATCAAAGCTAGAAGTAGATAATTAATTCTAGGAAGTTGACATGCATGTGAACGCACATGTATATAAAAATATGTATAGCCATAAATATCAGAGGTGGCACGTATTTGAATTTGAAAATAAACGCGCACCACATATTGAATTAAATTATAGGGAATTTAATGTTGTTAAGTAACGCTCTAATTTAAAATGATTGTGCACGCATTAATCCCACAAATGGTACACGTTTAAAGTTAAAATTAGACATGATTTAAAGGGAGAAAATTAATGCATAGGTAATAAATGTGGAAAGAAATATAACGTTAAAAATAACATTTGAAATCTTTTGTAAATAAGTCTCAAAGTATACGTGCATATTAATTACATGTTTGAATTTGAACGCATGACAAAACTAGGAAAGAAAATAAGAAAAATATAGAAATATTCAAAAGCGATCCAGAAATAAAAATGTAATCAAGCGAAATTGGCAACAAATAAATCACGCATGAAACAAACGGGGCCCTAGTTATTCAAAATCGCATGGGTCGATCCATGCCTTGGCTGGTCGATCAACATACAAACTGGGTCGACCTAGGTCGGCCTAGAGGTTGTTACTTTTATATTTTTAAAACATAAATTCTGGACTGCGTTTGATTTGAATGGAGGGATTTATATTAGTATAAATCCAATGGACGTGGATTGTCTAAACATCTATAAATTAACCGACAGGGCCTAACACTTGAACTCATATTTTCTGAGAGGGCATTGGTACTCTACCATTCATTTTCTCCTCCAACATCTTCAAAAACAAAATAGATTAGATTTAGGTTAGTTGATTTGAGATTTGGAGGCAAAATCAATGGATTCAAGATTTAGATATCTAGATTTTCTATCCAAATAGATAGTATGCCTACATACGAATTAGATTAACAATTTGGAGCGAAAATTGTAAGCTGAGTGGATTTAAATTATATTTTCTTATAATAATATATGATATCATTTGATTCCTATAAAATTATAAGTTTTTTCTTCCTCTTTTCTCCCTTTCTACTTCGGAATTTGCATTTTTATGTTGAATTTTTGATATGCGCAAATATGTATAAATCCGCATGACTGGCATTTGTATAAGAATGAATTGTACGCCTAATTTTGTGCAAATGATTATAATTTCTTTTATTTGCACGCATTGGAAAATGTAATTCAATTGGAATTATGAATAAAAGAGGATTTGATAATTTGGGGTCAAATGGACTTATATACCAAAACGATAACAAAAAAGGAACATAGGTTAAAAATAATAAATGAAAGTAGGAATTCACGCATATCTATAAAATGAAAGGGTGGGAATAGCTTATATCGATTAGTTAAGAAAAGAGGAATATATTTGCATAGCTTGGTAAATAACGAAAATAGGAAATATTATGGCAAACATGAAAACAAGTAAAAGCAGAGATTAGTGCAAAACAGAGAATTAACCGTATTGCACACTAATTTAATAATAAAAGATTTTAAAAAAAGAGTGTCTTGCAATTATGGGTTTCTACTGCAGTGATTACCTAATACTATGGAAATTAATTTTATACAGTTTTGATAATCAATCAATTGGGAATAGGTCTAACTTCCTACAGAATAAATTGTAAAGACGGAAAGAAAATAGGTAACATAATAGAAAGATGTTATGGAAGGAAAAAGGAATTTGTAAGGTTCATTATCAACCTACAACCGCAACTTCTATTTGCATAAATATGAAAATTGGGAAATCATAATAAAACAAACATAATGCAAATATATGAATATGACACGAAATGGTTAAAAGAAAAGTTAAGCCTTAATATGGACATATTGACTTAAAAATGTTAAGTTGCGATCCTAAACTTTTGTGTTAGGCTTTAATGTGAATATATTGAATTATAAATGTTAAGTTACGGGCTTAAAACTAAAATTGTGGGTTAATCTTTAATACATGCATATTGATTTAAAATGGTTAAGTTACGAGCCAAAAAACATTGGGCTTTAATATGAACAAATTGATTTAGAAGGTGTATGTTACGAGCCTAAGACTCTATGGTAGCCTTGCGACTAGGCAATGAAACCGATGAACAAATAATATTTAGATTGAATAAATTAAAGAATATTGTTAATCAATGGCAAGATGGGGAAGTAAAACACATAATTGTAAATTACACATGGGGTCTAATAAAATAGCCGTATGTGTTTGGTCCAGTCCGCGAGGATGAAGAGTCCAACGGGGAAATCATCGTAGGCGCCGGGGAGAAATAGTGGGAGCATGTGTAACTTTTTTGTCAGGACAGGAAGGAAGTTCTAGACCTCGACGGGTCATGAGAATACTCTGGAATGGCCCTCTGGGGTATGCCTAATAAAGTTGTACCCATAGAGGCATGGTCTTTATGGTTCCATCCATAGAGTATGCCTTGGCTGCAATTTTATTAATAGTAGCTAGAAGACTGATGATATGATTTGGCGACTGCCTCAACTCAGGACAGTAGGCTTCGTGGTCAGGACCTAACAAAGATAGTACGTCATCAGATACCGGTCATCATCAGTCGAGGCGAGTACGGGAAAAATTGGAGCTAAATCAAAAGGCCAATGATCTTTTAATATCAGGTCATTGGATGAGGGATAATGCCAAATTGGATGCTTAGATTGTTTGTTAGGGACACAATCACTTAGCTCTTTGAATGGTCATTAGATAGGAGGGTCTTTGGAAATCTATAATGTAGGGCTAACAAAGTTGTCCTTTACAGATATAGAAAGCCCCCGACTGAGTTCCGTAGGGGAACTCAGAGTTAGTGAACTTGAGTGGTGCTGTGGTAGTGCTTGTTATCTTTCGTCACATAGCCAAGTACGCTTTCGTGGCATAGCGATGGAGATTTAGTCTGCTTTCGTAGTGTTGCGATGGAGGTCTAGTACGTTTTTTGTCGATTTGGCGATGGAGGCCATTTGAGAAGGGTAGTATGGGGAGTACCTCGATATATTGAGCATATAGCCATATATATATATATGGTTTATTAGGTTAATTTACTTGGGAGTAGATGGGTATGATTTATGCATGAAATCAGAAATGCAATGTGTAATAAATCAAAATAAATTAATAAAGGTAAACCTGTAATGACCCAAATTTTGAGCCATTTAATTTTGAACATTTAAATTGTTTTAAATGTTGTATTAGGAGCATAAATGGAAATTTATATGGAATTTATTAATTAAAACGAAGTCTGAATGTATAAATTATAATTAAATTATAAACGAGCTCGTAATGTTGCGGTAGTTCATAATTTAACATTTTGAACTTCAATTGGATTTACATAATCCAATATAAGTCGGATTTCTTTGAAACAAGAAACGTTTGAATCTATTTGACTATATTTTTCTAATGGATGCGAAAAATCAGGATTTCGTGTTATCAAATGGTATGTTATGCCCAAATCAAATTTTTAAAAAGTCGCTATGGAATCGTTTATAAATCATAACGATTTGTTTAATAAAATAAATGGATTTTTAATTTATATTGAATATCATTTTAAATTAAATGTAGAGATATCGAGTTTAAAATTCAATAGATTATTTTGAAGCTATATGTATATATTCAGATTGGATATGTAATTTATTTGTTAATTGGAGATTGGTTTGATTTAATTTCCAAACGATATAGGATTTTAACAAAATTAATTTTATAAAATCCAAAATAGATTATTATGGCAAGATTTTCAAGACGTAGTCATAATTTAATTTTTAGAATTTAATTGTAAATTTTAAATTGGAAAATAAGCAACTTTTTATATGAAGTATTTTACACCCATATCAGTGTTTTGGGACATTACAATAATTTAACTTGTCTATATTATTATATTTTAGGATCGTGGCACATCGCTCGACATGATCCTACTTTTATTTGTGTCCATAGCAACTCGTACGTAAATAAATTTTGTATAATCAGGTAAACTACACTTTATAACTTGAAACATATTAATTAAATATTCATTTCAAGGTAAAACCATTGATAAAATAATATTGTATATTGCTGCAGCATCTTTCAAATACCAATATTTACTTACATAAGACATGTAGCCAAATTATTATAACTAGTTTGTTTGAACGAACCAGTAAAGGAAGGCATATGTGAAAATCAAAGCATGCGGCATGACCTATATATTTAATAATAAACCGCATGCAAGTCTGAAACTCCAAACAGACACCCACATGCCAGTTGATTAGACAACAACCTACCATATATACTGAGCCTACCATATTAATTTAAAATGCACATGCAATACACAGCTCCAAGCAGGCCATTTAATATCGCACTTGATCGTTCTATACACATTTTCATGGCCATCAAGCTACCACTTTTTATAAATACATGGTTTCACAATTTCTCAGTAAGCCAAAAAGAAATGTAACCATACCCATTCAAATCCAGCGAAGAAAACAAGAGGAAACACAACATTCGATCCTTCAAAAATTAAAGTAAAATCACATAATCTTCCTTGCCCACAGAATTGCTAAAACCTAAACCCGACCTACAATGTGTAACGTACTAACACGCAGACAAAACAACTACTCCAAAACTAGGTACATGGCTACGATATGATGTTGTTCTCATCCCTTTTACTCCTATAAATATACACGCAGGCTTCTATGCTTTGTTGCTGAAAAAAAACTTTTCTATTCTTAAATAAATAGAAAACTTCGCTCCTTTTAACCAGCGTGGCATCGGACGGAGAAAGTTGGCGACTAAGGAGGCGTTGGGGAGCAAGATGAAGGGTGGCATGTCGGTCAGCGGTTCAGGGCAAAGGAGTAGGAGAGCTCTGATGAACTTCGATTCAATGAAGCTTCACACGTTTTCAGGTGGGACTGGTAATCAATGCAAAACTTTGTGTGGGGATTTCTAGGAGTTAGTGGCATCAATCGAAAAAAGGAACATGGCCAATGCAGGGAGAACGCTGGGTCGTGTCTGCAGCGGTGAGGGGTTTCAGATGGCGATGTCTGGTAGGTTCCTATTTGAATTTGTGTTGTTAGGAAACACTGTACTGGCAGCGTTGAGGAAGAGGTCAGGTTTTCAAAAGGGTTTCGTGGAGAGTGAGAAGCTACATGCACAGGGTAGTTATTCCATGATGTATGCTAGATGATTAAAAGGGGGAAGTCTTCCTGGTTTTGGGTTTCAGGTGGGGAAAGTGCAAATCAGGTGAAGTTTAAAGTCAACATAAGTGTTTTTGGCTATTGGAATTAGGAGTTCGACTGTAGTCTGATGGGATTGGTCAACGAATTTTGCTGATGAATCTTGAAACTGGATTTGGTGGAATGATAGTCGTGGAAAGGAGTCCTGAACGAAGGAGAAATGGGAGTTGGAAGTATACTGTGTGATGGTTCCTATTTTTAGCACGGCATCAGCAGGGTAAGGGCTGATGTCCGAAATATGCGAAAGGGAGGACGTTGAGTCCATTGTGAAGGGGACGATATAGTGGTGAAGGTACAATGAAGACCGTGGGTGGGTGAATGGAGATTTGTGATGGTTGAAAGGGGGACTTCCAAGGGTTATGGTGAAAGGTTTGAACACGATGGCAGGTTAAGTATTTCTTTTACTGAGGGAAGAAAGATTAAACTGCACTAAAACATGATTAAAGAAAAAGGTTATTAAATTTAGATTATAATTAATGATGTTTAAGATTAGTAAAAATAATAATTGAAATCACTATAATTATCGTATTCGTGAACAGAATTGAACGCGACTGGTCGCGTTGGAATCATAACAATGAGATCCACATTATGGCACGAAGGTAGCGGAAATCAGAGTTACTGGAATTTCATAGGAAAATCAAACGTCTATTTCAATTTAAATGAAACAAGAGTAGAATCATCAACTGCGAGCCAAGGTGAGTAAACTCACTAACTCTGACTCTTTTATATTTTTATATAAACGAGTTTTAAATTTATATAAATAATTTCATACTGTGTGATGGTTGTTTTGATGAATCGTTGATAAAATTGGTTGAAATGGTTGATACAGTTATATCGTTGATCAATTATTAATTCTATTCATTATGATATTTCATATTGATGTGAAATTAATATAATTAATGCTATTTATGATGATTAACATTTGTGGATGCAGGGAAACAGGATGGAGGGATCCAACTAGATCCCTTAATATTTATATTATTGTTTGTTATTTACTATGATAAATGCTGTGATTGATTATGTTGTATTGAATTACCATATCCCTAGGATTTTGGTATTTAGTACCGTAAAATATTTTTGAATATAGAAAATGAAATTTAAGTTTAAAAAGGAAATTTATTTTCAAAAATAGAAATGTAATTTCGAATAGAGTTGAAAATAAAAACATGTTAATGGAGAAAACAAGAAGTTGTTTACAAATGAGAGTATAAATTAAGGGTATTATTATCATTGGATAAATTGAAATATAAATTCAAATTTGATGTCATATGAAAAAGTGGAAATCGACTTTGAAACAAATATTTGAAATGAGATTTGAACTTAGCAAATTATAAAGGAAATTATAAATGAAATTTTAAATGATTGCAATACAAATGAGATTGGTATCGAAAAATCGGAATATAAGTTATACCTAGAATTTAGGTTTAATATATAATTTTTAAGTATGAAATCAAACTGATTTGATTGTATATAGAAGAAATGTATTCACGATTAAAGTGAAAAATGATTTAAAGGAAATATTTTGTAAATGAAATATCTCTAAAGGAAGTCTAGATTTGAAATATGAAACCAGATTGGAAATTGAATGAAATGGGAAATGGGTAATCGTTTTAAAAGAAAACCATGAGTTTTATTTCAAAATTCAGAATATACAATAAAGTGTGATAACGTTGTGTAGATTGGAATGGTTATAAAGGAATTTGGAAATGATTTGGAAAGGGTAAATTCAAAAGTGGATTTGGAATTTAAATTTACCTGAAATAGTAGATAAATTTCGAAGTTTCGGAGTATAAATCAAATATAGATTATTTGAGAGAAAGTTATTTATTGGAATTCGATTTTATCGAACTTAGGGAAGTAATTATTTTTACTTTCCATTTGAATCAAATTTAATTACTTATTTATTTATTTATAAATTTATTCACTGAAATTAATAAATACAAGTTACATTTTTATTAACCAAATATTTGTAAACAGCAATTTTAATGCTGCCGTCTTAATAAATATTTTATAAATTTAAACAGCAATATTAACGTTGTCGTCTTAATAAATGTTTTATGAATCTAAACAGTGATTTTAAAGCTACCATTAATTTTAATATTTCATAAATCAAATATTTGGAAACAGCGATTATAACGCTACCATTATAATCAATGCTTTTCCGTAAAAGAAGTGGATTCTTAGATTGAATCTGAGAGTCGCATAAGCGATGTTTTGTTTGAAGTTGTGAGCTTTGACTATTTCAAAATTGAGTGTTGTTCAATTAAGGTATGAGAGGTAATTATACTTGATTTACTTCATGATTGATGGAGGAATGGTTAAGGTTCGATAGTGAAGATTGGTTAGCAATATTGTTAGTTAATAAATGATTAATGGTTTGATTTATAATAACGATGTTTTATAACATCGCGTTAATTTATTTATTTTTGAAATATTTCCCAAATAAAATGAGAGATATTTTCTATACATAGAAAATAAAATGAATTGGTCAACGAGGAATTAATAAATGGAATATGAAAATATTTTCCAATATTAATAAGGTATGTTTTCTGCATATAGAAAATAAGGAATCGTAAATATTTAGAAATGTTTTCTAAATGGAATAAGAGATATTTTCTCGAATAAAGGAATTATGATATTGGAAATGTTTTTCCAAGAATCGAGGAAGACAATTGAATTTTGAAAGAATCTGGAAGATGGAAAATGGGAACTGGAATCGATAATATAATAAGGAATTAATATAAAAAGGGGCCAGTGTTGTTTGATGCTTGATCGGTAGAATTTCCAATTGGAAATAGGACCGTTGATTGTATGGATGTTTTCTTTGATAGTTAAATCACCAACTATCAAAGATTTGATTAATTTTATACTTCGTTGTCAATATGGAGAGAGCGGGATCAGATTTATTATTTGAAAACCCCTCTGTATTGGCATAAGCGTTACAAATCAACTTATGCTGAAGGTAATTGAAGACAAAGTAAAGTGCAAGGACTGTTTTGTTAACCCTAGGTAGAAATTTCCCAAGATGGATTAATAGAATAGTGCCTTCAGTTGGTCCAGTCCCAGGAAAACATATATGGACGAATGTCTGACATCATGACATTCAAAATAAATGATGACAAGATGTGCTGAGAGATACTCGTGACCTCAAGCCTCATCAACCGAGAAATAACAGAAATCGGGAAGGCAGCATGGCCATGTGGGTCATTCCCATTAGGAGTATTATCATCTGATCTAAAGAAATTTCATTTGCTTCTTATTCTATTCAATGTTGTATGATTTTGGTAACGGTTGCTGATCATAACCGTTGGTGATAATATGCTCGATACACTCAAGTTAAATGAGTGGTCAGCCATGTGTGGGCCGGGTTGCAAGACATTCTTGTTGAACCCAACGTATTCCCCTTTAGAGATGCACCATCGGAAGGTGGTTCCATACCTTGTCATAGTCAGAATCCAATCTCCAATAAGCACTCTGCGGTTTTTGATTTTATATTATATATGGAGCATGAGATGCAAGCGTTCCGCTAGATTTTTATTTATTTGATGTAGACACTATTATAATATCACCGGATTTGATATTAATGATATTTTGGTTATCGTAAGGTAAAAAACCGTCCGTGTTTATGTGTGGATCTGTCTTACGATTATCATTTCTTTCGAAAGGATTTTAAAAGTTAAACCTATGGTTTGGGTTTACTCACACTAGTCCCATGATTGACCCAGAGTTTTATTTTGTTATTTTCCCTAAACACTTGGGTGCCCAAATTTGTACAGGCAGTCAAGTAGTAGGGATTTTACAGATTCATCTGGAGAAGCTTGAAGCATGAGGCTTCGACAATTAGCTATGACTATCATATTTCTGCTATGTACAGTTGTATCTGGAAACAGGTATTTATAACTGTTTTGGGAATAACTGTAGTGCTCTGATGATGGTATGTATATACAGTTACTGATTTGTATCTAAAAAGTTATGTTAAATAATATATTTTATTCGTTCCGCTATGAGATTTATTTTCTTCGTTTTCTTCTATTCTAATTTCTCTTTCTTTTTATTTCTCATCCTCTAACTTCTTTCTACTAATGATTCATATTTCTATGCAATTTGGGTTGGACATGTGGTGTATTTAGTCAACTCAAAGGGTACGGATATTCGGGCCAATACATTTGGTGTCAGAGCTAAAGGTTGAGTAGTAACCTTCGCTCTCTGGCGTTACTCAATAGAGATGGGTTTAGTGACACCCTAGATTGAGTTTGAGTTTATATATGAGAGAGCGTATTTGTAAATTTGATGTAAAATTGTTTTATATTGTATTGGTTGGTTTGTTGAGTGGTTTTTGCACTCTGGTTAATACAGGATGTACAACTGTATCGATAGGTGTTTCTAAACTCTTGAGCAAAGCAAATCGATATAGTATTGTTTTAAAATGGGTAAATGAAATAGTTTTGCCCAAAAATTATTTTGATATAAAAGGAATAATTTTTGAATTATTATATATAAATGTGTTGATTATTACTGCAATCAAATGGAATTATGAAATATTGGAATGGTTATATAATTTGTGTACAGATTGTGTATACAAATGAGATAAACCAAGATTAAGTTCAAACCAGAATTGGAATTTAAATTCCGGGTGTTTAGAAAATATTTTCAAAAATATTATAAAGTATTATAACATTACTTTAAACTATTTTTGAATAAGAATGGTTTAAATGGATTTAGCACTGAAATCACTTCAATGGCGAGAAAATAATTCTGATAATGGATCGCGACATTATCGGTATTCATTTTCAAGTTTCTGAGTGACAGATTGCTACCAAAGTAATTTGGGAATGAAAAATTTGTTTGAAAATGACAAGATATTTCAGAAATGCAATGTTTTGAATTGAGTTGATTATATATATATATATATGATTTCAAACTAATTTGAAATAAAAACTGGAAATTTGAATTCTGAAACTAAAATTTAACTTGTATAAGTTGAATAGATTGAAATGGAAAAAATTTATCAAATGAATTGAAATTTAACTTAGTGAAAAAAATTAGATTGGATTATATATAATTCCGAATGAAATTAAATAAAGAAAAATGTTGAGATTCGAATTATTAATATGAATTCGACTTATGAATAAGCAAGTTGAATATATATCGGATGTTGTTAATTGAAATTGAATTGTGATAAATTTGAATTCAAGTATAATAAGTGGATTGACTTAAATAGAAATCAGATTTGAATTGATAGATTGGAAGAGAAATAATCAGAAGTTGATTAGAGATTTAAAACCTAGAAGTTGGATTGATTTGAAACCAACTGGAAATGGATATATGTATGCTGAGAACATAATGAATGGAAGCAAATGCAAGAGACAGGATGATGCCCGACAAAAAGGTACATGTTTACAATACTACTTGGGTTTGATGGTTTTATGAGCCTATAGGACAAGCCGCTTGGCTTTTTTATTTTCTTTTGGATTGGATAAGGCCTAGAAAGGCGAGTTTTAGTTGTACCGATTGAGCCGTGCAAAGGAGATGTTGGCGAAATGTTTTGAAAATTTAAAGAGTTAGAAAGTTTTCAAGAAATTTTTGATAATTTAAAACCGGGTTGCTAATTGTAATTGAAATAAGAAAACCAGAATTGGTTAATAAAATTTCAAGCGGAATAATGACATTGATAAATGTATTTAAAATCAATTGGAATGAATGTGGATATGAAGAAGAGCATATGGATTGAAGACGAGAAAGTGATGATGGATTGTCCAAAAATGGTGGACATATCATTTGGAAAGAATTATGAATGGTCGAGTATTGGTATGAGAATTCGAAGGTCGGGTAAGACTGGGTTATGAAGATATGGAATACAAGATTTCAACTAAGTAGGTTGTGAGGAGTTAGAGTTATAGCACTACTGCTTAGCATTTTCGAGGACGAAATTATTTTAAGGGGGAAGGAATGCAACAACCCAGGTTTTTAGCCATTTAATTTTGAACATTTAAATTGTTTTAAATGTTTTATTAGCAGTATAAATGGAAATTTATATGGAATTTATTAATTAAAACGAAGTCTGAACGTATAATTTATAATTAAATTACAAACGAGCTCGTAATGTCGCGGTAGTTCGTAATTTAATATTTTGAACTTCAATTGGATTTACATAATCCAATATAAGCCGGATTTCTTTGAAATAAGAAACGTTTAAATCTATTTAACTATATTTTTCTAACGGATGTGAAAAATCAGGATTTCATCTTATAAATGGCAAGTTATGCCCAAATCAAATTTTTAAAAAGTTTCTATGAAATCGTTTATAAATCGTAACGATTTATTTAATAAAATAATTGGATTTTTAAATTATATTTAATATCGTTTTAAATTAAATGTAGAGATATCGAGTTTAAAATTCAATAGATTATTTTGAAGCTATATGTATATATTCAGATTGGATATGTAATTTATTT
This sequence comes from Allium sativum, assembly GCA_030737875.1. Taxonomy (NCBI): domain Eukaryota; kingdom Viridiplantae; phylum Streptophyta; class Magnoliopsida; order Asparagales; family Amaryllidaceae; genus Allium; species Allium sativum. Next base: position 980,809,870 of record CM060916.1, read on the forward strand.
GTTAATTGGAGATTGGTTTGATTTAATTTCCAAACGTTATAGGATTTTAACAAAATTAATTTTATAAAATCCAAAATAGATTATTATGGCAAGATTTTCAAGACGTAGTCATAATTTAATTTTTAGAATTTTACTGTAAATTTTAAATTATAAAATAAGCAACTTTTCGTTTGAAGTATTTTACACCCATATCAGTGTTTTGGGCCATCACAATAAGTTAACTTGTCTATATTATTATATTTTGGGATTGTGATGTGTACGTAAAAATGCACATTTATATTCACATATTTATTCAAGTTCTATACTAATAAATGTCATGTATGGGTATTTTTTTCATGTTTAAATAATAATTTAATTGATTTCAAAACATTATGCATTTATCATCATATAGAGGGAAATGATCGTTTTTTTGCTTATAGTATTTTGAGAATGTTTACTTGGACATTTTTCATATTTTTATAGAAATTGGATGCATGCAGAAATGGACTTCATAAAAAAAAATATGCATACAAAGGAAAAAAAAAGGGAAAGAAATCAATGGAGAGGGAATCAATTCAAAATGTGGAAATCAATGCCTTGCCAAAAAAAATGATGAAAGGGAAATCAATTCAAATGGAGAGCAAATCAATTCAAATAGAGAATTAATGGAGGACCCTATTCACTCTCCTTCCTTCTTTAGTGGAGACACAAACTTATGGCTTCGTGAATCACTATTGCTAAAAGACAAAATGCAGCTTAAAGCGGGGGCATTCTAGGTAGCACGCAAAAAGTTAATTTAGGGTTTTCCCTCATGTATAAATAACAAATGTATGATAATGTAAATAGTATCTTGGATTTTTAGTTTAGAGAGAGGCTGAAAACAAAACCTCTATTTTTCTGCCATGGCTTCTTAGCCATTTCTTTTTTTGTAATTTGTCGCTTTAATGCAATATTAATTTATTGTTTTTCATTTTCATGTTATTTTCTCTTTTGCAAGTAGAATAGATTTTTTTCTTTATTTGCTCTTTATTTTGTTCTCTTTTATAATGAAATATCTTTATGTTATCATTGAATCCATTATGAGTAGCAAAACCCCTTCAATTTAGGGGTAGTGAAGCTCTCGTGATTCATGAATAATTAACATAAGAATTTCATATTTCTAACTCTCTTATTTGAGCTTAATATAAAATTGGATACAGATAAAGTAAAGATTTTATATGGTGAAAATTGATAGCACATGTTGGTTGATTATTCCCAAATGTGTTATACTCATATCATTAATAGAATCATACTTTATCACAATCTAATTCATTTTAGAAAAAGTAGTGACATTAAAAGTGAAACCATCCTTGATGTTCTATGTAGTTAGTGAATATTAACATATAGAACATACTCATAATACTTCATTTTTATTAGAACTATTATTTTCTATGTGATAATTAGGGCTTTAAGTTTGTAATGAAAATTGATGATTTATGTAGCTTGAATTCTCTAGCTTATAAATCATGCTTGCATGAATACAACACTTAATGTGCTAGTTATTAAAGAGAGTTAGAACCATTTTTTATGTTAATTAGATTGATGTTGATAGTGAATCTACTCCAAAATTGTCTCCTAGTCTCATATTTGTATTCATTTTAACATTATTAGTTTTCTTTTAGTTTATAGTTCACAAGTTCACTCGCTTTCGGTTTAATTTGATTGAGTAAGATTAGAATAAATTCTTTCCCTGCGGATCGACCCGTATTCGCCACGTACTACGATTGTATACCCTGCGCTTGCGGTTTATTTCAATATTCGCGACGATTTTCTAATTCATAGAATATTCGTCGTTGAACAAGTTTTTGGCGCCGTTGCCACGGAAAGAATTGAATTTTAGTTTTATTCTTCAAGTTAATTTTCTTATCTGTTGTTTTTCTTAAAAAAAATTATGTGTTGTTCATAGTTTTTCTATTTTGTTTTGATCTTTTGTTCTTTCATTTTGTATGTTCTTGTTTTTGTGTTCATTTAAAAAAAAAGTAAAAAAAAAGGAGTTGTGTGTATTGTTCCATTTTGTGTTTGTGTTTTGTTTTACTTTTGTTTGTGTGTTTTTATTTTATGTGTATGTGTGTTGATAGATTTCATATTGTGTTAGTTCTTCTATTTCCTCTCTTTTTAAAAAAAAGGAAAAAAAAGAAATATACACTTGCCTTTTTTTTCAATCCCTTTCCCATTTTTGTGTTTTCAATTTCTTTTATTTCTTTTCCTTTTTCTTTCTCTTGTTATTTCTTTCCTTCTCTTTCTCTCATTTATTTCTTTCCCTTTTCTTTTTCGTATAAATAATTAAAAAAAATTGTTGCTTTCCTTTTCTTCCCTCTTTAATATTCTTTCCCTTCTCTGCCTTATTTCTAATCCAAATTTCTGCCTCCTACTATCTTTCCCTCATATACAGCTTCTCTCATCTTTCAAAGCCAAAACATCAATAACCATCTTCTCTTCACCACTTCCACACAACACACATAATTCAACAATACAACAGCACCCACGGGCATACCCACCCTTCTCATCACCAAACAGTTCCTATCAAAACCACTTCACCACCAACCGACCACATACTCCTCAACCACCTGCCGTACACAACAACGCCACCAGTCCGAATTCAACATCCGAACCAGCATCCTTAGATCCCAGTTTACACCCAATTCAAACCATCACCACCGAACCCCAACACAGCAGCCAAAATCACCCTCAACCACAACTTAAGCCCGAATTTTAGCCCTTATCTGCGTCGATTTTAGGATTGCAATTTCTCATCTTCGATCCAAAATCTGTAATCGCAAATCGTAGAGCGATTTCGAAATTTTGTATTTCGATTTGAATTTAATCTTAGCGATTTGAGTTAGTTTTTTTTAAGGGGGGCTGAACTATACGTAACTGAGGAAGGTCGGAATTTGATTGAGCCGAATTTCAGATTTGCAGTGGTTGTGAACGAAGAATAAATTTTGCTGAGTGTTTTGAATAGTGAATTAAATTAAATTGCATTAGGCTGCCTTGTGTATTTGCGTATGTTTATATTGGTCTTTTTTGGTTCTGTGTATTTGTATTTGCTGTGTGGTGTTGAAATTGTATGGGTATTTTTCTTCTGATATAATAAATATCAGTTGTTTTCCAGGTTGCAGGATTTTAGCAGGAAGGAATTTGTTTGGTTGACTCAGCGCTGCTTATTTATTCCCAAAAAAAAAAGGAAAAAGAAATTTGTTGTTATTCATCTGTTTTCAGGTTGCAGAAATTGAAGAGGCTTGCTTGCTTTGAATTCCTTTGCCGGCTAAATTGTTTTGCGCTTGCTTAATATAAAAAAAATCACTTCTCTTTCATTGTATATACACTGTTCTCACTTTTCAGGTTGTAAAAAGAAGAGAAATTGCTTTGCATTGCTAAACTGCTTGAATTTGTCGTGCCTGAACTCGCTTGGAATTGTTAAATTGCGATGCTTTACTTGCTTGCCAAGAAAAAAATTGCCGCTAAAAAAAAATTTGCATGCTCTGTTATTGTGTTCTCATTCTTTTTTGATTTTCCTCGCATTGTTTGTTGCTAGCATTTGCATTCTAAAAAAATCTAAAAACAAAACAAAAAATTCATTCGTATTTGCATCGTTAAGTCACGTTTTTTTTTTGCATTCATCTCGTTTTATTTTCATTTTTTTAGGAGTTTTATATTTTGACAAATTGGTTTATTTCCAATGAATTTTTTCTTGGTGTCTAGACTACAACAGAGTAATAACCATTTATAAATATTACAGTGATTCGTAAATATTATATCGGTTGTTCCTCTGAAGGTACTTAAACTTTCGCTTGCATTGCTAGGATGATTCCTGGTGCACCGATAACTCCTGTCCATTAACTGGCTGAGAAATATTTTGTTGAAATTAATCTAACCGTCATTATATAATTAGAAAAACTGCTAATATATAATTTGCATTCATATAGTTGCATTAGTTTCATGCATATATAAAAAAAATTGAAAATGTCCCAATTTCCTTATCCTCAAGAATTTTACGATAGTTGTGAAAATCAATATAATCCATATAATTTTACACCAAATTCATATGGATATTTTAATGACAACTATTGTATAAATAATTTGGATTTTACACCACCAACTTTTCAAAATAATCCAGATTGTTCACCACCAAATTTCAAAATGATGATCAACCATCAAGTCTTGAAATAAGTGTCCAAGCTTTACGTGAAGAAAGTCAAAGATTTAATGAATCTAGTCAAAGATTAATTGAATTAATGTGCAACAATTCAAGTCAAAGTTTTCAAAATAATCAAAATTTGAATTCACTTCCAAATTCAAATGATTTTGATTATAACCCTTGCCAATTAAATTTCGAACTGCAAAATGAATTTCAAATTCAAAATGAAAATGTGAATAATTTTTCAAATGATTTTGGCAATGGGAATAATTTCAGTTGTGGTGCTACTGAAAACTTTTGTTCTCAACAATTTCAAATTGAAAATTCTCATGTAAATAATTATAAATTTGATTTTGTTGAGAAAACGAACGTACTTGACGATTACTTGAAGTTTCGTGAGAAACAAAATCGAATCCTAACTTGTGACGATTCGAATAAAAATCCACCTTTGCCCACAATCGACGATTTTCAACTAACAACTTTTGAAATTGATGAAAATCTTAATAAAGTTGTTGAAAGCCCTATGCTTGATTTGAATTTAAATTCTCTTGAAAACGAAGACGTCAATCTTCAATTTGATCTTTCCCTCTCAGATTCTGAAAATTTTGAAAATTTAGCAACTTTAGATAGTCAACCTGACAAAAATGATGAAGATGTTAACAGCTGTTTAAGTGAGGATGATTATGATGAGCCAAAAGTTCTTGAATTGATTGACGATAATGTTGTTGGGTCTTAAACTAAAAATGAAACATTTGAAAATTTTGAAAATTTTGAGGTTGAAAATAACGAAACTGCTGAATGTGATCTTGAACACAATGACGATTTTTCAAAAACTGTTGAAACTCCTTGCAGCTTAATTGTTTCAACTGAACCTCACTGTGATAACTTGTTTTTCAATGATAAATTTCTGTAGTACATAAACTATGTTTGGAATAACACTATTTTTGAGAAAACACGAAATTTACTGAAACTTCATTTGTTTGGTTTTAACTTTAGGTTTACGAATAAACCTTTAGTCAACAAAATTTCAAATACCACAGCGAAACTGAACAGTATTTCTCAAAACAAGTGTGAGGGTGAGAATGATGCACACGTCTCTCAGTTTATACATCATCTGAACAAATCAAACTTTGTTTATGAAACTTTTACTGAACCCCGGCTCGATGACCTCTCTTTAGTTGCTACAGAAATCCAATTTGATTTTAGGTTCAATTATAAGCTCAAAATTTTAAAATTAGCAACTCAAAATCTTGAAAAAACAAAATTTGTTTTTCCAAATCTGAAAGGTAATATAAAATTCTTTATGATTTGGTTTCTATGCTTAATCTGTGTCTTATAATCCTTATGAGGTTGATCCATTGGTCCATTATGGATCGGTTCATCTATTCAATGACTACATATTTTTTGCACGCACATTTGGTAAGTCGCACTAACCCTTTTTTGTACATATGTAAATATTTCTCTTCCATTAACTCATTGTGTCATGCATTGACCGTGGGGACACAGTCGAAATCAAGTGTAGGGGGAGTTTCATTTTCATTCTGTTTAAGTTAGCATTTTTTTGTTCCCTTTCTCTTTTTGCATTTTTTCCTTTTCTTAAAAAAACAAAGTAAATGTTTCACACTTCTTTTTACTTTTAAATAAGAAATAATGGAGTTAGCATATAATTTTGGTCATTTGATTTAAATATTTGGAAATTTACTTCTCTTAGCGGATAACGAAAGGAAAGTTTGAATTATGAGCAAAATTCGTGTAACTGGTATATTGGGAAATTCGTAGGTAATGAGTATGAAATGTTTTCTGAATTGTAATCCGATTAAATGAATGGCTGATTTTGACTACATGCGATAACATTTTAGATCTTTTAAGTGAAGTTGTGCTAAGATATTCTCGCTTAACTCTCTCTCTCTTATGTAAAAAAAAGAGAAAAAAAAAGAAGAAGAAAGAATGTATATATAATAATAATCCAAGGGTATCCAACATTGCTAGTACATCTCGCGTTGGTGTGCAAACCCGTCATGCTCTTTCCGACACCTTGTTGACAATGTCATCGTTGGTATATCTTGGTCTCATTTTATGAGTTGGACACCTAAGGATTACCAACATCTTGTTGACAAAGTCAGCGTTGGTCTGCACAATCCGCCAAGCTATGTCCCAAACTCTCACTTCAGTCCGCGAGGTAGTGCATGGGTGGTATACCTTGGTATTTTTGGTTAGGTGATTGTAAATAGTAATAATGTAAATATTTTGTAATAAAGAGAGATTAAAGCACTTGAAATCCAAGCACACCCTTCACTTATTCGGCCTAACTTGTTAACAAAAAGGAAGTTGAGATTCCCTTTTATGACTGTTGATATCAATTACAGAAGTCATTTCATATTTGCACTATGTTTCTACCAAAACAATTGGCCAGGCTAGAGGAGTTTGTAATGATAACATGACTTTTGTTTGAAGTTTTGGTTAGTAACAGACTCAAATTTCATAGTGACGACCCAAATTTGTGTTAACTCATTCGTGTAATATTTAAAAGTAAATTATCCATTTGTAAATATTCCTTTAAAAGCTTGCATTCATATTGTAAATATTTTCAAATCTTGCATTTTATAAATATTTTTTGAATTTAACTTTTGGATTTTGTGGGTAGTATCCGTTGAAAACCCTCACGAGACAACACTCGTCCTACTGGGGACAACCAGAGGTTTAACAGCCTGTTGCATACGCTCAGTGCAATCGTGCTCCCTACGAAAATGGGTTTAGTTTAGTCTTTATTTTATTCGAGGACGAATAAAAAGATAAGTGTGGGGGTATTTGATGTTGTAACACCCCACATTTTTAATATAATTAAAAATGTACAAATATGTATATATGCATAGATAGGTAAATAATGGTGATGTATAATGAAAAATTAATTCATACATTGAAGAGTAAGGAAATTAATGCGATAACAATGTGTGTAATCGAAGAAATGAGAAAATAAAAATTCTTAATTTAAACATCAGGAATTAAGTCAAACGGACATCACCATTGCGTCCGTCTCGGAATTCTGGTCAAGATAGACACTTGGTTTGCATAAAACGGACATCGAAGTTATTAAGCCTAGAAGTTTGTATACGCACAAGAAAAAAATATATATGTATATATGTATAAACAAATTAAAATATAAAATAATGAATAAAATAAGGATTGCATGTAATAAATACATGCACTGAAAAAAAATGTAATGCATGCATTAAAAGAAAGAAAGGATTGGTTGCATGCAATGTAAATATGTTTGCATGCACTGATTTGCAAACATAATGCATTAACATTAAAAGAAAAAGATTTAGGAATTGGTTTAATTTAAGTATTGTAACTAACATGAAAAAGAGAAGTAAGGAGAGAACAATAATTATCATTGTTCTAAGACTTATTAACAAAAGACTTCATAGCTCAGTTAGTTAAGACATTGGATTTGTAACATGGAGGGCGGGGGTTCAAACCCCGACGGCGGCATAATTTTTATCTTTGTTTTAGAGAGGGCCAACTGAACATGCATATATATGTACGTATACAAATTCAAAATTTGAAAGGATAAGAACGTACATATAAGGAAATAAAGAAAATATATGTATATATATGAGAATATATATACACACACACATATATATATATGCATAAATATATGTATACAAAAGATAAAATTCAAGATAAGGCTACAACCAATGAAATATGGCAAGAATCAAATAACAGTGCAACATCGTTTGAATTTTGAAAATAAATGAAAATTGTGCATATATACGCGTAAAATGGTCGGTAGAGTAATTATATACATATTGTTGACGGAAAAAATTGTCGTAAACACCAAAGATTCCCAATTACTAGGAATTACAAATATGGCCGCACAGATAAGAACATACTTCAAACATAAGCAGTAAATAATGTTATCCTACTTTGTAAACTAGGCTATACAAAGTCAAGAAGTCAGAAGATCAAGTAGACAAAAGACACTCTGTTACGCATCCGGTTCGGATCGGAATTACAGGGGTAGGAACAGAGGCAACACAAAGCTAAAAGATCAAGTATTAGAATATAATCTGCATATAAATCGGATCGGATCGGGTGTAGTCAGAGAAAAGCAAAGCGAGACAAAGTGAGGAAAGACAAAATTCAAGCCGGATTGGATTGGATGGGATGCTCCGATCCGAGCCCCATTTGCTAGCCTATCCGATCTGAACCCCATTTACTAGCCTATCCGAACCGAACCCAGTGCACCCTGCAACTCCGCACCACGATCTCCTGAATATTCGGGGCAGTTACACCCACTTTCTACCCATGATGGCCACTAACTTGATGTGCTGGCAATACCAGAACTCATCCGATCCCGGTAGTCAGGGAATGGAGGACGCGTGTACCCGATCCGAATCGAATTCTGGAGAAGTTTCCACCTATAAATAGACCCCCAAGGGTCATTTGAAAGGGACTTTTGGCACTCTGAGAGACTGAATACCTGTGAAAACCGAATTCCAGCACTCCAAGCAATTCAAATCATCATTCAAAGTATATTTTGAGATTATTGAGTGAATGTGTATGAAAAGTGAGTGAAATTGAGTGAATATCTCATTGTATTTTCATTTACATCATCAAACAAAGTGATATAAAGTGGACGTAGGCTTTTTAACGCCGAACCACTATAAATCATGTGTCTCTTTTTTATTTTCGATCTCATTTTATTTTAATTTTAGTCAATTTGGGTGTTAGGACCACTTTTTGGTCTAATATTTTGGTGCTTTCATTGAGAGCAATTTGAATTCTCTGTTTTTCTGGATTACTGTTCTACTTTTTGGACCGTTGAGTTCAAAGAAGTTAATCCCCAAATTTCGACGCTTTTAAGTACTTCTTGGCTGATTGTTGAAGAATTATGGCCAAAGGAAAAGGCAAGGAAGTTCAAACTAGTCGAGGGAACGAAGTTGGTGAAGATCAGCAAAATCCGGTCGTGACGAGGTCTCGTGGACAGAGTTCGGGAGTGGATCGGACAGGTTCAGGAAATCCGAACCGATCGCAGAGGGAGAGCTCCGATCCGAACCGAATAGAGGATGTTGAAAAGGTGCGCTCCCCCAACCCGAACCGATCCGGCCAGGTTACTTTGCTCCGATTCGATCTGACACTAGGTAATGCTGGAACCTCTACTCGAGCCCCTCTAAATGCTCCGACTCCAGCCACCAGGACCAATGACCAGATCAAGCCATCTGCGCCTGTCACCCAAGGAGATTTTTCGCACCTTCTTGACATGCTTGAGAGCACTAGGGAGGCTATGAGAATCCACGAGCGCACCAATCTTATGATGCAAGAGAATATGGGAATCATGAGTAGGGAAATTGGCGAACTCCGCAGGCAAAGAAATCCGTCCCCAGTTCATCATACTGCAATGGATCAATCTTCTTCTTCTGAGGAAGAACGGCCCCGTGAAAGAAGGCCGCTCGAACGACCTCATAATTTGGAGCAAATGACTTTCGAATCTTTGGGATCCCGCGAAGACGCTGCTCGTGTACTAGGACCTAATGATCCGAGTTTGAGAGAGCCTATGCTATTACCAATGCGAGGATCCCATGTTTTGCCTAGAGACCCTAACCTCACCAATCCCACTCAGGGACAAATGCTTCAGCCCCTTCCTCCCGAGATCGACTGGGAACGTAGGGAGCAAAGCAGAGTATAAGCCGCTAGAAGAAGGAGGGTGTCCCCTGATCAGGAGCCCAGAGGAAACCCGAACATCAGAGCCAGGGAGCCTGAATGGCCCTTGACCAATGCTGACGTATGGGCTATGGTACGCCAGATCATGTCTGAGAGTCGAAACTACACCAATGAAGATTATGGTATTGAGCGAAGCCATACTCCCTTTACTGATGACATTCTTCACTTCTAGTTCCCCCGACGTTTTAATTTGCCACAGATGGACAGATATAACGGGAGAACTAACCCGGGACAACATTTGATGCGATAATCATGGCTTATGAACGCTACCGCTGCGCCTGACGCTGTGAAGTGTAAGGCTTTCCCGAATTACTTAGAAGACGTAGCATTACTATGGTTTACCCGACTTCCTCCTCGATCGATATCGAATATCAAAGAACTAAGTGAACGTTTTATGAATCAATTCCGACTTCACGCCCGAAAGTCTAAGAATGTTATTGAATTATCGAGAATTAAGCAAGCGCCGGGTGAGTCCTTGAAGTCGTATCTAGACCGCTTCAATTTAGCTGTAATAGAAGTCAGCGACCCGCATGAGCCTACCATCTTGATGGCCTTAATGGAAGGAATTGACCCCGATTCAGAGTTTGGAGATTATCTTTCTGGGAAGCCGCCTCCCACAAGAGAGTTGTTTTATGAGAAGGCCAATATTCAGTTAAGATGGGAGGAAGCAAGGGCAAACAGAAAGAGGAAGTCCGGGGCGGCCTCAAAAGAGGCTGTTCAGAGTAATGTTGTCGTAAAGCAGTCTGGAGAAAGCTCTGGGAAAGCCGAAGTGAATGTTGGAAACAAGAATGGAAACAATAATAATGGAAACGGGGGCAACAACAACTGTAATGGGAATGGTAATAGGAGAAACAGGAACCGAGGAAGTAATTCTGACAAAAGACCCCGGTTCCAAACGTTTGAAAACTATTCACTGTTGAATGACACACTAGAGAACATTTATTTAGACACGTATAATGTTTTGCAATATAAAAAACCACCGCCACAAGATTCGACAGAGAAAGAAATTACAACCGGAAAATTTTGTTTATTTCATGGAACTCATGGGAATTCAACGAACGAATGTCGACACTTGAGAGATGTGGTTGAGAAGTTGTTGCGTGAAGGCAAGTTGGATGAGTATAAGGCTGCCCCAAGGGACAGAGGGCAAGGAGGACAGGCCCCAAACCAGAATCAGTCTGCTCCCAAGCCTACAGCGCAACAGAATGGCAAAGAGATTGTCATTAACACCATAGTAGGTGGACTCCATCCAGCTATCCACAGTTTCAGAGCAATGGACCAATACGTTAATGCAGTTAAGCACATAGATGTGGTCGAGTGCGATGATTTGGAAGACATCACCCCTGTGAAACAGAAGAAGACAATGCTCGATGATGTAGTGTTCCGTAGCAGAGACGATACCGGAATCCAGTCACCTACCGAAGACCCATTGGTTATTACCACTACCATTGGGCCGGCACTGGTTCATAAGGTACTAGTGGACAACAGAAGTTCTGTCAACATTTTGTTTAAGAAGTCGTTCGATCAGATGAGACTTGAGTCTGGAGATTTGAAGCCCTGTGAAGGTTGGATCTGAGGCATCAATGGGGCATCGACAGCTCCAATGGGGTATATAGAATTACCTGTAACATTGGGACAAGGGGATCGTCGAAGAGTACGAATGCTTCAGTTCGTAGTGCTAGATATAGATTCGCCCTACAACGCATTTTTAGGAAGGCCTGCCCTTGTAGAGTTCAGGGCTTGCATTGCACCGTGGTGCTTATTGCTAAAGTTCCCAACCGAAGCCGGAACAGGAGTAATGAGAGGAAATCAAGTCTCCGGACGTGCTTGCTATATTGCTGAATTAAAGATGCTGATGAAGGGACTTAACATCGAGACTAAAGGTACCTCACCTCCTCCAAAAGAGGGTTCGGCGTAGCAATTAGAGGGATCAGCCCCGAAGGAGTTGCCCAAGGAAATGCCTGAAGACCTGGATCCCAGAGAAGATGAGGAACCTGAGGATAGAAAGGCAACTCCTAACGAAACGATAGTGGATAAACCCATTGATGAAGCTGATCCAGCAAAAGTTTTGAAGATTGGATCCCAGTTGGATCCGCACCGAGCCAAAGAACTGTCTAACTTTCTGAAGGCAAACCTGGATGTGTTTGCCTGGACCCACGCTGACATGTGTGGGATATCACCATCCATCAAGAGTCATTCGCTGAGTATAAACCCAAAACACCCGCCTGTAAAGCAAAAGAGACGTGTGCTAGGCCCAGCGAGGTCGGCAGCTCTGAAAGAATAAGTGGAGAAGCTGAAAGAGAACGGATTTATTAGAGATTCGACATATCCCGACTGGATATCGAATCCTGTTTTTGTAAAGAAGTCAAACGGAAAGTGGAGGACATGTATTGATTTTTCAGACTTGAACAAAGCCTGCCCGAAAGATAGCTTCCCACTCCCCAGAATAGACCAGCTTTTGGATTCGACGGTGGGCCACGAACTTCTTTCTTTTATGGACGCGTATTCCGGTTACAACCAGATTCCTATACATGTGCCCGATCAAGAGCACACGAGCTTCATTACAAATTTGGGGTTGTATTGCTATGTGGTCATGCCGTTCGGATTGAAAAATGCTGGAGCTACCTACCAACGCTGGGTGAACTGGATGTTTTATAACCAAATAGGGAAGATTATAGAGGTTTATGTGGACGATATGCTCGTCAAATCAGGACAGCCCTTCAGCCATACGCAAGACCTGGCAGAGATGTTCGGTATCCTGCGAAAGTATCGGATGAAGTTAAATCCTTTGAAGTGATCGTTTGGGGTGGCATCTGGAAAGTTTCTAGGTTTCATCATGAGCTCTCGAGGGATTGAAATCAATCCCAGTCAAATAGCAGCGATAAGGAACATTGAGGAACCAAGAAGAATCAAAGATGTCCAAAGTCTTGCGGTGAAAGTAGCTGCGTTGAGTAGATTTATCTCCAAAGCAACAGACAAATGTATCCCATTTTTTGACTTGATAAAAAGGGAAAAGAAAAATTTCGAATGGACTCCGGACTGTGTTGAGGCCTTTCGAAATCTACTGGACTTACTAGAGAGACCACCGATTTTGTCGAAGCCAATGGATCATGAAGAGCTGTTTGTTTATCTAGCAGTATCAGCTCACGCCGTTAGCACCGCCTTGGTCCGGGAAGAAGACAAGGTGCAAAGGCTGGTATATTACGTTAGTAAGAAATTGGCAGCTGCAGAACATAACTACCCAAGGATTGAGAAGCTTGCTTACAGCCTTCTAATCGCCTCTCGAAAACTTCGCCATTATTTTCAAGCTCACCCAATAACCATATACACTGATCAGCCTCTGAGACAGGTGTTGCAAAGACACGAAGCATCGGGACGGTTGATCAAGTGGAATATTGAATTAAGTCAGTTTGATTTAAATTTTCAGCCGTGGAGATCGATCAGGGGGCAAGCTCTGGCTGACTTCATAGCAGAGTTCACAATTCCGGAGGAAGAGATGATCAACGACAAGGTGGTCAAGTCAGAAGAGGAATTAAAATTAGATCCATGGAAGTTGTACATAGACGGAGCCAAGAACGACCGAAGGTCCGAGGCTGGAGTCGTCTTAATTACTCCTGAAGGACGATCGTTATACTATGCTCTACGACTAGAATTTTCAGCGACCAATAATGACTCTGAATTTGAAGCCCTGATTGCCGGGCTGAAACTTGCTAAGGATTTCGGAATAAAGGCATTGGATATATTCTGCTATTCCAAAATAGTTGTCTGCCAAGTGCGAAAGGAGTTTGTGGCTCGGGGACCTCGACTTATTACCTATCCCGGAAAAGTGGGGGAGCTGTTGAGCAGTTTGGAACGGTATAACATAACGCATATCCCAAGAGATGAAAACCAGAAGGCAGACTGGCTAGTGAAGCTGGCTTGTTCCGACAATCCGAAGGAAACCGAAATGATTCCAATTGAGATGTTGGGATCGCCAATGTAACACCCCACGTCCGCTAAGGTCACTCATACCAGGGGAATGCCTTAGTTTCGGTGAAGTATTTTGAGTGAATATAGAACAGTAAAATTACAGCAAGACAGATATAAGTAATACTTGAAAATTTAAATCATCATTTTATTGCAACGGAAAGTAATACATGTTTGGTTACATCACAAAACCATAAACCAGAGTCAAGTACATAATATCCATCTTGATAAAATAGAAGTACATAATCCCACTACATAACTAATAGCCATAAAAGGAAAGATAAGCTCGGCTTCACTTCAGAGGTCCAAGCTCCATAGGATAGATACAGCAATCAGATCAAAGCCCACTAGCACCAGGCCCACTCTAATAACCTGGGGTTGGGGGAAAAGATAAAAACAACGGGGTCAGACATAAGTCTGAGTGAGTCCTATAACCCTAACAATACAATCATTAAAATAACCAGAGAAGACATAAGTTGATATACGGTAACGACTGGGGATGAATGGCTACACTAAGCAGCTTGGTAAACTTAGGATAAACTAAGATCACCGTAAAGACGCATTTACCCACCCAAGGATAATTACTAAATTACACCGCCCCAGACCTACTCAAAGATAATTCCTACACTGCACCACACCAGTTTTACCTACCTAAGATTAATTCCTACTTAAAGGTTGATCCCACTAAATGTACTTAGTAATTTTTACCCAGTAGTTTCTAGTACCCCTACATAGGTGCCGTCTGCCCCTATCATTACTAGGTGTACCCACTACTCCCAAGCGATCGGCTCCCTAACGTAGATACCCGTGCCGGTCCCACAATGGGGTGTATCATTTCCCCAAAGTGGCAACCTGATAATATCAACGGTGCACGGCTTTATATCTACACGATGTAACAACGATTTACTAACCAGCCCGGGTCCACACACGCATATGAAACCCGTTGGTCCTACGTTGCCACCGCTAACCCGTTTTTGGCCTCTTATAGTCAAGCCCAATATGCGTGTCCCGTCACTCGACTTGGGTCGAGCCCACAAAGATACGTTTGGGATATTGGTTGAGATGGGCCCCCACAAGCTACCACTTAAGCTTGTTATTTTGTCTAGTGTATCCCACTTAACCGCTTTAACCATGTTCACTTACATGTTATAAATACTTTGGTTAAGTCATTAATCATATTTTAATTACCACTCAAGGCACCCACTAGATTTCCACATGACACCCAAGTCCTTTACTTAATTCCCACATGCCACCCGAGGCACTTACTTAACCCCTTAATCATGTTTAATTACATGTTCCACTTTGGTTAAGTATTCTAATCGTGTTTTCTATTGCCACCCAAGGCAACCCACTAGTTTTCTCATGCCACCCAAGGCACCCACTTAACCCTCATGCCCCACTACATGCTTATATGGTTAAGTGTTTCTTAATTAATTAAGACCGTGATCCTCATAAAGACCTCTCACATTAGACTATCTTTTATGACCGCTGGTTAAGCCGGTTGGGTCCGGGCAGCCTTATGTCATAACCGAGTCTAACCTCGTGTCTTTACATTAATCACGTATTTAGTTTGTGCCTAAGACCTCTCACATTGGGCTAACATTTGTAGCAACTGGTTAAGCCGGTTGGGTCCGGGCAGTTTTACGCTACAACTGAGTCCAACCTCGTGTCTTAGTCAATTAATTACACCTAATTAATCACCCTCATAATTTAAATTAATTATCCCTAATTAATATTAAGCTTTTCATAACATGGGTAGACCTAACTCAATAGGTAAATTCCCATGGGGTAGACCTAACTCAATAGGTAAATTCCCAACACATAGTATGGGTACACCTAACTTAATAGGCAAATTCCCATACTATGTTCCTTTATTTTATGTTATGCATAATCATATTAATTTCACACAATCTTATTAACTTATGCATTTAATTAACCCCATCGTTCCCACGTAATTTCGTTCTCATGACATAATACATATAAAAGGTGCCAACTTGCATATGAATGAACATGTTTCAAAGGTGCCATCTTGCATATTAACAAACACATAACTTGCATATGAACTTGCATAATATGTCACATAACTTGCATATAATCTTGTATAACATGTCACATAACTTGCATATAATATGTCACATAACTTACATATTCACTTGCATAATATACTTGCATATTAACCCATAGACTTGCATAATGTGTCATCATGAACTTGCATATTAACAAACATGTAACTTGCATAGCATATCTTGCATATTAACATACATGTAACTTGCATATTAACAAACATGTAACTTGCATAGCATATCTTGCATATTAACATACATGTAACTTGCATATTAACAAACATGTAACTTGCATAGCATATCTTGCATATTAACATACATGTAACTTGCATATTAACAAACATGTAACTTGCATATTAACAAACATGTAACTTGCATATTAACAAACATGTAACTTGCATAGCATATCTTGCATATTAACATACATGTAACTTGCATATTAACAAACATGTAACTTGCATAGCATATCTTGCATATTAACATACATGTAACTTGCATATTAACAAACATGTAACTTGCATAGCATATCTTGCATATTAACATACATGTAACTTGCATATTAACAAACATGTAACTTGCATAGCATATCTTGCATATTAACATACATGTAACTTGCATATTAACAAACATGTAACTTGCATAGCATATCACCATGAACTTGCATAACATGCATATGATTACATAGCCCACAACTTGCATATTTAGCATCATGCAAACATAACATACATCATATTAAACTTGCATAAACTTACATACTCAACATGCATAAACATAAGATTAATGCTAACATCATATCATATGATTCAAGACTCATTAATCCACATACAAAACCATAAATCTCATCATATCTCATCTACTTAGTTTAACAAAAGATCATCAAAGTGATAGAAACTCACTACTAGCAATTTTGAACACCAAATGAAGAAGATTAAGATGCTAAGAAGGGATTAGAAGTTGATTAGAGAGTGATTAGTATGCAACCCTCTTCATAAAATTAGTGGAGGCCATGAGAGCTAGCATTTTGCCATAGTTTAGTCACTAGGTTTAATTATGAATGGATTAGGGTAGGTTAGGGTCTTATTTATAGATTAGGCAAGTGTTTTAGGCCATAGGATTAACCCTAGATTCAATCCAAGCCATCAAAGCATGTCTTGGGGAAGAAGTCAAGTGTAGGAACCATCTAGGGCCTTTAGATTAAAGATGGACCATGAGAGCCATTCAAATGCAAAATCTGCACTTGAGCGAATCGGCCCACGGGTTGACAGCCAAACACCCTGGATTAACCCCTAGTCGACCCAGCGGGCTCGGGTCGACTTCAAAAATCGGCCGGTTCGGTTATTCCCCTCTCCCAATTCGCTGTTTTGAGCATTTTTGCATATTTATTTATTAAATTTTCAATTATATATATATATATATATATATCAATATATATATATATATATATCTACACAACCCATTTCACTTAATTAAGTATACTTTAATTTGGGAATTTTCGTGAAACTTCGCGAGGCCATATCTTGGTCATACGGACTCCGATTTTCGAAAACTCGGACTCTATTTCGCGTATTTTTCCGAGACGAACGCAATGGCATAGCCCGTTTCCCTTGATTCCCATTTTAGAATTAAATTCTGCCTCGATTTATGTTATTACAGGTTATTGAAAATACGGGTTGTTACATTCTCCCCTCCTTAAAGGATTTCGTCCCCGAAATCTTCAAGTTAGGAAGAACGTATCCTACCATCCAATCATCCATCTACTCAAAGCATCATCCACGAGCAATCATTGTCCTTACAAGATTCTAAATGCTGGATGGATATATGCAAAAGTGTGTGTATATGTACTTACCTAATGCGAAAATCAGGCGGTTACTGATACAGTAAACCTCCTTAATGCAAACCATGATAGTGCCATGCATCCAATATGTATGCGAAACCCTATTGACACATACAAATTTCTACATGCGTGCACAACCATACACAAAAATGCATCATCCATATGATAACACAGCCATGATACATCCATCAATCTAACTACCACATCCATTTACGCGATATGCAACATGAAGTGACTGAGCCGATCTAGTGCCTAATGTGTGTATATATGCATCCACGAGCAACCACTAGCAAACACTTGCATCCACTTGCATCCATCAACCATAACATGTCTCAAACACATGTTTCAACCATAGGTTTTCCCTATCTAAAGGTCAAACAGGACTAACGAGAGGACCTACTAAAGATAAGATAAGTACTAGGCAAGCGATAAAGGAGAAGTTAAAAGACATACTCTCCAAAAGAAATGGATACAAAGAACGCATCTTCGCTTCCGTCTCCCAAGTAGCATTCTAACTAGCTGAACTTCTCTGTTCCTCAACTTCCTAGTCTCTGGCCCAATGATGCGAGTAGGAGCTCGTCGAATCGTCTCATCGTGCTCTAACTCTACTTCTTTAAGCAAACTCGGCTCTACCACCTCAGCGGTCTCATGTAAGCACTTCCTCAAATGGGACACATGAAATACATCCGGTACACCACTAAGTCTGTCAGGCAACTCCACTCTATATGCCATCCCTCCAATTCTTTCCTTAATGGGAAATGGCCCTACAAACCTTGGTACTTACTTCCTAACAGATCCAAAGTGAACCACATTCCGTAACGGAGACACCTTGATAAAAAGCATGTCCTAATATCAAACTCAAGCTCTGTTCTCCTCTTGTCCGCATAAGATTCCGCCGCTTTCATCCTTCTTCGAATCCAACCCATCTTCTCTGAAGTCTCTCTAACCATATCTGGCCCAAGCAAGATCTTATCCGTAGATTCCCACCAACATGTAGGAGATCGACAAGGCCTTCCATAAAGAGCTTTGAAATGAGCCATACCAATACTGGACTGAAAGCTGCTATTATATGCGAACTCCACCAACGGAAGATGCTCTTCCCATGTACCTCCAAAATCCAAAATACATAACCTCAAAAGATGTTCTAGATACGGTTCACCCTCTTGGTCTGACCGTCCGTCTGAGGATGAGATGCAGTGCTCAAACACAACTGAGTCCCTACCGCCCTCTTGCAAAATCTTCCAAAACTCACTAGTGAAGATAGGATCTTGATCACTCACAATGCTGGAAGGTACACCATGCAAACTAATAATCCCTTGAAGGTAAACTGAAGCTAGACATGGAATAGTCCTCTTGCTCTTCACGGGTATGAAATGGGCACACTTAGTAAGTCTATCTACCATAAGCCCAATCCCCGTATTACCCTTCCTTGATTTCGGTTATCCAACGAGGCACTATCCTACTTCCTATTTCGGAACTTCCAACGGGTGAAGCAACCCTCCGGGTTTCTTCTGTTCCACTTTCGCTTGTTAGCATACCAAGCATCTAGCGACATACTTGGCCGCATCTTTCTTCAGATTGGCAAAAAGGAAAACTCGCTTTATGTCTTGGTACATCTTGTCCCTACCGGGATGAATGGTCATCTTCGACCGATGTGTATCATCAAGTATAGCCTTCCTCAAACCCTCGTCTTGCGGTACACAAAGTCTACCGTCTCTACGCAACCACCCCTTACTATCTAGGGTGTACCTACTCAAATGGCTGGACGACTCCTCCCCCTTATGAGCTTCTCTCATAGCTCAACCAACTGTGGGTCGTCTTGCTGTGCCTCGCCACCCCGTCCCAAAAGAGTAGGCCTAACCTCCAAGGAGGCTAGCAAACCGGGTACAAAGTCAACGGAAGGTCTAAAGTCAAACATAGAAATAAACCCTAAGCTCCGTCGTTTAATCGATCAATGAACTCAAGGACAACCTTTTTCTTCTTAAGGCGTCTGCTACCATGCTTCCCTTGTTAGGGGTATACGCTATCTCAACTCATAAGATGCTAAGAATCCTATCCAAAATCGTCACAACTGTCCATCTCTCACGCAGACCACCCTAGTCGAATTCGACATCCCCCAAATGCAAGCCCCAAAGGCCGAAACCAATATCAGACAAACACCCAAGGGATATCTCCTTCGAGTTCAGGAAACCTACGTGAGATGATACTAAAAATAATAATAATAATGGCTAAACAATTAAGCCTTTGACCAACTTTGGATGTCCTTGCCAGTCTCGCTCCAAAACCACTGTTTTATCCCATAACTGGCTTTGCTCAACCTATTGAGCACATATGAAAACTTATTTCGCTCCTAGAAAAGACCAAGATGTCATCCACAAAGACCATCACAAACTTATTTAGGTACTCTCTGAACACCCTTCTCTTCCAATCAACAAAGTATGCGGGGGCGTTCGTCAAACCAAATAGCATCACCAGCCACTCATAAAACCATCCGGAGTCCTAAAGGCAATCTTCTCTATACTATCGTCAGCCACTCTCAACTGACGAAACCATGTGGCTTAGTCCAACTGCGAAAATACTGAGGCGCCAACCAACTGATCAAAGAGATCATCAATCTTTGGCAATGGGTGTCTATTCTTCTTTGTGAGTTTATTTAGTTCTCTTTAGCCTACACAAGGTCTGAGGGACCCATCCGCCTTCATGGAAAAAAACTACTGGAGCGCCCCACTCCGATATACTTCTTCTTATGAACCCCTTCTCAAGCAATCGCCTACTTACTTATGGAGTTCCCTCCTCTCACGAGGAGCCTTGTGGCACACTGGCCAAGTCACTGGTTTGGCATTGTTTACCAGATATATTCGGAAGTCAATCTCCCGCTCCGGGAGGTAAGCCCTTCACCTTCTCAAACACATCCGAGTATTCCCGGACCACTTCTAACAGATCGCAAACTCTCGACCGACGTGTCCAGCGATTCTAGATAACTTAGCATAACAGTCTCTATGGGATTACAAGAGATCTCGAGAGTGTTACCCAAGCGGGTCATAAGCCTAACAACTCTCTTTTCAAAATCAAGAATGGCATCCCTACTGGATAACCAGTCCATGCCCAAACTAACCCATAGCTCGTGAAGCCCAACAAGCATCACATCCAAACTCAATGCTAAGTATAGAAACTTTCAAACCCAAACACATCATGGAGCCCAATTGGGTTTGAAACAACTAAGGGATCATCTACTAAACTGGTGTCTAAGTGCAGTGACTCACTAACAATGATGAGATAAATGAACTTAATGCATCCAAATCAAATAAAGTTCGAATCGGATAATAAAGAAATCCAAATTCCAACCTAGACGGTCTTATCCCCATACGGCACCCTAGTCGTGAGGGAATACAACTACCCTCCAGAAGATTCCATACCTTGTCCTTGCTTCTTTGGTCAATCCTAATAAGGTGTCCTATTCCTCCCAAAAGGATAACTACTAGCCTTCTCCTTCCCATTCTCCACTCGTAACCTCCCATCAATGAGGCTTCGTCCTTTATTAACCAAACAACTATTAGAGCCTTCCTCCCATCGTCCATCCAATAAGTACTTACAAGTCCTCCTCCTTCTTGAACCAACTTCTAATCTGATTTACGTCTAATTCCCTTGAAGCGGTTTTCCATTCTTATCTATCTTAGAAAGATCATCTACACACGGAGGGGAAACTCAAAACGAGAGAGAAAGAGATTCAAACGGAGAATTCGAAAGATAAAGATATGGCTATCGGGGATTATGCTTTTCTCAAAAACTTTTCTCTTAAAAGACATGTTTTTGAAAACATTCCTTCAAAAATTTTCTTAGAAAAATAGTTTTTCTAAAAATTTTATCTGTTCTGGTAACCTGGCTCTGATACCACGTGTAACACCCCACGTCCGCTAAGGTCACTCATACCAGGGGAATGCCTTAGTTTCGGTGAAGTATTTTGAGTGAATATAGAACAGTAAAATTACAGCAAGACAGATATAAGTAATACTTGAAAATTTAAATCATCATTTTATTGCAACGGAAAGTAATACATGTTTGGTTACATCACAAAACCATAAACCAGAGTCAAGTACATAATATCCATCTTGATAAAATAGAAGTACATAATCCCACTACATAACTAATAGCCATAAAAGGAAAGATAAGCTCGGCTTCACTTCAGAGGTCCAAGCTCCATAGGATAGATACAGCAATCAGATCAAAGCCCACTAGCACCAGGCCCACTCTAATAACCTGGGGTTGGGGGAAAAGATAAAAACAACGGGGTCAGACATAAGTCTGAGTGAGTCCTATAACCCTAACAATACAATCATTAAAATAACCAGAGAAGACATAAGTTGATATACGGTAACGACTGGGGATGAATGGCTACACTAAGCAGCTTGGTAAACTTAGGATAAACTAAGATCACCGTAAAGACGCATTTACCCACCCAAGGATAATTACTAAATTACACCGCCCCAGACCTACTCAAAGATAATTCCTACACTGCACCACACCAGTTTTACCTACCTAAGATTAATTCCTACTTAAAGGTTGATCCCACTAAATGTACTTAGTAATTTTTACCCAGTAGTTTCTAGTACCCCTACATAGGTGCCGTCTGCCCCTATCATTACTAGGTGTACCCACTACTCCCAAGCGATCGGCTCCCTAACGTAGATACCCGTGCCGGTCCCACAATGGGGTGTATCATTTCCCCAAAGTGGCAACCTGATAATATCAACGGTGCACGGCTTTATATCTACACGATGTAACAACGATTTACTAACCAGCCCGGGTCCACACACGCATATGAAACCCGTTGGTCCTACGTTGCCACCGCTAACCCGTTTTTGGCCTCTTATAGTCAAGCCCAATATGCGTGTCCCGTCACTCGACTTGGGTCGAGCCCACAAAGATACGTTTGGGATATTGGTTGAGATGGGCCCCCACAAGCTACCACTTAAGCTTGTTATTTTGTCTAGTGTATCCCACTTAACCGCTTTAACCATGTTCACTTACATGTTATAAATACTTTGGTTAAGTCATTAATCATATTTTAATTACCACTCAAGGCACCCACTAGATTTCCACATGACACCCAAGTCCTTTACTTAATTCCCACATGCCACCCGAGGCACTTACTTAACCCCTTAATCATGTTTAATTACATGTTCCACTTTGGTTAAGTATTCTAATCGTGTTTTCTATTGCCACCCAAGGCAACCCACTAGTTTTCTCATGCCACCCAAGGCACCCACTTAACCCTCATGCCCCACTACATGCTTATATGGTTAAGTGTTTCTTAATTAATTAAGACCGTGATCCTCATAAAGACCTCTCACATTAGACTATCTTTTATGACCGCTGGTTAAGCCGGTTGGGTCCGGGCAGCCTTATGTCATAACCGAGTCTAACCTCGTGTCTTTACATTAATCACGTATTTAGTTTGTGCCTAAGACCTCTCACATTGGGCTAACATTTGTAGCAACTGGTTAAGCCGGTTGGGTCCGGGCAGTTTTACGCTACAACTGAGTCCAACCTCGTGTCTTAGTCAATTAATTACACCTAATTAATCACCCTCATAATTTAAATTAATTATCCCTAATTAATATTAAGCTTTTCATAACATGGGTAGACCTAACTCAATAGGTAAATTCCCATGGGGTAGACCTAACTCAATAGGTAAATTCCCAACACATAGTATGGGTACACCTAACTTAATAGGCAAATTCCCATACTATGTTCCTTTATTTTATGTTATGCATAATCATATTAATTTCACACAATCTTATTAACTTATGCATTTAATTAACCCCATCGTTCCCACGTAATTTCGTTCTCATGACATAATACATATAAAAGGTGCCAACTTGCATATGAATGAACATGTTTCAAAGGTGCCATCTTGCATATTAACAAACACATAACTTGCATATGAACTTGCATAATATGTCACATAACTTGCATATAATCTTGTATAACATGTCACATAACTTGCATATAATATGTCACATAACTTACATATTCACTTGCATAATATACTTGCATATTAACCCATAGACTTGCATAATGTGTCATCATGAACTTGCATATTAACAAACATGTAACTTGCATAGCATATCTTGCATATTAACATACATGTAACTTGCATATTAACAAACATGTAACTTGCATAGCATATCTTGCATATTAACATACATGTAACTTGCATATTAACAAACATGTAACTTGCATAGCATATCTTGCATATTAACATACATGTAACTTGCATATTAACAAACATGTAACTTGCATATTAACAAACATGTAACTTGCATATTAACAAACATGTAACTTGCATAGCATATCTTGCATATTAACATACATGTAACTTGCATATTAACAAACATGTAACTTGCATAGCATATCTTGCATATTAACATACATGTAACTTGCATATTAACAAACATGTAACTTGCATAGCATATCTTGCATATTAACATACATGTAACTTGCATATTAACAAACATGTAACTTGCATAGCATATCTTGCATATTAACATACATGTAACTTGCATATTAACAAACATGTAACTTGCATAGCATATCACCATGAACTTGCATAACATGCATATGATTACATAGCCCACAACTTGCATATTTAGCATCATGCAAACATAACATACATCATATTAAACTTGCATAAACTTACATACTCAACATGCATAAACATAAGATTAATGCTAACATCATATCATATGATTCAAGACTCATTAATCCACATACAAAACCATAAATCTCATCATATCTCATCTACTTAGTTTAACAAAAGATCATCAAAGTGATAGAAACTCACTACTAGCAATTTTGAACACCAAATGAAGAAGATTAAGATGCTAAGAAGGGATTAGAAGTTGATTAGAGAGTGATTAGTATGCAACCCTCTTCATAAAATTAGTGGAGGCCATGAGAGCTAGCATTTTGCCATAGTTTAGTCACTAGGTTTAATTATGAATGGATTAGGGTAGGTTAGGGTCTTATTTATAGATTAGGCAAGTGTTTTAGGCCATAGGATTAACCCTAGATTCAATCCAAGCCATCAAAGCATGTCTTGGGGAAGAAGTCAAGTGTAGGAACCATCTAGGGCCTTTAGATTAAAGATGGACCATGAGAGCCATTCAAATGCAAAATCTGCACTTGAGCGAATCGGCCCACGGGTTGACAGCCAAACACCCTGGATTAACCCCTAGTCGACCCAGCGGGCTCGGGTCGACTTCAAAAATCGGCCGGTTCGGTTATTCCCCTCTCCCAATTCGCTGTTTTGAGCATTTTTGCATATTTATTTATTAAATTTTCAATTATATATATATATATATATATATATCAATATATATATATATATATCTACACAACCCATTTCACTTAATTAAGTATACTTTAATTTGGGAATTTTCGTGAAACTTCGCGAGGCCATATCTTGGTCATACGGACTCCGATTTTCGAAAACTCGGACTCTATTTCGCGTATTTTTCCGAGACGAACGCAATGGCATAGCCCGTTTCCCTTGATTCCCATTTTAGAATTAAATTCTGCCTCGATTTATGTTATTACAGGTTATTGAAAATACGGGTTGTTACAGCCAAGCTTTGAGTCAATGGAAATTGAATTAGCTTTCGAAGTAGAACCGGAGAGAGAGTCGTGGATGACCCCAATCAAGAATTTCCTTAGAAATGGAGTCCTCCCGCCAAAGAAGAGTGAGAGGCGAGCCATAGTTCGCAAAGCTACCAGATACATCCTTCAAGATGATACCCTTTATCGGTAAGGATTTTCTATGCCCCTGTTACGATGTATAGCACATGACGACATTAAGCGTGTACTAAGGGAAGTACATGAAGGTGAGTGTGGAGATCATACGGGGGTTCAGACTTTGGCAAAACAGGTATTGCAGTATGGGTATTTCTGGCCCATAATTAATAAAGATGCAGCTGATTACTCACGACGCTGCGACAAATTCCAGAGGTTCACCAAGATCCCCAGAGCACCACCGACCCAGCTCAAGTCGATGGTGAGTCCATGGCCGTTTTCCACGTGGGGAATTAACATCATCAGAGTTCTACCAATTGCCAAAGAAGGAGCGAAATATGCAATAGTCGTCGTGGACTACTTTACGAAGTGGGTGGAAGCTAAGCCCCTAACCAAAATTACAGCAAGAAAGGTGATAAGTTATGTGGTTAGAAATATCATATGCTGATTTGGGATTCCAAGGACCATTATAACTGATAATGGAACTCAGTTCGATGGTGCCGAATTCAGAAATTTCTGCCAGAAATACAAGATCGACAAGCGGTATACTGCAGTCGCCCATCCACAGTCGAATGGGCAAGTAGAAGCAATAAATAAAGTCATAAAGTCCATCCTCAAGAAGCGATTGGAACGTGCAAAAGCAAAATGGGTGGATGAATTGCCCTTGGCTCTGTGGGCATATCGGATAACGTTTAAGACAGCTACCGGTCATACTCCTTTCTCTCTCTCATTTGGTTCAGAAGCAGTAATCCCGATAGAGCTTGAAGTTCCCTCTCACAGGGTGACATATTATGACCCGATGACGAATCGGGCACTCCTCCTCGAGTTCCTTGATGAAATCGAAGAGAAAAGGGACGAGGCAGACTTGCGTGCGTCAAGACATCGACGTCAGATAGCGCACTATTATGACAAGAAAGTTCGTTTTAGAACCTTTGAACGAGGAGATTTGGTGCTAAAGCGAGTTTTTCCATCCCTTCCTCACCTCGGTCCAAAGTGGGAAGGACCATTCGTCATCCAACGGAAACTTGAGAAAGGAGCCTTCAAGTTAACGACCGTAGATGGCGAAGAAGTGCCTAGGGCTTGGAATGCCTAACACTTGATGCGATATTTGAATTAGGGATGTTGTATTTTCTTTTGTTTTTCTTATGAACCCTGTAAAAAGGCACGCTTTAGAAAAGTCTGTTGATACGAACAAAGGACTATAAAGTGGATGTAGGCTACGACTTAGCCGAACCACTATAAAAATATCGTGTGCCATTTACTTTCCTGCATTATTTATATCTTCAACTATTATTCTATTGTGACTGTGGAATACGAGATGTTAAATTAAAATCTGAAAAGTTGGAGATGGCTTATATGCAGGAACGAACACAACGACTGTTTGTACAGTAAGACATAAAAGAATGGGAAGACGACATTTTTAACTCTAACTCTCAAGAATTGAGAGAGAGTATAAAGGACGGGAAGACGACGTCCTCTGAGGTGTGAAGGTGCACCCAGATGAGAGACCGCCTCAGCAAGAACTCTAACCTGAATATAAGACAGGAGAGTATAAAAGATGCCAGAAAAGAACAGGCATCAATGACAAAAGGAATGTGACCCCCGTTAGAGAATCGGGGACATTCAGACTTTTTAATTTAATCTTGAATAGTTTTTCAAGACTGACTGGGGGCATGTATGTACACACATATTCCCCCCCACTATGACTCCATTACACAACTTTAGTAGCACATGCATTTGCATTTTTACATAAGTACTGAACTGATGACTAACAGACATTGCAGGAAATGAATTATTTTTATTTACAAACGTATGGATTTGTAGAGGAAAACAGGCAAAAAGAAGATGTGAGGGCCGCACTCGCTGCAACAATTGTAGGCCAATTAAATGCTAAAATAAAGCAAAACACTTCATCACTTAGACTTTGAAGTGGATTTGGATATTTTAGCAGCCTTTTGAGCATCCTTCGCCTCTCTTTCAGCATCAGTTAAGATGCGCCTTGGTTTTTTCTTCCCTGAGACTGAAGTGTTGGAATCGGTAGATTTTTTCCCAGGAGTCGGAACGCTGGAATCAAGAGAAGACTTTTTAGCAAGTTCTTCTGTAATAGATCTAATCGAAAGCTTAACAACTAACCTTGATCCAGCATCCACTACTGCGAGAGGCTTAAGGATTTCAGGGTCTAGGTCTTCAACTTTAAGCTGCATGCGTTTGTCTTGTTCGACTTTCAATGCAGCTAAAGTAATGTCATCGGTGCTTTTTGACTCCCCAACTATAGCCACCTCAGGGTCTTCCTCATGTCCCTCATCGCCACTATCATCCTTTAAGGCATCTATTATCTCTCCGTCGTGAGGAGCGTCAGCCTTACCCTTGTCTCCTTCATCCTTCTCCGCTGACTTTGCTTCGGCAGTGGTTCCCTGGGGCACGTCTGCCTTCTCGGACGGTTCAGCACCTGCGGAATGAGAAGCAACAGTTATCAACTCGGGAGAAAATAAAAGGTCCTTCATTGATTGTCCGATTCGATGGAAAGTGGAGACAGCTTTGACGAATTGGCTTGAAGAGGTAGAAATACCTTCCGATGATTTTTCACCTGGAGTAGCTGCCGCCTCTGAAGCCGATTCAGGAATAGTAGATAAAAGAGATGTCTGAGGGATCGCCGGGTTTTCGGGGTCATAGCCCTCTACTTCAAGAGTTTTAGCGGCAGTTGAAGAAGAACTAGCCTCCAATATGTCCTTTTGTTTAGCCTTCCGCTTTTCCTCATCCATGGCGGCAGCAATCAAGCGACGCCCCTCGGCTAGGCTCGCCGGCTCGTCATCTCTTATATACTTTTCCATAAGTTTGTCCTCGTCAATGGAATCTACCTTGAGTTCTTCTTTTTCCCATTCAACAATTTGGCTCCACACATGAACCAAGGTAGTCGGATAATCATCAATCCAAGAGATGTTTCGATGACGGATTATATGTGCAAAAAATTCGATCAGTAATTCACCAAAGCCCTGGACATCCTCCTAGGGCTCCGCCAGCTGCTTTCGAGATTCTTCGGTCGATCTGATGACACTTTCAACATTACCCTCCGCTAGGGCAGCACTGTTCTTGGCCTCCATCAACTTGGAAGCCAAGTCAGCATTTTTCTTCTCCAATTCGGTGTTCTTCTTCGCCAACTCGGCCTTTTCTCACTCAAGGTCAGCATAAGCAAGTTGCATTTTGGCAGCATCTGACTTGGTGTCTTCTGCTTGCTTTTTCAGCTCCGAATGCTCTTGAGTATGGGACTCGAGCAAGTCATGATAGATTTTTTGTAGATCTTCAAATTGTTGCTTGAAGCTAGCAACGTCCCGTTGAGCGATAGCAAGTTGAGCCTGTGTATCCTCGAGGTCTTTTCCTAAATTTTTTAAGGCCCTTGCATCATCTTCTGTGGTCTTCTGCATCGAGTTAGTATTCGTGATTAGATTTCGGATGATTCTGGAAAGGTTACGCGAATACTTGAACATCTCTGAATATTGTTTCTCGACCGTGTCATTTTTTTCTTTGGCCTCATCTGCCCACCTCGAGGAAATAGGCTCAAGAGCAGGTAAGAAAGTCAAGATTTCAAAGTAGTGATCGGGGAACTGCTCCTCCAGGTATGCTCGCTTAATTGCAGTTTCAGCGTCCAATGGCAGAGGTGCGGGGAATGTCAGCTCAGTATCCTTATGTGTGGAGGGCTCAATGGCCTCCTCACCCTTTCTAGGCCGTTTAGCGGAACCTTGCGCTTACTTCGCGAGTCGGTATCTCTCGGCGGGCTCCTTTCCCTACCACGCTTTTCTTGAGAAGAAATTGGGTCTTTTGACTGCGGCCTGTCATCTTCTCGACGACCTTGGTAGCCCTTATATCGCTATGGATCCGACCGAACGGGAGAGCGAGAGCATGAGGACCGCGACTGATAAGAATCATAGGGCCTTCTATCCTCCCTACTGCGGCCTTCACGACGATCATACTCAACATCGTGAGGGGGTCTGGTCATGCTGCGACGTAGTTTCCTGATGTCATAGTAAGCACGAGACATTGTACCTGCACAATAATGCAAGTGGAATTCAGAATCAGTATTCTCATAAGACATAAGTGTTGTGAAGTGGGGTGCAATTGTGTTAAGTGCATCCTAAGTGGTGTCCCCCCTCCGACAAACCAGAGTCTGAAGTCGAGCCAGTGCGAGAGGGCTCTTTGGCCTTAACAGGAGTGGCCTCCTCCGAAGAAGTAAAAACTAAAGGATTTGTGCCAAAAATCCTCGGAAATGTAAATAGTGTCAGGAAGTGGGAGATCTCCCAAGCCCTGAAATGTTGGATCATCAACGGTAGGGGCATCTCTTTGGGAAGCGCCTGTTGGCTGTTCTTTAGGAGATGGTGATTTCTCAGGAGAAATAACATCCCCAGGAGTGATGTACGCTTCTCGGTGCTTTTCAGGTATTTTGGCCAACTCATCATCTTGAGTTGAACTTGGAGAAGGTGAAGTTTGAAGTGACATGGTGGGGCCTTTCGAGCTCTCGCCCATTTCTGGAATTACATCCACTGGAGGGATATATACATATGGACCTGACCCGTGACCTATGCTACGGGTAATGGACAGCAGCCCGTGGTGATGAAGATGTTCGTCCTTGAGGACCTCGTCGATAGTTAGAAATTTTTGATCACCATTGAGGAGCTGATGCATCCGATCAAAATACACTTGACCCAATACTTGCTTTGGATTATCAACTGCAAACAAAAAGAAAACAGATTAATGTAGTGGCGCGGACATTCAGAGTTAAGATTTAGAAAACCAGTGCCTTACTAGATTTTGTTCATCTCCTAGCACACCCCGGCTGTTGCCTTATATAAAACCATTCCAGCTTGGAGTCGCTAGCCTTGCTGCTGAATGGCGCCGAAATTATCTTTCTTTTTGGGACATACTCGAAGTAAGAAGAAGAAGGAGTTTCTCGAGTTCGATACTTGAAGTTATAAAAGAAATGAATGTCATCAAAAGTGAGATCTGTGCCTAAGATCTCGCGGTATGCTACGTATAAAGTATACAGGTAAGCATAGGAGTTGGGATGCAGCTGAATGGGGGAAATCCGCATTTGTCTTAGAAAATCGACGACAAAAGGAGAAAATGGAGGGATAGCCCCAACCATGCACATTAATCGGGTAATTACCATAAACCCCTCCAAAGGATTATGAGGATGATCAGTCTTTGACGGCACCAGGGTGTCCTTTTTCAGTATCCCATGCTTTAGGCGTATTCGAGTGAGTCTGTCATTGTCAATCGTCGATTCAACAGAATCTTGAGGTGATTCCAATATGACGGCAGATTCAAATTCGTCAGGAGCTCGAGTATCTCCAACCCCTCCTTCCTCTTCATAGCCCAGGGAAACTTCACTATCAGAAGGCATTTCACTGTTATGCGCCTCTACTTCATAATCTGATCCCTCGTCGTCCCATTCAGGGTCTGAGGAAGAAGATATGTCGTCAAGAGTAACTTTAGTGGATGTCTCTGGCATCTCTTTCTTTTCT
This sequence comes from Allium sativum, assembly GCA_030737875.1. NCBI lineage: Eukaryota > Viridiplantae > Streptophyta > Magnoliopsida > Asparagales > Amaryllidaceae > Allium > Allium sativum. The sequence continues at coordinate 980,840,923 of CM060916.1, forward strand.
GCCAGTCTAGAAGAATGTCTTTCGGCCATGGTCAATAAACTATCGAAGAAGCAATAATAGAAATTAGAGTAAATTATCCCGTGTCCCCCTGTGCATGTGTATGAACTAAAGTGTGTACGGTGTGTGCAGGAGATGTAAAGTGAACACTTAAAAGTGTAATACAAAGCTTTGAAGAAACAGCGAAGTTCAGAATAGTTCTTGATGTTCATTTATGTTCGCGAGGCACTATCCTAACTGTCCATTAAGTTGAAGATTATGCCAAGAGTTGATTTGGCCAGTTAAGCAAGTTCTTATGCATTAAGTTGGACTGCTCTTCGGTTCGGTTCGGATGCATTCATTGGGATTGGATCGGGGGCACAGCCCTGCCTTGGACTCGGACAAACATTGAAGCCCAGGGATCAAAGTCGGATCTGTTCGGAAGTAGACTCCTCGAACGGTCCGGATTGAATTAAGCAACCATGCCCCTCTCCTCCTTTATTTCACTTTCCGGTCCGATCCAGTTGTGAGAGTACTGTCCGACCCGATCCAGTTAGGTTAGCTTTGTCTCCCTCTTCAACTTTTACCCCGACCCGATCTAGCCTTCTGAGCCTTTTCTTCCTTTTCTTCTCCTTCATCTTCCATACCTCCTCATCCCAACTGATCCCCCATGCTCTTCATATTCTTCTTCCTCCTCAACCAACACCGCACTCAATCCCGTCTCCAAAACCCAGTTAGAATTGAATAAATACCATCTTCCACCTCCCAGCGCTTCGAGGTGATGGAGGAGCCACCAACGACGACGGCGAGGGAGGAGAGAGTCACAGCATCGAAGCCGAGCAATAAGCACACTCAAATCACTCAAATCGACCGCAAATTTAAATTGGTACCAGTTATTACTAAGATAATTGAAGTTTTAAACCTACCGAGGTGTTTAAATTGAAGACTAACAAGAGAATTTCAGAGTTTTTGAGCTTTCTGAAAGCTAGGGTTTCGGTGTAGGATCTGTTGAGCGAGATTAATGAAAGAAAGGGAGGAAGAAGGAAATAGGTAATGGGTTTATATATGTATTCTTAGTGACTACTCAAATTTCCAGTCTTCTTCTCCCCGCTCGGACCGGGATACAGGCCCACGAACACATTTTGGCCTGTTGGACCAGCATTAAGCAATACAAAGGGAAACCCAGTTTAGTTCGGGTCCAAACCGAATGGAACTAAGCACAATGGCTTAACGTGCAAGCTGAATTCGAAGAAAAATAAAGAAAAAATTTACCTGGAAGAATCACTAGATATTAAAAGGAGCTCTTGAAGTTGTTTAAAAATGAAGAAAGTAGTCCGCATGCTTTGTGATGTATATATAGACATCAAGAGATGCGAATTTCTTAAGCAGTATATCCCTATACGTCAAGGGAAACGACTTTTCAATGATTCAAACTCAAAGATCAATGAGCAGATGATATCAAAGCACGCTTCGTCTTCAACAGAAGCATCCTTTGAGGGGGATAAATGTTAGCCTACTTTGTAAACTAGGCTATACAAAGTCAAGAAGTCAGAAGATCAAGTAGACAAAAGACACTCTGTTACGCATCCGGTTCGGATCGGAATTACAGGGGTAGGAACAGAGGCAACACAAAGCTAAAAGATCAAGTATTAGAATATAATCTGCCTATAAATCGGATCGGATCGGGTGTAGTCAGAGAAAAGCAAAGCGAGACAAAGTGAAGAAAGGCAGAATTCAAGCCGGATCGGATCGGATGGGATGCTCCGATCTAAGCCCCATTTGCTAGCCTATCCAATCCGAACCCCATTTACTAGCCTATCCGAACCGAACCCAGTGCACCCTGCTACTCCGCACCACGATATCCTGAATATTCGGGGTAGTTACACCCACTTTCTACCCACGATGGCCACTAACTTGATGTGCTGGCAACACCAGAACTCATCCGATCCCGATAGTCATGGAATGGAGGACGCATGTACCCGATCCGAACCGAATTCTGGAGAAGTTTCCACATATAAATAGACCCACAAGGGTCGTTTGAAAGGGACTTTTGGCACTCTGAGAGATTGAATACCTATGAGAACTGAATTCCAGCACTCCAAGCAATTCAATTCATCATTCAAAATATATTTTGAGATAATTGAGTGAATGTTGATGAAAAGTGAGTGAAATTGAGTGAATATCTCATTATATTTTCATCTACATCATCAAACAAAGTGATATAAAGTGGACGTAGGCTTTTTAACGCCGAACCACTATAAATCCTGTGTCTCTTTTTTATTTTCGATCTCATTTTATTTTAATTTTAGTCAATTTGGGTGTTAGGACCACTTTTTGGTCTAACAAATAACATAAGAGATCTATAGTGGTTCGGCCTTTGTAAGGGCCTGTGTCCACTTTGAAGAGTCGTTCGAATATTATTAGTCACTTGGAAGAAATTACAAGGTTGAGACTATCTCATGATATCTCATTACATTCATGCTTCATGATATATGATATCATAATTATCGTATATTGAATAATAAGGAAAAAGACAATCTTGTCCTCCTTTCTCAAAGAGGAGATGCCATTAATGAAGCTTTATGGAGGTCTCTAAGCTCTAGAATTCTCTCTCTTTGAAGTGTGAGGCCATGGGGTATTTATAGGAAGTGGTTGGGTAGGGATTAGGTAGGAGAAGGTAGAAATGGGGACCATCTTCCATAAATTTGCACCTCCTGCAATTGGCCTTTGGAAATTCGCACTTGGGCGAGGTGCGAAATTTCGCACCTGATAGGTGCGAAACTTCGCATCCGGCTGGGTGCGAAGTTTATTTTGGTGAGAGGATTTGTTAAGGCTAGTTGACTCCGTTGGCGCGGCATTGTGACGGCGAAGGTGCGAGGTTCTTGCCAGCGGGATCTTTCTCCGGTCCTTGCCTCTGCACTTTCTGAGTTTTGTCCTTGGCCCCGGCTTTACGCGATGGGTTGAGTAGAACGTGTCTTGAGTACTTTTGGTGACTGGACCAAAAGGCCGATTAACATTTGCCCCTCAAAGTACGTCTTGTCTTGACATGATGTGCTTTGGAATGAATGTCGAGATTGTAGCTGGATTGTGGATTTATCCTGCAAGTTATTGGAGAAAATGTATCAGCTGGTGGGCTCGTTTGTTATGGAATTGTGAGCGAGCCGCTGTTGGATTGGTATCGTGCTCGTGTAGCTGAGTGTCCGCATGGTGTCATCATCGCGAGTTTTGGGCAACGGGACCTTGGCGGGAAACGAGCGTACGTGGAAGATAGTTTTTTTTGGAGGGTACGAAATTTCGAACCGGAGGGGTTTGAAATTTCGAACCCAATAGGCTCGAATCGTCGAACTGTAGTGGCTCGAGAATTCGAGACATAGGTTCGAAATTTCGAACCTAGGAGGATCGAAATTTCGACCCCTCGGGTTCGAATTTCGAGCCTAGACTTGGAATATGAAAGGTTTTCTTTTTTTCATTATATATAGGCCCCTCCCCTCATTTTCCTTCTTCTATTTTCGCGCTGATTGCCATTGTTCTGAAAACTTCGATTCTCGACAACTTTGACTTGAAAATTTCTGAGGTAAAAGACTTGATCGAGCCGAGGGAAGGGGAAGGGAGGTCGAGGTGCGACAGAGGAGGGTCGAGGTCTCGTGCCCGAAGGGAGGTTTGGAAATTCGAACATGTGGGGGCTCGAATCTTCGAGCCCTGACGGGTTCGAGGCTTCGACCCCCCTGGGGTTCGAATCTTCTAACCACCAGGGCTTGAATTTTTGATCCCGAGGGTTTCGAAATTTCGAGCCACCGCGGTTCGAATTTTCGACCCAAAGGGGTTCGAACCTTCGAGGTGCCAGGGCCTGGGTGTTTTCAGAAGCATCGTGCCCCGGGGCCTGGTTGAGTGCTAAGCTTTGGCCAGAATGTCGGCTTTCGCCACTTCAAACTTTGATTTCTTGACTGCCTATCCTCAGATTTATACACTGTTTGTTTGATTGTATGAATATATCATTGTTGTCATTGATAACTGCGCGGATGGGAACTTAGAACCTTCACATAGGATAGAGCATATATCTGGACTGTGGATGAACTGTAAAAATATTTAACGTTTCTATGCGCTCTCATTCTTTGCATGACACTGCACACACACTTGTTAATCTTTATCAACACGAGGGGTACAGGTTATTTCACTCTGATGTATGACACTGGTACATTGAAGTATAGCGAACCATGCAAACAATATCACAGACTGGGAAACTTCTGGAAGCCGAGGCTTCTCCGCCATCATCTAATTCTTCTGCTTATACTTCTGACTCTACGGACAACACTAGCTCCGGAGGCAGCGAGCCTGAGACTAACGAAGGGTCAACTCCTTCTCAGACAGGGATTTCGCCTAAGGTGTCGGAGCACGAGGGTCATACTGAGAGGTTACATTCTCCAATTGTATACTCCGAGATGGAAGACGTAGATATTATGGAGGGTGGTGAGCCGCCTGCCCAAGTGGCTCCTGATATGCTCCCAAATGCGGTCATTTTGGACAATCCTTCAGATTCAGTGCCATCGCGCTTGGATGCCGCGGCTGTTAGAAAGTTGTCTTTGCGGTTTAATATCCCTGAGAGGGAGGCTCATGCCCTTGGATCAGGAGAAAGGGCTCACACGCCGCCGGAAGGCTTTACTGCTTGGAATCGACATGCTTGTGTTGCGGGGTGCGTGCCCCCGGCCAATGATTTTATATGGGAAATGCTATTTTATTTCCGCCTTGCACCCTCACAGCTGCATCCGAACTCTTATTCTTCGCTCTTGGGTACTTGTGTTCTCTTTCGAAAGTTTCTGCAACGGGATCCTACTGGAGATGGTATTCGACACCTTTTCCATTTCAGACGGTCGACTGGCACATCGTCTTCGCAATGGTTCTTGGAGGTGTCTCCAACTACTAAGTTTTTTGTCAGAAAGTGGCCCAGACCATCGGTGATAAAGCAAGATTGGTTCTTTTTTTGCTACCCTCTCGGGTTTGCGAGGAGATAGATAAAAGGAAGTGAGCATCTTTAATCTTCCCCTCCTTTTTCCAGAAGTTTCCGAGCTTTGTGACTCATAGTTTTTGATTGTGGCAGGGACTCCTGAGGCACCTACTAGCGACGAGGATCGCCTCCGGCGTACTGGATTGCTTCCGGTCGACCGGGCCACAATTAGGCCTGTAGTGGCGAGTAGTGTACCTAAGGGGAATGCAGCGTAAGGCCGTGCTACCCCCGTTTTGAAGAGAAAGATGGCTCCTGGGGAGCTCAGGCCTAAAAAGGTCGTTAAGTTTCAAGAGGGCTTTAGTGGTGACAAGGATGGTAGTGCAGAGGCAGTTGCTCGGGACGAGGGACTTATTGGCGCTTCTACCCTGCCCCCGACGGGAGGGGCGAGGGGAGAAACGTTGGCCAGTCCTCATTCTCCTGCAACCTCTCTAGAAGCTACAGCCTCCATTGAGAGAGTAGATCAGTTCGCTGGTCTGGACGCGGTTCCCATGGACTTGTCTTTGTGGCCGAGCGCAGCTACTATGGAGGATATAGCTCGTGCCGTGGAAGGACTAACTCCTTCAACTGAGGGACAATCTGGTCTGTTGAGAGAGAACTTAGGACACATGCTTATACACACTAAACTGCATAAAAGAGAGCTTGCACGTGCTGCTCAACGGACTTTGCGTTGTTCCTTTGACATGTGTTATGGCTAGAGGAAGCGGGGGGCGAGGTCGTGGAGATCGCAACTGTCCCGAGAGTGCTTTTATTGGCTCCTTCAGGAGGGAAGCTGGCCAGTATGGCGAGGTCCTACCCCCGCGAGGTCATGGTAGCGGGAGTCGTCACCAAGATAGGTCCTCATCTTCTATGATTCTTCCTCCTACGATTCTAGTGTCTAGTGGGGATTCGAGGCTCCATCTAGGAGGGTCGAGTCGTATGTCATCAAAAACCCCGCTCGTCATTGTTCCACCTGCCCTTTTTTAGACCTCAAAGGGGAGGGACCTACCGCTCTCCCAGCCAGAGTCGGACAAGGCGCCTATTGTGGAGACACCAAATCTGACGGAGTCGGGAGTCCAGGACCTGCCTATTGAAGAGAGGATGGCGTTTGTGGGGCATCACTTCCCGGGGTTATATCTTGATGAGTTATGGTTTGTCCCTGAGCTTCTTCCCGCCCCTGACAGGGAGACCGGTGAGGTATGTCAGCATGTGAAGGCCACGTATCGTCAGGTCGATGTGCTTACCAAGTATTTACATCATTTGTCCGACCTGATCAGGAAAAAGAATCAAGAACTTGGTAAACGACAATCGATTATTGATGCTGGGCAGTCTTCCATTGCTAATCTGAATGCGAAACTGGGTAGGTTTTCTCATCCGTCTTAGATCCATTTTCCTTTCGCTTCTTTAATGTTTCTAATTTGTGGGACATGTCGTTTTTCAGCCGGGGAGAAGCAACAGTACGAGGGACTCAAGTGGGGGTCTGACCATTCTTCCTCTGTTCTGAAGGAAACCATAACTGAGCTAACCACCCATAATACAATCCTAAAGAAGGAGAAGGCCGAGATGGACAAGGTTTGCGCTGCGTTGAGACATGATCATGCATCCGTCCTGCAGCTTCGGGAGGACAACGAAACTTTGAGGGCCGAGAATGCCCGCCTGACGAGAGAGCTTGAGGCTGCCAGGAAAGCGAGGGAGGATGCGGAAGCCATAACCGAGAGGTGCTAGGTGCCATTGAGGAATTGAAGGCTGAGCATCTGAGAGAGGTGGAGCAACTGAAGAGCGAGCTGGCGGATGCAGAGCTACGGGCGTATTCGGCTGTGGAGGAGGACATTAAGGACATGCTGGTAAAAGCCTTAAGGTTCTGTGGAATCTCTTGGATGAACGACTACTCCCGCGAGCTGGCTCGAACCTAGGACAGACTGGTTCCATATGAGGCCTTCTTGCGTAGGGTGGATGTCAGGACCTTAGACGGAAGACAGCTCATGACCGACCTTCTGACCAAGGAAGAGCGCGTGAAGTTGGAGGAGGGCAGGAGACTACTGCGGGAGGATGCAGAGAAATTCAGGATGGAGAGACTTGCTACTGAGAAAGGAAAGCGTGCTATGACTGAGAGTGTTGCAGTAGCCGTGGCTTTTGCGTAGGGAAGTTCCTATCGGCCACCAGCCTCCGGTTTGGTTACGGTGAGCGACCCGACAAGATTGACTCAGGCTTCGACCGAGCATGATTTGGGGTCGGGAGAGATTAAACTTACATTGCTCGTTGCATTGGGTGTCCTTTCCGTTCCTCCCACGCCACCCTTGGTCGGAGGTAAATTCCCTTTACAATGCATCCCAGAGAATGATGTAGTTACCGAATTTGCGGACTCACAGATTGTGTTTTCATTGTGCAGTCCCTTCTGGACTAACGACTACCTTGGATCATGCCCCAGTGATCCCCAAACGACTGAATCCGGGCTTGGGTTCAGCGGGGATCTGCTTGATACTCTTGCGGGAATAGGAGCGACTCCCAGCCTTTATGAGAGCCTTGCTGTAGAAGGAGAGGTGGTAGACGGGCGGAGCGCGACCGCCTACGGTCCAGTGGAAGCTGATGTGTCCTCCATCGCTGCCTTGGTGGATGAACAAAAAGCCAAGATGGCGATGAAGAGTGAGGAGGTAGAGGAAAAGCGGGCGCAGGATGAAGCCGCTAGGCAAGGGATTATAACCAAAACCCGGGAGGATGCTGTGAAGAGGGCCGCCACGGCCGTTGCTCAGAGGAAATTTGATGATGAGGTAGAGAGGAAGAGGATGGCGAACGAGGCTCAGAAGAGACGGGAGAATGAGGAGGCTCAACGAAGGGCTATCGAAACCCGCTAGAAAACAAGGGCTGGTGATCCTTCGCACAGGTCCCGGATACTTGCCGAGCGACGGGCCGCCAAAGAGGCCAAGGAAAAAGCTGAGCGGGAAGGGAAATCCATTCAGGAGGCAAGTACCATGGTGATAGGTTCTGCAGCTGGAAGTGCCCCCGGGCTCTTGCCGAATGTCGACCCTGCTGACATTACTGAGATTTCTAGTGGCGATGGGACGGATGAAGGGTGTCTTCCAGTTTCTCATGGGTCGACCACCTCGCAGAAGGGCCAATGTGGGAGAGGCGGATCTGGCAGGAAGAGGCCCGGCTCCAAAGATGGACTGTCGAGCGTCGAATCTGTAAAGAAAAAAAACAAAGGCAAGGAGAAGAAGCACAGTTAGCGTAGGTCACTTAAGTTTATTTTCAACGACCATTTTGATAGTGTAGGCCGGTAGTTTACGCGAGTTCAGCCCTCGCTTTTGGTTTTTCAAGGCATGGTGTGGTTCTCATGTACATCCTGCCATTAGAAGGAAAAGATATTAGCAGTGTAGTGGGTTGTAATGCATGTGTGTGTGTTGTAATGAAAAGTGAATTAGTAAAGATCGCATTTTGTGTTAACTGTTTGGATGTTCCCCCCATGTTTTCTGGCATCCTGTACTTGCATAGGCATACTTATCATTACATTCAACAAAAAAGCGATTGTGAGTGTTGTGCCCCAGGTTGTTGATTCCCGGGGGTGTGATTGAGTGTCATGCTCTGGGTTGTAGTTCCAGGGGGCGTAAGATAGTGCGCAGGCTTCTAGTAAGTCTCCCTCAGCTCAAGAGACCCATAGTTTGCAAAGTCTGGCTAGAGCGCCTGCTGTTTTTTCTTGGGTTGCCCGGGATTAAACTCAAGAGTAGCGGAGGCGCATGACCTCGCGTTATGTGGTTTGTCCGGTGTAGGCTCTCCCGTCGTTCATCGGGTTGGGGCGAGCCTGAGGGCGTCGTCGTTCGCCTGGAAAGAGAAGCCCGGATCATCATCTCGTAAGGTACGATCTTGGCCATGGGCTACCCTTCAGCCTTGAGAGCTTTGGGGATGTGACGATTTAAGGGTCGGTATTGGTGTTGCGCCAAAGTCCTACCAACACCCATAGCTCAGGGGGAGTTCGTGTTGCCCCGTCAAGCAGTTGGGTGGTTGAACAATTTATCCTCGGCCTTGAATTTGGGTCAAGGTTCGAGTCAGAGGTTATTTATACTCGGTCGCGCCGCGGGCTGGTGACTCGAGTAGCGTGGTTGGGTCTCGTGTTTGGGATGCCGGTTGTTGCCAATGTGATTAGGCCGCGGGATTGATCCGCGGTTAAGATGGTGATGCCGACCCCCATGTTGTGAGTTGGTACGGTAGTGTATAGAGACTAGCTGTCAGGGTTAGCTTATTATGTCGCGTGAGGAGTGAACACAGAGTGAGGAGACAGAAAGATGAACATCATTTCCATTAATAACTGTTGGCACGAATAACCTTTACACCTGCTTTGAATCATTACAAAACAAAACATCACTAGAAAGCGTAAACAACCATATTTTAAGTTATGTAAAGTGACGGCGGAGATGTTCACTATTCCAAGACCTTGGTAGTTCAGCTCCGTCCACGGTGGCAAGCTTGAAAGCTCCATTACCGAGTCTTCGCAGAATGGAGTACGGCCCTTCTCAGCGAGGAGCGAGTCCTGTTGGCGGAGGGAAGACCTATTTTAGGACGAGGTCACCGATGTTAAGCTCCTTGTGGCGGACTCGAGAGTTGTAATACCGAGCGACTCGTTGTCGTTGTGCAGCGGCACGTAGATCGGCTTCATTTCTTTTTTCTTCTAGCAAATCGAGTGACCCCAGAAGCATGTCTTGATTCGTCTTTGGATTGAAGTATGTGACACGATAAGACCGAAGCTCGAGCTCGATGGGGATGACGGCTTTAGACTCGTAAGAAAGGGCGAAGGGCGTGTGTCCGGTTGTTGTCTTGTGAGTTGTTCGGTAGGCCCACAGGGCTAGAGGAAGTTCTCTGCCCACATGCCCCCGGCCTTCTTGAGGCTCTTCTTGATGATGGATTTGATGACTTTGTTGACCGCTTCGACCTCTCCGTTGGCCTGGGGGTGAACTACAGCCGAGAACCTTTTTTCGATGTCGTACCGCTGACAGAAGGACTTGAATTCTGCGCTCTCGAATTGAGTGCCGTTGTCTGAGATGAGGGCTTGAGGGACCCCGTATCGAGTAATGAAATTGCGCACCACGAAGTTGATCATCTTCTTGGTAGTGATAGTGGCGGGGGCTTCGGCTTTCGCCCATTTGGTAAAATAATCTACTACGACGACAGCGTATCATGCCCCGCCTCTAGCCATGGGAAGAGTTCCAATGATGTCGATTCCCCCACATGGCGAATGGCCAGGGGCTGGTCATCTGTGTCAGTTTTGTCGGCGGGGCTCTTGGGATCTTAGAGAAGCGTTGGCATTTGTCGCACTTGTGAGCATAGTCTGTGGCATCTTGGTCGAGCGTGGGCCAGCAGTAACTGTGTCGGAGTATCTTCCTGGCTAGTGTTTTTCCCCCTGTGTGGTCCCCGCATTCGCCTTTATGCACGCTAGTGAGAATTCCTTGGGCATCGCCATGGGCCACACACCTAAGTAAGGGGACGGAGAAGCCTCTTCGATATAATATCCCATCTACGAGAAGGTAGCCAGCTAACTGGCAGGTGAGCGCTTGCCATTCTTTGCGGCTCTCTGGGAGGGTCCCATGTCGTAGGTAGCTCTCGATTGGCGTCATCCATTATTCCAGTTCTGGTCAGTCATGGTCGCGCTGGTTTGAATTGGCTTGATACTGGGGGAGTTGAGTACTTCGACGAGGGCGAATCCCAAAAGCTGCGGGTCTTCAGAACTCGCCAGTCTGGCCAATGAATCAGCTTTTTCGTTTTGCTCTCGCGGAATGTGAGTGATAGTGAAGTGGTCAAAGTGGGTGAGCAGCTTCTGAACTTGAGTTAGGTACAGAGCGAGCCTTTCAGCTTTCGTTTGGTACTCGTCTATCACTTGGTGTACGACGAGTTGCAAGTCGGAGAAGATTTGGATAGTTCTCAGCTTGAGCTCGATCGCGATTCTCATCCCGGCTAATAATGCCTCATATTCCGCATCGTTATTGGTAGCAGAGAAATTCTGCTTTAGTGCATAGTGTATTGAGCGTCCGTCAGGTGTGATGAGTACGATACCGGCTCCCGAGCACTTGATGTTAGAGGATCCGTCTACGAACAACTTCCACATGTTTTCGGGGGTTTCGGCATTTTCTGCAGAGGTTCCCTTCGGGAGCCGTGAATTCTACTATGAAGTCGGCAAGGGCTTTCCCGAGGATGGCTCGGCGGGGAATGAATGTTATCTCGAACTGACTTAGGTCCATGCTCCACTTCAGCAGTCGGCCGGATGCCTCAGGTCGTTGCAGGACCGGACGCAGCGGTTGGTCGGTGTAGACTTTTATGGGATGAGCCTGGAAATATGGTCGGAGCTTCTGGGAGGAGATTAGTAAGCAAAATGCCAGTTTTTCTAGCTTTGGGTAGTTCTTCGCTCTCCCTATCAGTCGTTTGCTTATGTAGTAGACAGGTCGTTGAATGCGATCCTCGAGTCGTATCAACGCCGAGCTGATTGTCTGTGGAGAAACAACCAAGTAAACATATAAGTCCTCGTGATCTATAGGCTTAGACAAGATGTGTGGTCGCTCTAAGTGATTCAGGAGCTCCTTGAATGCGGAAACGCATTCGGGGGTCCACTTGAAATTGCGTTTCCCTTTTCGAAGTAAATCAAAGAAAGGAATGCACTTGTCGGTGGCCTTAGAGATGAATCGACTTAAAGCGACGACCTTCCCGTTCAAACTTTGAACATCCTTGATGTTCTTGGGGATTCAGATATCCCGAATGGCCTAGATTTTCTCGGGGTTAGCTTCGATGCCCCGGGCGTTGACGATGAAACCTAGAAAATTTCCTGAGGCAATGCCAATGGAACATTTTAGAGGATTGAGTTTCATGTCGTGCTGGCGTAGGACATCGAACATTACGGAGAGGTCGTGGACGTGACTGCTAGACACTCTCGATTTAACTAGCATGTCATCCACATACACCTCCATGGATTTCCCGATTTGATTTTTGAAGAGTCGATTAACCATCCGTTGATATGTAGCACCGACATTCTTGAGGCCGAAAGGCATGACGCGATAGCAGTAAAGTCCGCGGTCGGTTATGAAGGAGGTATGATCCTGGTCACGGAGATCCATCGGGATCTGGTTGTAACCGGAGTAGGTGTCCATGAAATATAGTACTTGGTATCCGGTAGTTGAGTCGACTAGCTGGTCGATCTTGGGAGCGGGAAGTTGTCCTACGGGCAAGCTTTGTTCAAATCAGAGAAATCGATGCACGTCCGCCATTTACCATTGGCCTTCTTGACCAAAACCGGATTAGAGACCCACTCGGGGTAGTAGGCTTCGCGAATGAAGTTGTTGTTTAGCAGGCGATCGACCTCTTCTTCGAGTGCCTTGGACCTCTCGGGCCCCAAGAAGCGGCACTTCTGCTTGACTGGATGGAATTTAAGATCTATGCCCAATGAGTGGCAAGCAATTGCGGGGTCTATTCCCTTCATATCGGAATGAGTCCATGCAAATACGTCCAAGTTTCATTTCAAGAAATCCACGAGGTCTGGGTGCAGGTGCGATCCTATCTTCAGTACCCGTGATGGGTCATCGGGGGTAACGGGTACATCCACCGTGGGCTCGACTGGAGTTGGTCTCTCGTACTGGGATCTTTGTCTTTCCTTGGGTCAAGGTCGTTGGAAAGATAGGAGTGGCGCCTGGGCCAGGGCCCAGACGTCGCTGATTGCTATGCCGAGGCGGTCTTGGCGCAAAAGGGGGCGGGTACTGCTTTACCCTTGTCCCTATTGCGTGCATTTTTCCGTTCTATTGCGTAAAATTACCTGGCACTGACTGGTCGCCTCTGACTATTGCGATCCCGTTTTCTGTTGGAAATTTCACTAGGAGAGACCATGGCGATAAGTAGACATGGAATTCTGTGAGGAAGGGCGTCCGAGGAAGACGTTGTGTAATGAGGCAATGTCGATAACCATGAAAGTGAGGATTCGGACTCGGCTTTGACCCCGTGCCAAGTTCAACGGGTAGGTCGATGACTCCCACTGGATAGTTGAATGCCCCATTAAAGCCGTGAATCATGAAGTGGCATGGTTTGAGCTCTTTTGCTTCTAACTTCATCAGATCGTAGGCGGCTTTGAAGATGATGTTGACCGAGCTTCCCGAATCAACCAATATCTTTCGAACAGTTGCAGTGCCAATTTGAGTCGTTATGACCAAAGGATTAGTGGTCGGGATTTCAATTCCCGTGGAATCCCTTTCGCGGAAAATGATGTTGTCCCGCATGGTTTTCCGGAGCTTGGATGGGGTGAATTCATCGGGAGCGGAGCAAGACTCATAGGTTGCATATTTAATGGAACCCACGTATTCCTCCATCTTTCGAAAGCTGTTATGCGTGGGGCTCGGTCCACCGTATATAGTATTGATCATGATCCCTCGTCTTGCGTTAGATGGTCCAGGGACCGTCTTGGCGGCCGTTTGAGGAGTTGGCGCTGAAGGTTTTGGATTACCTCCGGGTGGAAAAGCCTCTTGAACATATCGTTCGAGCCGCTTCTCACGGATGAGTTTTTCTATCGCATCCTGAAGCTATAGACATTCATTTGTGTTATGTCCATACATGTCGTGATATCGGCAGTTTCTCCGCAAGTTCTTCTCAAAGTCGGTCGACTCCCTTGTGAGAGGTTTCGGATATGGCAGAGTGTTGCATGTTTCCAAGTAGATGGTCCCCGGATTTTCATTTAATGGGGTATATGTCTGTCTCGTAAGCGCGGTAGGGGTCGGGCTTCCTTGGCTCTGTTTGGACTTGATTGTTGCCTCGGCCGCCTTGTCCCCCGTTGCTTGGTCTCTGTCTAGGTGGTCCTACCCCCATGTTCGGATTTGGGGGTCTTCCTGCTTCTTGAACCTGAGGGCGGTTATTTGCGATGTCAGTCCAAGGGTTGGTGGGGCGGCTAGCGTCGGAGACGCGGTTCCGCCTTGCTTCTTCTTGGCATAAGAACTGCCCCGCTTTCTCATAGAAAGCATCGAGGCACTTCGGTTGCTTTCGGTCAATCCATGCCCCGAATTCAGAAGTAGGAAGGACTCCTTTAGCTAGCTGGAAGAGGATGGTGTGCGAATCCGGATCCTCGACATCGGCGAGGGCGATGTTGAACCGGGAAAGGTAGCTTTTAAGTGATTCCGTAGGTCCTTGGTATAAGTTGGAAAGGGTAAGGGGGGTTCTTCGGAGTCGGAATGTGCATTCTGAACTGCTTGACCAGCTGTGTCGCTAATTGGCCAAAGTTGTTGATGGAATCAAGCGGGAGACGAGAGAACCATAATAGAGCGGTCCCCTACAAGAAGACCAGAAAGCATTTGCATTTGGCTGGATCGTCGCCTCTGCTTGAGTCCATTTGCCACTCATAACGGTTTAAGAAAGCGCAAGGGTCAGTGGTGCCGTCGTAGAGCGGCATCTGAGGCATGCTAAAGCGTCGCGTCCATTCAGCTTCATTAACTCTTCAAGTGAAAGGGTTGCGCCTAATGTGCGCTTCCCATGAATCATAAACATTTCCTCGCATCTCCCTCATGATCCTTCGGACCATGTCAGGAAGGTAGGTCGGATGAGGGTCCGCCATTGGGACCCATGGGTTTTGGCGAGGTTCCGGAGTTCTGGCATGAGGGCGTCTTCTAGGATGGTTGTCTTCATCATCTTCTTCCATGTCCTCGACATCTATAACGGGAGCCTGGCGCGCGTGATGAGGTGGGGCGGGGTCACACGGATCCGGTTCTGGAAAAGCATGGGCCGCCTGAATGGTGGGTTCATTGTCTCGGCGGGCGGCCGTTGAGTCTTGTCAAGGAGGAGGTTGGTTAGTAGGAGCGTGTCCTTCATTGATGATTAGGCGAGTATGATCCTGTGGTTGGGCGTCCTCGCCATAGGTAACCGTGGTCCGGTCGCCGTTGCCGTTGGCGTATCCATTGCCATTGTCGAGGGCGTTAGTTCGGACGACGAAGTTGTTGATGAGACTAAACCTTCTTCTTTGGTATGGGCCCCTTGACTCGGAAGAGGAAGTTTTCGATGTTGCTGGACAAGCTCGAGCATTGTTTCGAGCTATTTGTAGTTGGGTGACGATGCGCTGACTTTCGTTAAGTTGGCGCACAAGGTCGATGTTATTCCTTAGCGCTTGATTGAGCTCGATGGTTGTACTCTCATATTTTTCACTAAGCGTACGGATTTGCGCTTGTGTTGCGGGCGCTTCGGGGTCCACATTAGGAGGTTCAGTTTCATTAGTGGCCGGCATGTCTGGCGGTTGAGGTTGTCGAGATGTACCGGCCTCGGCTGCGGCTGAAGAGCCAATTATTGCGTTCTTTGACTTCTTTACCATCGTATGCAGACTCGATAGCAGGTTAAGCAGGGAACCTTAAGCTTGACAAAGTCGAGATGTTAACGTGCAAGAAAGATGCAATATCCAAGTTTTCTCAGTGAAAGCACCAAATATTGATGGCAAAAAATGTCGTAAACACCAAAGATTCCCAATTACTACGAATTACAAATATGGTTGCACAGACAAGAACATATTTCAAACATAAGCAGTAAATAACACAAGAGATTTATAGTGATTCGGCCTCAGTAAGGGCCTACGTCCACTTTGAAGAGTCGTTGGAATATTATTAATCACTTGGAAGAAATTACAAGGTTGAGACTATCTCTCGATATCTCATTACATTCATGCTTCATGATATATGATGTCATAATTATCATATATTGAATAATAAGGAAAAAGAAAATCTTGTCCTCCTTCTTTCTCAAAGAGGAGATGCCATTAATGAAGCTTTATAGAGGTCTCTAAGCTCTAGAATTCTCTCTCTTTGAAGTGTGAGGCCATGGGGTATTTATAGGAAGTGGTTGGGCAGGGGTTGGGTAGGAGTAGGTAGAAATGGGGACTATCTTCCAGAAATTCGCACCTCCTGCAATTGGCCTTCGAAAATTCGCACTTGGGCGAGGTGCGAAATTTCGCACCTGATAGGTGCGAAACTTCGCACTCGGCTGGGTGAAAAGCGGATTTTGGTGAGAGGATTTGTTAAGGCTAGTTGACTCCGTTGGCACGCCGTTGTGGCGACGAAGGTGCGAGGTTCTTGCCGGCGGGATCTTTCTCCGGTCCTTGCCTCTGCACTTCCTGAGTTTTGCCCTTGGCCCTGGCTTCACGCGATGGGTTGAGTAGAGCGTGTCTTGAGTACTTTTGGTGACCGGACCGAAAGGCTGGTTAACACATATAAGAATATTTCATATGAATAAAACAGTTAAATAAATTCCAGAAATTCAAAAGTTCAAAAATCAAATTTCTACGCCAAAACAATTCAAACATTCGAAATTCGAATTTCTGCGCCAAAACAGCTTGCGAGACCCAATACTGACTCAGCGCTACGTGTACGATAAGATTTGGCTAGATTCATCTGCGAACCTGGACTATTTTCTTAACTGGGTTCAATGCTGACTCAGCGCTGCATGTACGATAAGGTCTTGAGCACCTATATAAACACCCCTAAGGCTACAGTTTTCTCTACACATCTTCATTATGCTTATACTCTTCCCTAATTCATATCAAAATAAATCAAAGACGCGGTTATGCTCTCAAGTTCTTCGTTAGAATTCAAGTAGAGAATCAAAGGCTAATTCAACGACTTTAACAACTATTTTCTAAGAATCAAATCTAAATTAGAGGATCGATAAACTACGTCAAGGGATAGCTTTTCAATTTCAGAAATCAGATCCCAGAATTCAAGATCCATTCTTAAATCAGTGAGTGGGATTACATTACAATTCATGCATAATAGTATTATTATCGTTCGTCATTCCTCAGTTAAAATCATGTTGCATTTTAAGATAATCTTTGTATGCTTAACCTATTCCTCTTCTCTATTCTTCCTTTTTATTTTTGAAACTTTGTCTACCTTCGAGCCAAGGTCAACAGCGCGTAAATTATAGTTATTTGGGATGAGCTTGAGATTTAATCGATGAATTAGGCAATTTGGGTAAAAAGATTATTACACGAATGGTTGTGTAAGCAAAGTAGAAATGGGTCAAGTAGCACTTGACATATGAATAAGCTTAACCAACATATGAGGAATGATAGCAACCTGTTAGGAACACATGTATGGGAAACTGGAATAATAGGTATAGCCTATTAACGGGATTATAAGCATGAACATAAATTGGGGTTTTTTGGGTAAAGCTTGAATTTTAGACTTGAAAATTGGATATGCCGTTAAGATCCTAGAAACATAATTAAAAATGGAATACGTTGGACAAACCATGTTTTTATGTAATTATGGAACTCGACACACAACATGAAATTGACAATAGTGGCATAACTTGAACGTGAACATGCTTGTGAATTGGTAATTGACATTTGATATCTAGAATGAACACGAACATGCTTGTAAATTTATAATTGGCCTATGACACCTAGAATAGACATGAATTGTTAATTGGCTAAACTTGAAACATGGCTAACTTGAGGTTAGAATGAGTTTGCGGTGTAATCCTGCCCGGAACCGCCCGGCACATCCAATGACCGCAAAAAATAGGTTCTAATGTGAGAAGTTAGTCATAACGTGCTTGAAACCCGAGGTTAGATTGAGTTGGGTGTAATCCTGTCTGGAACCAACCGGCACATCCAGTGACTGCAACAATAGGCCTAATGTGAGAGGTTGGACATCAATAATTAAGTAATGCTAATGATACATGCCAGTATGGTAAGGTTAAGTCAATATGAAACACAAGACAACACTTAACCAATTTGACATGATATATGGGTGGGTTAAGTCAACATGAACCGCTAGATAACACTTAACCAATTTGACATGATATATGGGCGGGTTAAGTGAACATGAACTGATAGAGAACACTTAACCAATTTAGCATGGTACGTGGGTTGAACTAAATACGTGATTGGGGGTTAAGTCAACTTGGACATATGGGCAAACTTAACCAATATAAAAGTATCAAAGCAAGGAAAAGTGGGGAATGATAAGATTAAATAATAGATAAACTTATCCTAGGGATAAGAAATGAACATGACTTAAGATGTAATACAAGACTCGAAGGGTGGGACAACTTATACCATGAAATAAGTTAATCTAAGCTGAAAATATGGGAAAACACCCATACGCTATCATTTGATAAAAAGAACTTAAGTCATGCTCGAATTCGTTGGTAAACCTTAGTTAAAAGGAACTAAGTAACAAACTTAGTTAAAGAGAACTAAGTAACATAAACGAAGTATCAAACCTTGGTTAAGAGAACCAAGTAATAAACCTTAGTTAAGAGGACTAAGTTGTAAACCTTAGTTAAGAAAACGAATGATTAAGAGAACTAAGTAGTAAACCTTAGTTAAGAGGACTAAGTAGTAAACATTAGTTAAGAAAGCTAATGATTCAGGAAACTAAGTAGAGAACTTTAGTTAAGAAAGCTAATGATTCAGGAAACTAAGTAGTAAACCTTAGTTAAGAGAACTAAGTAGTAAACCATAGTCAAGAAAGCCAAGTAGAACACGAGGAGGAGCGGACGTCCATCTGATCATGAAGAAGGCTCCAACGAACTGGGTTAAGAAGTATGCGGCTTCGAGGGGACGTGAGTGTACTCTTGGTATCCCTCTGTGAGGTTGCAAATGATCCTCCTGGGCTCGCAGAGGTTAAGATCAGTGTTAGAAGAGCCAAGGGTATGCCTTGGTTGCAATATAAGCAACCTAAAGACTAGGATGGGTCAGCGTGAGGCGATGTTATCTTGTTTAGCTCTGTGATAGCATGTCGTCGTCTACCGACCATCTTGAGTCAATAGTGATACACAAGCAGAAAGGCGGAGAACTCCAAAAGACCATATACTTTGCTATCTTTTTATAGGTGAGGGTGGCCAATAGGTTTGTGGGGCATAGAGGGCCTGCGTACAGTTCTCATTCTTGATTTTCTTGGGTGCCTTTCATTAGTTGAGGTAGGGGTCAAGTGGGACCATAGCCACATACAGATAAAATATACCTTAGCATCTGCATTGGCAGATAACTTAAAGCTCCCGACCGAGTTCCGTGTTTCTTGATTAGCCCTGCCACGGGACTCGGGCCGCACATATAGAGGACATGTGCAACTAGATATCTAGCACGTTTAACGACATGATTGGGACGTAAAGTCTAGGAACATATATCGCTCTGGGTAGTGTGTCCTAGACTAGGGGGCATTGTTCGATAGGTAGCATAAACCCTAGTGGCCCTAGGTAACCTAAACCCTGGTCGGATCTAGAAAGCATTCAATAGGTAGCATAAACCCCAGTGGCCCTGGGTAGCGTAAACCCTAGTTGAATCTAGGAAGCGCTGGATAGAAAACCCTAGATTAGATATAGGTAATAAACAAAATATAGCAAGATCAAGAGTGGTAGTCCAAACGATTTCGAGAATGGTGGCACTACACTAAAGTAGTATAGATTTACATGATGAAGCCCGTACGACATATGGCAAGGG
Organism: Allium sativum; assembly: GCA_030737875.1. Taxonomy (NCBI): domain Eukaryota; kingdom Viridiplantae; phylum Streptophyta; class Magnoliopsida; order Asparagales; family Amaryllidaceae; genus Allium; species Allium sativum. Next base: position 980,860,311 of record CM060916.1, read on the forward strand.
ACTGTATATATACATGGAAAGGATTATACAATTTGGGGATATATAGATATACGTTGTATTAGGTTAATCTACTAGTGGGACATGAGTATAGCCTAGAGAGCTAATAACGCAAATAACCTAATAAGCAATAAAATATAACTGAACGGTATATGTAGGATTATATAGAAGTTTATTCTAAGTCCACTCACATAGAACTTATGTTCTGACCCCTCCTCATTACATACTTCCAGGTGAGGTTCATGACAGAGATGGTATAAGCTTTGGGTACTGGTTAGGCAGTATGTTTTATAAGGTAAAGCTATATTTAAAGTATATTATACTTTGAATTCCTTCCGCTGTAAGATGCTTACGAATTCTGATATGTTTTCTTTATCTCTGTCTTTTTCTGCAAGATACCAGAGCACCCAACTTGGGTTTCGATAGATTGGGTTTTTGAAAAAAAATCGGTCTGTCGGAATCCGGGTTGTTACATCTGGTACCAGAGCTTCGGTTTAGTGATCTTAGGGAGATAATGAGTGAACATATTTGTATTTTCTAAAATATAAATATATTATATATATAAATCTAAATCCATAAAGTAGCCCACTAGGTATTGAAAGAGTTGGGATAGCTTTGGTGGTTTGGTTGGAAAGTGTACAATATTATTTGGTATTGGAGAAAGAAAGTATCCCATAAGAATTAAAAATGGAATGTTGTTATTTCAGAGTAGTGGGTTTTGAAGTGAAACCTTACAAGTTAGAAAAAGGTTATAATGTGGAAAATGGATTAGGAATATATATAGTTGAAAGAATTGGTTTGGCAAGTGCCTAGGAAAGCCTAGTTGAGTTGAAAGACCCACTTTGAGTCTAACCCAATAATAAACTTTTAAGAACTTGAATTTGTAAAAGAGTTTATGGTGTTTTTCAAGTTTTAATCTTAAAAGTATTTTTGATGTTTAAGAAAAATACGTAAAGGACATATTCAGTGCATGTTGGGTTTTTAAAGTAAAGTGGTGTATACTTTGGTAATACAATGATTTCTTGTTTTAAAAGAACTCTCTCATTAAAAAGTGCATAATATAGAGCATATATAGCTTGCTAGTTTCACATTATAATATATGAAAGGATTGAAAAGAAAGTGTTGTGTTTTGTAAAAGAAAATTCTATTATGTTAACAATAAATTTTGATTATTGATTTACGAAGAAATTTTGTTAGGTGGACAAAATAAGTTGTAGGAATAGAATAGATGTATGCACCTTATAGCGAGTAGTTAAATTAACATTGTAATTAGAAACAATGTAAGCCCGATAGTTATCCTTTTCTACTCCAGTTTTGTGATTTGAAAAAAACATGTTTTGCATTTTATTCTGTAGCATGTTTTTATGGTTTGGCGAAAAAAGTTTTGGAGAAGAAAACAAAGTTTTAACACTTTTAATTTTTGAAAGAAAAATGTAATGAAAATAAAGGAGGCCAAACCATGTTTTAAAAAGAATGGAGTAGGTAAGGATTAGTGCCTAGAAAAGGATGAGAGAAAGTTAAAGCTATGAATTAAACAATTGGAACCAACTATAGATTGGTTGAGTTGAGTGATTCTCTGGGTGTCAATCTGATGTTGATTTCGGTCTTCGGGGTTGATATTTAGGGAGTTACTCTCTTACCAATTTACAGTCAGGGATTAGCTACTATTAAACTAATGGAAAATTCCCGTAGAATGCATAAGTATTGAGAAACCTAGGTTTGTTGCTTGAGAAAGAGAGAAAAAGTATAGGCTAGTAACGCACAACCAAGACTAGTAGTGACTACTAAGTAGTAAAGGGCAAGTAAGTAGGTAGATCTTGTTGTGTGGACTCGCAATTGTCTGAGATGACAAAGTCCTAAGATTCTTGGCCCATAGTAGTAGCTGTGTAGGATGCTGTTTGAGTTGAAAACAGAAAAAGCTTATTTGAAATAATAAACTTAAGTAATTGGATTAAGTCAAATAAGCTACGAAAGAGAAAAGCCTAAGCTAACAAGAGACAATAAATTCAGTAAGGCAACAAATGTGACGGGAAAAGAAAATGGAAATCTTAAGAAAAAGATGAATAAATATGAAATTGTTCCAGGACAAGATGAAAGAGAAAGGAAAGTTTTCTTATGTGGTTGTGCTTGGATAGGAAAGTAGGAAGTTTTTATAGAATAGTTATATAAAAATCCGAGTGCAATTATAAAAGGTACAGCAGAAAATGTAAATTCTTCCGTTTTATATCTTTTTGTAACATAAGAAATCGAATTTAGAAAATTAGATTTTTCTAAATTTCGAATTTAATGATGGTTGGTAGGGTTTTGGATGCGACAATTGGGTGAACCATGCTCTTATTCTATAAGAGTATGGGAAAACTTGGATGGAAAATATTTTGATTTTTCAAGAATATTGCATTCATATAGAACTACAAGTATATTTAGGATGTGAGCATCATGTTTTGAAAGGGTATTTAAAATTTGCATACATATACGTGGATCCAAATTAGGCATACATACTTTACTATGATGTATCTCACTTTGCACATGTGCACAATGTTTGCAACAATTGGACGCACACTGGATGGATGGATATTGCGGGGGATTATCTATTTTACTCTTATCGAATTTCGGGGACGAAATTCTTTAAGGGTGGGAGAATGTAACACCCCACATTTTTAATATAATTAAAAATGTACAAATATGTACATATGCATAGATAGGTAAATAATGGTGATGTATAATGAAAAATTAATTCATACATTGAAGAGTAAGGAAATTAATGCGATAATAATATGTGTAATCGAAGAGATGAGAAAATAAAAATACTTAATTTAAATATTAGGAATTAAGTAAAATGGACATCACCATTACGTCCGTCTCGGAATTCTGGTCAAGATAGACACTTGGTTTGCGTAAAACGGACATCATATGAAGAAGTTATAAGCGTAGAAGTTTGCATACGCATAAGAGAAGTATATATATGTATATGTGTGTGTGTGCATATATATATACAAACAAATTAAAATATAAAATAAAGAATAAAATAAGGATTGCATGTAATAAATACATGCACTGAAGAAGAAAAATGTAATACATGTATTAAAAGAAAGAAATGATTGGTTGCATGCAATCTAAATATGTTGCATGCACTGATTTGCAAACATAATGCATTAACATTAAAAGAAAAAGATTCATGCAATGGTTTAATTTAAGTATTGTAACTAACATGAAAAAGAGAAGTAAGGAAAGAACAATAATTATCATTGTTCTAAGACTTATTAACAAAAGACTTCATAGTTCAGTTGGTTAAGACATTGGATTTGTAACATGGAGGGCGGGGGTTCAAACCCCGACGGCGGCATAATTTTTATCTTTGTTTTAGAGAGGGCCAACTGAACATGCATATATATGTACGTATACAAATTCAAAATTTGAAAGGATAAGAACGTACATATAAGGAAATAAAGAAAATATATGTATATATATGAGAATATATACACACACACATATATATATATATGCATAAATATATGTATACAAAAGATAAAATTCAAGATAAGGCTACAGTCAATGAAATATGGCAAGAATCAAATAACGGTGCAACATCGTTTGAATTTTGAAAATAAAACGAAAATTGTGCATATATATATACGCGTAAAATGGTCGGTAGAGTAGTTATATACATATAAGATATTTCATGTGAATAAAACAGTTAAATAAATTCCAGAAATTCAAAAATCAAATTTCTACGCCAAAACAATTCAAACATTCGAAATTCGAATTTCTGCGCCAAAACAGCTTGCGGGACCCAATGCTGACTCAGCACTGCGTGTACGATAAGATTTACCTAGATTCATGTGAGAACCTAGACTATTTTCTTAACTGCGTTCAATGCTGACTCAGCGCTGCGTGTACGATAAGGTCTTGAGCACCTATATAAACACCCTTAAGGCTACAGTTTTCTCTACACATCTTCATTATGCCTATACTCTTCCCTAATTCATATCAAAATAAATCAAAGACGGGGTTATGCTGCTCAAGTTTTTTGTTAGAATTCAAGCAGAGAATCAAAGGCTAATTCAACGATTTCAACAACTATTTTCTAAGAATCAAATCTAAATTAGAGGATCGATAATCTACGTCAAGCAAAGTAGAAATGGGTCAAGTAGCACTTGACATATGAATAAGCTTAAACAACATATGAGGAATGATAGCAACCTGTTAGGAACACATGTATGGGAAACTGGAATAATAGGTATAGCCTATTAACGGGATTATAAGCATGAATATAAATTGGGATTTTTGGGTAAAGCTTGAATTTGAGACTTGAAAATTGGATATGCCGTTAAGATCCTAGAAACATAATTCAAAATGGAATATGTTGGACAAACCATGTTTTTATGTAATTATGGAACTCGACACATAACATGAAATTGACAATAGTGGCATAACTTGAACATGAACATGCTTGTGAATTGGTAATTGACATTTGATATCTAGAATGAACATGAACATGCTTGTAAATTTATAATTGGCCTATGACACCTAGAATAGACATGAATTGTTAATTGGCTAAACTTGAAACATGGCTAACTCGAGGTTAGAATGAGTTTGCGGTGTAATCCTGCCCGGAACCGCCCGGCACATCCAGTGACCGCAAATAATAGGTTCTAATGTGAGAAGTTAGTCACAATGTGCTTGAAACCCGAGGTTAGATTGAGTTGTGGTGTAATCCTGCCCGGAACCAACCGGCACATCCAGTGACTGCAACAATAGGTCTAATGTGAGAGGTTGGGCATTAATAATTAATTAATGCTAATGACACATGCTAGTATGGTAAGGTTAAGTCAACATGAAACACTAGACAACACTTAACCAATTTGACATGATATATGGGTGGGTTAAGTCAACGTGAACCGCTAGATAACACTTAACCAATTCGACATGATATATGGGCGGGTTAAGTCAACATGAACTGATAGAGAACACTTAACCAATTTAGCATGGTATGTGGGTTGAATTAAATACGTGATTGGGGTTAAGTCAACTTGGATACATGGGCAAACTTAACCAATATAACAGTATCAAAGCAAGGAAAAGTGGGGAATGATAAGATTAAATAATAGATAATCTTATCCTAGGGATAAGAAATGAATATGACTTAAGATGTAATACAAGACTCGAAGGGTGGGACAACATACCATGAAATATGTTAATCTAAGCTGAAAATGTGGGAAAACACCCATACGCTATCATTTGATAAAGAGAATTTAAGTCATGCTTGAATTCATTGGTAAACCTTAGTTAAAAGGAACTAAGTAACAAACCTTAATTAAAGAGAACTAAGAAACTGAAACTAGGTACCAATCCTTGGTTAAGAGAACCAAGTCATAAATCTTAGTTAAGAGGACTAAGTTGTAAACCTTAGTTAAGAAAACGAACGATTAAGAGAACTAAGTAGTAAACCTTAGTTAAGAGGACTAAGTAGTAAGCCTTAGTTAAGAAAGGTAACGATTCAGGAAACTAAGTAGTGAACCTTAGTTAAGAAAGCTAACGATTTAGGAAACTAAGTAGTAAACCTTAGTTAAGAGAACTAAGTAGTAAACCTTAGTTAAGAGAACTAAGTAGTAAACCTTAGTTAAGAGAACTAAGTAGTAAACCTTAGTTAAGAGAACTAAGTAGTAAACCTTAGTCAAGAAAGCCTAGTAGAACACGAGGCGCGAACGTCCATCTGATCATGAAGAAGGCTCCAACGAACTGGGTTACGAAGCACGTGGCTTCGAGGGGACGTGTGGGTACACTTGGTATCCCTCTGTGAGGTTGCATATGATCCTCCTGGGCTCGCAGAGGTTAAGGTCTGTGTAAGAAGAGCCAAGGGTATGCCTTGGTGGCAATATAAGCCACCTGAAGACTAGGATGGGTCAGCGTGAGGCGGCGATATCTTGTTTAGCCCTGTGATAGCACGTCGTCGTCTACCTACCATCTTGAGTCAATCGTGATACGCAAGCTGAACGGCGGAGAACTCCAAAAGACCATATACTTTGCTATCTAGTTATGGGTGAGGGTGGCCAATAGGTTTGTGGGGGCAAAGACGGCCTGTGTACAGTTCCCATTCTTGATTTTCTTGGGTGCCTTTCATTAGTTAAGGTAGGGGTCAAGTGGGACCATAGCCACATACAGATAAAACAGACCTTAGCATCTCCATCGGCAAATAACTTAAAGCTCCCGACCGAGTTATGTGTTTCTTGATTAGCCCTGCCACATGACTCGGGCCGCACATATAGAGGACATGTGCAACTAGATATCTAGCACGTTTAACAACACGATTGGGACGTAAAGTCTAGGAACAAATATCGCTCTGGGCAGTGTGTCCTAGACTAGGGGGCATTGTTCAATAGGTAGTATAAAACCTAGTGGCCCTAGGTAACCTAAACCCTGGTCGGATCTAGAAAGCGTTCAATAAGTAGCATAAACCCCAGTGGCCCTGGGTAGTGTAAACCCTGGTTGAATCTAGGAAGCGCTGGGTAGAAAACCCTAGATTAGATATAGGTAATAAACGGAATCTAACAAGATCAAGAGTAGTAGTCCAAACGATTTCGAGAATGGTGGCACTACACTAAAGTAGTATAGATTTACATGATGAAGCCCGTACGACATACGACAAGGGACTGTATATATACATGGAAAGGGTTATACAAGTTGGGGTATCTACATATACGTTGTATTAGGTTAATCTACTAGTGGGACATGAGTATAGCCTAGAGGGCTAATATCGTGAATAACCTAATAAGCAAGAAAATATAACTGAACGGTATATGTAGGATTATACAGAAGTTTATTCTAAGTCCACTCACACAGAACTTATGTTCTGACCCCCTCCTCATTACATACTTCCAGATTAGGTTCATGACAGAGATGGTATAAGCTTTGGATACTGGTTAGGAAGTATGTTTTATAAGGTAAAGCTATATTTAAAGTATATTATACTTTGAATTCCTTCCATTGTAAGATGCTTACGAATTCTGACATGTTTTCTTTATCTCTGTCTTTTTCTGCAGGATACCAAAGCGCCCAAGTCGGGTTTCGATAGATTGAGTTTTTGAAAAAAATTCAGTCTATCGGAATCCGAGTTGTTACAGATGTGTACGTAAAAGTTCACATTTATATTCACATATGTATTCAAGTTTAGTACTAATAAATGTCATATGTGGGTATTTTTTTCATGTTTAAATAATAATTTAATTGATTTCAAAACATCATGCATTTATCATCGTATAGGGGGGAATGATCATTTTTGTGTTTATACTATTTTGAGAATGTTTACTTGGACATTTTTCATATTTTTACAGAAATTGGATGCATGCAGAAAAGGACTTCATAAAGATATATATATGCAGCTTAAAGCGGGGGCATTCTAGGTAGCATGCAAAAAGTTAATTTAGGGTTTTCCCTCATGTATAAATAACCCATGTATGATAATGTAAATAGTATCTTGGATTTTTAGTTTAGAGAGAGGCTGAAAAAAAGCCTCTATTTTTCTGCTGTGGCTTCTTAGCCATTTCTTTTTTGTAATTTGCCACTTTAATGCAATATTAATTTGTTGTTTTTCATTTTCATGTTATTTTCTCTTTTGTAAGTAGAATAGATTTTTATCTTTATTTGCTCTTTGTTTTGTTCTCTTTTGTAATGAAATATCTTTATGTTATCATTGAATCCATTATGAGTAGCTAAACCCCTTCAATTTAGAGGTAGTGAAGCTCTCATGATTCATGAATAATTAACATAAGAATTTCATATTTCTAACTCTCTTATTTGAGCTTAATCTAAATTTGGATATAGATAAAGTAAAGATTTTATATGGTGAAAATTGATAGCACATGTTGGTTGATTATTCCCAAATGTGTTATACTCATATCATTAATAGAATCATACTTTATCACAATCTAATTCATTTTAGAAAAAGTAGTGACATTAAAAGTGAAACAATCCTTGATGTTCTATGTAGTTAGTGAATATTAACATATAGAACATACTCATAATATTTCATTTTTATTAGAACTATTATTTTCTATGTGATAATTAGGGCTTTAAGTTTGTAATGAAAATTGATGATTTATGTAGCTTGAATTCTCTAGCATATAAATCATGCTTGTATGAATACAACACTTAATGTGCTAGTTGCTAGAGAGAGTTAGAACCATTTTTTATGTTAATTAGATTGATGTTGATAGTGAGTTTACTCCTAAATTGTCTCCTAGTCTCATATTTGTATTCATTTTAACATTGTTAGTTTTCTTTTAGTTTATTGTTAACAAGTTCACTCACTTTCGGTTTAATTTGATTGAGTAAGATTAGAATAAATTCTTTCCCTGTGGATCGACCCATATTCGCCACGTACTACGATTGTACGCCGTGCGCTTGTGGTTTATTTAAATATTCACAATGATTTTCTAATTCATAGAATATTCGTCGTCGAACAGATCGTGGCACATCGCTCGACATGGCCGTACTTTTATTTGTGTCCATAGCAACTCGTACGTAAATAAATTTTGTATAATCAAGTAAACTACACTTTATAACTTGAAACATATTAATTAAATATTCATTTCAAGGTAAACCATTGATAAAATAATATTGTATATTGCTGCAACATCTTTCAAATACCAACATTTACTTACATATGGCATGCAGCCTAATTATTATAACTAATATGTTTGAATGAACCAGTAAAGGAAGGTATATGTGAAAATCAAAGCATGCGGCATGACCTATATATTTAATAATAAACCACATGCAAGTCTGAAACTCCAAACAGACATTCACATGCTAGTTAATTAGACTACATCCTACCATTTATACTGAGCCTACCCTATTAATTTAAAATGCACATGCAATACACAGTTCCAAGCAGGCCATTTAATATCGCACATGAACGTTCTGTACACATTTTCGTGGCCATCAAGCTACCACTTTTTATAAATACATGGTTTCAAAATTTCTCAGTAAGCCAAAAAGAAACGCAACCATACCCATTCAAATCCAGCGAAGAAAGCAAGAGGAAACACAACATTCGATCCTTCAAAAATTAAAGTAAAATCACATAATCTTCCTTGCTCATAGAATTGCTAAAACCTAAAGCCGACCTATACTGTGTAATGTACCAACTCGCAGGCAAAACAAGTACTCTAAAAATAGGTACATGGCTACGAAAAGACGTTGTTCTCATTCCTTTTACTCCTATAAATATACACGCAGGCTTCTATGCTTTGTTGCTAAAAAAAACCGTTCTGTTCTTAAATAAATATACAACTTCGCTCCTTTTAACCAGCGTGGCATCGGACGGAGAAAGTTGGCGACTACAGAGGCGTTGGGAAGCAAGCTGAAGGGTGGCATGTCGGTCGGTGGTTCAGGGCAAAGGAGTAGGAGAGCTCTGATGAACTTCGATTCAATGAAGCTTCGCACATTTCCAGGTGGGGCTAGTAACCAGCGCAAAACTTTGTGAGGGGATTTCTGGGAGTTGGTGGCATCAATCGAAACAAGGAACATGGCCAATGCAGGGAGAACGCTGGGGCGTGTCTGCAGCGGTGTGGGGTTTCAGATGGAGAAGTCTGGTAGACTCCTATTTGAATTTGTGTTGTTAGGAAACGATGTACTGGTAGCGTTGATGAAGAGGTTGGTTTTCAAAGGGGTTGCGTGGAGAGTGAGAAGCTACAGGCGTAGGGTAGTTATTCCATGATGTATGCTGGATGATTAAAAGGGGAAGTCTTCCTGGTTTTGGGTTTCAGGTGGGGAAAGTGCATATTAGGTGAAGTTTAAAGTCAACTTAAGTGTTGTTGGCAATTGGAATTAGGAGTTTGGCTGTAGTCTGATGGGATTGGTCAACGAATTTTGCTGATGAAGCTTGAAGTTGGAGTTGGTGGAATGATTGTGGTGGAAAGGAGTTCTGAACAAAGGAGAAATGGGAGTTCGAAGTATACTATGTGATGGCTCCCATTTTTAACACAACATCAATAGGCAGGGGTTGATGTCCGAAATATACGAAGGGGAGGACGTTGAGTCCATTGTGAAGTGTACGATATAGTGGTGAATGTACAATAATGACCGTGGGTGGGTGAACGACGATTTGTGATGGTTGAAAGGGGGAGTTCCAAGGGTTATGGTGAAAGGTTTGAACACAATGGCAGGTTCAGTATTTCTTTTACTGAGGGAAAAAAGATTAAACTACACTGAAACATGGTTAAGGAAAAAGGTTATTAAATTTAGATAGTAATTAATGATGTTTAAAGTTAGTAAAAATAATAATTGAAATCTCTATAATTATCATATTCGTGAATAGAATTGAACGCAACTGGTTGCAAATTGTAATCATAACAACGAGATCCAAATTATGGCACGAAGGTAGCAGAAAACGGAGTTACTGGAATTTCATAGGAAAATCAAACGCCTGTTTCAATTTAAATGAAACAAGAGTAGAATTATCAACAACGAGCCAAGGTGAGTAAACTCACCAACTCTGACTCGTTTATATTTTTATATAAACGAGTTTTAAATTTATTTAAAATAGTTTCATACTGTGTGATGGTTGTTTGGATGAATCGTTGATAAAATTGGTTGAAATGGTCGATATAGTTATATCGTTGATCAACTATTAATTCTGTTCATTATGATATTTCATACTGATGTGAAATTAATATAATTAATGCTATTTATGATGATTAACATCTGTAGATGTCGGGAAAAAGGTTGGAGGGATCCAACTGGATCCCTTATTATTTATATTATTGTTTGTTATTTACTGTGATATATACTGTGATTGATTTTGTTGTGTTGAATTACCCTATCCCTAAGATTTTGGTATTTAGTACCGTAGTATATTTTTGAAAATAGAAAATTAAATTTAAGTTTTAGAAAGGAAATTTATTTTCAAAAATAGAAATGTAACTTCGAATAGAGTTGAAATTAAAAACATGTTAATGGAGAAAACAAGAAGTTGTTTACAAACGGGAGTATAAATTAAGGGAATTATTATCATTGGATAAATTGAAACGTAAATTCAAATTTGAACTCATATGAAAAGTGGAAATCGATTTTGAAACCAATATTTGAAAGAGATTTGAGCTTAGCAAATTATAAAGGAAATTATAAATGAGATTGTAAATGATTGCAATACAAATGAGATTGGTATGGAAAAATCTGAATAGAAGTTATACCTAGAATTTGGGTTTAATATATTATTTTTAAGTATGAAATTAAACTGATTTGATTGTATACAGAAGAAATGTATTCCCGATTAAAGTGAAAAATGATTTAAAGGAAATATTTTGTAAATGAAATATCTCTAAAGGAAGTTTGGATTTGAAATATGAAACCAGATTGGAAATTGAAAGAAAAGGGAAATGGGTAATCGTTTTAAAAGAAAACCATGAGTTTTATTTCAAAATTCGGAATATGAATTAAAGTGTGTTAACGTTGTGTAGATTGGAACTGTTATAAAGGAATTTGGAAATGATTTGGAAAGGGTAAATTCAAAACTGAATTTGGAATTTGAATTAACCTGAAATGGTAGATAAATTCCGAAGTTTCGGAATATAAATCGAATATAGATTATTTGAGAGAAAGATATTTATTGGAATTCTATTTTATCGAAATTAGGGAAGTAGTTATTTTTACTTTCCATTTGAATCAAATTTAATTAGTTATTTATTTATTAATTTACTTATAAATTTATTCATTGAATTTAATAAATACAAGTTACATTTTTTATAAACCAAATATTTGTAAATAGCAATTTTAACGCTGCCGTCTTAATAAATAATTTATAAATCTAAATAGCAATTTTAACGCTGCTGTCTTAATAAATGTTTCATGAATCTAAATAGTGATTTTAACGCTACCATTAATTTTAATGTTTTATAAATCAAATATTTGGAAACAACGATTATAATGCTACCGTTATAATCAATGCTTTTCCGTAAAAGAAGTGGATTCTTAGATTGAATCTAAGAGTCGCGTAAGCAATGTTTTGTTTGAACTTGTGAGTTTTGACTATTTCAAAATTGAGTGTTGTTCAATTAAGGTCTAAGAGGTAATTATACTCCAGCTTGATTGACTTTATGATTGATGGAGGAATGGTTAAGGTTCGATAGTGAAGATTGGTTAGCAATATTGTTAGTTAATAAATAATTAATAGTTTGAGTTATAATAATGATGTTTTATAACATCGCGTTAATTTAAAAATTTTGAAATGTTTCCCAAATAAAATGAGAGATATTTTCTATATATAGAAAATAAAATGAATTGGTCAACGAGGAATTAATAAATGGAATATGAAAATATTTTCCGATATTAATAAGGTATATTTTCTGGATATAGAAAATAAGGATTCTTAAATATTTAGAAATGTTTTTTATCTGGAATAAGAGATATTTTCTCGAATAAAGGAATTATGATATTGGAAATGTTTTTTCAAGAATCGTGGAAGAAAATTGAGTTTTGAAAGAATCTAGAAGATGGAAATGGGATAATCGATAATATACTAAGGAATTAATATAAAAAGGGCCGGTGTTATTTGTGCTTTATCAGTGGAATTTCCAATTGGAAATAGGATCGTTGATTATATGGATGTTTTCTTTGATAGTTAAATCACCAACTATCAAAGTTTTGATTTATTTTATACCTTCGTTGTCAATATGGAGAGACCGAGATCAGATTTATTATCTAAAAACCCCTCTGTATTGGCATAAGCGTTATGAATCAACTTATGCTGAAGATAATTGAAGATGGAGTAAAAGTGCAAGGACTGTTCTGTTAACCCTAGGTAGAAATTGCCCAAGATAGATTAATAGAATAGGGCCTTCGGTTCGTCTAATCCCAGGACAACGTATATAGACGAATGTCTGACGATATGACATTCAAAGTAAATGATGACAAGATGTGCTGAGAGATAATCGTGACCTCAAGCCTCATCAACCGGGAAATGACAGAAATCGGGAAGGCAGCATGACTATGTGGGTCATTCCCATTAGGGGTATTATCACCAGATCTAGAAAAATTTCATTTGCTTCTTATTCTATTCACTGCTATATACTTTCGGTAATGGTTGCTGATCACAACCGTTGGTGATAATATGCTCGATACACTTAAGTTAAATGAGTGGTCAGCCATGTGCGGGTTGGGTTGCAAGACGTTCTTGTTCAACCCAGCGTATTCCCCTCTAGAGATACACTATCGTAAGGTGGTTCCATACCTTGTCATAGTCGGAATCCAATCTCCAATAAACACCCTGTGGTTTTTGATTTTATATTATATATGGAGCGTGAGATAATGTTATGACCCGAGCTTCCCCGGTCTCCGAAGAGAAGAGAAAGAACGAATTGTATTGAGAACACGACAAAATAGAACGCAGACGGAAGAACATTTCATTGTTTATTACAACAATTCATCAGAATACAATAATATACAGAGTATAAACAAATAATATACATTATAAAATATCAGAGATTACAATACATTACATAGCAGCGGAAAAATAATACAATACACAACTGAAAGAGATATACGGATACAAAGCTTTTCGGATATCATTCCAGCTGTAAACCAGGTTCCTGTGAATATAAATCTGCGAAACCAAAACTACCAGCTGCTCGTGTCAAAATAAGGGCACCCAGAGTTTAGGTTAAAACAATAAACTCCAGGTTAGTCATGTGACTGGTGTGAGAACTAAAACAGTTATTAATTTTATTTTTAAAGTTTGGTAAATCAAGGGACCACGCCGTATAACACGGAACGGGTTTCCTCCCAAGAACCCCAGTGCATAAAACAACAGCGCAATGCTAAATAAAGAACAATGAAGCTATTATAAGACCCAGGTCCCATCACACAATGCATCACAAGCCGGAGGATAGGGTTTTACCTTATAATAGCCAAAGCATGCTTGGTACGTTTAAAACAAATCATTTGATACTATTATAAGTGCATAGTGTATAAAACAACTTCAAATCATAAGTATCAATCATAGACGACATAGGTACCATATATCATGTCGCCATACTAGGCTCTACAATCAAAACCGCAAAGTCACATATTTGGAAATTGGATTTCCATCTATGAACCGAGGCCAATGATCGTCCTCTACCGAATTCGAGACAATCTAGCCCATGTCTCAGGGACAGAACGCATCGACCCTTAGGAGCCACAGGGCCGGTCCACCGATGTGTATTAAAATGCCTGAACACTGCGTTTCCCCGCCCTTTGGGGCGTAAATGAGCCAATGAATGACTCTATCAGACCCGGATCGTCCGATCAAACCGAGGCGCCTCGCAACAGCAACAACCACAAAGGTGAAAAGTATATAAATGTCAGCCAGTTTAAGCACTGACACCACCTCTAGCTAGAAGGAAACGCATGCCCTCCCTGGATCCTTCTCCTGTTTCTGGTTCACAACCGGGGTGTGAGGCTCGCGAATCAACGCTACACAAAGCTATGTCACACAGGTCGTGCTTTGATCATCAACCACAAGACATTGTTTTTCAACAAAAGCCTTGATCATATTGCCACATAGGCATGCCACACAGGCAATTCAATCCATGCGATTGATATCCATCGATATATAACCCCTGAGCTCGTACGTCTCAGAGAAGGGCGTCAAGCAAGAGAATAAATTCTCCGCCGTCAAACAGATATATATTTAATAGAAATCAATCACACAGACTAAAATCCAATGTCAGTCACACAGTCCATTTACAAGTTCGTTCTGGGTCTGAACGAAACCGGAGGCACCTAGTACCCCGCATATCCATCGATCTCCAAGTACGTCTGGACGATCACTAACTGATTCCCTCCTCTTGGTTATACAGCCCAATTAAGATCATCAGTAATCACCCAAACAATGTGAAGACCTCCAATCTTCGACCACCATCTTCATCTTCGACACCACGTCGAATCAGTCATTCAGAATGGGATAAACCCGGTCTTTCTGAATAACTCGCGTATGTAATAAACAAGTGTTACACAACCACAACATATGCCTCATTCCAATTCAGAATATTCTTTTATTCAAATATTCTTATACTTTGGGAAAGGTTCCCATTAATTTTATCAAAGATAAATTCTTTAAATTTATTCTTTAATCTTCTTTGAATATCAATTCAAACTAGTTTGGATTAGCGAACCACACCGGAGTAATCATTTATTTCCCAGTCCCAACCTATTCATCCCATGAAGTAAAACTGGTAATACTTCATATCTAACACCACGGTGTTATCGGTAAATTCAATTACCATTTCACGTTCAAATCTAATTAAAGATTTAACTATCGCCTGGAGTAGAACTGGTGATACTCCATTCTCGATCTTTTCAATATAATTAAAGATTCATTAGAACCCCACTTAGTTTTAATCTTCACAGAAATCAATATCCTGTCTTTAACTGGGTTAAAGAACCAATGTCATTTAAAACACGGTTCACTATAAACCCAAAATCACATTCCATTAATCATTGGGTTAAAGAACAAGTGTTATTTAAAACACTGTTCACGATAAACCCAAAAATCAATACGAATTCAATTCCAATTAAATATTATTTAATTGGTACACTTCATTAAATCTAAATAAAAAGATTTAATATTTTTCTCAACTGGGCTTAAGAACAGTGTTAATGAAGACACCATTCACGACAAACCCAAATCACATTTGATATTAAATACAAGGCTCTGAATAGAAAATATATCGGCTTATATTCAATATCAAATTCTACGACCAACAAATATCGTATTGGAAATAACAATATAAATATATCTTTCAAATTCCCATAAAAATACCTGTATCATCACGAAATCCAACATCGAAATATTCCAAAGACAATTTCGATTAAAATCCATTCCCATTCAATTATTGGAAATTCTGGTTACTTTTAAAACCCTTTTTAAATTCAATTCATTTATTTAAAAATAAATAGAATTATAATTCTAATTCAAAACTAGTTCATTTTGATAAAAATCTATTTTTATCTTTACAAATATGGAGTTTTTCGTCCCAATTCTTC
Source organism: Allium sativum (assembly GCA_030737875.1). NCBI lineage: Eukaryota > Viridiplantae > Streptophyta > Magnoliopsida > Asparagales > Amaryllidaceae > Allium > Allium sativum. The sequence continues at coordinate 980,876,331 of CM060916.1, forward strand.
ACAAATCATTTCTTATGATTTTACACAAATTATTACTATTTTTAATAATTTTATCAAGGTCCGTACAGTCGATTTCCATCAACGGCCATCGAACTGCACTTACAGCGACCTTTTCGAAATTAGATCTGGACATAATTCCAAATCCAGCCGTTAGATTTCAAATTACTAATATTCGTTAGAAAGCTCTTTTCGATATGAACCCAACGATTCCAGTTTTAGGAGAATCCGACGGTCAGATCTCCCGCAATATTCATTCGAATTCAATGGTCGAAATTCACGAACTACCGCAGCGAGGCGCGTCCTATTCAGGCCATTATATTATATATATATAATATATATAATATGTACTTCGTCGATTTCCTTTTAAAACGTATTATATAAATCGTTTTAAATTCGTTTTCAAAACGATTTCAACTTTTTATTCGATTTCAAATCCAAAATTGAATTTATCTATATAAATTCCTTTTTACATTCATTTCTATTTGATTTCAACTCAATTACAATTCGATTTCAATTCGATTTGAATTCTATTCAATTCAATTTCAATTCGATTCGAATTCCTATTCAATTTCAATTCAATTTGAATTCCTATTCAATTCAATTTCAATTCAATTTGAATTCCTTTTCTATTCAATTCAATTCGAATTTATTTTCTAAAATATTCGATTATTGAAATCACTTTTCAATATTCATTAAAAATAAATAAAATCGATATAAATATCGTTCACGTCAAAATGGCGTCAATCTAATCCATACGGCTTTTATATATTTCTATTTCGATTATTCTATTCAAATATTTCGTTTCAAATATTTCTATTTTCGAATATTCTATTTCAAATATTTCTTTTTCAAATATTCTATTTCAAAACTGAAATGAGGCCCAATCAATTACCATAGATTTTATTTCTATGGACTTCCATACAATGCATGTATATATTAACAACGAAAAATAATCAACCATCATCCAAAGTGTATTCTACACTATATAAGCATCAAATATAAATATTCAACGCTTATAACAGTCTGTCAATCAATCAATCAATCGACATACAACTAATTATTGGGATTAGTGCATGTCATATATCATCCTAATACCCGTGTGGGTTTTCAAACAATCAAACTCAGATTTTGTTTGTGCAGTTGGGCGATGTGTAAAATTTATCGTCCCAATCAATATCAGTCAAATGTGTGTATATAAACAAATCGTTCGATTTGTTTATATTTATTTCATTTTAAATACACATTACAAATTCTATTTTTAACTATAAAATATTTTCCACTATAAAATATTTTATTTCATTTCACATCACATCACACAATCAACTACACATCAAAATCAAACAAACAAGCATATAAGCCGTCCATGGTCTGTGGACGACGGGTGTCGGGTGCTACTAAACACCGTTTGCATCCTACTATATATTTTAAACTAAAAATAAATTAAAAGTGAGGAGTTCTCACCGACTAGCTAAATCAAACGCCACGGCTCTTCACCTGTAGAAAATCTTCGCCGTTCTCGCCTTTTGTCACTTTCGTTGCCCGTAGCCACTACATATGTAAAAATCACAATTTTATACTGTATCTATTTATATAAAAATCAAATTTTTATAATCACTCTACATGGATAAAAATCACATTTTTATTTGTTCACTTTCTATTTAAAAAATCATATTTTTTCCTTAACATTCTAATGATAAAAAACGTATTTTTACTTTGCTATATATATGATAAAAATCATGTTCTTACTTCGCTACTTCATACAAGGAAATATTATATTTTTTACAATGCTTTTCTATATAAAAAGATTATATTTTTACAATGTTATTCTATAAAAAAAGATTATATTTTTACAATGCGATTCTATATAAAAAAAATTATATTTTTACAATGCTATTCTATATAAAAAGATTATATTTTTAACTTCGTACTTATATAAAAATTATATTTTTATTATCTATAACTATAAATAAACATCGTTTCTTTATCTACTAAAAAAACCAAATCTTGTTATAAGTAAATAAAATCAGTTTAACTAACTATAAAAAAAATCAGTTTTACTAACTATAAAAAAAATCAGTTTTACTAACTATAAAAAAAATCAGTTTTACTAACTATAAAAAATCAGTTTTACTAAATATAAAAAATCAGTTTTACTAAGTAAAGAAAGAAAAGGGAAGGGGGAAAACTTGCTGCGTTGGATTGAAGGGGGGATGGCGCCGGAGTCAGGTGGTGGCAGCGGCAAGAGGGGGCTGCGCTAGGACATGCTAGACGGAGGGGGGTGTGCGGTTGGAGGCGCGACATTGTGGGTGTCGGCTAGGGTTCCAGCGGCGGTTGGGGTCTTCGTGTCTCGAATAGGGGATGGAGAAGGAGAAGAGAGGAAGGAGGGGGAGGTGCGGCCACCTGAGGCGCGGAGGAGGTGGATGCGGCGCGACGAACTGGGGAGGGGAGGGGGCGACGCGATCGATTTAGTTTTTTTTCTTTAAAGTGAATCTGAACGGGGTGGGGGGGCTGAGCGTATAGGGGATGAAGGGAGATTTTCTTTATTTAATTATTTAAGTTCAAAAAGCAACTTTTTATTTCAACCTCGAAATTGAACCCATCGACTGTCGTCCATAGCTAATTACCCCCATTCCGAACACAATGAGATTTGTATCATAGACTGATTTGGCTGTTTCGATCAGTTTTCTTCAAAATCAAAATATAACTCTATATATTGAATTTGAACGCACATTTCAATTTACCGAGGCCACATTCTAACTCTAAAAATTCCCGAAAAATATTTCCTAGCTTCGTATTGACGATACAGTCCTAACAAAACTAATTTCCCCGAATTCTGAGACCGTTTGAAAAATTGCCATTTTCTAGTCGATTAAAATCAACTGAAACAGCTCAAATGCGTTTTCCTTTGCCACACTCACATATTGATTCGAAAAATTACGAATTTTGGAACCTAGCAATAATTTGATATCACGGATCCAACAAAAGTGGTTTCGTCGAAAACCGAGGTCGTTTGCAAAATGGCTATTTTTAAGGGCCTGAATTCCGTAGCGACTATTCATAATTTTCAACTGGACATATCTTTTGATTCCCGCTATGAAATTTTGATTTTTCGGATTCGTTATAAAGATATTCTCAATTAGATTCTATTATTTTTGGTTTCACTAAAATTCGGTTTATTTTGCACCCGGTATGTTCAATTGAAATTTGAAATCGATTTATCGAACTACCACGCCATTTTCTATTCCTTTTATAATTTCAAATAAATATTTATATTCTATCGTCGATTCAAATGAATATATACGCTCGAATTCTTTTCAAAATAGATTTCTCGTCGATATTATTTAAAATAATTCATTTTAAATGTTCAAACTTCGCTCAAATTGCCAAAATAAAAATTTTTAAATTGGCCCAGAATTTCCGGGTTATTACAATCTCCCCCACTTAAAACTTTTCGTCCCCGAAAAGGAATGAAGCCGAAAGTTGATTAACTAATCAACTCTACTTTCATTATTTTTACTACGGCTTAAGTTCTTCAACTTTTCAGTTTCTAAGAACTTATCAAATTTTTCGAAAATTTGGCTAACACCCTAAATTTTCGAAAAAAATTCGCCATAACCTCCCCTGCACCGGGGACTTCGGGATATTTCATATAGCCTCCCATGGCCTTCTTCAATCAAAAAGAAAAAGCCTAGCGGCTAGCCAATCGGCTGACAAAATCATCATCACCCAAACATAACAGTAAATTATGGTAAACATGTACCTATTTGTCGGGCAAACAATTTTATTCTTCTGCTCTAGCCTCTTTGTTATGACCTGTTCAATATAAGTACATGTACATGCATGCAAATGCAACAAATTTTCACTACAATTCACTATTTGATTCAATTTGTCTAAATGGTTCAAAATTTAATTAATCAACCAATAATCAAACAACACAATCAGCAATCAATTAGTTAATTAGCTTTTCAAATTCATAACTTTGATACATAGTCTAAAAATCAGATTTTTGATGCCAAATCACAACAATAGGCCCTATCTAATTTTGGTTCTCACATCAGTCAATTGGAAATATATAGAAGCCTCACTTTCGTCACTCGAACATAAATTCTAATGATGGAGCTCCATAATCAAAATCATTTCCGGGCGATTAGAGTGTAATTCTATATCTATCCAGCATATTAAAATTTCAAATACACGTGGGTCAGACGTATATGCAAAATCTTTATATGTTGGACTGTCCAAATCCAATACAAAATAAATAATCAAATACGAATAATTGATATAAATTTCAAAACAAGATTTGTTTTCACTTTAAAAATATACCCTTCACACTCGTTCTAGGATACTACTGATCCCATCTCAAACGAGTCATTCCTATTGGATATTACTGATCCAATCTCTGTTGAATTCTTTCGTATGGTTCTAAAGTGCCTTGTTCTCTGAGCTTTGTAAACCAAAGCTCAGATACCATGATGTTAAGACTCGAACTTCCCCGGTCTCCAAACAGAAGAGAAAGAACGAATTGTATTGAGGACACGACAAAATAGAACGCAAACGGAAGAACATTTTATTGTTTATTACAACAATTCATCAGAATACACGAATATACAGATTATAAAGAAATAATATACATTATAAAATATCAGAGATTACAAAACATTACGTAGCAGCGGAAAAATAATACAATACACAACTAAAAGAGATATACGGATACAAAGCTTTCCGGATATCATTCCAGCTGTAAACCAGGTTCCCGTGAATATAAATCTGCGAAACCAAAACTACTAGCTACCCGTGTCAAAATAAGGGCACCCAGAGTTTAGGTTAAAACAATAAACTCCAGTCAGTCATGTGATTGGTGTGAGAGCTAAAACAATTATTAATCTTTATTTTAAAAGTTAGGTAAATCAAGGGACCACGCCGTATAACACGGAACGGGTTTCCTCCCAAGAACACCAGTGCATAAAACCACAGCGCAATGCTAAATAAAGAACAATGAAGCTATTATAAGACCCAGGTCCTATCACACAATGCATCACAAGCCGGAGGATAGGGTTTTACCTTATAATAGCCAAAGCATGCTTGGTACGTTTAAAACAAATCATTTGGTACTATTATAAGTGCATAGTGTATAAAACAACTTCAAATCATAAGTATCAATCATAGACGACATGGGTACCATATATCAAGTCGCCATACTAGGCTCTACAATCAAAACCGCAAAGTCACGTATTTGGAAATTGGATTTCCATCTATGAACCGAGGCCAGGGATCGTCCTCTACCGAATTCGTTACAATCTAGCCCATGTCTCAGGGACAGAACACATCGACCCTTAGGAGCCACATGGCCGGTCCGCCGATGTGGATTAAAATGCCTGAACACTGCGTTTCCCCGCCCTTTGGGGCGTAAATGAGCCAACGAATGACTCCATCAGACCCGGATCGTCCGATCAAACTGAGGGGCCTCGCAACAGCAACAACCACACAGGTGAAAAGTATATAAATGTCAGCCAGTTTAACCACTGACACCACCTCTAGCTAGAAAGAAACACATGCCCTCCCTGGATCCTTCTCCCGTTTCTGGTTCACAACCGGGGTGTGAGGCTCGCGAATCAACGCTACACAAAGCTATGCCACACAAGCCGTGCTTTGATCATCAACCACAAGACTTTGCTTTTCAGCAGAAGCCTTGATCATATTGCCACTTAGGCATGCCACACAGGCAATTCACTCCATGCGATTAATATCCATCGATATATAACCCTGAGCTCGTATGTCTCAGAGAAGGGCGTTAAGCAAGAGAATAAATTCTCTGCCGCCAAACAGATATATATTTAATAGAAATCAATCACACAGACTAAAATCCAATGTCAGACACACAGTCCATTTACAAGTTCGTTCTGGGTCTGAACGAAACCGGAGGCACCTAGTACCCCGCATATCCATCGATCTCCAAGTACGTCTAGACGATCACTAACTGATTCCATCCTCTTGGATGTACAGCCCAATCAAGATCATCAGTAATCACCCAAATGATGTGAAGACCTCCGGTCTTCGACCACCGTCTTCATCCTCGACACCATGTCGAACCAGTCATTCAGAATGGGATAAACCCGGTCTTTGTGAATAACTCGCGTATATAATAAACAAGTGTTACACAACCACAACATACGCCTCATTCCAATTCAAAATATTCTTTTATTCAAATATTCTTATACTTTGGGAAAGGTTTCGATTAATTTTATCAAAGATAAATTCTTTAAATTTATTCTTTAATCTTCTTTGAATATCAATTCAAACTAGTCGGGATTAGCGAACCACACCGGAGTAATCATTTATTTCCCAATCCCAACCTATTCATCCCATGAAGTAAAACTGGTAATACTTCATATCTAACACCACAGTGTTATCGGTAAATTCAATTACCATTTCACGTTCAAATCTAATTAAAGATTTAACTATCGCCTGGAGTAGAACTGGTGATACTCCATTCTCGGTCTTTTCAATCTAATTAGAGATTCACTAAAACCCCACTTAGTTTTAATCTTCACAGAAATAAATATCCTGTCTTTAACTGGGTTAAAGAACCAATGTCATTTAAAACACGGTTCACTATAAACCCAAAATCACATTCCATTAATTATCGGGTTAAAGAACAAGTGTTATTTAAAACATTGTTCACGATAAACCCAAAAATCAATACCAATTCAATTCCAATTAAATATTATTTAATTGGTACACTTCATTAAATCTAAATAAAAAGATTTAATATTTTTCTCAACTGGGCTTAAGAACAGTGTTAATGAAGACACCATTCACGACAAACCCAAATCACATTTGATATTAAATACAAGGCTCTGAATAGAAAATATATCGGCTTATATTCAATATCAAATTCTATGACCAAAAAATATTGTATTAGAAATAACAATATAAATATATCTTTCAAATTCCCATAACAATACCTGTATCATCACGAAATACAACATCGAAATATTCCAAAGTCAATTTCGATTCAAATCCATTCCCATTCAATTATTGGAAATTCTGGTTACTTTTAAAACACTTTTTAAATTCAATTCATTTATTTAAAAATAAATAGAATTATAATTCTAGTTCAAAACTAGTTCATTTCAATAAAAATCTATTTTTATCTTTTCAAATATGGAGTCTTACGTCCCAATTCTTCACAAATCATTTCTTATGATTTTACACAAATTATTACTATTTTTAATAATTTTATCAAGGCCCGTACAGTCGATTTCCATCAACGGCCATCGAACTGCACTTACAGCGAACTTTTCCAAATTTGATCTAGACATAATTCCAAATCCAACTGTTAGATTTCAAATTTCTAACATTCGTTAGAAAGCTCTTTTCGATATGAACCCAACGGTTCTGGTTTTAGGAGAATCCGATGGTCGGATCTCCCGCAATATCCATTCGAAGTCAATGGTCGAAATTCACAAATTACCGCAGCGCGGCGCGTTCTATTCAGGCCATTATATTACATATACAATATATACTTCGTCGATTTCCTTTTAAAACGTATTATATAAATCGTTTTAAATTCGTTTTCAAAATGATTTCAACTTCTTATTCGATTTCAAATCCAAAATTGAATTTTCCTTTATAAATTCCTTTTTACATTCATTTCTATTTGATTTCAACTCAATTTCAATTCGATTTCAATTCGATTTCAATTCGATTCCATTCAATTTCAATTCGATTTGAATTCCTTTTCTATTCAATTCAATTCGAATTTATTTTCTAAAATATTCGATTATTGAAATCACTTTTCAATATTCATTAAAAACAAATAAAATCGATATAAATATCGTTCACGTCAAAATGGCGTCAATCTAATCCATACGGCTTTTATATATTTCTATTTCGAATATTCTATTCAAATATTTCGTTTCAAATATTTCTATTTTCGAATATTCTATTTCAAATATTTCTTTTTCAAATATTCTATTTCAGAACTGGAATGAGGCCCAGTCAATTACCATAGATTTTATTTCTATGGACTTCCATACAACGCTTGTATATATCAACAACGACAAATAATCAACCATCATCCAAAGTGTATTCTACACTGTGTAAGCATCAAATATAAATATTCAACGCTTATAACAGTCTGTCAATCAATCGATCGACATACAACTAATTATTGGGATTAGTTCATGTCATATATCATCCCAATACCCGTGTGGGGTTTCAAACAATCAAACACAGATTTTGTTTGTGCAGTTGGGCGATGTGTAAAATAAATCATCCCAATCAATATCAGTCAAATGTGTGTATATAAACAAATCGTTCGATTTGTTTATATTTATTTCATTTTAAATACACGTCAAAAATTCTATTTTTAACTATAAAATATTTTCCACTATAAAATATTTTATTTCACATCACATCACACAATCGACTACACATCAAAATCAAACAAACAAGCATACAAGCCGTCCATGGTCTGTGGACGACGGGTGTCGGGTGCTACTAAACACCGTCTGCATCCTAGTATATATTTTAAACTAGAAATAAATTAAAAGTGAGGAGTTCTCACCGACTAGCTAAATCAAACGCCACGGCTCTTCACCTGTAGAAAATCTTCGCCGTTCTCGCCTTTTGTCACTTTCGTTGCCCGTAGCCACTACATATATAAAAATCACAATTTTATACTGTATCTATGTATATAAAAATCAAATTTTTATAATCACTCTACATGGATAAAAATCACATTTTTATTTGTTCACTTTCTATTTAAAAAATCATATTTTTTCCTTAACATTCTAATGATAAAAAACGTATTTTTACTTTGCTATATATATGATAAAAATCATGTTTTTACTTCGCTACTTCATACAAGGAAATATTATATTTTTACAATGCTTTTCTATATAAAAAGATCATATTTTTACAATGTTATTCTATATAAAAAGATTATATTTTTACAATGCGATTCTATATAAAAAAGATTATATTTTTATAATGCTATTCTATATAAATTTTTTATATTTTTAACTTCATACTTATATAAAAATTATATTTTTATTATCTATAACTATAAATAAACATCGTTTCTTTATCTACTGAAAAAACCAAATCTTGTTATAAGTAAATAAAATCAGTTTTACTAACTATAAAAAAATCAGTTTTACTAACTATAAAAAAAATCAGTTTTACTAACTATAAAAAAATCAGTTTTACTAACTATAAAAAATCAGTTTTACTAACTATAAAAAATCAGTTTTACTAAGTAAAGAAAAAAAACGGAAGGGGAAAACTTACTGTGTTGGATTGAAGGGGGGATGGCGCCAGAGTCAGGTGGTGGCAGCGACAAGAGGGGGCGGCGCTAGGACACGCTAGACGGAGGGGGATGTGCGGTTGGAGGCACGACATTGCGGGTGGTTGGCTAGGGTTCCAGCGACGGTTGGGGTCTTCGCGTCTCGAATAGGGGATGGAGAAGGAGGAGAGAGGAAGGAGGGGGAGGTGCGACCACCTGAGGCACGGAGGAGGTGGATGCGGCGCGACGAACTGGGGGGGGAGGGCGACGCGATCGATTTTGTTTTTTCTTTAAAGTGAATCTGAACGAGGGGGGGTGGGCTGAGGGTATAGGGGATGAAGGGAGATTTTTTTATTTAATTACTTAATTTCAAAAAGCAGCTTTTTATTTCGACCTCGAAATCGAGCCCATCGACTATCGTCCATAGCTAATTAACCCCATTCCGAACACAATGAGATATGTATCGTAGGCTGATTTGGCTGTTTCGATCAGTTTTCGTCAAAATCAAAATATAACTCTATATATTGAATTTGAACACACATTTCAATTTTCCGGGGCCACATAGTAACTCTAAAAATTCCCGAAAAATATTTCCTAGCTTCGTACTGACGATACGGTCCTAACGAAACTAATTTCCCCGAATTCTGAGACCGTTTGAAAAATGGCCATTTTCTAGTCGATTAAAATCAACTGAAACTGCTCAAACGCGTTTTCCTTTGCCACGCTCACATATTGATTCGAAAAATTATGAATTTTGGAAACTAGCAATAATTTGACATCATGGATCCAATAAAAGTGGTTTAATCGAAAACCGAGGTCATTTGCAAAATGGCTATTTTTAAGGGCTTGAATTCCATAGTGACCATTCAGAATTTTCAACTAGACATATCTTTTGATTCCCGCTATGAAATTTTGATTTTTCAGATTCGTTGGAAAGATATTCTCAATTAGATTCTATTATTTTTGGTTTCACTAAAATCCGGTTTATTTTGCACCCAGTATGTTCGATTGAAATCGAATTATCGAACTACCGCGCCATTTTCTATTCCTTTTATAATTATAAATAAATATTTATATTCTATCGTCGATTCAAACAAATATATACGTTCGAATTCTTTTAAAAATAGATTTCTCGTCGATATTATTTAAAATAATTCATTTTAAATGTTCAAACTTCGGTAAAATTGCCAAAATAAAAATTTTAAATTGGCCCAGAATTTCCGGGTTATTACAGATACAAGCGTTTCGCTAGATTTCTATTTATTTGATGTAGACACTATTATAATATCACCAGATTTGATATCAAAGATATTTTGGTTATCATAAGGTAAAAACCATCCGTGTTTATGTGTGGATCTGTCTTACAATTATCATTTCTTTCGAAAGGATTTTAAAAGTTAAACCAAAAATTAGTCAATGATTAAAAGTTAACTATATCAGTTTGAAACCCTAAATTACTCAATGATTCAACACTTAAATATGCGGATTTATGCAATAAAATTGAAATCGAAAAGGTTCATACCTTGCTCGGTTGTGAAAAACCCCAATTTTTAATTGATTGAATTTCGCTGCAAATCTGGAGGCGATAGGAAGAACGATGCATCGAATCAAAAGCTCACCAATTGTCGAGCCTCTATAAGTAATCCACGAACGTCGATCTCGGTATTGTCAAACAATACCAGAAAGAGGATGACTCGGTACTAGCCGATTTGGGGATTTTGGGTTTCACTCAATATCATGGTAAAATGAATAATAATTAAAAGGGGATCGGCCCTTTCCCTTTTATAACATTATAACACATGTTTATAGGAAAACCCACTAACCCGGTCACCATAAAAAATGAAAAAAAAAAATTCAAACCCTTTTGATTTCCTTTTATTTTGAATGATTATCACCCGATACAACGTTCATACGTGTAACACTATAGGTTATCGTAACGTTGGCAACAATTTAAACAATATTTAAATTGTAAACAGTGAGCAGCATCTAGTAATACATCACTGTTACCTGAGTCATGATAAGATCATCGATTCGATACAAACTTTTCTGTGACCAGTGTTTCAATGTAATATAATCCTTTTAACTAGTATATCCAGGATTAAACTCGAGCCATGGATCTTATCATCCTCTTTATTATTTAATCCGTTTTTCATGATCGATGGGTAGACTGTTTAAAAACAAATCGGTATTTGAGCATGGCCATGCATTTCACAGTCTCACTCAATCAAGAGGCCTATGGATATCACTACAAATATATTGTAGGGTTAAATTCCATTTAGATCATTCATAATTTTCATTCAGTTCGAGATGTATCCAATAATCACCGGTATCGTTACTCTGTTACGAATAACTTTAGATGATATCAAAACACAAGTATCCTCGAATAAAATTATAATGATTTCAGGTCTGAGGACCATTACATCACTGTCGCTATGAGAATAACTTATGATACTGTTAACTATATTCCATGTAGTTATCTCACGGTGGGTCAGCCCAATACGATATTCTCCAATACGTACTTATGTTTTGACGTATATTAATGATCAATGAGACGTGATCATCAGTCAATCAACATACTAGTCTCAACGCTTTATTATTGTCCTATATAAACAACAAAACTCGACTAGGGACATTTAAGAGTTATAATACTTATCATATTATATAATCTCAAATTCAAGTCTTACTCGAACTATATAATTCCGTATTATAATTCTAAGGACTTCTATTATATTAATATTTATATTACGCAATAAATATAATATAATAGAATATTATTTTATTCCAAATAAAATAATAACATCAACAGTGTTATCAATCTCATCAAATGAATTGCCTATAGAGCATAAACTCTAACAATCTCCCACTTGCACTAGAGTCAATCATTCAGGTATCGTATACTTATGAAACTAGTGTGACTATTAAACTTCTGCTATGACAGAGTTTAATTCAGTAGGTCTGCAACATTACAACTTTTGGAACCTTGCAGATATGTTTATTTCCTATGCGAACAAATCCACATGGGAATTATATTTCTTAAATATATGTTTGGATCGGTAATGAGTTTAACGTTTTAGGCCTGAGCAAAAGCCACATTGTTATCGCAATGTATTTCATTGGATCACCAATGAATTAAGTTCATCTTATGAACTTTTAATCCAAACAATTTTCTTTCTCAGAATCGGTATTTATTTCTTGTTTTAAAACTAACATCGTTTACAATAATCCATGTGTTATCAAATAACATTAGAATTATTGTGTCACTCCCACTCAATTTCTTGTCTATACAAGATTTAATGATATCTTGGGGTTTTCGATATTTTATTCCCATCCGTATCTTAGAGACTGACTCTCCTTCACATGGATAACAAATCAAGTGATAAACATTTTATTCTCAGAGAATTTATATTCACAAAATAGTTATTTGATTTAGGTCCGATCTTATCAGAGGAAGGACGTTTTAACAAATGTCTTTACATCCCAAATCATCGTATTAGACACACTAGGACAATTCCTAGTCCATATCTTATATGGTGTCTTCAAAACCATTTTAGTAGGACTAAATGCAGTTGTTCTAAATTTAATTTGTTGGAGAATCTATATGACTTATCTTTAATCGTATTATATCTTATAAGGTGCAATTTCTCCTTTTAGACATACCATTTCGATATGGTGTTCTAGATGGAGTGTGTTGTGAAACAATTTCAACTCATCTAAATAGTCATTAAATAGTTGGCTTAAATATTCTTTTCGATCTGTTCGAAAGGTATTTATATTTTTTTATTAAAATTTGTTTCTAACTTCATTTTGAATTCTTTGAACGTTTCAAAGGATTTTGATATGTGTTTCATAAGATACACAAATCCGTATCTACTGATATCAACAGTAAATATAATGAAGTAATAAAACCTGCCTCTAGTTTGTATTCATTGCTCCATATACATCATTATGTACGAGACCCATTACTTATCACTCAATCACTGTGTCAAGTGAAAGGGGATCCAGTTATTTTACCTAATAAACTAGATCTGTATTCATCATATAATTCAAAATCAAATGATCTCAAAATTCCATCAGTATGGAGTTTCGTTATACACTTGTTTATTAGGCTAACCAGTAATACTAAAGTTAAGTTGGATTTTAATCACTAAATTTAATCCACTTATTAATAATGTCAAGTACATTATAGTTAAGGATCTACAAATATCATTAACTATTTGTGAAATTCCATACGATATTTCACTTAAATAAAATGAATAACAGTTATTCTTTTATTACAAATGAAATTCAAACTTGTCTAAACAAGATCTATTATAATATTTATTTTGAGTGGAATTTCATAATAATAATAATTTTATTTATTTAATTAAGCCAGCATATACAACAAGAATCAACTTCCTATGGACAATTAGCAACATTTGCTTCATCTCCATTCGTAAGCCCACTTGTCATTTTATCAGATTTCTACTTATTTTGCAATTTCTGTAAATTCACATGCACTTATATTATTGGTATCTAGTATCTAATACTAGAGATTTATAAGTAGATTTTATAACATTTATATCTTAATTCTTTGAAGTCATACTTTAACTCATTTTAGATCCTCTCTTATTTCCAAAACAATTATGTTTAAATTGTTTGAGAACAATCCTCAAATTTTAATGTCAGTCAAGAAATTTGATTTAATTCAGTTTATCCTTCTTAAGGATTAATTTAAATTATCGGAGTTATTTATTATTTAATATCTACAGTAGATAATAAATAATATCTGATTCTTTAATATTTATTTAATATAGACTTTGACAATCAAAATTTTATATTAACATAAATGTGTAATTAAACTAAATACGCTCCCTCTCAAATTAGTATCCCTATATTTATATAAATATATCAGTTTATATATAATGGTGTTCCAAGATCCATATCTAGTCATGCCTTGACCCAGCTTTGGCTAAACCCAAAACACAACCTTTTAGGTAGACATCTTATGTCAATTATATCATAAATATAACTCTTGGATCGCATGTTGAACATTTTGTTCAGTATTATTCATTTGCTCAAAATATAGAATAATTCATGCTTTTGTCTCTAAGGCCATAATCCTATTATGCAGCCTAGTTAAGTCAGACCCAGTAATAGGTTAGAGCACCACATTTACTCCATCGCATATAACCAAAATAAAAGGTGCACAACGCTTTGGCGCTAGTTACATCCAGTGATTTTGGACAGTGATGAGTATATTATCGGAAGATGTCACCATGACTTAATATAAATTTTTTTGCTTTTAAACGGAATTTTAAAATTCGTAGTGGCAGATAATATTAGAGTTATTTACATATATCAAAATATATATATGTATTTTATATTCATAATATAAATTGCATTTTATTAAAATATATATGTAACAAATATATATACACTTAAATCCTGCAATATATGCCTATGATTGTTTTGAACATTTCAAAATATTGATTATCAATATAACCTCACGGCATGGTTCTATGTTTTATTTACCATAAATATCATATAAATCCCATGTCAATAAAATAACAAAATTTATAAACTTCAAGCTAAACAAATAGTTCATACATAAAAAAATATGATCATACCTATGCCAGTTAAATTCTATAGATCCATACAATTCAGTTAACATGGTTATATTCCATTATGCTTGCAGCAATAATTAATATGAAATATTACATACATTTGAACAAAATGTATAAACGACACAACATCTAAACCAATATATAGCATATCCATACAAAAGCACATTCAGGCATTTCATATGTCACACATATCAAACTAAAACATTTCAAATTAAAATTATTGAAATGTACAGATTTAAACAAATCTAATATTGCAATAAATCCTAGAATCTAAAATTAACAACATTTGTTAATTAATACACATACATATCACATTACGTCTACAACATAATGTTCACTGAATCAATATATATATATATATTTCAGATATTTGTATTTAGCACCAGTGTCCCACAAAATATATATATATATATATATATATATATATATATATATATACATCAACATATCAAATCATATTTGAAAAATGTATTTACAAATCAAGTTACACTTGTAATATGTATTTGCATATACATGTTCAGCGTATATCCCACTGAAACGATTTTAGTGTGCTATTTAATGATGGAGGTGCTCACTGAAACAGTGATGATACTCCTCCCACTGAAACAATTTCAATGTACAGAATATCCTTGTGCCCTCTTTTGCCTCAAGGTCAAACCTGGAATTCAATTATCGATATAAGAGCAAATGAAATATAGAATGAACCAATTTCAGTTCATACATATTATGCATATCCTGCTTAAATAGCTGCTAATCATATTTGCATGAAGATATCAACATACATGTAACATAATCTGTTTGCAATTTGTAAGGTTATACATGCAGTAACATTTATACCATTTATAAATGCCTGGAATAATAAACAAGTAGTTGTAGATATGTTAACCATGCAACAGATTTTATGGACCCATTGATATTATTACTGTATGTTTACCTTATCATATAGGGTTGCATTATGAACATATTGGTTAAAGGAAGTAATTAATGCCATAGAATGTTCACACAACATGTACAAATATACGAATCAAAATTATATCTTATTTGGTTGAAGTCAGACTTCAATTTTATTTTAGATCTTCAGTATTTGTAATAAGAATAATCCCTTTTGTTAAAACCTGTCATTAATTGTACAAATGCATGCTTATACATACATCAGTTCATCAAAACACATTTTAATTTAACATTGATTTGTGCAATGAAGTATTTTGATGAATCATATTCACCAATAAATTACACAAATTCTGACAGAGCAAAGATTTCTATTTATAGACAGGATAAACATATGAACAAATTCATTTTAAATATAAATCATTTAAGGAACTAATCATATTTAGCAGGGACTGATTCAAAAGCATGTATATAATTTTATATACAATATAACATCATTAATGTTGGCAAGATAATACTATATCTATCAATTAAACAAAATATTAAAACCTGACAAGTTTTATTTCATGTCTTAAACAAATGAATAGATCAATCAAATTGATATGAATTCGTATTTAGTGTTTAAGAATGATTACTGCTAATCCAATCAATTATCAAAATTATGCAGATTCAACATTTGAATCAAGGCTAGACTGCTATTTCTAGAAACTGACAACACAATTATCAAATGACATGTTTAAGACATATGTAAACATGTTTAGTACATAAATAAATTTTCTAATCCAAAACAATTTCAGATATTAATATATTTTGATGGTGTCAAGCAACAAAATACATTCTTTAAAAAAATAATACTGCATTGATAATGCATTGCTGGTGTCATTAGCAAATTCAGACCATTGATTAAATTTTGACTGATTTGCTAATACCAGCTTTTATATATGTACAGGAGTGAGAATTTTGTTAAGCTACACATCTTCATATGTGTTACATAAATATTGCTGTGTGCATAGGATTTTTGCACACTGATTTGGATAATGAATCAAATAAAATTCAAAACTGTAAATCATATTTACAGAAATTTGTGGCAAGCTTTATCACACACACACATACAGATATATATATATAATAATGATAACTTTCAAAAGCTAGTATTGTTATACATTTAAAATATATGTATATCTATATGTGCTGCACATCAATGAGTCATTATTGCAAATAATATTTACATTGATCAATATATATTCAAGTCCAAAAGACGTTTTAACGGATAGGTCAATATCATACATGTCTATACATATATGTTCATAAATTATAGGCAGTCCTAGAATCGCAGCGGATATATGATTGTATTTGCACTCTTCATACACATCAGGATATATATAAATGGACAATCAATTATGTGTTACAAGAATAGTTTAGTTGCAAATCATAGTTGCATCGATCATATACCAAAATTCATACATTTTAAACCTTAAAACCAAAGGTGGTCCTATCTATAAGTCAAGTATATAGTATAGGTTGGCTACACAAAACAAGGTTTATGTAAAATTACATAGAGAAAAGGAGTGCCAATTAGATTAACCAATCCGTATACAGGTTATAGATGGTCTTAAATGCATATTGTTTTAAACTGTCAGGTCATGCCAGGTGCTAACAACAACATCGAAGCAATTATACAAAGTCATATCATAATTCGTCCAAATACAATCTCAAAATAAATAAATAAAATAATCATTGACTTGAAACAATATAGGAAACAAGGCAAATTAACATGCAAGTCATACTTTCTCAATTCCCTTTTGAATATAATTTTGTAGTCTGTTCTAACATCATGAATTAAATAAAATTATTAACAGTATTAATAATTTTATATATCAGATTCCGGCCTTATTTGATTATATTCATATTGTATTTCAACACTTCAGTAATATTATCAAATAAACTATCCTTGTTTCGAAATCAAAAGTATTGATTTAAAACAAAGTATGTCGATCAAAATCGAAATATTGCATTAACAAATTTTCATACAATTGATTTTAATAAATCAAATATAATATGAAAACCATCTCATAGATTTGTTAATCAGTAAAACATATTTTAATCAAAAGAAGGAAAAAAATGATCAGGTCAATAATTATCCATGAATCAAACAATCTTTGATTTTATTTCGAGATAAAAGGATCTTACTTTGAAAATTTTGTCAAAACAAATTTCCATTCAATGATTTTATCAAACCAAGTTAACCTGAAAATCTTCTTACTGACTTGTAATTTTCATAACCAATTTTGATTCTAAAACAAAACTGTATTTTAAATTCGGGTCATTTAGACTTATCAATCAAACAGTTTTGATGATAAGCTCGACACTGTTTATTCGTATAAACATATCCATATATTCTTTAAGATCAAATCTACATATTCCTAGATATAATAATCAAAACCCAGTAAAATTCAAATAGAATCAATATTGGTCATCAATTCATGTTTGAATCAAACATTTATATTCAGAAATAAAACCAGTTAATATGTCCCAATTAATCAACTCGGCAACAAATTCATTAAATTCTATATCTAATACAATCGATTAAGTAGGAATTCAAACAACCACAAATATAAGTTAGAATTCGAAATGCAATTTATTGCAAGCATGGCTCTGATACCACTGTAAGTTATTTAGGGTTAACTATATCAATTCGAAACCCTAAATTACTCAATGATTCAACACTTAAATATGCGGATCTATGCAATAAAATTGACATCGAAAAAGTTCATACCTCGCTTGGTTGTGAAAAAACCCAATTTTTAATCGATTGAATTTCGCTGCAAATCTGGAGGCGATAGGAAGAACGATGCATCGAATCAAAAGCTCACCAATTGTCAAGCCTCTATAAGTAATCCACAAACGTCGATCTCGGTATTGTCAAACAAAACAAGAAAGAGGATGATTCGGTACTAGCCGATTTAGGGATTTTGGGTTTCACTCAATATAATGGTAAAATGAATAATAATTAAAAGGGGATCGGCCCTTTCCCTTTTATAACATTATAACACATGTTTATAGGAAAATCCACTAACCCGGTCACCATAAAAAATGAAAAATAAATTGAAACCCTTTTGATTTCCTTTTATTTTGAATGATTATCACCCGATACAATGTTCATACGTGTGACCCTATAGGTTATTATAACGTTGGCAACAATTTAAATAATATTTAAATTGTAAACAGTGAGCGACATCTAGTAATACATCACTGTTAGCCAAGTCATGATAAGATCATCGATTCGATACAACCTTTTCTGTGACCAGTGTTTCAATGTAATATAATCCTTTTAACTAGTATATCCAGGATTAAACTCGAGACATGGATCGTATCATCCTCTTTATTATTTAATCCGTTTTTCATGATAGATGAGTAAAGTAGACTGTTTAAAAACAAAACGATATTTGAGCATGGCCATGCATTTCACAGTCTCACTCAATCAAGAGGCCTATGGATATCACTACAAATATATTGTAGGGTCAAATCCCATTTAGATCATTCATAATTTTCATTCGGTTCGAGATGTATCCAATAATCACCGTTATCGTTACTCTATTACGAATAACTTTAGATGATATCAAAACGCAAACATCCTCGAATAAAATTATAATGATTTCAGGTCTGAGGACCATTACATCACTATCGCTATGAGAATAATTTATGATACTGTTAACTATATTCCATGTAGTTATCTCACGGTGGGTCAGCCCAATACGATATTCTCCAATACGTACTTATGTTTTGACGTATATTAATGATCACTGAGATGTGATCATCAGTCAATCAACATACTAGTCTCAACGCTTTATTATTGTCCTATATAAACAATAAAACTCGACTAGGGACAGTTAAGAGTTATAATACTTATTGTAACACCCCACGTCCATTAATGTCACTCACAAAGGGAATGCATTAACTTCCATGGAGGTTTTAAGTGAATATAGAACAGTAAAATTACAACAAGACAGATATAAGATAGTACGTGGAAATTCAAAAACTTTATTTCATTGTAGCAGAAGTCAAAACATGTTTGATTACATCATAACACCATATTCAATGTCAAGTACAATATCTATCTTGATAAAACAAGTACATAATCCCATTACATGAATAGTCATTAAAAAGAAAGATAACAAGTTGGACTTTACTTCAGCAGTCCAAGCTTTCCAGAAGATAAGCGATCCAACTAGACTCCACTAGAACTTGGCCCAACCTGCGGACCTGAAGGGAGAAAAAGGATGGAAAAGAGGGGGTCAGACATAAAGTCTGGTGAATATGATAATTCTACAATACTATTACCAAAATAACTGGACTAAGGCATAAGCTGGAAAACAAGAAAATGTCTATAAAGAGCAGATTAAGGACATAGACAATCGCTAAAGGCAACGTTATAGGCGCTCCTAAATACTAAAGGATAAACACTATACTGCACCACACCAGTCACCCTAAAGATTCATCCCACTTAGCTTCACTTAGAAACTTTCCCAATAGCTTTACGTACCCCTAGCTGACTACATAGGTGCCGCCTGCCCCTATCTCCACTAGGTGTACCCTACTTCCCATTATTCGATCGGCTCCCTAACTCGTAGATACCCGTGCTGGCCCCACAGTGGGGTGTATCACTCCCCTAAAGTGGCAACCTGATACAACGGACATGCACGGCTTATACCTACACGATGCAACAACGTCTTACCTACCAGCCCGGGTCCACACACGCATATGAAACCCGTTGGACTTGCGTTGCCACCGCTCCCTGTTTTGGCCTCTTATAGTCAAACCCAGTATGCGTGTCCCGTCCTCGACTTGGGTCGAGCCCACAAAGATACGTTTTGGGATACTGGTTGAAATGGGCCCCCACTATTTACCACAAGCATTCCACCTAAGCTTGTCCCCATTAGTCCATCCCACTTAACCCACTTAGTCATGTTCATTTACATGTGTGTTTGGTTAAGTCTAATCGTATTTCAAATGCCTCTAAAGGCAATCACCAGATTCCTCATGCCACCCAAGGCACCTACTTAACCCCCATGTCCCACCTTACATGATTATCTGGTTAAGTATTTCTTAGTTCATTAAGGCCATAACCTCATAAAGACCTCTCACATTAGACTGGCATTTATGGCAGCTGGATTTGTCGGGCGGGTCTGGGCAGTCTTACACCATAAAAGAGTCTAACCTCGTGTATTTACAACTGTTATGCTTTAGTTTGGGCCTAGGACCTCTCACATTGGGCCGACATTTGTGACTACTGGATTTGCCGGGCGGGTCCGGGCAGGTTTACATCACAAACGGGTCCAACCTCGTGTCCTAAGCATTGATTATTAATAATAATCCACTTTCCCCCAATTTTAATAATT
Organism: Allium sativum; assembly: GCA_030737875.1. Classification (NCBI taxonomy): domain Eukaryota; kingdom Viridiplantae; phylum Streptophyta; class Magnoliopsida; order Asparagales; family Amaryllidaceae; genus Allium; species Allium sativum. Next base: position 980,897,510 of record CM060916.1, read on the forward strand.
CCCTACTTGAATTATTAATTACTTCCAATTTTTAACAATGTCCATAATTGACTCAATTATGGACATTCATTCATGGTATGCAACATCTTACAAAATTGCACCCAATTTATTAATTCCTAATATTACCCCTACCCCACGTTTGAACGTTTATTCGCAAAATATATGTTAGACTCGAATAACCTAACTCATAGCATAAAAGAGATTATCATAATAACAACATGTATATGTGACCAAATGAATCATAATAAGGGGTGAAACTTGCATATGTCCAACTTGCATAGATTATACATGTCATGGATCTAAAGGTGTCAACTTGTTCAAAATTCACCTAATATGATCTCAATCAATTTTCATAAACTTACATATGAACATGTGTGAATCAACATCATCTAATTTTTTAACAACATGGTTTTATATGGGTACACCTAACTCAATAGGCAAATTCCCATAATCAAGTTTTATTTAATTATAGTTTCAAGTTTATGGGTACACCTAACCTAATAGGCAAATTCCCATAAACAAGATCCATTTAAATTAAGAAAAAAAACATAACTTTAAGCATGATCCAACAACATCATGATTTTTCAACATAATATAGCATGATTTATAACATGGCATAGTATGATAGTATAACATAGCTTGACATGATTCTCAACATAGCACGACATAGCATAAGAGAATTTACAACATAGCATGACATAGCATATATAATTTACATCATACGACAACATAATAACATAATAAGAGATCCACAATATATAGAATTTACAATTACAAATCACATCACTTTCTTGTGATCCATTCATAACTGAGTCAAATTAGTTTGTAATAGTCTTGTGAGAATCATCATACTCACCAACAAAAGAAAAGAATTAGAGAAAGAGAGATCTTTTGATTTGATTTGTGTAGATTTAGTTGTAGATGATTAGGCTTCCTCTTCTTAGTTTGTGACGGCTATGCTGAACTCCATGGCAGCAGCATGACGGTAGCTTCTCTAATTTTACAAGTGGTTTAGGTTTTGGGTCTACCCACTTATTTATAGATTTTAGAATGCATTTAGGCCATTAGATTTAACCTAGAAATAACCGCAGCCGTTCAGACAAGATGGGGTTTATCTTGTTGACTCAGCAATGAGTCAGAAGTGACTCAGCAAATTAATAAACTTCTATTCATGTTTGCATTAACTGCCCATATATATATATATATATATATATATATTCTACAATGTACACATTAGATACATCCCCCCCTTTTACACACTTATTATTGTTTTTATATACATATTAGATACATCCCCTCTCTTACACACTTATTAATATTTTTATATTCATATTAGATACATCCCCTCTCTTACACACTTATTAATATTTTTATATTCATATTAGATACATCCCCTCTCTTACACACTTATTAATATTTTTATATTGATATTAGATACATCCCCTCTCTTACACACTTATTAATATTTTAGCAACTTTAGTGTTAATAGAAAATTCGGGGTGTTACATTCTCCCCTCCTTTTAGGATTTCGTCCCCGAAATCTTCAAGTCTGGAAGAATGTATATCCTACCATCCAAACGTCCATCTACTCATCCATCATACACAGGCATCCATTGTCCTTAAAAGACTTCTAATGCTTTATGATCATATGCAAGTGTGTGTACATGTCCTTACCTAATGCGAAATCAGGCGGTCTACTGATTCAGTTGACCTCCTTAATGCAAATTATGTAAGTGTCATGAATCCATTATGTATGCAAAAGATCCTAATTGCTTACATACTACTTCTATATGCGTGCACACCCATTCAACCGAATGCAGCATCCATATGATGGTACAACCATTATACATCCATTATACTAAATACATCCATATATATTCAATATGCAATATGAAGTGACTGAGCCGATCTAGTGCCTAAAGTGTGTGTATATATGCATCCACGAGCAACCACTAGCAAACACTTGCATCCATTTTGCATCCATCATACATAACATGTCTCAAACACATGTTTCAACCATAGGATTATCCTAACTAAAGGTCAAAGATACTAATGAGAGGACATACTAAAGATAAGATAAGATAAGCTAAGCGATAAAGGAGAAATTAAAAGACATACCCTCAAAAAGAAAAGGGTACAACGAACGCATCTTCTCTTCTGTCTCCCAAGTTGCGTTGCTCTCATCATCTCCCCATTGCACTTTAACCAGTCTGACCTCTCGATTCCTCAACTTTTTGATCTCCGACCCAAGAATGCATGTAGGAGCTCGTCTAATTGTTGCATCACGCTCTATTTCCACCTCTTTAAGCAAGCTCGGCTCTACCACCTCCGCGGTCTTGTGCAAACACTTCCTCAAATGTGATACATGGAATACGTCGTGTACTCCACTAAGTTTCTCAGGCAACTCCACCCTATATGCCATCTTCCCAATCCTGTTTTTTACAGGAAACGACCCTACAAACCTTGGTGCTAATTTCCCCACGGACCCAAAGCGAACAACATTCTGTAACGGAGATACTTTGATAAAAACCATGTCCCCAATGTCAAACTCAAGATCTGTCCTCCTCTTATCAGCATACGATTTTTGCCTATCTTGTGCTGCTTTCATCCTCCTTCGAATCAACTCAATCTTCTCCGAGGTTTCCCTAACCATATCGGGCCCAAGTAGGATTTTATCGGTAGATTCCCACCAACATATAGGCGAACGGCAAGGCCTTCCATAAAGAGCTTCGAAAGGTGCCATGCAAATACTAGACTGAAAGCTATTATTATATGCGAATTCTACTAACGGAAGGTGCTCTTCCCATGTACCCCCAAAGTCTAGGATACAAAGCCTTAAAAGATCCTCTAGAATGCGATTCACCCTCTCGGTCTGGCCGTCTGTCTGAGGATGATATGCGGTGCTCAAACATAGCTGAGTCCCTACCACCTCTTGTAAACTCTTCCAAAATTCGCTAGTAAAGATGGGGTCACGGTCGCTTACTATACTAGAAGGAATACCGTGCAAACGAACTATCTCCTTAATGTATACAGAAGCCAACCACAGAGCAGTCCTCTTACTTTTCACGGGAATAAAATGGGCGCTTTTAGTAAGTCTATCTACTATAACCCAAATCCCCGTGTTACCCTTCCTTGATCTTGGTAATCCATCCACAAAATCCATTGAGATGCTTTCCCATTTCCATAGTGGAACTTCTAATGGGTGAAGCAACCCACCGGGTTTCTTTTGTTCTGCTTTAACTCGTTGGCACACCAAGCATCTAGCGACCTACTCGGCCACATCCTTTTTCATACCGGCCCAAAAGAAAACCCGCTTCATATCTTTGTACATCTTATCCCCGCCGGGATGAATGGTCATTTTTGAGCGATGAGCATCATCAAGAATGGCCTTCCTTAAGTCTTCGTCTTGTGGTACACAAAGTCTATTATCCCTTCGTAACCAACCCTTATCGTCTAGGGTATACCTACGAAGATGGCTTGACGACTCCCCCCCTTTGAGCTTTTCTACTATCTCAACCAACTGTGGGTCGTCTCGCTGTGCCTCACCAACCCGTCCTAGAAGTGTAGGTCTAACCTCCAAGGATGCTAACAGACCGGGTACTAAGTCAACGGAGGGTCTAAAGTCAAACATAGAGATGAATTCTAAGCTTTGTCGTTCAACAAACAACGGACTCAAGGACAACCTTTTCCTACTTAAGGCGTCTGCCACCACGTTACCCTTGCACGGGGTATATGCTATTTCAAAATCGTAGGAGGCTAAGAATTCCATCCACCGTTGCTGCCTTAAATTCAAATCCTTCTGAGAGAATAAGTATTTTAATGATTTGTGGTTAGTGAACAGTTCGAATTTCTCACCAAGAAGATAGTGACGCCAAGACTTAAGCGCGAAAACAATTGCGGCTAGCTCTAAGTCATGCGTGGGGTAATTCTTTTCATGAACCCTCAACTGCCATCCACCATAGGCTATTAATCTTCCCTCTTGCATGAGGACCGCACCAAGTCCCGTCCCACAAGCATCAGTATAGATGGTAAACGGTTTATTCCCGTCTGGCAGCACTAAGACTGGGGCTGAAGTTAAGGCTCTCTTTAAACGTTGGAACGCATCATCGCAATCTTTGTCCCACGTAAAAACCAGGTTCTTCTTCGTTAACCGTGTTAATGGAGCTGATATTTTTGCGAAGTCTTTGATAAACTTCCTATAATAGCCAGCCAACCCCAAGAAACTTCTTACTTCGGTTGCATTTTTAGGGACCTTCCAATCTTGGATGGCCACCACCTTTGCGGGATCCACTGCTATCCCTTCTTTGGAAACCACGTGCTCTAAGAACCGTACTTCCTTCCTCCAGAAGTGACACTTAGAAAATTTTGCCTTAAGGTTATACGCTCGAAGGGTTTCCAACACTTCCCTAAGATGTAGGGAGTGCTCTTCTTTATTCTTAGAAAAGACTAAGATGTCATCCACAAAGACTACCACTAATTTGTTAAGGTATTCCCTAAACACCCTACTCATCAAATCAACAAAATATGCAGGGGAGTTTGTCAAACCAAAGGGCATCACTAGCCATTCATAGAATCCGTCAGGAGTCCTAAAAGCAGTCTTATCTATACTATCCTCAGCCACTCTCAGTTGATGAAAGCCAGTGGCTAAGTCCAACTGCGAAAACACTGAGGCGCCAATTAACTGATCAAAGAGATCGTCAATCCTCGGCAGTGGGTGTCGGTTATTTTTAGTAAGCTTGTTTAGTTCTCTATAGTCCATACAAAGTCTAAGAGACCCATCCGCCTTTGTGGCAAAAACTACTGGAGCACCCCACTCCGATATACTACGTCTTATGAACCCCTTCTCAAGCAACTCCTTTAGTTGCTTATTGAGTTCCCTCCTTTCACGAGGAGCCATGTGGCGCACTGGCAAAGATACGGGTTTAGCATTTTCCACAAGATAAATTCGAAAGTCTATCTCCCGCTTTGGAGGTAAGCCCTTCACCTCCTCAAACACATCCGGATATTCCCGGACCACTTCTACCGATCGCAGGTTCTCTACAGACGCGTCAAGCGATTCAAGATAACTTAGCATAACGGAATTTATGGGATTACAAAAGATGTCGAGAGCATTACCAAGGCGAGTCACAAGCCTAAGTACTCTCCTTTCACAATCAAGAATGGCCCTATTTCTAGACAACCAATCCATTCCTAAAATTAGCCCATAGCCCATGAAGCCCAATACATAAGCATCACATCTAAATTCAACGCTAAGTATAGAGATTTTCAAATCCAAACATATCATGGTCAAATGAGCCGAACCCCCAATTGGATTTGAAACGACCAAGGGATCCTCTACTAAACTGGTGTTCAAGTGCAGTGATTCAACTAATGATGCAGAGATAAACGAATGAGATGCGCCAGAATCGAATAAGGTACGGACAGGATGATCAAACAGAAAAACTAAGCTTTCAACAGAAATTGTTCTACCTCTTTCTTGCAGCGGTGGGGCCGCAATAGCCTGAACTTGCCCCCTTGCCTGCCCTGGTGCCATAAGAGCCTGCACCTGTCCTCCCGAGGTAGTCCCTGCCCTCTGCCCCTTCTTTGGACAGTCCTTCACTAAATGTCCCGCATCTCCACAATGAAAACAACCAGTCTTCTTTTTCTTTCTACAATCTTTGCTGAGATGGCCAGGCGTCCCACAATTGAAGCATTTCTTCTTCCCTTTGCCATTATTGTTTTTACCACCCTTCTTATTTTGCTGTTGGGGTTTCTTCTGATCCCCTTTCTTTTCAACTGCCTTATCCTCATGCATAAGTGCCATTTCTACTAGCTTTTCAAAGGTGGCTCCCATAGGGATGTGGGTCATAGCCAACCCTTGCAACGGTTCATTCAAGCCTCTAACGAACCTCAAAGCTTTCTTCTTTGGCTTGTTCACCAACTCCAAGCCAAACCTTGCTAACTGATTAAATTTATTGACATATTCCTTTACTGATGAGCTCCCTTGCTTTAGTGCCAGGAATTTTTCCATATTTAAGTTCTCCTCTGCCCTTGAAAGAAACTTTGCCTCAAACCTTCGTCTGAAATCCGCCCATGAATCAACTGGACGTTCCCCGTTAGTGACCTCCCACCAAAACGAGGCCTCTCCCTTCATTAACCAAGCAGCTAAACGGACTTTCCTCCCATCTTCCACTTCAAAGATATCCAACAATTCCTCAGTCTCCTTAAGCCAATCTCTGGCCTTCACAAACGTCTCAGTCCCTTGAAAAGTTTTTCCTTCCATAGCCTTGAATTCCTTGCACGTCTTTGCAAAAGTGTCAACACGAGGAGGAGGAGGAGGAGGAGGAATGGGTGCAACTAGGGGTGGAGGAGTATCCGTTGGGCCTGCATTGGTGGCCCTAGCCTCCAAGTATCTCCTAAACCACCCTGGAATCGGCACACCTTCTGGGAGATTAAGATCTTCAGCCATGCTGAAACAAAAAAGGAAAGATTCAAAATGGAGAATTCGAAAGATAAAGATAAGGATATGGCTATTTGGGATTATGTTTTTCATAAAAACTCTCTTTAAATAACATGTTTTTTTTTTTTTTTGAAAGCACTTCTTCCAAAAATACTTTAGAAAAAAAAAAAAATTTCTAAAAAAAATTTTTTATCTGTTCTGGTAACCTTATGCTCTGATACCACGTGTAACACCCCACGTCCATTAATGTCACTCACAAAGGGAATGCATTAACTTCCATGGAGGTTTTAAGTGAATATAGAACAGTAAAATTACAACAAGACAGATATAAGATAGTACTTGGAAATTCAAAAACTTTATTTCATTGTAGCAGAAGTCAAAACATGTTTGATTACATCATAACACCATATTCAATGTCAAGTACAATATCTATCTTGATAAAACAAGTACATAATCCCATTACATGAATAGCCATTAAAAAGAAAGATAACAAGCTGGACTTTACTTCAGCAGTCCAAGCTTTCCAGAAGACAAGCGATCCAACTAGACTCCACTAGAACTTGGCCCAACCTGCGGACCTGAAGGGAGAAAAAGGATGGAAAAGAGGGGGTCAGACATAAAGTCTAGTGAATATGATAATTCTACAATACTATTACCAAAATAACTGGACTAAGGCATAAGCTGGAAAACAAGAAAATGTCTATGAAGAGCAGATTAAGGACATAGACAATCGCTAAAGGCAACGTTATAGGCGCTCCTAAATACTAAAGGATAAACACTATACTGCACCACACCAGTCACCCTAAAGATTCATCCCACTTAGCTTCACTTAGAAACTTTCCCAATAGCTTTACGTACCCCTAGCTGACTACATAGGTGCCGCCTGCCCCTATCTCCACTAGGTGTACCCTACTTCCCATTATTCGATCGGCTCCCTAACTCGTAGATACCCGTGCTGGCCCCACAGTGGGGTGTATCACTCCCCTAAAGTGGCAACCTGATACAACGGACATGCACGGCTTATACCTACACGATGCAACAACGTCTTACCTACCAGCCCGGGTCCACACACGCATATGAAACCCGTTGGACTTGCGTTGCCACCGCTCCCTGTTTTGGCCTCTTATAGTCAAACCCAGTATGCGTGTCCCGTCCTCGACTTGGGTCGAGCCCACAAAGATACGTTTTGGGATACTGGTTGAAATGGGCCCCCACTATTTACCACAAGCATTCCACCTAAGCTTGTCCCCATTAGTCCATCCCACTTAACCCACTTAGTCATGTTCATTTACATGTGTGTTTGGTTAAGTCTAATCGTATTTCAAATGCCTCTAAAGGCAACCACCAGATTCCTCATGCCACCCAAGGCACCTACTTAACCCCCATGTCCCACCTTACATGATTATCTGGTTAAGTATTTCTTAGTTCATTAAGGCCATAACCTCATAAAGACCTCTCACATTAGACTAGCATTTATGGCAGCTGGATTTGCCGGGCGGGTCCGGGCAGTCTTACACCATAAAAGAGTCTAACCTCGTGTCTTTACAACTGTTATGCTTTAGTTTGGGCCTAGGACCTCTCACATTGGGCCGACATTTGTGACTACTGGATTTGTCGGGCGGGTCCGGGCAGCTTTACATCACAAACGGGTCCAACCTCGTGTCCTTAGCATTGATTATTAATAATAATCCACTTTCCCCCAATTTTAATAATTCCCTACTTGAATTATTAATTACTTCCAATTTTTAACAATGTCCATAATTGACTCAATTATGGACATTCATTCATGGTATGCAACATCTTACAAAATTGCACCCAATTTATTAATTCCTAATATTACCCCTACCCCACGTTTGAACGTTTATTCGCAAAATATATGTTAGACTCGAATAGCCTAACTCATAGCATAAAAGAGATTATCATAATAACAACATGTATATGTGACCAAATGAATCATAATAAGGGGTGAAACTTGCATATGTCCAACTTGCATAGATTATACATGTCATGGATCTAAAGGTGTCAACTTGTTCAAAATTCACCTAATATGATCTCAATCAATTTTCATAAACTTACATATGAACATGTGTGAATCAACATCATCTAATTTTTTAACAACATGGTTTTATATGGGTACACCTAACTCAATAGGCAAATTCCCATAATCAAGTTTTATTTAATTATAGTTTCAAGTTTATGGGTACACCTAACCTAATAGGCAAATTCCCATAAACAAGATCCATTTAAATTAAGAAAAAAAAACATAACTTTAAGCATGATCCAACAACATCATGATTTTTCAACATAATATAGCATGATTTATAACATGGCATAGTATGATAGTATAACATAGCTTGACATGATTCTCAACATAGCACGACATAGCATAAGAGAATTTACAACATAGCATGACATAGCATATATAATTTACATCATACGACAACATAATAACATAATAAGAGATCCACAATATATAGAATTTACAATTACAAATCACATCACTTTCTTGTGATCCATTCATAACTGAGTCAAATTAGTTTGTAATAGTCTTGTGAGAATCATCATACTCACCAACAAAAGAAAAGAATTAGAGAAAGAGAGATCTTTTGATTTGATTTGTGTAGATTTAGTTGTAGATGATTAGGCTTCCTCTTCTTAGTTTGTGACGGCTATGCTGAACTCCATGGCAGCAGCATGACGGTAGCTTCTCTAATTTTACAAGTGATTTAGGTTTTGGGTCAACCCACTTATTTATAGATTTTAGAATGCATTTAGGCCATTAGATTTAACCTAGAAATAACCGCAGCCGTTCAGACAAGATGGGGTTTATCTTGTTGACTCAGCAATGAGTCAGAAGTGACTCAGCAAACACTCAGCAAATTAATAAACTTCTATTCATGTTTGCATTAACTGCCCATATATATATATATATATATATATATATATATATTCTACAATGTACACATTAGATACATCCCCCCTTTTACACACTTATTATTGTTTTTATATACATATTAGATACATCCCCTCTCTTACACACTTATTAATATTTTTATAGTCATATTAGATACATCCCCTCTCTTACACACTTATTAATATTTTTATATTCATACTAGATACATCCCCTCTCTTACACACTTATTAATATTTTTATATTCATATTAGATACATCCCCTCTCTTACACACTTATTAATATTTTAGCAACTTTAGTGTTAATAGAAAATTCGGGGTGTTACACTTATCATATTATATAATCTCAAATTCAAGTCTTACTCGAACTATATAATTCCGTATTATAATTCTAAGGACTTCTATTATATTAATATTTATATTACGCAGTAAATATAATATAATAGAATATTATTTTATTCCAAATAAAATAATAACATCAACAGTGTTATCAATCTCATCAAATGAATTGCCTCTAGGGCATAAACTCTAACAAATCAGAGTAAAGATTGTTCAAGATCAGATTTGCTGCAATAATGCCTAATTCTCTTTTCTAAGAATCCTATCGCTGTGAGTTTATGTCACTTTCACATATAATTGAATTAAAAAGTAATTGTGATAGGATAGTAAATTGGATCTGATGTATATGCCTGTAAATAAGATGAATCATATCAAGTTTTGTAATTCGTTATCCTTTAGATTCATGCCCAATTGCTATTATCATATGACTATCTGATCTACTTTATCGTTATTCATTTCACATGCACATTTATATGTTTATGCCAATTTGGATGTTTTGATTCTCTCCCTTCTTCTTTTCCTTTTTCCTTTTTGATATTAGGCTAACTTCGAGCCTAAGTGTAACACCCCACGTCAATTAATGTCACTCACAAAGGGAATGTATTAACTTTCATGGAGCATTATTAGTGTATAGAACAGAATATAATAAGACAAATACATATATTGGTACTTGAAAATTTTAAAACAACTTTTATTGTAGCGGAGAAATAGTTTGATTACAACAACTTCATAAACCAACAGTAAAACCAAGTACACTTAATATCAATCTTAGCAAATTGTTTTCTGAGTACATAAAGTAAAAAGCATAACCCCAACACAAGTAGCCATAAAAGAGATGAGTTGAACTTTACTTTCAGCAATCCAAGCACTTCCAAAAGGGAGAGAAAGAGATCCAAGATCAAGCTCCACTAGTACTAGTCCTACCCTGAGAACCTGGGGGGGGGGAGGGGAGGAAGAAAAGAGGCGAAAACAAAGGGGGTCATACATGAAGTCTGGCGAGTACCATAACTTTAACGATACAATTATTAAAGTAATTAGGATAAGGCATAAGTTGGTAAAACAAGGAATGACTGTGAAACAAGTGGGCAAACAAATAAGAGGAATATTCTGTCATTAATCTCATTCCTAATCACTCTAGGATAATTACTATACTGCACCAATGTTAATTACACTGCTCCATTACTAGTCACCCTAAAAGTTGACCCCGTCCACTGAACAAAATAATAATAATAATGGTAGTTTTGTGTACCCCTAGTTGTCTTCACAGGTGCCGCCTGCCCCTATCTCCACTAGTTATACCCACTACCCTCCCCATTCTATTTACAATGTTTATTCATAATATAGTAGTTATACTTCTAGTTGTCTTCATAGGTGCCGCCTGCTCCTATCTCCGCTAGTCGTACCTACTACCTTCCTCATTTGATCGGCTCCCTAACTCGTAGATACCCGTGCTGGTCCCACAGTGGGGTGTATCACTCCCCAAGTGGAAACCCGATACCACTAAAGATGCATGACTTATATCTACACAATGCAACAACGTCTTACCTACCAGCCCCGGCCCACTCAAGCACATGACCCTATTGGACTCGCGTTGCCACCACTAACCCGTTTTGACCTCTTACAATCAAACCCAGTAAGTGTGTCCCGTCCTCGATCTAATCCGAGCTCACGAAGATACTAAATGGGTTACTGGTTTGAAAAGAGTCCCTCATGCTTGGCACAAGCTTTCCACCTATGCTTGGTCCTCACTAGAATTTCCCACTTAACCCCTTCTTATTCATGTCTTCTTACATGTTTTCAATTTGGTTATGTGTTTCTAATCGTATTTCACATGTCACCCATGTTACCTACTTAACAAATCAACATGTGTTATTGGTTAAGCTTGTCTTAACCATATCCGCTTATCAGATCAATATAAGTTGGTCTGAACCCCATCCACTTATATCTTATTGGTTAAGTTGGTCTTAACCCTATCCACTTATCAGATCAATGTATATTATTGGTTAAGTTTGTCTTAACCCTATCAGATCAATATATATTATAGGTTGAGTTTGTCTTAACCCTATCCACTTATCAGAGTAGTGTATATATATATTATTGGTTAAGTTTGTCTTAACCCTGTCAGATCAATATATAATATTGGTTAAGTTTGTCTTAACCCTATCCACTTATCAGATCGGTGTATATATATATATATATATATATATATTATTGGTCAATTTTGCCTTAATCCTACCACTTATCAAATTATTGGTTAAGCTGGTCTTAACCCTATCCACTTACCATGTTTTACTTAATCTCACAGATACATTGGTTAAGAGAATAACTCCCTAAGTATCAACCCCGAAGACCGAAATCAACATCAGATTGGTACTCAGAGAATCGCTCACTTAACCAAATCTTCTGTTTGTCATTCATATTCATCTTTGATTAGCATTAATTAGTTATTAATGCACAAACCTCTCACATTAAGTCGATTGCTTGTGGTCGCTGGATATGTCGGGCAGTTTCGGGCAGACTTCCACCACAAGCCAGACTTAACCTCATGTCTAAGCATCATTTAATTTATGCCTTTTACCTCTCACACCAGACTACCGTTTGTGGTTGCTGGATTTGTCGGGCGTTTCCAGGCAGTCTTACGCCACAAACAAGTCTAACCTCATGTCTTAGGCCTTTATTACTCATTTAATTTATGCCTTTGACCTCTCACATTAGACTAACGTTTGTGGTTGCTGGATTTGCCAGGTGGGTCTGGGCAGTCTTACACCACAAACGAGTCTAACCTCGTGTCTTAGGCATTTATTATTACACATTATTATTCAACCCCAATTTGAATTAATATCCCTATTTCAAATTGTCGATAACTTCCAAATTAATCTATGTCCATAATTGTCACCTAAATTATGTCCATACTTTTTAGGTATATAAATTATACCAATTAATGTCTCACTTTAATTATATGCCTTTAGAGCCATTTTATGCCAATTCACAATTTTGCAAAATTAATATTTTCCCATTGTCCCCACGCTATTCGTTCATTTTAATACGATATATGTTAGACTCGAAAATAGTCTAACTTATAAAAAGAAAAGCAACATCACAACTTGCATAACACATAAAATAGATCTAAGAATCATAACATAAGTTTGCATAGCAAATAACTTGCAAAGGCAACATAAATTTGCATAAACTATCATGGATATAAATATAGATCGAAACATGTAATCATGAACTTGCATATATGGATATGGTTTTCCTATAATCTGCATTTGAATTTCATACTAACTTACATTCAAACTAGCATATGATTCACATACAAAACTAGCATAGGAAATGGTCATAAATTTACATTAGTATGTTACTGCCATGGATCTAAATATAGATCTAATAAAAATGTGAACTTGTGCATAAATATGGTTTTTCACTTAAACCCATGGATATTAAATATAGATCTAATATAAAAATATAAACTTGCTTATAGATTCCTGTAAACTTGCATATGGATCTAAACATGTAAATTAATGTCACATGTTTTGCATATAAACTAGCATATGTATATACTTGATCCACATATGTTTTAACATCCCAAACTTTCATACATATGTTTTAACATCCCAAACTTGCATACATATGTTATAACATCCCAAACTTGCATAAGATTCATATACAAATTAGCATATGTAAGCCTGCATAAAATGAATCAAGTTAAATATGTATAATTGTACATATAAATAGATCTGCCAACATACAATAACAAAACTGTCATATGTTCACAAACAGATAATAACATTACATGGTTCAACAGACATATTCTCAAAATCCAATTACAACCCATCATAATTAATTTATTAATTTTATTGTGAAAGAAATAGTACTCACAAACAAAAGAACAGTCTTGTTTTTCTGGGATCAGTATTTTGAAATTGAATTGTTCGCCTTTGATGTAGAAGAATTGTTATTCTAATTTAGATTTAGATTTGATTTTGATTCTTGCTTCTATCTTGCTTTTGAATTGAAAGAGAACGGTGGCTACTCTAGGTTCACCATTGACGGCATGGCAGCTCTTGGTATGAATTAGTGTGATTTTAGGTTGAGAGTTAGGTTGCTTATATAGAATTTTAATTAATTAAGAGCCATCAGATTAACCTAGAAGCAATCAAGACCATCCAGATAAGCTAGAATAATACCTCAGCCCTAATCACTCGGCAGTGAGTCAAAATATCGTCATCTTTCAGATCTGGCCGGGGGGGAGGGTGGTAGGTCGACCCTCGGGTCAACCTGTATATAGGGAGGTCGACCCCCTGGTCGACCTGGCCTGGGTAGGTCGACCCACAGGTCGACCTGCTTTGGTATTTAATTTTATGAATTGTTTTATATAAAATTGCTGAAACTTCGAAAGGCCATAACTTCTTCATACGAAGTCCAATTAACGTAAACTCGGACTCTATCTCAAGCAGAATTCCGAGACGAACGCAATGTCAAAACCCGTTTCCCTTAATTCTCACATTTGAAATTAAGTATTCTTTAATTTGTTAATTCTAGTATTTAAAATCACAGGGTGTTACATTCTCCCCTCCTTAAAGGGATTTCGCCCCCGAAATCTCCAAGTTAAGGAGAATGTATATCCTAACATCCAATCATCCATCTACTCAACCATCAAACACATGCATCCACTGTCCTTACAAGATTTCTAATGCCGTATGAACATATGCAAAAAGTGTGTGTATATGTTCCTTATCTAATGCAAAATCAGGCGGTCGATTAATTCAGGTGACCTTCTTAATGCAAATCATGATAGTGCCATGCGTCCTTTATGTATGCGAAAGAATCCTAACGATACATATTACTTCTACATGTGTGCACAACCATTCATCCAAATGCAGCATCCATATGATAACACAACCATTATACATCCATTAATTTAAATATGCACACACATTTATATGCAATATGAAAGTGATTGAGCCGATCTAGTGCCTAAAGTGTGTGTACATGCATCCACGAGCAACCACTAGCATCCATTTGCATCCACCAACCATAACATGTCTCAAACACATGTTTACAACCATAGGGTTTTTCCTAACTAAAGATCGAAGATATCATCGCAAGGACATATTAAACGATAGGACAAGTATCAACAAAGTGGTAGAGAAAGGAGAAGTTAGCTCTCAAAAAGGAAAGGATACAGCGTACGCATGTTGACTTCCGCCTCCCAAGTCGTGTCTCCTTGATCATCTCCCCATTGCACTTTGACCAACTTGACCTCTTTGTTGCGTAGCTTTTATACCTCTGACCCAAGGATGCATTTTGGAGCACGTCTAATCGTGGCATTTCACTCGACTTCCACTTCTTCTAAGCATGTTCGGCTCCACTACTTCTGCGGTATCTTGTAACATTTCTGCAAATGCGATACGTGAAACACGTCATGAACACTACTAAGCTCGTTGCCTCTTCTCATGTCCCTCCGAAATATAGGATACATAACCTCAAAAGATCTTCAAGGATTCTATTCACCCCTTTTTGTCCCTCCATCCATCTGTGGATGATAAGCGATGCTCGTACTTGCCGCTTTTTGCATATCACCTTTTCCCCTTGCATCGAAAACTGCTCCAAGCCCTGTCCCGCAAGCACCGGTATACACTGCGAATGGCTTACTTCCATCTGGAAAAACTAAAACTGGAGCTGCCGTCAACGTCCTCAAGAAAAAGTCAAGTTCTTCTTCGTTAACCGAGTAAGTGGGGCTGATATCTTCGTGAAGTCCTTATTGAACTTCCTATAATAACCAGCTAGCCTTAAAAAGCTTCTTACTTCCGTTGCGTTCTTAGGAATTTTCCAAACTTGGATTGCTACCACCTTTGCGGGATCCACAGCTATCCCTTCCTTAGAGACCACATGTCTTAAGAACCTCACTTCTTTTCTCCAAAAATGACACTTGGAGAACTTAGCTTTGAGTTGATGCACTCGTAGGGTCTCTAAGACTTCCCTAAGATGTAGGTCGTATTCCCCTTCGCTTCTAGAGAAAATCAGGATATCATCCACAAAGACTACCACAAACTTGTTTAGAAACTCCCTAAACACCCTACTCATTAAGTCAACAAAGTATGTGGGTGCATTCGTCAAACCAAAAGGCATGACGAGCCACTCGAAGAAACCGTCAGGAGTTCTAAATGCAGTCTTTTATATTCTATGTTTAGCCACCCTTAGCTGATGAAATCCTATAGCCAAATCCAGTTGCGAGAAAACCAAAGCACCCACCAACTGATCGAACAAATCATCTATCCTTGGCAATGGTTGTCTGTTCTTCTAGGTGAGGTTATTCAGCTCTCCATAATCCACGCACAGTCTAAGTGAACCATCAGCTTTCGTAACGAAAACATTTGGAGCACCCTATTCTCAAATACTTCTTCTTATGAACCCCTTTTCAAGCAACTCTTTCACTTTCTTACTGAGTTCTCTTCTTTCTCTTGGGGCCATGTGGCGCATTGGAAATGCAACTGGCTTTGCATTATCTACTAGGTATATTCGAAAGTCTATCTCGCGCCTCGGAGTAAAACCCGAACTTCATGGAAGACGTCACTATATTCACGGACCGCACAAACAGATTCCAAATCATCGTTGGATGCATCAAGGGATTCTAGGTAGCTAAGGATTACTGGACCTCTAGGGTCACAAGAAATATCAAGGGTATTTCCACAATGAGTCAACAATCTAACTACCCTTCTTTCACAGTCTAGGATGACACCATATCTGGCTAGCCAATCCATGCCTAGAATCAAGCCGTAGCCCATGAAGCCAATAACGAAGGCGTTGCATTCAATCCCAACGCCCAAGATAGACATTCTCAAATTTTGACAAATCATCGAAAGATGAGCCGAACCACCAATGGGATTTGAGACTACTATGGGATCCGTAACTAGACTAGTATTTAGGTGCAGTGTTTTAACTAACGAAGCAGATACAAACGAGTGCGAAGCGCCAGAATTCAAACAAGGTTCGAACAGGATGATCAAGAAGAAAAAACAAACTTCCAACCAAGATATTTCTACCTCTATCAAGTATGCCCGTCGCGAGGGAACGCGTCTGCCCTCTAGAAGATTCTGTACCTTGTCCTTACTTTTGCCCTTTGCTTCTTTGGACGATCCTAGTAAGATGTCCTGTTTCTTCGTAACGATAACAACTAGTCATCTTCTTCTTTCTAATGTCTTTATTTAAGTAGTCAGGTATTTCACAAGTGTGGCCCTTCCTTTTCTCTTGGCCCCTTGTTATCCTTATCGCCTTTCTTTGGATCAACTTTATCGTGTGTCCTCTCCATGTCTCTCCAGCACATTCTCTTTTCGTGACCTCCTACAAAAATGTGGCTTCTTCCTTCATTAACCGAGCAGCTAATTGAACCTTCCTCCTATCGTCTATCTTAAAGGTACCAACAAGTCCTCCACTTCCTTCTAGCTTTGACAAACGTCCCAGTCCCATGAAGCAGTTTTCCGCCCATCGTACGAAAGTTCTTACATATCTTAGAAAAAGTGTCCATACGTGGAGGAAGAAATTCAAAAAGGAAAGAGATTCAAAACGAAGCATCGAAGGAAAGATATATGGCTTTTGGGGGTTATGTTTTTAAAACAAACTTTTCCCTTGAAAATACTCTCCTTAAGACATACTTTTGAAAGTATTTCTTTATAAAATGCTTTTGAAAAATAGTTTTTCAAAATCTCATATTTGTTCTGGTAACCTTCAGCTCTGATACCATGTGTAACACCCCACGTCCATTAATGTCACTCACAAAGGGAATGCTTTAACTTTCATGGAGCATTATTAGTGTATAGAACAAAATATAACAAGACAGATACATATATTGGTACTTGAAAATTTTAAAACAACTTTTATTGCAGCGGAAAAATAGTTTGATTACAATAACTTCATAAACCAATAGTAAAACCAAGTACACTTAATATTCATCTTAACAAATTGTTTTCTGAGTACATAAAGTAAAAAAGCATAACCCCAACACAAGTAGCCATAAAAGAGATGAGCTGAACTTTACTTTCAGCAATACGAGCACTTCCAAAAGGGAGAGAAAGAGATCCAAGATAAAGCTCCACTAGTACTGGTTCCACCCTGAGAACCTTGGGGGGGGGGGTAAGGAAGAAAAGAGGCGAAAACAAAGGGGGTCAGACATGAAGTCTGGCGAGTACCATAACTTTAATGATACAATTATTGAAGTTATTAGGATAAGGCATAAACTAGTAAAACAAGGAATGACTGTGAAACAAGAGGAATATTCTGTCGTTAATCTCATTCCTAATCACTCTAGGATAATTACTATACTGCACCAATGTTAATTACACTGCACAATTACTAGTCACCCTAAAAGTTGATCCCGCCCACTGAACAAAATAATAATAATGGTAGTTCTGTGTACCACTAGCTGTCTTCATAGGTGCCGCCTGCCCCTATCTCCACTAGTTGTACCAACTACCCTCCCTATTCTAATTACAGTGTTTATTCATAACATGGTAGTTATACTCCTAGCCGTCTTCATAGGTGCCGCCTGCTCCTATCTCCGCTAGTCGTACCCACTACCTTTCCCATTCGATCGGCTCCCTAACTCGTAGATACCCGTGCTGGTCCCACAGTGGGGTGTATCACTCCCCAAAGTGGCAACCCGATACCACTAAAGATGCACGGCTTATATCTACACGATGCAACAACGTCTTACCTACCAGCCCGGGCCTCGCACACACATGACCCCGTTGGACTTGCATTGCCACCGTTAACCCGTTTTGACCTCTTACAATCAAACCCAGTAAGCGTGTCCCGTCCTCGATCTAACTCGAGCTCACAAAGATACTAAGTGGGTTACTGGTTTGAAAAGTGTCCCCCATGCTTGACACAAGATTTCCACCTATGCTTGGTCCCCACTAGAATTTCCCACTTAACCCCTTCTTATTCATGTCTTCTTACATGTTTTCAATTTGGTTAAGTGTTTCTAATCGTATTTCTCATGTTACCCATGTTACCCACTTAAAAAATCAACATGTGTTATTGGTTAAGCTTGTCTTAACCCTATCCGCTTATCAGATCAATATATTATTGGTTAAGCTGTTCTTTATCCCATCCACTTATATCTTATTGGTTAAGTTGGTCTTAACCCTATCCACTTATTAGATCAATGTACATTATTGGTGAAGTTTGTCTTAATCCTATCAGATCAATATATATTATAGGTTGAGTTTGTCTTAACCCTATCCACTTATCAGATTAGTATATATATTATTGGTAAAGTTTGTTTTAACCCTATCAGATCAATATATATTATTGGTTAAGTTTGTCTTAACCCTATCCACTTATCATATTAATATACATATATTATTGGTTAAGTTTGCCTTAACCCTACCCACTTATCAAATTATTGGTTAAGCTGGTCTTAACCCTATCCACTTACCATGTTTTACTTAATTTATGATTAAGTACGTCTTAGTTCACAGATACATTAGTTAAGAGAATAACTCCCTAAGTATCAAACCTAAAGACTGAAATCGACATCAGATTGGTACTCAGAGATTCACTCACTCAACCAAATCTTCTGTTTGTCATTCATATTGGTCTTTGATCAGCATTAATTAATTATTAATGCACAGACCTCTCACATTAAGTCGATTGCTTGTGGCCGCTGGATATGCCGGGAGGTTCCGGGAAGACATCCACCACAAGCCAGAATTAACCTCGTGTCTAAGCATCATTTAATTTATGCCTTTGACCTCTCACATTAGACTACTGTTTGTGGTTGCTGGATTTACCGGGCGGTTCCGGGCAGCCTTACACCACAAACAAGTCTAACCTCATGTCTTAGGCCTTTATTACTCATTTAATTTATGCCTTTGACCTCTCACATTAGACTACCGTTTGTGGTTGCTGGATTTGCCGGGCGGGTCCGGGCAGTCTTACACCACAAACGAGTCTAACCTCGTGTCTTAGGCATTTATTATTACACATTATTATTCAACCCCAATTTGAATTAATATCCCTATTTCAAATTGTCGATAACTTCCAAATTAATCTATGTCCATAATTGTCACCTAAATTATGTCCATACTTTTTAGGTATATAAATTATACCAATTAATGTCTCACTTTAATTATATGCCTTTAGAGCCATTTTATGCCAATTCACAATTTTGCAAAATTAATATTTTCCCATTGTCCCCACGCTATTCGTTTGTTTTAGTACGATATATGTTAGACTTGAAAATAGTCTAACTTACAAAAAGAAAAGCAACATCACAACTTCCATAACACATAAAATAGATCTAAGAATCATAACATAAGTTTGCATAGCAAATAACATGCATAAGCAACATAAATTTGCATAAACTATCATGGATCTAAATATAGATCTAAACATGTAATCATGAACTTGCATATATGGATATGGTTTTCCTATAATCTGCATATGAATTTCATACAAACTTACATTCAAACTAGCATATGATTCACATACAAAACTAGCATAGGAAATGGTCATAAATTTACATAAGTATGTTACTACCATGGATCAAAATATAGATCTAGTAAAAATGTGAACTTGTGCATAAATATGGTTTTTCATTTAAACCCATGGATCTTAAATATAGATCTAATATAAAAATGTGAACTTGCATATAGATTCCTACAAACTTGCATATGGATCTAAACATGTAAATTAATGTCACATGTTTTGCATATAAACTAGCATATGTATATACTTGATTCACATATGTTTTAACATCCCAAACTTGCATACATATGTTTTAACATCCCAAACTTGCATACATATGTTTTAACATCCCAAAATTGCATAAGATTCATTTACAAATTAGCATATGTAAACTTGCATAAAATGAATCAAGTTAAATATGTATAATTGTACATATAAATAAATCTACCAACATATAATAACAAAACTGTCATATGTTCACAAACAGACAATAACATTACATGATTCAACAGACATGTTCTCATAATCCAATTACAACCCATCTTAATTAATTTATTAATTATATTGTGAAAGAAAAAGTACTCACAAACAAAAGAACAGTCTTGTTTTTCTGGGATCTGTATTCTGAAACAGAATTGCTTGCCTTTAATGTAGACTAATTGTTATTCTAATTTAGATTTAGATTTGATTTTTATTCTTGCTTCTATCTTGCTTTTGAATTGAAAGAGAACGGTGGCTACTCTAGGTTCACCATTGACGACATGGTGGCTCTTGGTATGAATTAGTGTGATTTTAGGTTGAGAGTTAAGTTGCTTATATAAAATTTTAATTAATTGAGAGCCGTTAGATTAACTTAGAAGCAATCAAGACCATCCAGACAAGATAGAATAACACCTCAGCCCTAATGACTCAGTAGTGAGTCAAAATATCATAATCTTTCAGATCTGCCCCGGGGGATAGGTCGACCCCTAGGTCGACCTATATATAAGGAGGTCGACCCCCTGGTCGACCTGGCCTAGGGTAGGTCGACCACCTGGTCGGCCTAGTTTGGTATTTAATTTTCTGAATTGTTTTATATAAAATTGTTGAAACTTCGGAAGGCCATAGCTTCTTCATACGAAGTCCAATTAACGCAAACTTGGACTCTAAGTAGAATTCCGAGACGAACGCAATGGCGTAACCCGTTTTCCTTAATTCTCACATTTGAAATTAAGTATTCTTTAATTTGTTAATTCTAATATTTAAAATCATGTGGTGTTACACTAAGCATATTGCTTTGAGATTTACGTATAAATAACGTTTTAACGATTAGGAAAAGTTTGGGAAATATGTAATAAAATGAGATTTGGCATAAATTGTTGATGGCTATGGAAATTGGTTTGTTAACAAATTGACATAACTTGTACACATGAGATTGTAGGCATAATTTGGATTAAAATTATAAACATAATTTAGATTGGAAATTATGGGTGATTGCAATATATTATAATCCAAGATTTGAAATTGGGGCTTGAATTAAGAAAGTGATAATAAATGTCTAAGACACGAGGTTAGATTCGGATTGTGGTATTAGCCTGCCCGGAACCGCCCGGCAAATCCAGCAACTGCACATGGTAATCTAATCTGAGAGGTCAAAGGCAGAAATTAGATGCGTAATAATGCAAAGACACGAGGTTAGATTCGGATTGCGGTATAAGCCTGCCTGGAACCGACCGGCAAATCCAGCAACCGCAAACGGTAATCAAATGTGAGAGGTCAAAGGCAGAAATTAGATGCGTAATAATGTAAAGACACAAGGTTGGATTTGTATTGCGGTATAAGTTGGCCTGGAACCGCCCGACAAATCCAGCAACCGCATAACGGTAATCTAATGTAGGAGGTCTTGCAAGATTACAGTTATAATGAATTATTGAACACTTAACCAAGATAAGACATGTGATTAGACATAGGGATAACAAAGGGTTAAGTGGGTAACATGGGTAGCATGTGAAACATAATAAAAGCACTTAACCAAGATGAGACATGTGATTAGACATGGGGATAAAAAGGGGTTAAGTGGGAATTCCAAGTGGGGACCAAGATTAGGAGGGAAGCTTGTGTCAAGTGTGTGGACCCTTTTCAACCAGTAACCCATTTTAGTATATATACGAGCTCGAACTAGGTCGAGGATAGGGACACGCTTATTGGGGTTGATTGTAAGAGGTCAATAAAAAGTTAGCGATGGCAGTGCAAGTCCAACGAAGTCATGTGCGTGCATGGATCCGGGCTGGTAGGTAAGACGTTGTTGCATCATGTAGGTGTAAGTTGTGCATTTCAGTAGTATTGGGGTTGCCACCTTAGGTAGTGATACACCCTATTGTGGGACCAGCACAGTTATCTACGAGGCTGGTGAGTCGATCGAATGGGGAAGGTAGTGGGTACAACTAGTGGTGATAGGAGCAAGTGGGCACCTACGAGAGCAGCTAGGAGTACACGAAGCTACCATTATTATGATTAGTAGGGAGGGATCATCTTTTAGTATGTAACTAGTATGTTGGTACGGTGCAGAGCATAAGTTATAGTGGTTAGGAGCACAGTCGATGTCCTGTCTTGCTTACCTTGTTATATCTGCTTATGTTATAGTCATCTCTTATATCCTGTTTATGTTCTTATCCTGTTACTTTACTGATTATATTGTTAAAGTCGGTAGACTCGCCAGACTTATGTCTGACCTTTTTTGTTTCGCCTTTTTCTTTCTTTTTCCCCTCAGGTCCTCAGGGTGGGATTAGTGAAGCTTGACTCAGATCTCTTTCTTCTTGAAATGCTTGGAAGTGTTGAAAGTAATGCTCAACTTTATCTCTTTTTCATTATGGCTATTTGGAGTGGGTTATGGTTTTTCTTTTATGTATTATGATAATAATTTTGTTCAAGATGGATATTTGTGTACTTGGCTTTAGTATGTGATTTTGATGTTGTAACCAAACATGTTTTGCTTTTCCGCTGCAAGGAATAAATTTTGAATTTTTAAGTACCGTTTTATATATCTGTCTTGTGATGTTCTGTTCTATACTCTTATAACGCTCCATGAAAGTTAATGCATTCCCTTAGTGTGTGACATTAATGGATGTGGGGTGTTACAATATCATAGATCATGTATAGGAGCATAATCTAAAATAGCCATCAAATAATATGGTATCCAGGTGATGATAAAATGAATGGCAATGGAGAGTTTACTCACTGTTTAGTGTGTCACTTTTCTTTACTATTTCAACATAACATTTTTCAACCCATATAAATTATATTCGAAGGCATATATACATATACATATATATATATATATATATATATATATATACTAGCATTATGGTTACACTACTTGATATACATTTAAAAATAAATGTTTACTCACTGTGTCAGCTTTCCTCTGTTCTTAGAACCTGCAGCCTTGTTTATGAGCTTCACTGATTCAATTGTTTTGCGTGTGAAGTGTATGAGCTTTTAGTGTTATTTATAGGCAAATTATAGTATTAAAAAAATTGGCTTCATTTAATGGTTGCATGCTTCTTTACCCAACAAATTTAACATTTGACATTACCATTAATTTAAGCTGCAGCTTTCTAGTTTTCTAGTTTGATTTGTTTCACAAATCACATGCAAAGTTTGACAAAAATGTACCATATCTTCTCTTAGGCCTTTACCATTAAATGCAGCTGAATAATTTTCATGTAACATGAAATCTTGTCGACCATAGTTTTAGTTGTTTATATATTTGCTGCAGTATTAGCTTTCAACAGATTTTTCATTCATTAAATTTTGTACTTTTCATGTTTACAAAATGGCAAACATAGATGCGACCATATCCATTTTTGATTTGTTGTGTCGGTTATCTCAGTATTTGTTGTGAGGAGAATGCACGGCTTCCAGTGCTATTTATAATCAAGTTGCAAGAATAAACTATTCTCTATTGGTTCGACTTATGCAGGAAAAATTATGTATGAAAGAAATGAATTGTTTACTTAGATTTTACCAACTCTCATGTCCTTATCTCTCTTCCTAAACGTGACACAACCCAGGCCTTAACTCCATTAAATGCTTGTGAATGGTCACATATTTTCCTGATTTGTTTTAGAGTAAGGTTTGGGCATACGGCCATACTATTGAAATGTTAAATCATATCAATGTTTTTGACATTAGCTTGTTGTTTATATGAACAATATTCTTTGTATCCATTGTGGCATTTTCACATACATGTGGTGTTCATTACAAAATAATTTATTTTTAAACATTTGTGTTGCAGGAGTGATTTCTAACATATGCTTTCTTTTTATTGTCTACACTAGCTCCTTAATCAGAGATCATCTACATTCCTTAAGAAATAGAAGATCATCTTATACATATTAACGTATGCACGCTTATAAAAGTTATATTGTCATATGTTTTTGTTATAAATGTATGTGTATAATTCGAGTGCATAGGATTTTTAGTTGCAAGATTATATTAAGTATCATAAGCCAATCTACATGTATATCTCTATATACATACATTTATATACCCTTATATATATTGTCATATATATATATATATATGCCTACACAAGTTTAAAGTTCGTTTATTAATCAAATTTCATTTTAATTATCTCATTATAATCAATGTTTATTATTAAACAAAGTCGTCTAAAAACCGGGACATTACAATCCATCCCACTTAAAGAATTTCGTCCCCATAATTAACGAGAAACGAGTCGATTTCAGTTTCATTTAAAGTCAAATACCTACATAACTATCTACCACACCTTCTGGATGGGTGTTTCTTTAATTAAAAATTTATTTATCTTTATTTCAAAAATCTGATTTTATTTCAGAATCAGTTTACCTAACTTTCGCGAGTTCATATCCACTCAAGTCTAGTTTTTATTACCAGGAAAACCAATTTATTCACTGGATATTATTCTAAATTTAATTCAACTTCGTTTCTCATATTAATTTTACCTGATACTTTCCTATTCAATTTATCCCCATTTAGCTTATCCCTGAAGCCGACTCAAATTCTTTTGACTCCTCCCATTGGTTGTCGTGGTTGTCCTACCTGCTCCTTGGTCTCTTTTTCCACGAGAACTCGTTTTCAACTATCCTATTATAACAATTTTATAATCGATACTTAATCGGGTGATATTTTAAAAGTAACTCAAGTCAATAACTTGAGTGGATTTATAATAAGTATATATATTATAATTTATGTTGTACTTTAAATTTATAAATACGCTATCTCAATACTTCTCCCAGAGCTTAGGTATTCAGTAAACCTTAAGCTCTGATACCAACTGTAACGACACGACTTTCGATGACCTCTGAAGTCGTGTCGTTATTTAAGAAATAGAATAGATAGAGAATAGAACTAAAAAACATCAAAATTTCACAGCGGAATTTAACAAAATATAATGTTACACAATATATTGCATATCTGAGTCTATTACATTATAGAACACTTATCTTACATGATTACAGGCCCAATACAACATACAACTTGATACTTAGGTATAGATAGAACTACTAAGCTGACTTCATGATTTCCAGTCCAAAATACTCCAAAGGATTCCAGTAGTAACCTGAATCACTTGTCTACCCAACACAATTATTATGAGTACCCGAGAGTTTAGGAAAACACAGAAAAATAGACTCTCGGTCAATCGGGGGACTGGTGTGAGTAAACAATTTTAAACAGTTCAAAAGCAAGATAATATGGAATGAGGTTTTTATCCTATGAGAACATATTTATATAACTTTAGAAAACATTCAAAAGAAAAGAATAGTAAGACCAGCTAGTTTTTGGTATCAAAATAATCTGATATTATGATAGTTTTTATCAAATAAATAACCATCTAGCGGAACGCTTGCATCTCACGCTCTACATACATAATATAAAATCAAAAACTGCGGGCACTTATTGGAGATTGGATTCCAACTATGACAAGGTATGGGACCACCAACCGATCAATGTAATCTAGAGGGGATACACAGGGGTTCAACAAGAACATCTTACAACCCGGCCACACATGACCGCCCACTCATTTAGCTTGAGTGTAGCGAATATATTATCATCCCCATGGTTGGGAGCGACCCACCGTTTCCGAAAGCTGCAGCAGTGAAATATAGATTTAGAAGACAAAAAGGAATCCTCTTGATGGTGATAATACACCCTGCTTGGGAATGACCCACCTAGCCATGCTGCCTGTCCAATTTTTTTCATTTCCTGGTTGTGAGGCTTGAGGCTACGTTATCTTCTAGAACACCTGGTCCCAGTTCACTTTGAATGCCACATTATCAAATCCGTAATCATATATTGATTATACAAATACACATTGGGTGTAAAATGAAGAGAAGTTGCCATCTCCCCACCAACTTGGTATATTCGTAAAAGTCAATGGGTGTGACCGTTGGAAATACTCTGTCAGACATTTGTCCATACAAGTTGTCCTGGGACTGGACAAACCGAAGGCTCTATTTTGTAAAACAAAATATCCCTTGCATATCTCTGTCTTCAATTATCTTCAATATTCCTGACACACGACGTATAAATCAAATCGAAGTGGAATATTAATTCCGGACTCTTCGAAATGATTTACATAATGTCTTTTACTAGCAGTTGATATTTAAGAACTGTTTTAATATTCACTTGATCTCAACATTTCTCTAAAGAATTAGTTATCAACCTAAAATGAACTGGATTAAATATAATTCAGTTTATATACTCTTTATTTTACGAGCTTCAGCCAAATAGAATGGTATATGTCTGCATGGTTTAAATCCAGACAATTCGACTGTCTTTTATAAACGATCGACTAAAGCGTGTACGTTGCGCACGGTATTTTACTCTAAAATGTTAGCTTGTTCATATGACATTTTATACCTTTGTCAAACTGTGTAAATTATCTTTTTATTTCTAATAACATTATTTACACAACTTTGTATTTTATATTTTCATTATTTCCTTTTTGTTTAATTTCTAAACTTGTCGAATACTCTTTAAAGCCTAGCTACTACGATCCATCTTTCCTCCTTATTGGCCAAGATGTTCATCTCCTTTCAAACTAGTCCTATGCAATTAAAAATCTCCTTTTTATTTACTTTTATCCTCCTCTTACTTTTATTTGATTTTCTATTTTTAGTTTAAACTTGTTAAATTAAACCCCGCCAAAAATCCTTTTTTCTTCACTTGCCAAAGTATCACTCCCAAAACACCATGCTGCGCACATAATCCCTTTACCCGATCATCTTGCCCAGTACCAAATTCCCATTTGCCACTTTACCAAAGTACCAGTTTTCCCATTTGCCAAGTACACGTTTACCAAAGTATCACTCCCTCAAACTTCATGCTGCACATGCCAGATCCCTTCCAGATCCCGTGCTGAGTTGAGTACCACTTTACCCAAAGTACAACCTTCCTAAAACTTCATGCCGCACACACCCGGATCACACCAAAATCTCGTGCTCTAGCCTAGTACCTCCTTCCCTGCCAAAACACCAAAGTACCACTTCAAAACACCATGATTTCCATGCCAAAATTTGTGCCACACACATAGATCCACTTCAAATCTATTTGCCCGATCCCTTCTTTTTCTCCAACTATCTGCCATTTCCAGTGCACTACTGTGCACGGTGCATATACACACACCGCCTCGGCCACCTGCCACTTCCAAGACCATCAGTACACGTGTCACTCCACCTCCTTACCTTATTCCCCTTTTCCATTCCGCCTCTGATCATTTGCGGTGGGTTCTGGGTATCCAACCCTAAATGTCACAACAGCAGCCCTAACACTCGATCATACTTCTGTCTCATCACGCCGCCCCTACAGTTCGAGCTCAAACTTTGCCAGATTGAAGACAACCCTAAGTCCATTCTCCACCGTTAATCTAGCCCAACTCGATACTCCCTTTAACCCATAGTTCCTTCCCAAAGTCACCTCGTTTTACAGTTTTGCAAAACCAAAACTGCCACTAAACTATTTGATTAAGATATGGAAAAATTAAACACTATTTTTACTATGTCTCCTGATCTCCAACACTGCTCTAGATCCAACCCCATAGTTTTTTATCATCTAGATCTTCAGGGATTCCCAATTTCCCCTTTTCATATGAACTCATAATTTCTTGATAAACCCAATGTTAAAAAATATGATATTGCTTTTAAAATTCATGATTTAATCATATTTATATATTCCTAACCCTGAATTACCTCATTTCAACATTTAGATTTCTGAGATAAAAACCCCTTACAGTAAGATCATTTATATTGTTAATATATATACTACCTTTTTAAGTTGCAAATGATTTATACTATAAATAAATGTAAAAAAACATCTTTACACCTCTCATATCTCATAATTGTCTCGGATAAAAGTTTCAAGATTCTTAAGATAATAGAGGTGAATATTTGACTGTTTTCACCATACTGGAGTATTTACACTAGCCTGTCTTCTTTATGAAACTCAAAAGATTTGTTTTAAATTGATATCATAGAATATGTACACTAATTGATATCATAGAGTTCACTCACTGTCTATTTTGTCGTTGTTCTTTACTATTTCAACATAAAATTTTTCAACCCATATAAATTATATTAGAAGGCATATAAACATACTGATACTAGTATTATGGATATACTACTTGAGATAGATTTAAATATAAATGTTTATTCACTATGTCAGCTTTCCTCTGTTCTTAGAACCTGTAGTCTTGTTTATGAGCTTCACAGATTCAATTGTTTTGCTTGAAGTATATGATCTTTTAGTGTTATTTATAGTAAAATTATAGTATTAAACAATTGGCTTCATTTATTGGTTGTAGGCTTCTTTTCCCAACAGATTTAACATTTGATATTACCATTCATTTAAGCAGCAGCTTTCTAGTTTTCCAGTTTTATTTGTTTCACAAATAACATGCAAAGTTTGAAAAAAATATACCATATCTTCTCTTAGGCCTTTACCATTAAATGCGGCCGGATAGTTTTCATGTAATGTTAAATCTTGTCGACCACAGTTTTAGTAGTTTATTGTAACGACACGGATTTTGCCCGACCTTAATCGATCGCAAAATCGACCAAGACCGTTCAAAACTCGCATACGTTAACTTTATGAATACAAAGCATTAGAACAATAACAGCAGACTTTTATTACATTACAATAATATAACATCAGAGTATAGAATATCAGAGTACAAATAAAGTAAACTACAGCGGAAGATAGATTACAACAGATTTAATACATTAAACAGCGGAAGACTTCTAAGCTCTGGACACAGCTTTAGGCTTCGATCCAGGACCCTGCTAAAGAGAGAGATATCTGCAAAAAGCTACTCGATTGCCCGTGTGGAAAAAAAGGGCACCCGAGTTTGCAAAGTGAAACAAACTACGAGTCAGTCATGGGACTGGTGTGAGAATTCTAAACTAATATAACTAATAAGACAAATCCAAGGACCACGCCACTTTCGCGGAACGGGTTTACTCCTATGGATTGCCAGTGCATAAACCAAAGTAAATCGAGAAATAACGCAATGTCTTTTTGGAAAATGAAACCATTATAAGACCCAGGTCCCATCACACAATGCAACGCACACCAGAGGATAGGGTTTTACCTTATAATGGTCAAAAGATGCTTGATACGTATAAAACGGATTTGATATTATTATTAGTGTATATATGTTTTAATAAAAAGATTTGAATCATAAGTATCAATCCTAGACGGCATGGTTACCATATAGCATGTCGCCAATACTAGTTCTACAATCAAAACCGCAAGGGCGTATTGGAAATTTGGATTCCATCATGAGTCGAGGCTAGGGGCAAGATCCTCTCCGATTCGAGACACTCTAGCAAATGCCTCAGGATTCCCCGCAGTGAACCCTTGGAAGCGGTAGGGCCGGTCCCCGCCTATGGGCAGTGGATTGGTTATGCCTGAACACACGTTTCCCGGTCCCTTTGGACCTATAGTATGACCACCAACGGCCTATAAAAATAACGAGGCGCCTCAAAATCCATCATCCACATAAGTAAAATGTCAGGGCTGGCAGGTCGCTGACACCACTCTAGCTAGAAAGAAACGTGTGCACTCCCTACGGTCCATATCCCGTTTTTGACTCATACCGGGGTGTGAGGCTCGCGAAGTCACGCTATACACAAAGCTACGCCTAAACAGGCCGTGCTTTGATCATCAACCACAAGGCCTGCTTTTCAACAAAAGCCTTGATCAATGCATCTTAGCATGCCACATTGTCAGTCCATACTATACCATTGATTTCTGCCAATATATAACCTCTAAGCTCATATGTCTCAGAGAAGGGTGTTAACCACCAAGCAGATATGTATTAAGAGAGATCAACGAATGTAGTATAAAGGACTACAACGTCAGACATACATTCCATTTATAAACTTGCCCTGGGTCTGAGCGAAAGTCAAATCCGTACAAATCAACACTACATCTGAACGGCCACCATTGAGGCCCTTTCAAGGTAGCTACTCCTCTCATGGGTCTCAGTAGCAACACACCCATTCGATGTGGAGATCGTCGGTCTTCAATCACCGTCTTCAACTCTTCGAACGTCGTATCATTATTTGGAATGAGAGTAAACTCGGACTTTCCAATAATTCTCGCATATATAAATTTGCAAACCATTCTATATCGTTATTTATTCTTTTATAAATATAAATATCGTCCATTCATTTCATGTATATATATATCGCCCATTCATTTCATAGATATCGTCCATTCATTTCATAGATATCGTCCATTCATTTCATAGATATCGTCCATTCATTTCATAGATATCGTCCATTCATTAATCGTGTCAAAGAATTTATAATTCAACAATTTATTCTTTTATTTCAACAATCATACAAAATAAAAATGATATTTTATTTTATATCATTTCATTAAAGCCAATATATATACAATTAAAGTCTTTTAAACGTTTAATTCTTTTCAAATAAAAAGGACCTTATTTCAATATATAGACACGACATCAAAAATATGTTCATTTTTACTATATGAACATGATCTTAAAAATATATTTATTTTTAATATGGTAGCATAAACTTTAAGTATGTTTGAATATCATACATATATTAACGCTATCTCAAGATTTGCCTTTCATTTCATATGCAGTAATACTACTCTAAACATGAATTTTTATTTCATATGCGGTTTCTTGATTATGCATTTCATATGCGACTTCATGCTTTTTAAAACATGTTAAATTTTCATATGCGGTTCATGCTTCTAAATTATGTTTCATTTCATATTTTTATCTTTTTATTCGCATGTGAAATGTAAATAAAAATTCCCTTCTTATTTTCATCTTTTTATTTACATGTGAAAAGTAAATAAAAGTTTCATTCTTATTTTCATCCTTTTATTTACATATGAAATGTAAATAAAAGTTTCATTACTTTTATTTATATAGAATATATAAATAATATAACCATTTCATGTTTTCATTCATTTATTCATTTATAACATGAAAATATTCCTTGCTTTATGGTTCATTTTCCATTTTCGATCACTTTCTTAATTCAGTGATCTTAACTACTTAATTCCCTTTCAATCTAATTAAAGATTTAATTCAAATCTTATTTAGTTTTAATCTTCCAAAGTCATTATTAAATGATTATTCAATTTTTAGGGAATTAATTCTATCATAAATTCGGGTTAAAGAATAAATGTTATTTAAAACATAATTCATGATAAACCCAAATCTGAATTTCATAATTTTCCCATTTAATATATATATAATTAGACATCATTTATTTCAGAGTATTTCATTTAATCTTAAATAAAATATTAATCATCTTCGATTTCCTCTATAAAATGTATAACATAATTTATACGGGCTAAAATGGAGTTACTATTTTAAAATGGACTGAATAGCCCAATTCATTTTCCTTATCCATTTATTATGTTTATCTTTACATTTTATTATTTAATAGCGGGC
Source organism: Allium sativum (assembly GCA_030737875.1). Taxonomy (NCBI): domain Eukaryota; kingdom Viridiplantae; phylum Streptophyta; class Magnoliopsida; order Asparagales; family Amaryllidaceae; genus Allium; species Allium sativum. Next base: position 980,929,631 of record CM060916.1, read on the forward strand.
CAGACCTCTCACATTAGGCCTACAACTTGTGGATGCTGGATATGCCGGTTGGTTCCGGGCAGACTTCTACCACAGGTTGGGCTTAACCTCGTGTCTTGACCCAATTCGTATTTACGCACTTGGACCTCTCACATTAGGCCCAACATTTATGGCTGCTGGATATGCCGGTTGGTTCCGGGCAGACTTCCGCCATAAATGTGACCTAACCTCGTGTCCAAGTACAATTAATAATTATAATTATAATTATCTCTTAAAAGTATTATTTTAAAATATTTCATATTTTAGAATATCTAATTTCTAAAATATCATTCATTCTTTTACTTATCCTTTCATTTCAGTAAACATTAATCTTTCCATATTAATATCATAAAACTATTCCCAAAATGTTTCAATTGTGATATCAAAAACTTACCATTTTAATATTAAATGAAATCTTCCTCAATTAATCCATTTATGTTAAATTTTAAAATCAAATCTTCTAAATTTACAAGTTAACATAAAACGAGATTTTTAAATTAAAATCTTCATTATTATAATTGGAATGAAATCTTATCAATTTAAACTTTTTATTTCATCCTTTTTAAATGTGCAATCTTCTTAATTAAATCGTACATTAAGTCCATTAATTGAGTAAATAATGAAAATATTTCAAGTTCCTCAATAACGCTAATTATATATTCACTTTCATGTACAACTTTCATGTGCAATATCCATATATAAATTTTTTTATATTTTTAATCAGAAACACTACGAATATATTTATTTACATATTTTACTTAAAAACGCTTAAAATAAACTTGCATTCATGTTTTTGACATAACAATAAAAATAAAGTTGTATTCATATTTTTATGTAAATAAAAATAAAGTTTCATTCATATTTTTATCAAAACAATAAAAATAAAGTTTCATTCATACTTTAACAAAACGATGCAAATAAAGTTTGCATTTATATTTTATCAAAAAGTGTAAATAATGTTTGCATTCATATTTTTATCAAGACAATGCGAATAATGTTGCATTTATATTTTTGTCAAAACAATGCGAATAATGTTGCATTTATGTTTTTTGTCAAAACAATGCAAATAATGTTGCATTTATATTTTATAATAAACAATGCAATTAATGTTGCATTTATATTTTATAATAAACAATGAAATTATAATTATTTTCTAAATTTACCTAACGCGCTAAAAATAAGTTACCAATCTTATTTTAACTTAAACAATGAAAATATATTTATTTTCTACTTTCACTTAACGCGCTTAAAATATACCAACACTCATATTTTTACATAAACGTTAGAAATAAGGTTGCATTCCTATTGTGACATTAACTATGAAAATAAGTTTATTTTCTTAAATTTTATTAAGACGCTAAGACTATTTTACTAATCTTATTCTTACTTAAGTGCTAAAAATATAATATAAATTTGCTATTTACACTCACGCACTAAAATGTGGTTATTTTCCTATTTACATGACCGCACTAAAATTATGGTCATCTTCCAATTCACATGACCGCATACAAAAATTAATAACACACAGAATATGGTGTCGCGCTTGCATATCAATAAAATGGTAAATAACATAATATGGGGTGTTCAAATCCATCCCAAACCATTCAATGAGCAACATGTAGATTAATGTTAAGCATTCATGTCGACAAACAATAATGACAACATACAATATGGTATTAAATCTTCATGTCATCGCATATAATAACATCATAAAACGTAGTGTCGCATTTTTGTGTCAAGATCCCAACTTTGTTTTTTTTTATATATATATATTATAAAAATCCTAACTTGATTTATAAATATAATTAAAAGATTCAAACTTTCTTTTATAATATAAAAATCCTATCTTTATAAATTTTAAATAAAGACCTAATCTTTATTCTTAACACATCATAAAATAAAAGATAAAATTTTTATTCTCAAAACAACATAAAATACAAAATCTAATTTTTTTATTTGTCAAAACAACATAAAAAAAACAAGATCAAATCCATTCGTGTAGATTCCAACAACGCAATTCATATGACAATCATCCAAACACAAATCCAAACCCAAGCATCAACATGTAGTCATACATCACGGATCTAGTTCACTTCTCATTAAATTATTTAAATAACAAAAATTAATAATTAAATTAAAAATAGAATCTCACATTGATTTTTGCTGAAAATTTGACTGTCTCGGATTCAGCTCTGGTCTGCGCCATCGCGAAGAGCTCAGAAAGACGAGTCCAACGCAATTTACGGTTCGTCAATCGGACCTCGTACGAGAGAGTTATGATTTATTAAACTTGGACATAATTAAATAATTAATTAATATTCGTGAAAATACCTAAAAATTTCACTGTCTCAGAATTGGACAAAATTAGTGTCCACGCGTCCATCTCGTCGCCACGATCCCAACGCACCTAAAATCGTCGATTTTCGACTTCGTATGAGTCAGTTATGCAATTTTAAAGTTCTGGAAATTAATTAAATAAATTAAAAATAAAATAGAAAATACCCTCAGCCCGTTGACCGCGAAACACTATTCACCGCAGAACTTTGACCGCCATTTGCCGCTGCTTCAGGCCACCTGACGCCACGGGACCACCGCCAACGTCTTCGTCTTGGCGAGACGCACCACCACCAGAAAGAGCCGCCCCTAAAGCTTCTCCGATCATCGGGAAATCGCCTACGAACGATTTCACCTCGCGGGCCCCACAGGCCGCCTCACACCTCCAAACTGCCTGAAATTTGGCGAGCACCTCCACCTCACGTAGACGAAGAACTTCCGTGTTCGTGACTTCGTCTAATTCTTCCTTGATTCACGGGAATTTCTTGATTTACGTTTTGAGCTTCTGAATTTTGAAAACAGCGAGCTTTAAGACGAGATTCCGGCGAATCCGAGCGCTGTTTGACGAAACCGACGACACCATTAGCTTCGTATCGTCGAGACCTTCGAGTGGACATATAATTTGCTATGGTTTGAAGAGATTTTATTTTCGACAAATTTTAGAGGAAGAGAGAGCCGCCATGGAAATTGAGAAAAATGATGGAAAAGAGAAGTGGCTGCTGTGTATTTCGAATTTCAGCCCTAAATTCTGAGGAAAAATATAATATATACTATGGGTTTAATTTTGGTTTGGGCCCAAATATCATTACGGGTCCAATTACTAAATTTTCAACTGTTTTCTTCAATTCAAAAATTCTTATAAATACATGCTGATTTCAAAATTAATAAAATTTTAAACATAATTATTTCTGGTCATTATGAATCCAACGAACCTGATTTCGTAATTTTCCGAGTCCGTATGAATTAATTATGAATTTCCGAAGTCTGAAAATATGCTATTTTTCACTGTAAAAATTATACCGGCCACAAAATAATTCCAAAAATTATAAATTTTAGAATTTGACCTTATTTTAATATTCCGAATCCATAGAAACTGGTCTCGTCGAATTCCGAGTTCGTTTGCAAAAATTCCATTTTTCGGGCGTATATTTTTAATATTTAAAAATACCAAAAATAGTGGAATTTTTCCGAAACTCAAAAATATAAGTTCTTATAGTCATTTTTATATGTAAACAACATTCTGAAACCAATGGAGATGGTTTCGGGTCCTAATTCCTTACTCTGCAAAAATTTTACATTTCGGGCCTTATATATAATATATACGAATTCTATAGCGATTTTCTGAAAATTTAATTTTCTCATAACTTACAATTTATAAACTGGAATCTTAATTTCTGAAACTCTTTGGAAATATATTTTCAATACGGTCCTAGCGTTTCTTGTTTCGTCCAATTCCGATTTATATTTTTTTATATTTTTTTTTCAAAGTTGGAATTTCAAATCTGAAATTACCGCGCCGTTTTCAGGCTCGGAATGGATTTAATAAAAATTTCAAGTTCGCGCTCGAAATAAAATAAGTTTTTCATTGTTATTATTTAAAATAAATAATTTTAAATATATTCATTCATTAAAATTTCTTAAAATAAAATTTTAAAATTAACCCCAAAAATCAGGGCTGTTATAGTCGCCCCCACTTAAAATCTTTTCGTCCTCGAAAAGGAACTAAGGTAAAAGTTGTTTAATTAACTAACTAAATTTTAATTCCTCTTATTAATTTCATTTGTTGACTAACTTATCAAATATACATACTCTTTTATATATTCAAAAATCTTATTTTCAAAAATAGATTATATAATCAAAAATACGCTAATCATAAGCTTATCACTCTGAACTCATTCTAGGGCATTACTAACCCCATCTCTAATGAGTTTTCTCATTCTAGGACACTGCTGATCCCATCTCTAATGAGTATTCTTATTGGACATTACTAATCCAATTCTCTGATGAGTCTTTTGTTCGGTTCTAACGAGTTGTATCCCAAAGATTTGAGCTAACCAGAGCTCTGATACCACCTGTAACGACACGGATTTTGCCCGACCTTAATCGATCGCAAAATCGACCAAGACCGTTCAAAACTCGCATACGTTAACTTTGGGATTACAAAACATTAGAACAATAACAGCAGACTTTTATTACATTACAATAATATAACATCAGAGTATAGAATATCAGAGTACAAATAAAGTAAACTACAGCGGAAGATAGATTACAACAGATTTAATACATTAAACAGCGGAAGACTTCTAAGCTCTGGACACAGCTTTAGGCTTCGATCCAGGACCCTGCTAAAGAGAGAGATATCTGCAAAAAGCTACTCGACTGCCCGTATGGAAAAAGAGGGCACCCGAGTTTGCAAAGTGAAACAAACTACGAGTCAGTCATGGGACTAGTGTGAGAATTCTAAACTAATATAACTAATAAGACAAATCCAAGGACCACGCCACTTTCGCGGAACGGGTTTACTCCTATGGATTGCCAGTGCATAAACCAAAGTAAATCGAGAAATAACGCAATGTCTTTTTGGAAAATGAAACCATTATAAGACCCAGGTCCCATCACACAATGCAACGCACACCAGAGGATAGGTTTTTACCTTATAATGGTCAAAAGATGCTTGATACGTATAAAACGGATTTGATATTATTATTAGTGTATATATGTTTTAATAAAAAGATTTGAATCATAAGTATCAATCCTAGATGGCATGGTTACCATATAGCATGTCGCCAATACTAGTTCTACAATCAAAACCGCAAGGGCGTATTGGAAATTTGGATTCCATCATGAGTCGAGGCTAGGGGCAAGATCCTCTCCGATTCGAGACACTCTAGCAAATGCCTCAGGATTCCCCGCAGTGAACCCTTGGAAGCGGTAGGGCTGGTCCCCGCCTATGGGCAGTGGATTGGTTATGCCTGAACACACGTTTCCCGGTCCCTTTGGACCTATAGTATGACCACCAACGACCTATAAAAATAACGAGGCGCCTCAAAATCCATCATCCACATAAGTAAAATGTCAGGGCTGGCAGGTCGCTGACACCACTCTAGCTAGAAAGAAACGTGTGCACTCCCTACGGTCCATATCCCGTTTTTGACTCATACCAGGGTGTGAGGCTCGCGAAGTCACGCTATACACAAAGCTACGCCTAAACAGGCCGTGCTTTGATCATCAACCACAAGGCCTGCTTTTCAACAAAAGCCTTGATCAATGCATCTTAGCATGCCACATTGTCAGTCCATACTATACCATTGATTTCTGCCAATATATAACCTCTAAGCTCATATGTCTCAGAGAAGGGTGTTAACCACCAAGCAGATATGTATTAAGAGAGATCAACGAATGTAGTATAAAGGACTACAACGTCAGACATACATTCCATTTATAAACTTATGCCCTGGGTTTGAGCGAAAGTCAAATCCGTACAAATCAACACTACGTCTGAACGGCCACCATTGAGGCCCTTTCAAGGTAGCTACTCCTCTCATGGGTCTCAGTAGCAACACACCCATTCGATGTGGAGATCGTCGGTCTTCAATCACCGTCTTCAACTCTTCGAACGTCGTATCATTATTTGGAATGAGAGTAAACTCGGACTTTCCAAATAATTCTCGCATATATAAATTTGCAAACCATTCTATATCGTTATTTATTCTTTTATAAATATAAATATCGTCCATTCATTTCATAGATATCGTCCATTCATTTCATAGATATCGTCCATTCATTTCATAGATATCGTCCATTCATTTCATAGATATCGTCCATTCATTTCATAGATATCGTCCATTCATTAATCGTGTCAAAGAATTTATAATTCAACAATTTATTCTTTTATTTCAACAATCATACAAAATAAAAATGATATTTTATTTTATATCATTTCATTAAAGCCAACATATATACAATTAAAGTCTTTTAAACGTTTAATTCTTTTCAAATAAAAAGGACCTTATTTCAATATATAGACACGACATCAAAAATATGTTCATTTTTACTATATGAACATGATCTTAAAAATATATTTATTTTTAATATGGTAGCATAAACTTTAAGTATGTTTGAATATCATACATATATTAACGCTATCTCAAGATTTGCCTTTCATTTCATATGCAGTAATACTACTCTAAATATGAATTTTTATTTCATATGCGGTTTCTTGATTATGCATTTCATATGCGACTTCATGCTTTTTTAAAACATGTTAAATTTTCATATGCGGTTCATGCTTCTAAATTATGTTTCATTTCATATTTTTATCTTTTTATTCGCATGTGAAATGTAAATAAAAATTCCCTTCTTATTTTCATCTTTTTATTTACATGTGAAAAGTAAATAAAAGTTTCATTCTTATTTTCATCCTTTTATTTACATATGAAATGTAAATAAAAGTTTCATTACTTTTATTTATATAAAATATATAAATAATATAACCATTTCATGTTTTCATTCATTTATTCATTTATAACATGAAAATATTCCTTGCTTTATGGTTCATTTTCCATTTTCGATCACTTTCTTAATTCAGTGATCTTAACAACTTAATTCCCTTTCAATCTAATTAAAGATTTAATTCAAATCTTATTTAGTTTTAATCTTCCAAAGTCATTATTAAATGATTATTCAATTTTTAGGGAATTAATTCTATCATAAATTCGGGTTAAAGAATAAATGTTATTTAAAACATAATTCATGATAAACCTAAATCTGAATTTCATAATTTTCCCATTTAATATATATAATTAGACATCATTTATTTCAGAGTATTTCATTTAATCTTAAATAAAATATTAATCATCTTTGATTTCCTTTATAAAATGTATAACATAATTTATACGGGCTAAAATGGAGTTACTATTTTAAAATGGACTGAATAGCCCAATTCATTTTCCTTATCCATTTATTATGTTTATCTTTACATTTTATTATTTAATAGCGGGCCAGACCTCTCACATTAGGCCTACAACTTGTGGATGCTGGATATGCCGGTTGGTTCCGGGCAGACTTCTACCACAGGTTGGGCTTAACCTCGTGTCTTGACCCAATTCGTATTTACGCACTTGGACCTCTCACATTAGGCCCAACATTTATGGCTGCTGGATATGCCGGTTGGTTCCGGGCAGACTTCCGCCATAAATGTGACCTAACCTCGTGTCCAAGTACAATTAATAATTATAATTATAATTATCTCTTAAAAGTATTATTTTAAAATATTTCATATTTTAGAATATCTAATTTCTAAAATATCATTCATTCTTTTACTTATCCTTTCATTTCAGTAAACATTAATCTTTCCATATTAATATCATAAAACTATTCCCAAAATGTTTCAATTGTGATATCAAAAACTTACCATTTTAATATTAAATGAAATCTTCCTCAATTAATCCATTTATGTTAAATTTTAAAATCAAATCTTCTAAATTTACAAGTTAACATAAAACGAGATTTTTAAATTAAAATCTTCATTATTATAATTGGAATGAAATCTTATCAATTTAAACTTTTTATTTCATCCTTTTTAAATGTGCAATCTTCTTAATTAAATCGTACATTAAGTCCATTAATTGAGTAAATAATGAAAATATTTCAAGTTCCTCAATAACGCTAATTATATATTCACTTTCATGTACAACTTTCATGTGCAATATCCATATATAAATTTTTTTATATTTTTAATCAGAAACACTACGAATATATTTATTTACATATTTTACTTAAAAACGCTTAAAATAAACTTGCATTCATGTTTTTGACATAACAATAAAAATAAAGTTGCATTCATATTTTTATGTAAATAAAAATAAAGTTTCATTCATATTTTTATCAAAACAATAAAAATAAAGTTTCATTCATACTTTAACAAAACGATGCAAATAAAGTTTGCATTTATATTTTATCAAAAAGTGTAAATAATGTTTGCATTCATATTTTTATCAAGACAATGCGAATAATGTTGCATTTATATTTTTGTCAAAACAATGCGAATAATGTTGCATTTATGTTTTTTGTCAAAACAATGCAAATAATGTTGCATTTATATTTTATAATAAACAATGCAATTAATGTTGCATTTATATTTTATAATAAACAATGAAATTATAATTATTTTCTAAATTTACCTAACGCGCTAAAAATAAGTTACCAATCTTATTTTAACTTAAACAATGAAAATATATTTATTTTCTACTTTCACTTAACGCGCTTAAAATATACCAACACTCATATTTTTACATAAACGTTGGAAATAAGGTTGCATTCCTATTGTGACATTAACTATGAAAATAAGTTTATTTTCTTAAATTTTATTAAGACGCTAAGACTATTTTACTAATCTTATTCTTACTTAAGTGCTAAAAATATAATATAAATTTGCTATTTACACTCACGCACTAAAATGTGGTTATTTTCCTATTTACATGACCGCACTAAAATTATGGTCATCTTCCAATTCACATGACCGCATACAAAAATTAATAACACACAGAATATGGTGTCGTGCTTGCATATCAATAAAATGGTAAATAACATAATATGGGGTGTTCAAATCCATCCCAAACCATTCAGTGAGCAACATGTAGATTAATGTTAAGCATTCATGTCGACAAACAATAATGACAGCATACAATATGGTATTAAATCTTCATGTCATCGCATATAATAACATCATAAGACGTAGTGTCGCATTTTTGTGTCAAGATCCCAACTTTGTTTTTTTTATATATATATATATATATTATAAAAATCCTAACTTGATTTATAAATATAATTAAAAGATTCAAACTTTCTTTTATAATATAAAATCCTATCTTTATAAATTTTAAATAAAGATCTAATCTTTATTCTTAACACATCATAAAATAAAAGATAAAATTTTTATTCTCAAAACAACATAAAATACAAAATCTAATTTTTTATTTGTCAAAACAACATAAAAAAAAACAAGATCAAATCCATTCGTGTAGATTCCAACAACGCAATTCATATGACAATCATCCAAACACAAATCCAAACCCAAGCATCAACATGTAGTCATACATCATGGATCTAGTTCACTTCTCATTAAATTATTTAAATAACAAAAATTAATAATTACATTAAAAATAGAATCTCACATTGATTTTTGCTGAAAATTTGACTGTCTCGGATTCAGCTCTGGTCTGCGCCATCGCGAAGAGCTCGGAAAGACGAGTCCAACGCAATTTACGTTCGTCAATCGGACCTCGTACGAGAGAGTTATGATTTATTAAAGTTGGACATAATTAAATAATTAATTAATATTCGTGAAAATACCTAAAACTTTCATTATCTCAGAATTGGACAAAATTAGTGTCCACGCGTCCATCTCGTCGCCACGATCCCAACGCACCTGAAATCGTCGATTTTCGACTTCGTATGAGTCAGTTATGCAATTTTAAAGTTCTGGAAATTAATTAAATAAATTAAAAATAAAATAGAAAATACCCTCAGCTCGTTGACCGCGAAACACTATTCACTGTAGAACTTTGACCGCCATTTGCCGCTGCTTCAGGCCACCTGACGCCACGGGACCACCGCCAACGTCTTCGTCTTGGCGAGACGCACCACCACCAGAAAGAGCCGCCCCTAAAGCTTCTCCGATCATCGGGAAATCGCCTACGAACGATTTCGCCTCGCGGGCCCCACAGGCCGCCTCACACCTCCAAACTGCCTAAAATTTGGCGAGCACCTCCACCTCACGTAGACGAAGAACTTCCGTGTTCGTGACTTCGTCTAATTCTTCCTCGATTCACGGGAATTTCTTGATTTACGTTTTGAGCTTCTGAATTTCGAAAACAGCGAGCTTTAAGACGAGATTCCGGCGAATCCGAGCGCTGTTTGACGAAACCGACGACACCATTAGCTTCGTATCGTCGAGACCTTCGAGTGGACATATAATTTGCTATGGTTTGAAGAGATTTTATTTTCGACAAATTTTAGAGGAAGAGAGAGCCGCCATGGAAATTGAGAAAAATGATGGAAAAGAGAAGTGGCTGCTGTGTATTTCGAATTTCAGCCCTAAATTCTGAGGAAAAAGATAATATATACTATGGGTTTAATTTTGGTTTGGGCCCAAATATCATTACGGGTCCAATTACTAAATTTTCAACTGTTTTCTTCAATTCAAAAATTCTTATAAATACATGCTGATTTCAAAATTAATAAAATTTTAAACATAATTATTTCAGGTCATTATGAATCCAACGAACCTGATTTCGTAATTTTCCGAGTCCGTATGAATTAATTATGAATTTCCGAAGTCTGAAAATATGCTATTTTTCACTGTAAAAATTATACCGGCCACAAAATAATTCCAAAAATTATAAATTTTAGAATTTGACCTTATTTTAATATTCCGAATCCATAGAAACTGGTCTCGTCGAATTCGGAGTTCGTTTGCAAAAATTCCATTTTTCGGGCGTATATTTTTAATATTTAAAAATACCAAAAATAGTGGAATTTTTTCGAAACTCAAAAATATAAGTTCTTATAGTCATTTGCATATGTAAACAACATTCTGAAACCAATGGAGATGGTTTCGGGTCCTAATTCCTTACTCTGCAAAAAATTTACATTTCGGGCCTTATATATAATATATACGAATTCTATAGTGATTTTCTGAAAATTTAATTTTCTCATAACTTACAATTTATAAACTGGAATCTTAATTTCTGAAACTCTTTGGAAAGATATTTTCAATACGGTCCTAGCGTTTCTTGTTTCATCCAATTCCGATTTATATTTTATTTTATTTTTTTTCAAAGTTGGAATTTCAAATCTGAAATTACCGCGCCGTTTTCAGGCTCGGAATGGATTTAATAAAAATTTCAAGTTCGCGCTCGAAATAAAATAAGTTTTTCATCGTTATTATTTAAAATAAATAATTTTAAATATATTCATTCATTAAAATTTCTTAAAATAAAATTTTAAAATTAACCCCAAAAATCAGGGCTGTTACATTTATATATTTGCTACAGTATTAGCTTTCAGCAGATTTTTCATTCATTAAATTTTGTACTTTTCTTGTTTACAAAATGTCATACATAGGTGCAACCATACTCATTTTTGATTTGTTGTGCTAGTTATCTCAATATTTGTTGTGAGGAGAATGCATGGCTTCAAGTGCTATTTATAATCAAGTTGCAAGAATAAACTATTCTCTTTTGGTTCGACTTGTGCAGGAAAACTAGGTATGAAAGAAATGAATTGTTTACTTAGATTTTACCTACTCTCTTATCCTTATCTCTCTTCCTAAAACATGTCACACCCCAGGCCTTAACTCCATTAAATGCTTGCGAATGGTCACATATTTTCCTGATTTTTTTTAGAGTATGGTTTGGGAATACGACCATACTATTCAAATGTTAAATCATATCAATTTTTTTGACTTTAGCTTGTTGTTTAAATGAGCAACATTCTTTGTATCCATTATGGCATTTTTACATACACGTGGTGTTGATTACAAAATAATTAATATTTAAACATTTGTCTTGCAGGAGTGATTTCTAACATATGCTTTCCTTTTATTGTCTACTCTAGCTCCTTAATCAGAGACCATCTACATTCCTTAAGAAATAGAAGGTCATCTTATACATATTAACGTATGCATGCTTATAAAAGTTATATTGTCATATGTTTTTGTTATAAATGTTTGTGTATAATTCGAGTGCATAGGATTTTTAGTTGCAAGATTGTATTAAGTATCATAAGCCAACATACATGTATATCTCTATATACATACATTTTTATACCCATATATATATATATGCTTACACAAGTTTAAAGTTCGTTTATTAATCAAATTTCATTTTAATTATCTCATTATAATCAATGTTTATTACTAAACAAAGTCGTCTAAAAACCAGGACATTACATTCCTGGTTTTGAGTTTCAGGTGGGGAAAGTGCATATCAGGTGTAACGGCCTGAATTTCCGTACTCTTTGAGTTGACTTATTACGCCACACATCCAACCCAAATTGCACAGAAATACGAATCATTAATCGAAAGAAGTTAGAGGATGAGAAATAGAAGGGAAGAAAAGTTAGAATGGAAGAAAACGACGAACACAATTCTCACAGCGGAACGAATAAAATATATTAAATAACATACCTTTTGAAATACAAATCAGTAACTGTATATACATACCATAATCAGAGCACAACAGTTATTCCGGGAACAGTTATAAACACCCATTTCCAAATACAACATTGTACACAATGGAAAATATAATAGTCTATAGTTAACTGATGAAGCCTCCTGCTTTGGGCTCCTCAAAATGAATCTGAAAAATCCCGACTACTTGATTGCCCGTACAAATTTGGGCACCTAAGAGTTTAAGGAAAAACAAACATAATAAACTCTGGGTCAATCATGGGACTGGTGCGAGTAAACTCCAACCATTTGTTTAACTTTTAAAAATCCTTTCGAAAGAAAAGATAATCGTAAGATCAATCCACACATAAACATGGATGGTTTTTACATTACGATAACCCAAAACATTTTGATATCAAAATCTGGTGATATTATAATAGTGTCTACAACAAATAAATAGAATCTAGCGGAACGCTTGCATCTCACGCTCCATATATAATATAAAATCAAAAACCGCAGGGTGCTTATTGGGGACTGGATTTCCAACATGACATGGTATGGAACCACCTTTCGATAGTGTACCTCTAGAGGGGAATACACTGGGTTCAACAAGAACGTCTTGCAACCCGGCCCACACATGGCTGACCACTCATTTAACTTGAGTGTATCGAGCATATTATCACCAAAGATTGTGATCAACAACCATTACTAAAGCATACAACAACGAATAGAATAAGAAGCAAATGAAATTTCTCTAGATCAGGTGATAATACCCCTAATGGAAATGACCCACATGGCCATGCTGCCTGCCCGATTTCTATCGTTTTCTGGTTTGATGAGGCTTGAGGTCACGATTTCCTTCTAGAACATTTTGTCACCATTTACATTGGATTCCACGTCGTCAGACATTCGCCCATATATGTTGTCCTGGGTCTGGACAAACCAAAGGCACCGTTCTATTAATCCATCTTGGGCAATTTCTACCTAGGATTAACGTAACAACCCTTGCACTTTACTTTGTCTTTAATTAACTTCAGCATAAGTTGATTCGTAACGCTTATGCCAATACAGAGTGGTTTTCAGATATTAAATCCAATCCCGGTCTTCCGTATCGACAACTGAGGTGTAAAATAAAATATTCTTTGATAGTCGATGATTTAACAATCAAAGAAAACATCCATACGACCAACGATCCTATTCCCAAATGGGAATTTCATCGAACAACCATCAAACAACACTGGGCCCCTTTTTAAATCAATTCCTTATTATATTATCATTTCCAATTCCCATTTCCCATCTTTCGTATCCTTTCTAAGCTCGATTTCCTCTCTCGATTCTTCAAAAATATTTCCAATAATATAATTTCTTTATTCGAGAAAATCTCTCTTATTCCAGTAAGAAAACATTTCTAAATATTAACGAATCCTTATTTTCTATATTCAGAAAATATACCTTATTAACATCGGAAAATATTTCTATATTCCATTTCTTAATTCGTCGTTGACCAATTCGTCTCATTTTCTACACGTGGAAGATATCCCCTATTTTTATTTGGGGAACATTTTAAAACCCTTTGAATTGACCCGATATTATAAAAACATCGTTATTATAACTCAAACCATTAATCATTTATTTACTTACCATATTGCTAACCAATCTTCACTATCGAACCTTAACCATTTCTCTATTAATCATGAAGTCAATCAGGTTGGGGGTATAAATACCTCTTAGACCTTAATTGAACAACATTCTCAACTTTGAAATAGTCAAAGCCCACAACTTCAAACAAAACATCGCTTATGCTACTCTCAGATTCAATCGAAGAATCCACTTCTTTTATGGAAAAACATTGATTCTAACGACAGCGTTATAATCGCTGTTTCCAAATATTTGATTTATAAAACATTTATTTTAGCGATGGCATTACAATCGTTGTTTAGATTTATAGAACATTTACTATAACAGTAGCGTTAAAATCGTTGTTTAAATTTACAAACATTTATTATAACAGTAGCGTAAGAATCGTTGTTTCTAAATATTTGGTATATAAAAATATAACTTGTACTTATTAATTTCAATTAATAAGTAAATTTGATTCAAAATGGAAAGCAAAAAATAACTACTTCCCTAAATTCGATATAGTCGACTTCGAATAAATAACTCCCATTCGAATACTCTATATTCGATTAATATTCCGAACCTCGGAATAAATCTTATCATTCTAGCTTAACTCAATTTCCATTATGATTATTTCCATTTTCATAACATTTGCTTTCAATCGTTATTCATTTTCAAATATCAGTATCTTTCCTTAATAGGAATCTAGACTTGTTTAATAATTCTAATTTAAAATAAATCTTAAATTATTTCAAAACATGGAATTGGATTTCCATAGCTATAAATATTGAAATATTCCCTTCTAAATACATTTCATTTAAATTATAGTTCTATACTAAATAGAATTCAAATATTCTTCCTGAACTAAACCATTATAATAAAATTTGACCAAGTCAAAGTATAATTATAAATCACTTGGATTTATTTCAATTTGTTTTATATTCCAAACCTTGGAATAAAATCCAACATTTCCTTTTTGAAAATGCTTTCCATTTCCCTTATTATTCAAATTTCTATTTGAATTCACGTTTCC
The DNA here is from genome assembly GCA_030737875.1 of Allium sativum. Classification (NCBI taxonomy): domain Eukaryota; kingdom Viridiplantae; phylum Streptophyta; class Magnoliopsida; order Asparagales; family Amaryllidaceae; genus Allium; species Allium sativum. Next base: position 980,944,804 of record CM060916.1, read on the forward strand.
AACCCTGGTTTCTTTTATAGATGCTTTCATTTGCAACATATCTCTCTAATCGATTATTCACTTTAATTGTGAATAATATTTCTTTTTACACAATCGAATACATTTGATTTTACCATATCAAATCTAACTTCCATTTATAACTTCTATTTACAATTGTTTATAGAAAATCTCATTACTAATTCCAAACATTCATAATCTCATTTACAATTTCCTTTATAATCTGCTAAGTTCAAATCTCATTTCAAATATTGGTTTCAAACCCAATTTCCACTTTTTCATGTAAATTCAGATTTGAATTTATATTTCAATTTATCCCATGATAAATAATTCACTTAATTTATACTCTCGTTTATAAATAACTTCTTATTTTCCCCATTACCATGCTTATAATTTCACCCTTATTCGAAATTACATTTCTATTTTTGGAAATAAATTTCCTTTTTAAAACACAAATTTCATTTCCTATATAAATTCATTTTTCGGTTTTTTTAAATACTAACATTCTAGGATCAGAGTAGTTCAAAACACAACACAATCAATCATAGATTATTTAACACATCATATAGCATAATAAATAAAATAGTAACATAAATGTTGAGGAATCCAGTTGGACCCTCCAACCTGTTTTCCTGCATCCGCATACGTTAATAATATCAATAATATACATTTCACATTAATGTGAAATGTCATAGTAAACAGGATTAATAATTGATCAACGATATAACAATATCAACCATTCAACCAATTTTATCAACCACTCATCCAAAAAACCATCACACTAGTTATAAAATTACTATAAATAATTTAAAACTCATTTAAAAAAATATAAATGAGCCAGAGTTAGTGAGTTTACTCACCTTATTTTGCACTTGAAGATTCTTCTTTCACTTTATTTTACAATTAAATAGGAGTTTGAAAATAATTAAATAGTAGTTTGATTGTATCACGAAATTTCAGTAGCTCCAATCTCAACCACATTAGTTCCACAACGTAGATTTCTTCGTTGCAATTCCAACATGGCCTCTCTGGTTTAGTTTTAATACTAGATGAAAAAAATATACTTGGTGTAATTTTAATGAATTAAAATAAATAAGTTTATATTAATTTTAGTGGTTAACTGATACCTTTTAACTAATGTTCCCCAAGTATGTACTAGGCAGATTAAACCCATTCAAATCACTATAGCTTGTTCATTTCATTCCACAGGATTATATGCCGAAACAAATTTGAACCAATACCTCACCTTCACCATGCCTGGATCCTTATCACATAAGGCACCAACTCAATCTTTATCTTGCCAGCACCATGGAAAAACTGTCCGCCCCTACCCTGGTTAATTTGCACCCAGCTCCTCAAGCAGCAAGTTTACAAACTCTGATTTTTTTCTTTAAATTAATTACTATCTTTAGCCAACGTTAATCATGATTTACTATTAATGCCCTTTCTTCCCCTACATACCTCGTTCAAAACTTTTCCATGTATACGCACACCATTTCCGCCGATGCTTCCTCCACGTTTGACCTTCACATGCTAACTTGCTCTTTACAATGAAATAAAACCATGACCAGAACTGTAAATACTTCCAGCTTCTCCTTAGTTCATTCAATCTATTTGTGGCGACCCAAACTTCCCCGTGAAGGAAAGCTCGGATTGCTTCGAGAACATGACAAATCGGAACACAAACAGAAGAACATTTCATTGCTTATTACAACAATTCCATCAGAGTACAAGAATATACAGAGTATGAACAAATAATATACATTTGAAAAGTATCAGAGATTTATAAATACATTACGTAGAATCGAAAAATAATACAAAATACAACTAAAAGAGATACACAGATACAGAGCTTTCCCAATATCATTCCAGTTGTAAACCAGGATTCTGTGAATATAAATCTACAAAACCAAAACTACTAGCTGCTTGTGTGGAAAATATGAGCACCCAGAGTTTAGGTTAAAACAATAAACTCTAGGTCAGTCATGGGACTGGTGTAAGAACTAAATATGTTATTTAAAACTTTACTTTAAAATAAGGTAAATCAAGGGACCACGCCGTATAACACGGAACGGGTTTACCCCCAAGAATACAAGTGCCTAAAACAAACAGCGTAATGCGCAATAAAGAAAAATGAAGTTATTATAAGACTCGGGTCCCATCACACAATGCAACGCAAGTCGGAGGATAGAGTTTTACCTTATAATAGCCAAATATGCTTGGTACATTTTAAAACAAATCTTTTATTATTACTATAAGTGAAGAAATCAACTTCAAATATAAATGTATCAGTCATAGGCGACATGAGCGCCCCATCCCACTATGTCGCCATATATAGTATACAATCAAAACCGCAAAATGTCGTATTGGAAATTTGGATTTCCATCATGGTGGCTTCTGATCCAAAAGATCGATCGCATAGTGCAATCCACAACGGCTTATGTCCCAGCGAGAGAAAACACCGTAATGCACATTCGTACTTTTGGGAAATCAAGTATCACTGCGGCTTACGTCCTAGCGAGAGAAAACACTGCTTACTCTATTCCTCAAAGAATCGGGGGGTGTGCCACATCCCTCTGAGCACTCAGCTCATCTCGTTCGACCGAATCCATGACACCACGAAGGTGTCTATCCTATAAAAAGCATATTGATCTAACCATCAGTTTACCACCATACCGGTGTGTGAGGCTCGCAAATTAACGCTACACAAAGTCGTGCTATATTAAAGCTGTGCTTTGATCATCAACCACAAGACTCTGGTTTTCAACAGAAGCCCTGATCATTTTCTACTTAGGCATGCCACACAGGCAATTTACGCCATGAGACTGATGTCTATCGATATACAACCTCTAATCCCATACGTCTCAGAGAAGGGTGAAGTAAGGGAATAAATTCTCCTTCACCAGGAAGATGTATATTTAGTAGAGATCAATCAGCACAGAATAAAATCCAATGTCATACACACCATCCATTTACAAGTCCATTCTAGGTCTGAACGAAACCGGAGGCACCTTATTCCTCGTTCGTGTTAAAATGGCATTTAACTACTTAACACGGCTTCACATTTCAATAATTTCTGAATATTATTTTAAAATATTCATTAATTCTGAACTGGAATCAGACTCAATCAATTACCATATAATTTTATTTATATGGATTTCAACATTATAAATATATATACAACAATAATGATAAGCAATCATTAAAAATTCAAACAACATCCAGAGTACATTCTACAACTGTATAAGCATTAAAATAAATAAATAACGCTTATACAGTCTGTCAACCCATTGATTGACATACCACTAATTATTGGGATCAGTGTATGTAAAATATTATCCCAATACCCATGTGGGGTTTTCAAACAACAAATACTGTTTATTATTTATGCAGTTGGGCGATGTGTAAAATTTATCGTCCCAATCCATATCAGATAAATAAGTGTACATAAACAAACCGTCCGGTTTGTAAATGAATATTTGTTTTATCCATATACACATTAAAAAAATTATATTTATAACTATAATTTTTTTTTCAATCCATTGATATTATTTACAATTCATGAATTCAATAAAAATGATATTTTTATTATTCATATACTTTATTCAATACATGAATATTATATACTGTCCATTTCACATCACAAACAATTTCAACAACACAATACAATCAAACAAACAAGTCATCCATGGTTGTGGACGACGGGAAGCAGTTCATATATCCAGTTATAAAATAAATAACTGTATAGAAATAATTTTAGTGAGAAGTTCTCACTTTGATTGGATAGAAATTGTTTTAAAACGACTGTTTTAATCAAATCAAACGCGCGTTCAATTTGACTAAAAACTATAACTATCTCCGATCACGTTCCAGTCTGTTCCATGTTGAAGAGTTTGATTCTGCGATTCCAACGAATTTTGAATCGTCGAATTCCGTTGTTGTTTGAACACATTATGGCCATTTAATATTTGAACAATTAAATACTCAATTAATTAAATTAATTAGTTAATTACTTAACCAATTTTCACTAATCCTTATTCATCTTCTTCACAAAACCCGTTGGTTTGCTGTAACCCATCGCTCCATTATTTCCACCAATGCCGCACGACAATCAAGCAACCAGAGTTCGATCCACCCTGACCCCTTCGAAGCCATGACCCGTCGCCACCCACGCATGGAGCAGGGGCGAACTCGAAGGCGTCAGGTGACTTTAATCAGCCACGAAACAGCTCGAGTTTGAGCTAACATTTCTCCCTGACCACGCCCCTAAACTAAATCATATCCATATGAACACGAAGATCATCAAAATCTCTACAAAATTCACAAAAGAACTGAGGTCTAATTCACTATAATTTGATTGGGATTTGGGATTTAGAATTGAACAATTACGCCCGTTAGATAATAGAAGCGGTGGCTGTTGACTGTGAAATAGGTTTAGGTCAAAATAGTGATATATATATAATATTTTAATTCAATTTAATTCTAAAAAGTACCTTTCGCATCCGAACTCCAATTCAAATGCAATGATTGTTACCCCTAGCCAAATACCCCCATTCTGAACACAATGGAATATGTTTCATAAGCCATTTTTATCATTTAGATCAGTTTTGATCAAAATTAAAATATAAATCAATATATACTTAATTTAAACGTACATTTTAATTTACCGGGGCCACATACTAACTCTAAAAAATTACAAAAAAATTGTTTCTGGCTTTGTTTTGACGATATGGTCCTAACAAAACTAATTTCATCAAATTTGGAGACCGTTTGAAAAATGGCCATTTTCTGGTCGATCCAATTTAATTGAAATTGGTCAAAACACGTTTAACTTCACCACGCTCACATATTGATTCCAAAAATTATGAAAATTGGAATCTAGCAATAACTTATCATTCCGAATCCAACAAAAGTGGTTTCGTCAAAAACGGATGTCATTTGCAAAATGGCTATTTTTAAGGGACATATATATAAATTCCACAGCGACTTTTCAGAATTTTCAATTGGACATAACTTTTTATTCCCGCTCTGAAATCTGGATTTTTCACATCCGTTGAAAAGATATTTTCAAACAGATTCTAATATTTCTGGTTTTACTAAAATCCGATTTGTTTTGAATCCTGTACATTCATTTGAAATTTAAATCGAATTTTAAAACTACCGCGCCATTTTAAACTCCTTTTATAATTAAAATAAATATTTATATTCTAACTTTTATTCAAATAAATATATACGTTCTAATTCTATTCAAAATAAAATTTTCATCGTTATAATTTAAAATAAATCATTTTAAATAACCAAAATTCATTAAAATTGCCAAAATAAAAAATTTAAATTGGTTCTGATCTTTCGGGTTGTTACCCTATTCTTCCTCCGTACCGAACAACGTAACAGCATACACAACTTCTTCTCTTTATGTATATAGGAAACCGAATCCTGCTCCCAAAGAAAACACGTTGTCCACCTTCTTTGACTGGCCATGGCCAACACCATCGCCACCCATATATGCCACAACCATCACCAACGCACTCAGCGCTTCAAACCACGTGTCACTACCTCTCCCCACTCGGTGCCAACCAAAAACCGCAACTCCGGTACTGTTGCTTTGCTACCGTAATTAAACAACGTCCCATATTACACCAAAGACTACAAAAAACCTTACTTGCCCTGCGCCTCACCATCCGGAACATCACCATAACAACATTCAAACCCAACTCAACTTATAACATCAACAAAGTCGACTCTTTTCTCGATGTTAACACTTCGATCCTCAGGAGTTTGAAACGCACTTAATAAAACTAACATGGATTTGAAGCTTTAGAGGAGATAAAGTCAACGAATTAAGTTCCATATGTTTTTATTTTGATTTTCGATTTTATGATTTTCGAATGAGGTTTTGTAAGTGGAGGCGATTTTTTTTGCTGAAGAGGAACGGAAAGAACAGATCGGAGATTTGGGATTTTTATTTTTGGTGTAGGATTTAATTTGTTTTGATTATATTTTTTGTTTGTTTGTGGAATGAGAAAGAGATGTACAATATTTAAATAGAAACAGCTTAGGAATCACGAAACTGAAATTCCTTGGGATACACGATTCTCAAATTTCTTGGCAAGCATGGTTAAAGACGTGCAGTCCACACTACTGTGAAACTTGGTTGGCACACCTTCAACAATTTGGACAGTACGTTGGTTATTGCTTGGTGATTGCGTGTGAGTACTAATTTTTATTTAATTGTTGAATCGTATCATGGAATGCGGTGTTAATTTAATATTAACTGAAATTCAGTGCTAACAGATCCGCATGCCCCTTAGTATATAAAGAAATTGAATACAGAGTTCAGTGTTACTATGTTCTTTATGGGTTTACCTATGACATAACTGTTTTGTTAAAACAAAGTGTTGAGTCCTTTCCAATATTGTACTGGTATGACATTGGCAATGCTATGTCAAAACAAAACTAAAGGAACGCCACTTTAAATAAGATGGAAAACTTTTTGCTTATAAGCCAATTCTATAAATTATAACTTAGCATACCCAAATGGCATGGTTACCACTTAGCTTTCAACTGTGCTCGTTTTATATTTATATTAAAAATTATACGTTAAAACTTTGGTTTTTTTAATAAATTCCTTATATAGAAAAATTCTTTTTATTATTCAATTAAAATATTAAAACCCAATTTAAATATTCAGAATTAAATGGCTCAAAATCCAGGTCGTTTCATTCCTTCTCCCTTAGAATAATTTCGTCCTCGAAATTGCTAAGCAGTAAAAATGCTATAACTCTAACTCCTCATAACCTACTTAGTTCAAATCATATATTCCATATCTTCATAACCCATTTTTTACCCGACCTTCGAATTCTCATACCAATACTCGACCCTTCATAATTCTTTCCAAATGATCTATCCACCATTTTGGGCAATCCATCATCACATTCTTGCCTTCAATCCATACGCTCTTCTGTATATTCACACCCATTCTAATTGATTTTAAATCCATTTATCAATTTCATTATTCCACTTGAAATTTTATTAACTAATTCTGGTTTTCTTATTTCCATTATAATTAACAACTCGATTTCAAATTATTAAAAATTTCTTGAAAATTTTCCAGCTCTTTAAATTTTTGAAAAATTTCGCCAGCATCTTCTTTGCGCGGTTCAATCGGTACAACCACAACTCGCCTTTTTAGGCCTTCTCCAATCCAAAAAAAAATCAAAAAGCTAAGCGGCTTACCCCATAGGCTCATAAAACCATCAAACCCAAGTAATATTGTAAATATGTACCTTCTTGTTGGGCATAATTCTATCTCTTGCATTGCTTCCATACAATACCTACTTAACTTACATATATATTTCCAATTGGTTCAAAATCAATCCAATCTTTGGTCTTTAACTTTCTAATTAGTTCACCTTTATTCACTAATACAAACTAAGTTCAATCTTCAAAAATAAACCCTCTTATCTTGCTTGAGTTCAATTCCAAACAACATCATCCAATATATATTCAATTTTTTTATACATAATTCAAATTCACTTTATTAATTCCAATTTCAAGCATTTCTCTTTGTTTTAATTTCATTCTGGATTGTCTCTAATCCAGGCCAATTTCATTTAACTTAAGTTAAATTTTAATTCATTTGATTCACTTCTACCATTTTAATCTATTTACTTTACAAGTTAAATTTTGATTTCAGAAATAAAAACCCCATCTTTCATTTCCAAATTGATTTTGGAATCATATAACTATACACATAAACTTATAATCATTTACAAATTCAAAACATTTGAATTTTGTTAAAACCACTTGTTCTTTTTCAAACAAATTTCCATTAAAAAATTATAAAGGTAGCAATCCGTCACTCAAAAACTTGAAAATGAATACCGATAATGTCGCGATCCATTATCAGAACTATTTTCTTGCCACTGAAGTGATTCCAGTGCTTAATCCCTTAAAAAAACCATTTAAACCATTCTTATTCAAAAATATTTTAAAGCAACATTATATTACTTTATAATATTTCAGAAAATATTTTCTAAACACCTGGAATTTAAAATTCCAATTCTGGTTTGAACTTAATCTTGGTTTATCTCATTTGTATACATTATCCGTATACGAATTATATAACCATTTCAATATTTTATAATTCCGTTTGATTGTAATAACAATCAACATATTCATATATAATAATTCAGAAACTATTCCTTTTATATCAAAATAATTTTTGGGCAAAATTATTTCATTTACTCATTTTATACCAATATTGTATCGAATTGTTTTGCTCGAAAGTTTAGAAACACCTATCGATACAGTTGTACATCCTGTATCGACCAAAATTCATAAACCACTCAACAAACCAAACAACACAATACAAAACAATTTTTTTATACGCTCTCACATATACACTCAAATTCAATCTAGGGTATTACTAACCCCATCGCTATTGAATTACGCCACAGAGCCAAGGTTACTATTCAACCTTCAGCTCTGATACCAAGTGAAACGGCCTGAATTTACGTACTCTTTGAGTTGACTTATTACACCACACGTCCAACCCAAATTGTATAGAAATACGAATCATTAATAGAAAGAAGTTAGAGGATGAGAAATAGAAGGGAAGAAAAGTTAGAATAGAAGAAAACGACGAACACAAATCTCACAGCGCAATGAATAAATATATTAAATAACATAACTTTTGAAATACAAATCAGTAACTGTATATACATACCATTAACAGAGAACAACAGTTATTCCTGGAACAGTTATAAACACTTGTTTCCAGATACAACATAGTACACAGCGGAAAATATGATAGTTTATAGCTAACTGATGAAGCCTCCTGCTTCGGGCTCCTCCAAGTGAATCTGAAAAATTCAGACTACTTGACTGTCCATACAAATTTGGGCACCCAAGAGTTTAGGGGAAAACAAACAAAATAAACTCTGGGTCAGTCATGGGACTGGTGTGAGTAAACTCCAACCATTTGTTTTACTTTTAAAAATCCTTTTGAAAGAAAAGATAACCGTAAGACTAAGCGACACATAAACACGGATGGTTTTTACGTTATGATAAACCAAAACATTTTGATATCAAAATCTGGTGATATTATAGTGGTGTCTACAACAAATAAATAGAATCTAGCGGAACACTTGCATCTCACGCTCCATATATAATATAAAATCAAAAACCGCAGGGCGCTTATTGGAGATTGGATTTCCAACATGACAAGGTATGGAGCCACCTTCCGATAATGTATCTCTAGAGGGGAGTACACTGGGTTCAACAAGAACGTCTTGCAACCGGCCCACACATGGTTGACCACTCATTTAACTTGAGTGTATCGAGCATATTTTCACCAACGATTGTGATCAGCAACCATTACCAAAGCATACGGCAGCAAATAAAATAAGAAGCAAATGAAATTCTCTGGATCAAGTGATAATACCCCTAATGGGAATGACCCACATGGCCATGCTGCCTGCCGATTTATGTCATTTCCTGGTTTGATGAGGCTTGAGTTCACGGTTTCCTTCTAGAACATTTTACCACCATTTACTTTGGATTCCACATCGTCATACATTCGCCCATGTATGTTGTCCAAGGATTGGACAAACCGAAGGCACCATTCTATTAATCTATCTTGGGCATTTTCTACCTAGGATTAACAGAACAGACCTTGCACTTTACTCCGTCTTCAATTAACTTCAGCATAAGTTGATTCGTAATGCTTATGCCAATACAGAGTGGTTTTCATATATTAAATCCGATCCCGGTCTCTCCGTATCAACAACGGAGGTATAAAATAAAATAAAATTTGATAGTCGGTGATTTAATTATCAAAGAAAACATCCATACAACCAACGATCCTATTCCCAAATGGAAATTTTATCGATCAACCATCAAACAACACTGGGCCCCTTTTTAAATCAATTCCTTATTATATTATCATTTCCAATTCCCATTTCCCATCTTTCGTATCCTATCAAAGCTCGAATTCCTCTTTTAATTCTTGGAAAATATTTCCAACAATATAATTTCTTTATTCGAGAAAATCTCTCTTATTCCAGTAAGAAAACATTTTTAAATATTCATGAATCCTTATTTGCTATATTCAGAAAATATACCTTATTAATATCGGAAAATATTTCTATATTCCATTTCTTAATTCCTCATTGTCCAATTCATCTCATTTTCTACGCATAGAAAATATCCCTAATTTTTATCTGGGGAAACATTTAAAAATCCTTTGAATTGACCCGATGTTATAAAAACATCATTATTATAACTCAAATCATTAATTAATTATTTACTAACCATATTGCGAACCAACCTTCATTATCGAACCTTAACCATTTCTCCATCAATCATGAAGTCAATCAAGTTGGGGGTATAATTTCTTCTCAGACCTTAATTGAACAACATTCTCAACTTTCAAATAGTCAAAGCCCACAACTTCGAAAAAAACATTGCTTATGCTATTCTCAGATTCAATCTAAGAATCCACTTATTTTATGGAAAAACATTGATTATAACGGCAGCTTTGTAATCACTGTTTCCAAATATTTGATTTATAAAACGTTTATTTTAGCGATAGCATTATAATCTCTTTTTAGATTTATAGAACATTTACTATAACGGTAGCGTTAAAATTGCTGTTTAGATTTACGAAGCATTTATTTTAACAGTAGCGTTAGAATCGTTGTTTCTAAATATTTGATATATAAAAATATAACTTGTACTTATTAATTTCAATTAATAAGTAAATAATTAAATTTGATTCAAAACGGAAAGTAAAAATAACTACTTCCCTAAATTCGATATAATTTACTTCAATAAATAACTCTCATTCGAATACTCTATATTCGATTAATATTACAAACCTCGGAATAAATCTTATCATTCTAGGTTAACTCAATTTCTGTTATGATTATTTCCATTTGCATAACATTTTCTTTCAATCGTTATTCATTTTCAAATATCAGTATCTTTCCTTAATAGGAATCTAGACTTGTTTAATAATTCTAATTTAAAATAAATCTTAAATTATTTCAAAACATGGAATTGGATTTCCATGGCTATAAATATTGAAATATTCCTTTCTAAATACATTTCGTTTAAATTTTAGTTTTATACTAAATAGAATTCAAATGTCCTTCCTGAACTAAACCATTATAATAAAATTTGACCTGGTCAAAGTGTAATTATAAATCACTTGGATTTATTTCAATTTGTTTTATATTCTGAACCTTGGAATAAAATCCAACATTTCTTTTTCGAAAATGATTTCCATTTCCCTAATTATTCAAATTTCTATTTGAATTCATGTTTCCAACCCAGATTTCTTTTATAGATGCTTTCATTTGAAACATATTTCTCTAATCGATTATTCACTTTAATTGTGAATAATATTACTTTTTACACAATCAAATACATTTGATTTTACCATATCAAATCTAAATTCAATTTATAACTTTTATTTACAATTGTTTATAGAAAATCTCATTATTAATTGCAAACATTTATAATCTCGTTTATAATTCCCTTTATAATTTGCTAGATTCAAATCTCATTTCAAATATTGATTTCAAAACAAATTTCCACTTTTTCATGTAAATTCAAATTTGAATTTATATTTCAATTTATCCAATGATAAATAATTCACTTAATTTATACTCTCATTTATAAATAACTTCTTATTTTCCCTATTACCACGCTTATAATTTCACCCTTAATCGAAATTACATTTCTATTTTTGGAAATAAATTTCCTTTTTAAAACAAAAATTTCATTTCCTATATAAATTCATTTTTCGGTTTTTTTAAATACTAACGTTCTAGGATCAGAGTAGTTCAAAACACAACACAATCAATCATAGATTATATAACACATCATATAGCATAATAAGTAAAACAGTAACATAAATGTTGAGGAATCCAGTAGGATCCCTCCAACCTGTTTCCCTGCATCCATAGACGTTAATAATATCAATAATATACATTTTACATTAATGTGAAATGTCATAGTAAATAGGATTAATAATTGATCAACGATATAACAATATCAACCATTCAACCAATTTTATCAACCATTCATCCAAACAACCATCACACAAGTTATAAAATTACTATAAATAATTTAAAACTCGTTTAAAAAAATATAAACGAGCCAGAGTTAGTGAGTTTACTTACCTTATTTCACAGTTTATGATTCTTCTTTTGCTTTGTTTTAAATCAAATAGGAGTTTGATTGTATCACGAAATTCCAGTAGCTCCAATCTCAACCACATTAGTTCCACAACATAGATTTCTTCGTTGCAATTCCAACATGACCTGTTTGGTTTAATTTTAATTCCAGATGAAAAAAATATACTTGGTGTAATTTTAATGAATTAAAATAAATAAGTTTATGTTAATTTTAGTGGTTAGCTGATACCCTTTAACTAACCTTCCCCAAGCATGTACTAGGCAGATTAAACCCATTCAAATCACTGTAGCTTGCTCATTTCTTTACACAGGATTATATGCCGAAACAAATTTGAACCAATACCTCACCTTTACCATGCTTGAATCCTTATCACGTAAGGCACCAACTCAATCTTTATCTTGCTAGCACCATGGAAAAACAGTCTGCCCCTACCTTAGTTAATTTGCACCCAGCTCCTCAAGCAACAAGTTTACAAATTGCGATTTTTTTCCTTTAAATTAATTACCATCTTTAGCCAACGTTAATCAAGATTTACTATTAATGCTCTTTCTTCCTCTACATTCCTCGTTTAAAACTTCTCCCTGTATACGCACACCATTTCCGCCAATGCTTCCTCCACGTTTGACCTTCACATGCTAACTTGCTCTTTACAATGAAATAAACCCATGACCAAAGATGTACAAACTACCAGCTTCTCCTTAGTCCATTCAATCTATTCTTATTTTATACTAAACAGCATAACATCGTACACAGCTTCTTCTCTTTATGTATATAGGAAACTGAATCCTTCTCCCAAAGAAAACACGCTGTCCACCTTCTTTGACTGGCCATGGCCAACACCATCGCCACCCATCTATGCCAAAACCATCACTAATGCACTCAGCGTTTTGAACCACGTGTCACTACCTCTCCCCACTTCGTGCCAACCAAAAACTGCGACTCCGGTACTGTTGCTTTGCTACAGTAATTAAACAGCGTCCCATATTACACAAAAGACTACAAAAAACCTTACTTCCCCTACGCCTCACCATCCGAAACATCACCATAACAACATTCGACCCAACTCCTCTTATAACTTCAACAAAGTTGACTCTTTTCTCGATGTTAACACATAGATACTCAGGAGTTCAAAATGCACTTAATAAAACTAACATGGATTTGAAGCTTTGGAGGAGATAAAGTCAACGAATTAAGTTCCATATGTATTTATTTTGGTTTTCGATTTTATGATTTTCGAATGAGATTTTGTGAGTGGAGGTGATTTTGTTTGCTGAAGAGGAACGGGAAGAACAGATCGGAAATTTGGGATTTTTATTTTTAGCGTAGGATTTAATTTGTTTTGATTATTTTTTTTGTTTGGTTGGGGAATGAGAAAGAGATGTGCAGTATTTAAAGAGAAACAACTTGGGAATCATGAAACTAAAATTCCTTGGGATACACGGTTCTAAAATTTTAGCACGCACGGGTTAAAGACGTAAATCCCACGCTGCTGTGAAACTTGGTTGGCACACCTTCAACAATTTGGACAGTACGTTGGTTATTGCTTGGTGATCGCGTGTGAGTGCTAATTTTTATTTAATTGTTGAATCGTATCATGGAATGCGATGTTAATTTAATATTAACTGAAATTCAATGCTAACAGATCTGCATGCCCCTTAGTATATGAAGAAATTGAATACAGAGCTCAGTGTTACTATGTTCTTTATGGGTTTGCCTATGACATAACTGTTTGGTTAAAACAAAGTGTTGAGTCCTTTCCAATATTGTACTGGTATGACATTGGAAATGCTATGTCAAAACAAAACTAAAGGAACGCCACTCTTAAATAAGATGGAATTTTTTTTGCTTATAAGCCAGTTCTATAAATTATAACTTAGCATAACTAAATGGTATGGTTACCACTTAGCTTTCAACTGTGCTCGTTTTGTATTTATATTAAAAATTATACGTTAAAACTTTTGTTTTTCTAAATAAATTCCTTATATAAAAAATTCATTTTATTATTCAATTAAAATATTAAAACCTAATTTAAATATTCAGAATTAAATGGCTCAAAATCCGGGTCGTTACATCCGGTGAAATTTAAAGTCAACGTAAGTGTTTTTGGCTGTTGGAATTTGGAGTTCAGCTGTAGTCTGATGGGATTGGTCAGCGAATTTTTCTGATGAAGCTTGAAGTTGGAGTTGGTGGAATGATAGTGGTGGAAAGGAGTCCTGAACGAAGAAGAAATGGGAGTTGGAAGTATAATGTGTGATGGTTCCCATTTTTTACACGGCACTAGTAGGTAGGGGATAATGTCCGAAATATACGAAGGGGAGGATGTTGAGTCCATTTTGAAGGGAATGATATAGTGGTGAATTTATAATGATGACCGTGGGTGGGTGAATGGCGATTTGTGATGGTTGAAAGGGGGAGTTACAAAGGTTATGGTGAAAGGTTTGAAAACGATGGCAGGTTCAGTATTTCTTTTACTGAGGGAAGAACGATTAAACTGCACTAAAACATGATTACGGAAAAGGGTTATTAAATTTAGATTATAATTAATGATGTTTAAGGTTAGTAAAAATAATATTGAAATCACTATAATTATCATATTCATGAACAAAATTTAATGCGACTGGTCGTGTTGGAATCATAACAACGAGATCCAAATTATGGCACGAAGGTAGCGGAAAATGGAGTTACTGGAATTTCATAGGTAAATTAAATATCTGCTTCGATTTAAATGAAACAAGAGTAGAATCATCAATTGCGAGCCAAGGTAAGTAAACTCACTAACTCTGACTCATTTATATTTCTATATAAACGGGTTTTAGTTTATTTAAAATAATTTCATACAGTGTAATGGTTGTTTGGATGAATCATTGATAAAATTGGTAGAAATGGTTGATATAGTGATATCGTTGATCAATTATTAATTCTGTTCATTATGATATTTCACATTGATGTGAAATTAATATAATTAATGCTATTTATGATGATTAACATCAGTGGATGCAGGGAAACAGGCTGGAGGGATCCAACTGGATCCCTTAATATTTATATTATTGTTTGTTATTTAGTGTGATATATACTGTGATTGATTATGTTGTGTTTAATTACCCTATCCCTAGGATTTTGGTATTTAGTACCATAAAATATTTTTGAATATAGAAAATGAAATTTAAGTTTTAAAAAGGAAATTTATTTTCAAAAATAGAAATGTAATTTGAATAGAGTTGAAATTAAAAACATGTTAGTGGAGAAAACAAGAAGTTGTTTACAAATGAGAGTATTAATTAAGGGAATTATTATCATTGGATAAATTGAAATATAAATTCAAATTTGAACTCATATGAAAAAGTGGAAATCGCTTTTGAAACCAATATTTGAAATGAGATCTGAAATTAGAAATTATAAAGGAAATTATAAACGAGATTTTAAATGATTTCAATACAAATGAGATTGGTATGGAAAAGTCTGAATAGAAGTTATACCTAGAATTTGGGTTTAATATATTATTTTTAAGTATGAAATCAAACTGATTTGATTGTATATAGAAGAAAGGTATTCATGATTAAAGTGAAAAATGATTTAAAGGAAATATTTTGTAAATGAAATATCTCTAAAGGAAGTTTATATTTGAAATATGAAACCAGATTGGAAATTGAATGAAAAGGGAAATGGGTAATCGTTTTAAAAGAAAACAATGAGTTTTATTCCAAAATTCGGAATATAAAATAAAGTGTGATAACGTTGTGTGCACTGGAATGGTTATAAAGGAATTTGGAAATGATATGGTAAGGGTAAATTCAAAAGTGAATTTGGAATTTGAATTAACCTGAAATAGTAGATAAATTCTGAAGTTTCGGAATATAAATCGAATATAGATTATTTGAGAGAAAGTTATTTATTGGAATTCAATTTTATCGAACTTAGGGAAGTAGTTATTTTTACCTTCCATTTGAATCAAATTTATTTATTTATTTATTTATTTACTTATAATTTTATTCATTGAAATTAATAAATACAAGTTACATTTTTATAAACCAAATATTTGTAAACAACAATTTTAACATTGCCGGCTTAATAAATATTTTATAAATCTAAACAGCAACTTTAACGCTGCCGTCTTAATAAATGTTTTATGAGTCTAAACAGCGATTTTAACACTACCATTAGTTTTAATGTTTTATAAATCAAATATTTGAAAATAGTGATTATAACGCTACCGTTATAATTAATGCTTTTCCATAAAAGAAGTGGATTCTTAGATTGAATCTGAGAGTCGCGTAAGCGATGTTTTCTTTGAAGTTGTGAGCTTTGACTATTTCAAAATTGAGTGTTTTTCAATTAAGGTCTTAGAGGTAACTATACCCTAACTTGATTGACTTCATGATTGATGGAGGAATGGTTAAGGTTCGATAGTGAAGATTGGTTAGCAATATTGTTAGTTAAAAAATGATTAATGGTTTGAGTTATAATAACGATGTTTTATAACATCGAGTTAATTTAATTTTTTTTGAAATGTTTCCCAAATAAAATGAGAGATATTTTCTATACATAGAAAATAAAATGAATTGGTCAACGAGGAATTAATAAATGGAATATGAAAATATTTTCCGATATTAATAAGGTATATTTTCTGCATATAGAAAATAAGGATTCGTAAATATTTAGAAATATTTTCTAAATGGAATAAGAGATATTTTCTCGAATAAAGGAATTATGATATTGGAAATGTTTTTCCAAGAATCGAGGAAGACAACTGAATTTTGAAAGAATCTAGAAGATGGAAAATGGGAATCGGAATCGATAATATAATAAGGAATTAATATAAAAAGGGGCCAGTGTTGTTTGATGCTTGATCGGTAGAATTTCCAATTGGAAATTGGACCGTTGATTGTATGGATGTTTTCTTTGATAGTTAAATCACCAACTATCAAAGATTTGATTTATTTTATTCCTTCGTTGTCAATATGGGGAGAGCGAGATCAGATTTATTATTTGAAAACCCCTCTGTATTGGAATAAGCATTACGAATCAACTTATGCTGAAGGTAATTGAAGACCGAGTAAAGTGCAAGGACTGTTCTGTTAACCCTAGGTAGAAATTACCCAAGATGGATTAATAGAATAGTGCCTTCGATTTTTCCAGTCCCAGGACAACGTATGTGGACGAGTGCCTGACGACATGACATTCAAAGTAAATGATGATAAGATGTGCTAAGCGATAATCATGACCTCAAGCCTCATCAACCGGGAAAAGACAGAAATCGGGAAGGCAGCATAGCCATGTGGGTCATTCCTATTAGGGGTATTGTCAACTGATATAGAGAAATTTCATTTACTTCTTATTCTATTCATTGCTGCATGCTTTCGGTAACGGTTGCTGATCACAACGTTGGTGATAATATGCTCGATACACTCAAGTTAAATGAGTGGTCAGCCATGTATGGGCCGGGTTGCAAGACATTCTCGTTGAACCTAGTGTATTCCCCTCTAGAGATACACTATCGGAAGGTGGTTCCATACCTTGTCATAGTCGGAATCCAATCTCTAATAAGTGCCCTGCGGTTTTTGATTTTATATTATATATGGAGCGTGAGATGCAAGTGTTCCACTAGATTTCTATTTATTTGATGTACACACTATTATAATATCACCGGATTTGATATCAAAGATATTTTGGTTATCGTAAGGAAAAAACCATTCATTTTTATGTGTGGATCGGTCTTACGATTATCATTTGTTTCGAAAGGATTTTAAAAGTTAAACCAATGGTTGGAGTTTACTCACACCAGTCGCATGACTGACTCAGAGTTTTATTTTGTTGTTTTCCCTAAACTCTTGGGTGCCCAAATTTGTACGGGCAGTCAAGTAGTAGGGATTGTACAGATTCATCTGGAGAATCTTGAAGCAGGAGACTTCGACAATTAGCTATGACTATCATATTTCTGCTGTGTACTTGTTGTATCTGGAAACAGGTGTTTATAACTATTCTTGGAATAACTGTAGTGCTCTGATGATGGTATGTATATATAGTTACTGATTTGTATCTCAAAAGCTATGTTAAATAATATATTTTATTCGTTCCGCTGTGAGATTTGTGTTTTTCGTTTTCTTCTATTCTAATTTCTCTTTCTTTCTATTTCTCCTCCTCTAACTTCTTTCTACTAATGATTCGTATTTCTATGCAATTTGGGTTGGACGTGTGGTGTATTTAGTCAATTCAAAGGGTACGGAAATTCGGGCCGTTACAAAACCGGTGATTGAACGGTATATGTGGTGTTATTTATAAAAATTATAATTTGTTCATCCACTAGAACTTTTATTCTGACCGCCTCCTTATAACAAACACGCATGTTAGATAGGCGGCAAAGATTATACAACCTAGAGACGCTTGTTACACCATGTCATTGTTATGGTAAGTATTTACGTACTATTATATTTTATTTACTCCGCTGTGACATATATTATTGTAGGATCTGATATATTTTATCTTTGCCTTTCTTTGGGATAATAGACAAACATACTTGGATTTCAACAGACTTGGATTTTAGCAATTTGGAAAAATACGAGCGTGCTAAAATTTGATTTGTTACATTTGGTATTAGAGCTTAGGTTTTGGATTCTTTTATAGATAATGAGTGAACGTATTTGTATTTTTAAATATAAATATATATTATATGTACATCTAGATCCATGTATAACCCACTAAATAAGTAAAGCAACACATGGAGAAAGTTGGGATATTAGTTTTGTACACTAAGGAAATGGTTATGGAAATTTAAGAACAATTGGCCAATGGGTGGCTATAATGAAAGTGTGCAATATGTTTTGCGATAAAAAGAAGATTTCATGTGTTAATATCCCAAATTTGGTATTTTATATTAGTAGGTTAGGCAGCAGAGCCTTGTAAATTAGGAAAGAGTATGAAAGAGAAATTGGATTTGGAATTTATATATACACATTTGGTGCAAAAGTGGCACTTGTCTCAATTTTCAATTTAGGCATAGTTTTTGAGGTTTCGGTGGAAAAGAAAAACTTTGGGCAAAGAAATATAATTTTGCGCAAAGGATTTGGGAACGATGGTTAAGAAACCACTTTTTACGTTGCCCCGCAGTTAAACTTTTAAGAAGAACTTGAAAAAAATATAAATATACAGAAAGATTTCTAGAAAAAAATTCAAATGTCCGTTTAAAAGTTTACAATTTCAATGATATACGGTTTTGTTACATTAAGAGTTGTATTAAAATAATTTTTGAATTTTTTCGCAAATTCATTTTCAAAAAAAATGTGCATAAGAAAGTTGTGGGGTAAAGCAATATAAGGGGTTAAGAGAAAGCACGAATAAAGGAATTAGACATTTCTTATACATAAGTGATCTTGAGTGAAAGAAAATGTAGAGGTTTTCATAAAGAATGATTGTGACACATTTTAACTTAATGAAAAAAAAGAATTATAAGATATGTTTTATGAATCAATAAGTTTGTAAATAAACTTGTTTTGTTAAGTGACAAGGAAATGCACAATGAAATAGGTGTAAAAAATATAGGTGGAGCATCATTTTTTTGCTACCTATTTCAACAAAAAATGAAAAAAAAATACTAAAATAATGAAATTTGTTACTTAACATGGAACACAAAAATCCTCTTCGGAAAAGACTGATAGAAACTTAATCTTATTAATTTCTCTCAAAAAAGAAATGTGTAATAAAATAAGTAAGAGTTTCCACTAAGTTAAAGTATATAATCCTTTTTTTACTTTTGAAAAAGTTTTGATAATATAAATTTTTTAAAACTTAAGGATAATCTAGTAAGAATAGTTCAGCTGTGTGCATGAACTATTGGTAAAGGTATGAGGAATTATTTTGTTATGTGAGTGACCATAAAACTTGAGTGATAATCATCAAAAGTCTTAAGGGAGAAATAAGGTGTAAGAACAGGAAATGTTAAACAATCAATGCTATGCAATGATGTAGCAGAATAGAGAAAAAGAAAAATTTGAAATGGCGTTTCAAGTGGTTATTATTTAATAGGTTAAAGGTAATATTAAAACTTGCATTGTTTATGTGAAAAGGGTAAAGAGAAAATGAATTGGAAAGAGCAATATAAGTGAAATTATGACACCGCTTGTAATTATTTGAAATTCTTTTTCAGCACTTCATGAGAAGGAAGAAGGAAGTTCAACATGTTGTCTCACTTTACGATGAAATGAGAATTGGGGGTACACATTACGAGTTCATAGAAAGTGGTAGATGAGAAAGAGGAGGAGCCCTATAGTTGTCTAGGTTCAGTGACGATGACCTTTTTATGTTATAGGGACATGGTCCTATGCCTCCTAGTCTTTGTAGATAGACACATTTAGCCGTTGTATCTTTTATCTAATAATGATTGCATTAGAGCTTATTTTCTTTTAGTATAAAATTGCACTCATATATATTACTCTATTTATTATTGAAAATAAAATAGTTTAGCATGATATTAACTTTCTAGGTGCTTGCGTTGGTCACTAGAAAAGAATAAAGATATAAGATATTGTAAATAAAATGAAAATAAAAGAAAAAGATGAATAACTAAAAGAAGAATGAACAAAATTTACAGAAAACAACGAAGACAAAAATTGCAATAATGAGAACAACAAGAGAAAATAAATTCTTTCAAAGTAAGTTTGGGAAACCAAAAATGAAATTCTTTTTATGTAAATTGTGCTTAGAATAATTTTTATTTAAGACAAGCGATAAAGGTTTCGAAGTACGGGGGAAAAGGTGCAAAAAGTGAGGTGGAAAATACGAAATTTCCCACTCTTCCATTTTTCCAACATAAGAAATCAAATTTAGAAAATTATATTTTTTTTGAAATTCGCAAATTTAAAGTTAGTTGGTAAGGTTTGGATGCAAAAATTCGATTAACTATGCTTTTATTCAGTAAGGGATTGGGAAATATTGGATGGAAAAAAAATTCATTTATAAAACTATTGCATTCATGTAGAAATTGCCGGTATATTTAGGTTGTATGAATCATGTTTTCAAGGATTTAGGAAAGAAAAATAGATTAATATAGGAGGTACTGGTTAGACATTCATTAAATTCATGAAATTTTATGATATATTACACTTTGCATAAACACACAAATGGTTACAAAATTAGATGTACATATAATGGTTGTAAATTTTGCGAGGAATTACTTAATTTTACCTTTACTAAATTTCGAGGACAAAATTTTCTAAAGGGTGGAAAAATGTGACACTCTACATTTTAAGTAATAAAATTATCAAAATAATTACATAATAATGTGCATTTGGAAATAATGCATGTTAGAAAATGGGGAATAAATAAAAGTTGCTATTATGCAAACATTACATTGCAATGGCATAAATAGAATTAAATAAGAAGAAATGTTATAGAAGAATGAATGGAAGTTAATTAATAGCACATTCCAAATTAATAAATAGAATGTAACGTTAAAGTTTAAAAACGAAAAAATAATTAATAGTAACACTCATGTAACCATGTGTGTGTGTGTATATATATATATATTTCATATAAATATATCAACGTATAAGTTTCAAAAGTAACGCATGTTTTAATTTGAAAGTTAATGTGCATCATTAATGACATTAATATGAACATAAATGTAAATAATGTCAAAGTTGGAAGAAGATAATTAATCTTGAAATGTTTACACGCATGTGCACACACATGTATGTAAAAATATGTATAGAAATAAATATTAAAGTTGGCGCACATTTGAATTTAAAAATAAACGTGCATCACAAATAGAATCAAATTAGGGGAAATTTAACGACGCTAGGTAATGTTCTAATTAAAAAAGAGTGTGCATGCATTAATACTAGAAATGGTGCACGTTTGAAATTAAAATTATACGTGTGTTGAAAACAGAAGAAAATTAATGTATAAGTAATAAATCTGAAAATAAATATAACGTTTGAACTCATGTGTAAATAAGTTTCAAAGCAAACATGGATACTACTTACGTGTTGGAATTTAAACGAATGACAAAATCGGAAAACAAAGTAATAAAAATATAGAAACACTCAAAAATAGTCCAGAAATAAATATGTAATCAAGCAAAATAGGCAACAAATAAATCACGCAAGAAGGGGACCTAGCAATTTAAAATCGTACGGGTCGACCAATTGGTCGACCTACATAATGACTGGGTCAACTCCTGTGTTGATACGACCTGGAAATTCCAAAATTTCGAATCGACTATAAACCACGCAAGTCTGATCCAAACGACTAAAATCCTCGAGACTCTAGGTATATGACTATTAAGAACTGAACAAAAAAAAATTCGTTATCATTATAGTAAATTTACATCAGAGTAAAAAATATCAGAGTACATTAAATAATACATTGCACAGCAGAAATATAAATACATAACTCTCAGCAGAAGGCTTATAATGCTCTGGACACAACTATAGCTTCAATCCAGAACCTGCTCATTAAAATATCTAAAAAACCAAAACTACTAGTTGCCCGTGTGGAAAATTATGGGCAACCAGAGTTTAGGTGAGAAAAAATAAACTCCGAGTAAGTCATGAGACTGGTGTGAGAAGTAAAATCAGTTATTCTTAACTTTATTTAAAAGTAAGGCATATCACAGGACCACACCATATAACTCGAAACGGGTTTCCTCCACATGAACACTAGTTCATCAAAACTTGAAAACTAAAATAGTTTCATCCTTATATTTAGATCTATAAATCAAATAATTAGATAACAAAACATAACCCATATGATACAATCATCAACCAAGATTCAAAACTTCGAAATTCAAGATTTTGAAAAATGAAGCTATTATATGACTTAAGTCCCATCATGCAATGCAATGCAAACCAGAGGATAGAGGTTTACCTTATAATAGCCAAACATGATTTATATGCTTAAAAACAAATATTTTGATATTATTATTAATGTGTAGGTGTGAAAATCACTTTCGAAAGTAAATATATCAATCTTAGCTCGCATAATGCCCCATCCCATTATGTTGGCTATATAGTTACGACTGAAAAACACAAAGGCACTTATTGGAATTCGAATTCCGCCAATGAACCAAGGCAAAGGATATTACTTCACCGAATTCAAAACATTCTAGCAAATGTTTCAAGACTCAACGCATGGTCCTTCAGAGCGACTGAGCCCGGAAGCACTAAACGGCTGATTGGAATATTTCCTGAACATAACGTTCCCCCGATCGTATTTGACCATCATTCGAGGTGCCTCTCCAACATCCACATAAGTAAACCTGTCTGGACTCCATACCATGGCATCATTTTTCAGCTAGAAGGAAAAGTTAATCTATATCTCAACCGTCCATCATCCTGTTTTCGGCTCATTCCAAGGTATGAGGCCCTAGAATCAAAGTCCACAAAGCTCTGCTTTTCAACAACAACTTTGATCTATCTTCCTGCAACACTTTGCATGCCACTTTGTCAATTCACAACATATAATCAGTGTCTGTTAATATATAACCCTCTGAATACCAAAGTCTTATAAGAGGGTGTTAAGCCAAAGAATAAATTCTCTATCACCAAACGACATAACATCAATAGAAACCAATTTGTTATGTCGTAAAGTACGATGTCAAACACACATCCATTTACAAGTTTGTTCTTTGTTTGAACGAAATCGAAGGCACCTTGTTTCTTGTTCAATTAAGAGAGAGGCTCATGAATATCTGGTCAATCTCTAAGTACATCTAGACGACCGCCACAAATAACCTCTTGTAATGTCCCGGAATTTTAGCGACTTAATAATTAATTAATTTAATTACTTTAATATAATGGTTTGGTAATTTAAATGGTTTGAATTTAAATTATTTAATTAATACAAATAATGTGATAATATATTTAATTTCTGAAATGGCCGGGAAAGAGTTGAATTGACAATATTGTGTAAACTGGATAATATATGATACTTAATCGAATTTGAGTTTGATTCAGAATAACGAATATATTATTTAAACGGCAGTTGAGCGTATTAATTATAATATAAATTATAATCGAGCCTGAAATGTCGCAGTAGTTCGTTATATTGATTTTTTAACTTCAATTGAGTGTACATGATTCGTTATAAGTTGGATTTCTCTGAAAAAAGAAATGTTCGAATTTATTTAACTGCATTTTCTAATAGAGGAGAAAAATCGAGATTTCGTCTTATAGATTGTGAGTCATGCCTAAATCAAATTTTCGAATGGTCGCTATGGATTCATTTATAGACCGTAACAATTTATATAATTTTAATTAAATATTGGTTTCAAATTTGGATAAGATTTTTGAGGCGTATGCTTATTTTAATTTATAGAATTTTTACTATATTTTTATTTTGGAAAATAAGCATCTTTTTGTTAAACGTATTTTGCCCCCTTAATCGGCGTTTTGGAACTACACAATATAAGTCAGCTTGTCTATTTTATTAAATTTTTGGGATTCGTAGCACATTGCCCGTCACAACGATACACTTATCTTTGTCGGTAGCAGTCTATAAACCAATGGGATTTTATGTAACAGATATGAAAAACTTAATAAAAAAAGGGAAATAAGACAGCATGTCACAAATTCAACATCACCTCTTCTCCACTTTGCTTTATTTTCATTTACTACTCTTTTCCTGTCGAAAATGGTGTGAACGTGAGCGCATGCATAAACGTGTATACCTGGAAGTGGGCATTTGTAGAAACTTGCTTTTATTTCGAAATGAAGCATCAGGTTGCATACAGGAAATTAGAGAAGATGGAGATGCTTTTATTTTGAATACAACTACTGCTTCATCCCGAAGCTTTGCTCAAGCTAAATAAGGTAGATGAACACAACTAAAAAGGGCACGTACTAATATATTACGGTTGTAGGCACATATGTTCTAACCGATAACAACAAAATTTGCGGCAGGATGAACAATAACATAAAGAATTAAATAAACTTAAGTAAACAATGTGGCTAACCCTCAAACTCCACGCATTTCCTTTCAGTGCCACCCTAGAATACAACCTACCCTATCATTGTCTTAGGTCTCTGTTCCCACAACAATGTATTTTCTTATCAACACAAACACAGGCTACTTAGTTCAAGCCTACGTTTATATCTTCAGAATACTAGTTCCTTCATACCAAAGTCCGAACTCATCTACCTTTTGCATAAAACCTGCTACCAGCCTACACCTATGAAATTCACTGTCCTAAATGCAATTCGCACATGCTTTATGTGAAGAACTATCACCTAATCTACAACTAGTTGTCGGCCTATGAACTCATCTATTCCTTGGCAAACACAGTTCGTGGAGTTATAAATACCAGTAATGATTGAGTTTTTCTCCATAGCACAGAAGAAAAAAACGCAGTATTTCCTCTTGTGTTTGGCTTCATAATTCCATGGCCTTCTAAAATATTTACAAAATTTAAAATGAATTCCATTAAAAATCATCAAAACCGTGTGCTTTAAATCCTAAACCGCCTGCTCTTCATTCTCATATAGATTTCATAGGGGGTTCGACCCTTTTACTGCACATGCTATAGGGGACATGGTCGAACTAGATCTGTGTTTGGGGATTGCAGTTGTTCTGAAAGTGCTCACAAGATAAGGAAGAGGACGTGGAAAAGAATGGCGGTGGTATGGAGGTATTTCGTGAAGGAAACAATGATTACGGATGGTTGAAAAAGGGACGAATGGCCATGCACTGGAGCAGATGTTCTTATTTGGGGAGAGAGGAAGTTTGGACTGGATGTTGCATTATACGGTTGTCTGTAGAGGGAGAACGAGGTGAGAAAATACACATTAATTGCTGTGTAAGTTATGAGGAGGAGCATCATGTAAAGCGGAGATGAAGAAAACTGAAGACAAGTTGTTTTTAAATAAGCTGACGTGGATTAAGAGGGAAAAAATAATGGGCTTGGTCTAGAAAACCGTGAAGTGTGGAGAAGAACGGTTGGGTTTAAGGATGGAAAAGGGTGAAAGATGTTACTAGAGTGCGCGGTCTTAAAGATGGAATAAGTCACTGTTTCATTTTTAATCAGGATGGTGCATATATATTTGGACTAACGTAAATTAAAGGGTAAGGCCCAGTGTAGAGTGGATGGGAAATTATTTGGGCTTGCATGAATAAAAGGGGAGGGGATATACATGTAGTCGCATACGTTGGGTTTTAATGTGGACCAAGAAATGGTGCATGCATGGTGTAGAGAGTATTTCTAACATTAGGAAGGTGAGGTGCTTGTGACACGCATGTTTGGTGAGAATATTAATTTTGTTAGTTATATACATTTAAATTTATTAATTTTAGGATACAAACTCATAAAATTCTTACACTACTACAAAAGAGGGCATATTCAACATAAGTTTTATGTGGTTTTAGATCGAAAAAGTGTAGCATTTTCCTTTTTTTTCAAATAGACAACACCGGAAGGGCGTGGCATCCGCGGCCGTTGCCTTAGCCATCTAAGGCAACGCTTTTGCACATCTACTGCACGGAAAGAAAGTGTTGCATAATAGACGTAATACAACAGTATTTGCACATAATGCAACAATATTCAGCGTTGCTTGAAAATTAGTTTGATCCTGGCTACCAGGTCACGATAGCGGCGGCCACGTTAGCTTTCCATGTCAGCTGCCTATGTGTCACACGACACGTTAGCTCTCCACGTCAGCTGCACACATGTCACATGCCATGTCAGCTGTGGCATCTACGTGCCATGTGGACTTACTACTGTTTTATGTAATGCAACACCCTTGTATTATGGAATGCAACACCATATCTTAAAATACAACATCAGGAAAAAAGCAAATGCAACGCTTTAATTATAGATTTTGCAATATCAGTTTTGTACATAGAAAAAACACATCCGTTACATTCATCA
The DNA here is from genome assembly GCA_030737875.1 of Allium sativum. Taxonomy (NCBI): domain Eukaryota; kingdom Viridiplantae; phylum Streptophyta; class Magnoliopsida; order Asparagales; family Amaryllidaceae; genus Allium; species Allium sativum. The sequence continues at coordinate 980,971,859 of CM060916.1, forward strand.
TCACATTCAAACCTTCAATACATACCACCTTTAATACATGCGATCAAATACGTAATTCAACGCTTTAAATTTATAAAACATCCGATCAAATACATAATTTAAAAGTAGCAAAAGTTCCAACACATACCACCTTCAATACAAGTGCCAACAAATACGATCAGTGTGCATTCTACAAAGTAGCAATGCCATGAACCAGAAACTGTATCTCTCCATGTCATTTCAGGTCCTCCACTTGCCGGTTGTATCTCTCCTCGTCATTTCAGATCCTGCAATTTGAATTTACAAATTATTTGGTAAGTGCTTATGTGTTGTGTGCATCTGTGCATTTGTCCATCTAATTAACTTATGAATCTTAGTGAGTTACGCATACAATTATAACAGCTAACCATTCACCATTGGTAAATCGTGCCACCTCAGAATTGAGTATGCTTCGTCTTTTGTGCAAGCATTTCCAGTTCACGTATTTACCTGACACAATCCATCGGGTCCCTTGCATATCCTTTCAAGCTTCAGAACATCATCATCTCCATATCCCTAAACCCAAATCTTCAAAAGTTAAAAATAAAAATGAATCAATGGAGGAACCGTCTCTATACATCACTGCCACTGTTCTTAAGGGACATTGGAATTTCGAAGATGTGCATAACGTTCTTAAGGTGACTCTCAATCATAATTCGTGGGTTGTACGGGTGATACCCAATAACTCTTTTCTAGTATCATGCCCATCGTACAATAAGCATGATTATGCGCTAATGTTGAAAGTTTTTACAAAACCTGGGGGTGCTATTTACCTGCAAGTATGGTCTGATGAAGAATTTGATCCTGAACCAGTTTAGAAGTGGAATCATGGGCTAAAGTTGATGGCTTTCCCGAGTTCCTAAAGAGTAATGTCCCTGCTGTTGAAGAAATAATGAAGCCAATGGGACGTGTGCTTGCAATTGACGACTGCAAGTAGTCTCAGTATGTCCATACATCTTTCTACCTGAAAATGCAATTTTATTACGGCATTGGCAATATCAATACTTTTGCTCAATTCAACAACAAGGTTTACCTCATTAAGGTTTAGCGTTGTACCTATGCTCGTTGTGACGACCCCAAACCCCGTACTGACGGCGGCAAGGGTAATCTTTAGAATATAACACAGAAACAGATAATAGCATAATAGAAATAAATAAATAAATATACCAGATAATGAACAATAGAATATACTGGATAAACGTAATCATCAGAGTTACACAGTATACAGGATCATACTTAGTACACATACAGTTCAGCTATACATATATGTCTACAGCGGAAAACAAACATAATGTACAATAGGTGCTGAACAACATAAAAAGAGATAAATAATAAAATCCATCTTCAGCTCCAGCTATCCAGAAAGAGCCAGCTAAACCTGAATACAAGGCTGCCCATGTAGAAAAAGGGGCACCCGAGTTTGAAAGTGAAACAAACTACGAGTCAGTCATGGGACTGGTATGAGAAATCTACTTAACACATTTCAAATATGGCTAATCATAGAACCACGCCACTTTCGTGGAACGGGTTTACTCCATTGAATTGCCAGTGCTTTAAAACAAATCATTCTTTTAAACATCGCAATGCCTTTTATAAAAATGAAGCCATTATAAGACTCAGTTCCCATCACACAATGCAACGCAAACCGGAGGATAGAGTTTTTACCTTATAATGGCCAAGATATGCTTGATACGAATAAAACAAAAGCATTTGATATTACTACTAGTGTTTATATGTTTCAAAAACAATTTCGAATCATAACTATTAATCATAGACGACATGAGCGTCCCATGCCACTACGTCGCCATTTATAGGTATACAATCAAAACCGCACAGTCACGTATTTGGAAATTGGATTTCCGTCATGAACCAAGGCAAAAGATAGTCCTTACCGAATTCGAGACGCTCTAGCCCGTGTCTGAGGAATAGCCGCAACTGCCCCTTGGATCGTCAGGGCCGGTCCACCGATGTGGATTATTATGCCTGAACAATGCGTTTCCCCGCCCTATGGGTCGTTAATGAGCCAACGAATGGCTCCATCGGTCCCGGATCGACCGATATATCTAGGGCGCCTCGCTATCCATCATCCACATAAGTAAAATGTCAGGCCGTGTAAAAACACCGACACAACTCCTAGCTAGAAAGAAACGCATGCCCTCCCTGAGGTCCTTTTCCCGTTTCTGGTTCATACAGGGGTGTGAGGCTCGCGAATTCACGTTATACACAAAGCTACGCCACACAGGCGGTGCTTTGATCATCACCACAAGACTTTGCTTTTCAACAGAAGCCTTGATCATTTACCACTTAGGCATGCCACACTAGCAATTCATGCCATGCGACTGATGTCCATCGATATACAACCTCTGAGCTCGTGCATTTCAGAGAAGGGCGTTAAGCAAAAGAATAAATTCTCCGCCGCCAAACAGATGTATATTTAATAGAGATCAATCAACACAGAATAAAATCCAATGTCAGACACACAATCCATTTAAAAGTCCGTTCTAGGTCTGAACGAAACCGAAGGCACTAAATACCTCGCATATCCATCGATTCCCACGTACGTCTGGACGATCACCACTCATTATCCATATTTCGGGATGCCTCCCAATCAGGACCTCAATGAACATCCAAACGAGGTGAAGATCGGTCTTCAACCCTCGTCTTCATCCTCGATTTCTTATCATCGATTCAGTTATTCAGAATGGGATAAACCCGGTCTTTCTGAGCAACTCGCGTATATAATAAACCAGTGCAACGCTAACATACATACGCATCATTTCAATTCATTAGTCACTAACCGTCAATCAGTAAGAGAACGATTTCCTAAATATTAACCCCGAAGGCCGAAACCAACATCAGATCAACACCCAAGAAACCATTCGACTTAGCCAACCTTCAGTTAGTTTCTAAATTTCACATCCATATCGTTTATAATATTTTATAACAATTTATCGCTATTTTTATTTATTTTAAAATAGCCAATTTATTCAAAATGACGCTTCGGGCCATAACGCGGCCGTGGCGCTGTTTTTCTTCAGATTTGATTTACACATATTTGAAAATCTAACCGTTGTATCTTCACAAAATTTACGTCATTAGAAAGATCTTTTCAAAACGAATACAACGGTTCCAGTTTCGGGAAAATCCGACGGTCGGATCTCCCAGTATAATCGTTTGAAGTTTCGATTTCAAAATACGAACTGCAGCGTCATTATTCGATTAAATATAATTATATTTATATTTATATATATATAAATATAATCGATTCTGGCGTTGTTTTTCCTTCAAATTTGAATTAAACTTTCCAGACAATCCAACCGTTGGATTTTTACAAAGTTGGTGCCGTTGGAAAGATTTTTCCAAAGTGAACCCAACGGTTGCGGTTTCGAGAAAATCTGATGGTCGGATCTCCCGCAATAATAGTTTGAAATCACGGTTTCAAAATACGAACTGCAGCTTCGTTATTCGATATATTTCAATTCTATTTTTATATATATATATATATATATATATCGATCCTTCGATTTCAAAACTATATGAATTTCGTACATTTGATAAAAATGATATTTTTATCTAAATGTCTTCTATTTCAACACTTCACTATTTTTAACAATTCATGTATATAGTAAAAATGTGATTTTTAATGTAAAACAATTTACTTCAAAAACAGATTATTTTATATAGTTCATATTGATGATAAAAATGGGATTTTTATTATAAAACAATTTATTTCAAAACACGACTATTTTGTATAGTTCATATAGATGATAAAAATATGATTTTTGTTATAAAACAATTTATTTCAAAATATGAATACCATTCAACACATGAATTTCAATTCAACGAATGAGCATCGATTCAACACATGAAGGTTTTCTATAATTTATATATATAGATAAAAAGGTGATTTTTATATTTAAAACACGAATACCATTCAACACATGAATTTCAATTCAGCGAATGAATATCGATTCAACACATGAAGGTTTTCTATAGTTTATATATATAGATAAAAAGGTGATTTTTATATTTAAAACACGTATACCATTCAACACATGAATTCTATTCAACGAATGAATTTCAATTCAACACATGAAGGTTTTCTATAGTTTGTGTATATAGATAAAAAGGTGATTTTTATATTTAAAACACGAACGCCATTCAACACATGAATTTCTATCCAACAAATGAATATCGATTCAACAAATGAAGGTTTTCTATTCAACGAATAAATATAGTTTCAACAAATGAAAATAATTTTAACACATGAATATTATTCAAAATTTCGGCAGCATAACGGCAGGGTAGTTAAAACCGGGACCGTCCCTAGTACGGCTCCTCGCTCTACCTTGAAACCTCGCGGTTTTTGACAATGGGGAATCATGCATCTAGTTCGCACGCAGGCGACATGTATATTTTTTTCATTTTCACAAACTTATCCTATGTGGTTTCAACCAAATATTTCTCAACCACAAACGGGTATTTTTCAAACACAATCAATCAATATCAACCACAAACCATTCCAATCAACCATTCGCTATCAATCAATTTTCACACCAATCACAACCAATAAATATCGTCCATGGTTTGTGGATGAGGGGCGTGTATATATATATATATATATATATATATATATATATATATATATATATATATATAGCATTTCACTTCAATTTCAACACATATATAATTTTTACAACGCATATATAACTTATACATCGAACGTACAACTTATACAATGCTTATACATGAGGCGTACAACGCTTATATAACTCATACATCGACTATATAATTTATACATCGTCGTTTTCCATATTGTTTATAAATTAGAAATCTCACCTTGGGTTCCACTCCACCAAAAATAGCAGAAGGCTCAGAAAAATATTCGGTCTCTTCTAAATTGTAGAAGACGTCCACACGGTCACGATGTTTCCTGTTTCATCGAATTTTGTTAATGTATGAAAAAGATATGATTTTTAAACGATGAACGAACTTTGCAACGGTTTTATAGTGTTGAAATCACTTCAGAAATTCTAACTCGTACCTTTCAAAATTGGTTCGAAACTAGGTTTAAATTTTTCGGCAAATCTGTTGCTCGTTGTTGAAATCCGCCTGCACCACGGCCTAGAGCTTGGAAAACCGCACCCAACGATGGTCAGGGGCCCCACTTCGATCGTATCACCTGGGCGTGGCGGAGCTCCGAAGTGCGTGACTTCCTGGCGGTCGTTCAGGCGAAAGGTGCGACGATAATATCCCAAACCGACATGGATTTGTAGTGGAGGCCTTGCTCTTCAAAATCCTTAACTGGGGCGTTGAATTCTATCGAGTGGATTAGGAGAAAACAAGGAGAGAAGGAAGGAAGAGCCGCTTTCGTCGAATCAGGGAGAGAGAAAAGGGTTTCCGCCTTTTTTTCTTATTTTTTTTTTTAAAAAATCTGATTGGCCGGGAGGTTTTAAAAGGGGTTTTCTGACATGACCTCCAATCCAAACCCAACGACTGTCGCCCCTAGCATTTTACCCCCATTCCGAACACAATGGGATATGTTTCGTAGGCCCATTCGACTGTTTCAGTCAGTTTTCTTTCAATTTAAAATATATAACATTCAATATTTGATTTGAGCGTACATTTCAATTTGCCAGGGCCACAAACTGATTCGAAAAATTCCAGAAAAATAAATCTAGCTATGTTTTAACGATACGGTCCCAAAAAAACTAGTTTCGTCGAATTCTGAGACCGTTTGCAAAAAGGCCTATTTCTTGTCGATCCAATTTAACTGTAATTGACCAAAACACATTTTCCTTTGCCACACTCACATACTAGCTTCAAAAATTATGAAATTTGAAACCTAGCAATAACTTCACATCCCAGATCCAACAAAAGTGGTTTCGTCGAATTCCGATGTCGTTTGCAAAATGGCCATTTTCACGGGCTATATAAATTCCATCGCGACCTTTCTGAAAATTCATTTGGCCATAACTTTTGCTTTCCGCTATGAAACTTTGATTTTTCAGATTCGTTTGAAAGGTATTCACTAACAGATTTAAATATTTTTGGTTTCACTCAAATCCGTTTTGTTTTGCACCCGGTACAGTCTGTCGAAGTTTGAATTCAAATTTTGAAACTACAGCGCCATTTCAGGCCTTGTTTATAATTAGAATTAATTATATTCATTTTCAAACGTCGATTCAAACTTACTTTTCATCATTATTATTTAAAATATTTATTTTAAGTATTAAGAATCCACTATTTTAGCCAATTTAAAAATTTTAAATTGGTTCAGATTTTCTGGGTCGTTACAATCTCCCCTACTAAAAACTTTTCATCCCCGAAAAGGAACAAAGTCGAAAGTGGTTTGATTAATCAACTCTACGTTCAATCTGGCTTCCATTCTCCAACTTTTCAATTTCTGAGAATTTTCAAATTCTTCAAAAATTTGGCTAACATCCGGAATTTTCGAAAAAATTTCGCCATAACCTCCTTTGTACGGGGAGAGGTTTGGAAATTTATTGGGCCGTATTAGATACCCAATAAATCCTAATAAGCATACACATATTTATAGTGATATATTCTGGTGTTTACAGGGGAGCGTGTATAGATAATAACTCCAGAGAATAAATTCTCGTCACCCTGTCAAAGCCTGAGGGAGTGTGTATTTTAAATGCTCCAGAGGATAAATCCTCGTCACCTCGTCTCGTGTGGGAAATAAATAGTCCATGTGTCGTATCTAATAACTAGAGAGACGTGATTATTGTCAACTCCAGACCCATGTGGGGTTTTTATTAATCTGGAAATTTAATCGTTACAACTTAAATAGTACATATCAGTCATCAGTTCAACCTGTAAAATATAGTCATCGCCATACAAGCCTCTCGCTCGTATGGTAAATCTTCCACCTCGTCACACAAGCTCCAAATGCTTATGTGGTATACGATGAAGTATGCCTATCTTCCAGAAGTATGCCATGTAATGTAGTTCAAAATTAATTGTTATTATCCTATGGCGACGTTTATTATTTCACACAGAACAACCAGCACTCCGCATCCAATGGCATTCACAGGAGTTGATATAATAATATTTCGCATCCAAATCATTAAGGTTTATCGATTTGTCGGGAACGCAAATAAACTCTTTACTCAAAAGCTATCCAATTACCTGTTCAAGCATATATATGCACATGTATATATTTCTATCTATTTTTAAATCAGTTCAATGTGTGATTTAATCGAATAAATTCTACCATCAGTTCTATTATTGATTAAACTAACTATCGTTTCAATAATTTAATTAATCCAATTCTACTATCACACAATGCAAACAGCAATCAAATTGTTTTTAACTTTTCAAAAATTACTAATCAATTTCTATACTCTTTTTAAAATCATTCAGACTATAGAATTAAAAGTGCACATCCATGGAAAGAAAATAACAACAGAGTAGAGAACTAATTGGTAATGCAAAGTATGGTAAATGTACCTTGCACCGGAGTCAATCAGAGATATCCACTCGGCATCTAGGATAGGCTTCCTGAATGCTCTCCTCAGTTTCCCAAGTACACTCTCGCGGATCTCCACTCCATTGCACTTTGACTAAGTGAACCTTCTTGTTCCTCAGCTCTTTGGTTTCTTTGCCGATAATCTTGAGCGGCTCTCTTCTCACAGCTAATTCTGGAGTAATTTCAATATCCTGTTGAGCTGCTTCTTCCACGATCAAGTCGGATCATGAACGTGCTTTCGAAGTTGAGATATGTGAAATACATCATGAACTCCAGGCTACCGATCAAGCAATTTAACTCTATAAGCGAGCATTTCGATCCGTTCAAGAATAGGAAACGGACCAATGAATTTGGGCGCCAACTTCCCAGTTTTACCGAACCGAATAACTCCTCTCATCGGCGATACTTTCAGATATACATAGTCGCCAACAGCAAATGATATATCTCTTCTTCTCTTGTCGGCATAGCTCTTCTGTCGGCTTTGAGCGGCGTGTAATCGCTTCTTAATAAAGTCGACTTTGTCGGCAGCTTCTCGGATCATATCTGGCCCCAACACAAGTCTATTACCGGGTTCGACCCAACAAGCAGGAGATCGGCACGGTCTACCATATAACGCTTCAAATGGTGACATTGTCAGACTCACCTGGTAGCTATTGTTATAAGAGAATTCAGCTAAATGCAGATGGTCTTCCCATGATCCACCGAAATCTAGAACACAAGCCCACAATAGATCTTCTAGTATACGATTCACCCTCTCAGTCTGACCATCTGTCTGAGGATGATAGGCGGTGCTCAAGTTCAGCTTTGTTTCCAGCTCTACTTGAAATGCCTCCCAGAATTTGCTAGTAAATATTGTATCTCTATCACTAACTATACTGAGCGGCACTCCATGTAGTCTAACTATTCCCTTGAAGTAAATCTACGCCAGACTCTGAGCAGTTCTGTTTGATCTGACAGGTATGAAATGGGCGGTCTTCGTGAAGCAATCTACGATCACCCAAATACTATCATTTCCTTTTCTGGTTCTGGGAAAACCATCTATGAAGTCCATGGAAATATGTTCCCACTTCCAACCTGGAACGTCTAGCAGTTGTAACAATCCAGCCAGTTTCTGTTGGTCGCTTTTGACTAGCTGGCAAGTAGGGCATCGACTAACATATATCGAGATGTCTCTTTTTAACGACTTCAACCAAAATGTTCGCTTGATATCGTTATACATTACTCACACCCGAATGGATACTGAGCTTAGAATTGTGGCATTCATCAAGCACATCCTTTCCGAGTTCAGGAATTTTTGGAACACAAATTCGTCCTTCTAACCTCAGAATCCATTCGCCGTCGAGCTGGAAATCCGAAGCATTGCCTTCACGAATTCGCTGACTCGTTCCTTTAATAAATTGGTCGTCTTTTTGGAGAGCAGATATCTTGTCAGTCAATGAAGTCGCAATGATAAAACTGGCGATCATTTCATTCTTTCGGCTTAACGCATCGGCCATGACATTGGCTTTCCCTGGAGTGTATAGAATCTCAAAATCATATGCTGCAAGGAACTCTAGCCAACGTTGCTGCCTTAGATTTAGGTCTTTCTGAGTGAACAGATACTTTAACGACTGATGGTCTGTATACAGTTCAAATTTCTCACCCAGAAGATAGTGCCTCCAGATTTTCAAATAGAATACTGTAGCCAACAACTCAAGATCATGAGTGACGTAGTTCTTTTCATGTGGCTTCAGCTGATGGCTAGCATAATCACTTGTCCCCTTTGCATTAACACTGCACCAAGACCTTCTCTAGAAGCATCTGTCCAGACTTTCAAATCCTGATTGCCATCGATGATGGTTAACACTGGAGCAGTTGTTAATCTTAACTTTAGCTCTTCAAAAGCCTCTCCACATTCTGGAGTCCATTTGAATTTTGAGTGCTTCTTTGTAAGCTTCGTTAAGTGACCAGAAATCTTCGAAAAGTTTTTAACGAACTTCCGGTAACAACTAGCCAATCCGAGAAAACTACGGACTTCTGTAGGGGTACTGGGCTGGTTCCAATTCTGAATAGCTGTGATTTTACTTGGATCCACAGCAATTCCTTCTTTCGATACGACGTGGCCCAGAAATTTCACTTCCTCTTGCCAGAATATACATTTGGACAGTTTGGCTTTCAATACATTCCTTCTAAGAATTTCTAGAACCTGTTCCAAATGCTTTTCATGTTCAGCCTTTGATTTAGAGAAGATTAGAATATCATCAATAAAAACTAGAACAAATTTATTCAAAACTCCTCTGAACATTCTATTCATCAAATCGACGAAGTATGCTGGAGCGTTACATAGGCCGAACGGCATTACTAACCACTCGTAGAATAAGTCGGGACCTCTGAATGCTGTCATTGGAACACACTCTTCCGCAATTCGAAGTTGATGGAAGCCTGTAGCTAGGTCCATCCTTGAAAACACTTGTGCTCCATTCAGACGATCCAATAAATCATCGATTCTCGGCAATGGATATTTATTCTTTATTGTCTGTTTGTTCAGATCACGATAATCCACACATAGTCGTAGAGTACCGTCAGATTTTGGGACAAACACCACTGCTGCACCCCAATCAGAGAAACTAGGCCTGATCAGACCCTTCCATACTAGCTGTCGTGTTTGATTGTCAAGTTCTTCTTTCTCCTTCAAGGACATTCTTCGAATAGCGTGAACTACCAGCCTTACATTCGGAATTAAAGCAATTTTGAAATCTATTTCTCTCTGCGGAGGTAAGCGAACAACTTCTTTGAACACATCCGCATAGTTCTTGACGACAGGAATGTCTTTGATGAGGTCAGGAATATTCTCTGTGACTTCAGGGATATTTTCTATTTAAACAGGAGAAACATCCAAAGCTGCCCAGAAGTCTTTTCTATTAGCATTCTGACCTTCACAGGGAATGGTTATATAATCACCTGATTTAATCTTCGCCTTAACGACTCTGTCGGCGCATTTAACCTCAGCTTCATACTTGATCAGCCAGTCTAACCCCATGATAAGATCAAACTCTATAAAATTCATGACGATCGCGATGGTAGGGAACCGATAACGAGAAAAAGAAACCGGCACTCCACAAACCCAACTGAGATCAATGGAACCCCCAACCGGATTCTGGACAGTCATTGGTTCTTTGAGCTTCTTCAAATTTAAATCCAGTTTCTTAACCACATTCTTGGCAATGAAGCTTCGCGACGCGCCTGTGTCAAAAAGTACTTTAACTGGGATATCTTTGACAGTTAGCGTGCCTTCCAAAACATCTGGCCTTTCCTGAATAGCTGAGGGTGCTGAAGTTTTTGCTACTTCATTCACTTGAACTATTTCAGTCTTTTTCAACTGCCAAAAATCTTGCTTTATGTGACCATCCTGAAGGCAGAGATTGCATTTTCTATCCTCTTGAAATCCTTTCTTGGATTAAAGCCCACCTTTTAATCGCTTCTTCAAGGGTCCGCAGTTAATCGCCAAATGCCCTGGCTTCTTATAGTTACTGCATACGGTAGTCGTTACTTGCCCTTTCTCAGATTCCGCCCTTTTCCGATTTGCTTTGGGCTTCTTGCTGACCTCTGATATCGTGCTGGCCTCAGGACGATCAGTTTCAGACTCAATTTTATTACTAGAGCTAACTTCCTCTTCGTACTGTAACATACCTTTCTTGTCTAGATCTTCGTACTGATAAGCCATATAAATCATGTCTGGAAAAGGAAGCTTCACATTCCTCATTAGACTGTTCTGATATTTTCTTTGAAGCTCGTTGATAAATCTCGAATTCTACCTCTTCGGATTTGCAATTAGATGAGGGGAAAAGTGCGAAAGTTCATTGAATTTCTTATGATATTCGGGAATGGTCATATCTCCTTGTATCAGATAAGAAAATTCATCACATAGTCGTTCAATTGCTTCAGGAGGAGTAAATCTTTCCAGGAAAATCACTTTGAATCTATCCCAGGTGATATCACCTTCTGGATTATCCTTAATAACGGAATCCCACTAGAACAAAGCTTCGTCTTTGAGTGCCCAGGAGGCCAGTAATCTTTTCTGGTCATCCCTCAGCTTTAATCCTTCAAAGATTTTCTCAGCCGAATAAATCCAGGCTTGTGTTTTCATAATTGATTCTTCACCCGAGAAGGGTTTTCCACCCAGATTTCTATATTTCATAAATAGAGCTTCTATATCTGGGTCAGTATTGCTTCTTCTATTTCTGGCACTCATTTTCTAGTACTTCTGCAAACAGCAGATCAAGTGTCAGGTCACAGAAAAGATATTTCAAAATATAGAGACAAATACTTGAATGTAAATGTGTCTATCTAGGTGTTATTTCACTCTGGTACTCATACTAGGATATTACTGATCCTATCTGTAATGAGTTACCCATCCTAGAACACTACTGGTTCTATTTTTGACGAGTTCGTTAATATGTTATATTCCAGAACTAAGCTTAACCAAAGCTCTGATACCACGTTGTGATGACCCCAAACCCCGTACTGACGGCGGCAAGGGTAATCTTTGGAATATAACACAGGCAAGGGTAATCTTTGGAATATAACACAGAAATAGATAATAGCAGAACAGAAATAAATACACCAGATAATGAACAATAGAATATACTGGATAAACGTAATCATCAAAGTTACACAGTATACAGGATCATACTTAGTACACATACAGTTCAGCTATACATATATGTCTACAGCGGAAAACAAACATAATGCACAATAGGAGCTGAACAGCATAAAAAGAGATAAATAATAAATCCATCTTCAGCTCCAGCTATCCAGAAAGAGCCAGCTAAACCTGAATACAAGGCTGCCCATGTAGAAAAAGGTGCACCCGAGTTTGAAAGTGAAACAAACTACGAGTCAGTCATGGGACTGATATCAGAAATTTATATAACACATTTCAAATATGGCTAATCATAGGACCACGCCACTTTCGTGGAACGGGTTTACTCCATCGGATTGCCAGTGCTTTAAAACAAATCATTCTTTTAAACATCGTATTGCTTTTTATAAAAATGAAGCCATTATAAGACTCAGTTCCCTTCACACAATGCAACGTAAACCGGAGGATAGAGTTTTTACCTTATAATGGCCAAGATATGCTTGATACGAATAAAACAAAAGCATTTGATATTACTACTAGTGTTTATATGTTTCAAAAACAATTTCGAATCATAACTATCAATCATAGATGACATGAGCGTCCCATGCCACTATATCGCCATATATAGGTATACAATCAAAACCGCATAGTCACGTATTTGGAAATTGGATTTCCATCATGAACCAAGGCAAAAGATAGTCCTTACCGAATTCGAGATGCTCTAGCCCATGTCTTAGGAACAGCCGCAACTGCCCCTTGGATCGTCAGGGATGGTCCACCGATGTGGATTATTATGCCTGAACAATGCGTTTCCCCGCCCTATGGGGCGTCAATGAGCCAACGAATGGCTCCATCGGTCCCGGATCGACCGATATATCTGAGGCGCCTCATTATCCATCATCCACATAAGTAAAATGTCAGGCTGTGTAAAAACACCGACACAACTCCTAGCTAGAAAGAAACGCATGCCCTCCCTGAGGTCCTTCTCCCGTTTCTGGTTCATACCGGGGTGTGAGGCTCGCGAATTCACGTTATACACAAAGCTACGCCACACAGGCGGTGCTTTGATCATCACCACAAGACTTTGCTTTTCAATAGAAGCCTTGATCATTTGCCACTTAGGCATGCCACACAAGCAATTCATGCCATGCGACTGATGTCCATCGATATACAACCTCTGAGCTCGTGCGTTTCAGAAAAGGGCATTAAGCAAAAGAATAAATTCTCCGCCGCCAAACATATGTATATTTAATAGAGATCAATCAACATAGAATAAAATCCAATGTCAGATACACAGTCCATTTACAAGTCCGTTCTGGGTCTGAACGAAACCAGAGGCACTAAATACCTTGCATATCCATCGATTCCCACGTACGTTTGGACGATCACCACTCATTATCCATATTTCGGGATGCCTCCCAATCAGGACCTCAGTGACCATCCAAACGAGGTGAAGATCGGTCTTCAACCCCCGTCTTCATCTTCGATTTCTTATCGTCGATTCAGTTATTCAGAATGGGATAAACCCGGTCTTTCTGAGCAACTCGCGTATATAATAAACCAGTGCAAAACTAACATACATACGCATCATTCCAATTCATTAGTCACTAACCGTCAATCAGTAAGAGAATGATTTCCCAAATATTAACCCCGAAGGCCGAAACCAACATCAGATCAACACCCAGGAAACCATTAGACTTAGCCAACCTTCAGTTAATTTCTAAATTTCACATCCATATCGTTTATAATATTTTATAACGATTTATCGCTATTTTTATTTATTTTAAAATAGCCAATTTATTCAAAACGACGCTTCAGGCCATAACGCGGCCGTGGCGTTGTTTTTCTTCAGATTTGATTTACACATATCTGAAAATCTAACCATTGGATCTTCACAAAATTTACATCATTAGAAAGATCTTTTCAAAACAAATCCAACAGTTCCAGTTTCGGGAAAATCCGACGGCCGGATCTCCTGGTATAATCGTTTGAAGTTTCGATTCCAAAATACGAATTGCACCGTCGTTATTCGATTAAATATAATTATATTTATATATATATAAATATAATCGATTCTGGCGCTGTTTTCCTTCAGATTTGAATTACACATTCCAGACAATCCAACCGTTGGATTTTTACAAAGTTGGTGCCGTTGGAAAGATTTTTCCAAAGCGTACCCAACGGTTGCGGTTTCGGGAAAATCCGATGGTCGGATCTCCCGCAATAATCATTTGAAATCACGGTTTCAAAATATGAACTGCTGCTTCTTTATTTGATATATTTCAATTCTATATATATATATATATATATATATATATATATATCGATCCTTCGATTTCAAAACTATATGAATTTCGTACATTTGATAAAAATGATATTTTTATCTAACTGTCTTCTATTTCAACACTTCACTATTTTTAACAATTCATGTATATAGTAAAAATGTGATTTTTAATGTAAAACAATTTATTTCAAAACCAGATTATTTTATATAGTTCATATTGATGATAAAAATGGGATTTTTATTATAAAACAATTTATTTCAAAACACGACTATTTTATATAGTTCATATAGATGATAAAAAATATGATTTTTATTATAAAACAATTTATTTCAAAATATGAATACCATTCAACACATGAATTTCAATTCAACGAATGAATATCGATTCAACACATGAAGGTTTTCTATAGTTTATATATATATAAAAAGGTGATTTTTATATTTAAAACACGAATACCATTCAACACATGAATTTCAATTCAACGAATGAATATCGATTCAACACATGAACGTTTTCTATAGTTTATATATATAGATAAAAAGGTGATTTTTATATTTAAAACACGAATACCATTCAACACATGAATTCTATTCAACGAATGAATTTCAATTCAACACATGAAGGTTTTCTATAGTTTGTGAATATAGATAAAAATGCGATTTTTATATTTAAAACACGAACGCCATTCAACGCAAGAATTTCTATCCAACGAATGAATATCGATTCAACACATGAAGGTTTTCTATTCAACGAATAAATATAGTTTCAACAAATGAAAATAATTCTAACACATGAATATTATTCAAAATTTCGGCAGCATAACGGCAGGGTAGTTAAAACCGGGACCGTCCCTAGTACGGCGCCTCGCTCTACCTTAAAACCTCGCGGTTTTTGACAATGGGGAATCATGCATCTAGTTCGCACGCAGGCGGCATGTATATTTTTTTCATTTCCACAAACTAATTCTATGCGATTTCAACCAAATATTTCTCAACCACAAATGGGTATTTTTCAACCACAATCGATCAATATCAACCACAAACAATTCCAATCAACCTTTTGCTATCAATCAATTTTCACACCAATCACAACCAATAAATATCGTCCATGGTTTGTGGACGAGGGGCGTATATATATATATATATATATAGCATTACACTTCTATTTCAACACATATATAATTTTTACAACGCATATATAACTTATACATCGAACGTACAACTTATACAACGCTTATATATGAGGTGTATAACGCTTATATAACTCATACATCGACTATATAATTTATACATCGTCGTTTTCCATATTGTTTATAAATTAGAAATCTCACCTTGGATTCCACTCCACCAAAAATAGCAGAAGGCTCAAAAAAATATGCGGTCTCTTCTAGAATGTAGAAGACGTCCACATGGTCACGATGTTTCCTGTTTCATCGAATTTCGTTAACGTATGAAAAAGATATGATTTTTAAACGATGAACGAACTTTGCGACGGTTTTATAATGTTAAAATCACTTCAGAATTTCAAATCCGTACCTTTCAAAATTGGTTCGAAACTAGGTTTAAATTTTTCGGCAAATCCGTTGCTCGTTGTTGAAATCCGCCTGCACCACAGCCTAGAGCCTGGAAAACCGCACCCAACGATGGTCAGGGGCCCCACTTCGATCGTATCACCTGGGTGTGGAGGAGCTCCGAAGTGCGTGACTTCCTGGCGGTCGTTCAGGCGAAAGGTGCGACGATAATATCCCAAACCGACATGGATTTGTAAAGGAGGCCTTGCTCTACAAAAACCTTAACTAGGGCGTTGAATTCTATTGAGTGGATTAGGAGAAAACAAGGAGAGAAGGAAGGAAGAGCCGCCGCCGTCGATTCGGGGAGAGAGAAAAGGGTTTCCGCCTTTTTTTCCTATTTTTTTTAAAAAATCTGATTGGCCGGGAGGTTTTAAAAGGGGTTTTCTGACATGACCTCCAATCCAAACCCAACGACTGTCACCCCTAGCGTTTTACCCCCATTCCGAACACAATGGGATATGTTTCGTAGGCTCATTCGACTGTTTCAGTCGGTTTTCTTTCAATTTAAAATATATAACATTCAATATTTGATTTGAGCGTACATTTCAATTTGCCAGGGCCACAAACTGATTCAAAAAATTCCAGAAAAATAAATCTAGCTATGTTTTAACGATACGGTCCCAACAAAACTAGTTTCGTCGAATTCTGAGACCGTTTGCAAAAAGGCCCATTTCTGGTCGATCCAATTTAACTGTAATTGACCAAAACACATTTTCCTTTGCCACGCTCACGTACTAGCTTCAAAAATTATGAAATTTGAAACTAGCAATAACTTCACATCCCGGATCCAACAAAAGTGGTTTCGTTGAATTCCGATGTCGTTTGCAAAATGGCCATTTTCACGGGCTATATAAATTCCATAGCGACCTTTCTGAAAATTCATTTGGCCATAACTTTTGCTTTCCGCTATGAAACATCGATTTTTCAGAATCGTTTGAAAGGTATTCACTAACAGATTTAAATATTTTTGGTTTCACTCAAATCCGTTTTTTTTGCACCCGGTACAGTTTGTCGAATTTTGAATTCAAATTTTGAAACTGCAACGCCATTTCAGGCCTTGTTTATAATTAGAATTAATTATATTCGTTTTCAAACGTCGATTCAAACTTACTTTTCATCATTATTGTTTAAAATATTTATTTTAAATATTTAAAATCCACTATTTTAGCGAATTTAAATTTTTTAAATTGGTTCAGATTTTCCGGGTCGTTACACTCATCCTGGAACAAGGCCTGAACTTCTTTTTGTGAGCAATAGGGAGGAACAGGTGGTTCCATGTTTGCGTCATTATGGACGGGAATGGAAAACGGATTCAGATGAAAGATTTGATGCAATGATAAAAGAAGCTGTTGTGCTAACCCCCTTGCTAAGCTTATTTCCGCAAGCCACCCATGACATACATGTTGATAACCAAGTCCCAATGAACCCGAGGAATGATCAGTGGGTAGAAATAGAAGTTGATCAGGAATTTGACTGGCCAAACTAACTCACCCCTTGTCCTGATGTTGTGGGTCCATCACATGCTGCGGGTCCATTACATGCGGCTGCTCATTTCGGACTGGCTCTCCCACAACCCTAAAATCCTAACGAATCACTTGGAAGTTCCATAGCACCGCAAGCCCTGATCTATTATGAACTGATGCTATTATATGTCTTTTTTGTATGTGTATGTATTAAGTTAACTTTATGATACTTTTGGATGTGGATGTGTGTGTTATTTTTTGGATGTGTATGGTATGAACTGATCGATGCTGCCTTATGATACTTATATATGGTATGAACTGATGTGTATTGTATGGACTGATGCTGCCTTATGATACTTGTGCGTGTGCATGTATACTTATGCGTTTATGGTATGAACTGATGTGTATTGTATGCACTGATGCTGCCTGATGATACTTGTGTGTGTGTGTTAGATATAGGTATTTGTATCACAAAACCTCAGTGCAAACACACCGCATTGCAAACAAACCGCTGTGCTACACATGTATTTGTACGAATTTTATGGTGCAAACACACCGCAGTGCTACACATGTATTTGTATCGCAAAACCTCAAGCATACAACTGTATGTCATTTTTTGGATGTGTATGGTATGATGTGTATGGTATGAACTGATGCACTGTGGTGCCTTATGATACTTTTTTGTATGACTTCTTTATGATATATAGTAGATGCATACCTGTGCGTGTTAGATATGGGTGTGTGTTAGATATAAGTGCGTGTTAAATACAGGTGAACGACTCGTCTGAATCGGGAAATTGGTAGCCTCAAGCACACCGCAGTGCAAACACACCGCAGTGCTATACACATGTATCTGTAACACAAAACCTCAAGCATACAATTATATGTCAATGTAAATGAACGCAAAGTGCAAATGAATTTCGATGGTAAAGTCCCTTTTCCTTAACTAGAGTCTAGCTTGACCTCTATAATAAATCAGTGTCTTTTTCATGCCAATAGCCCGGTTCTCATGGCCTAAATCTTAGTGGCAAACCCAAATCCTGGTGGCAAACCCACTGGCGCCATCTCCTTTTTTTTGGTTTATTGCTGTGTATAATTTTTGAATAAACCTCAGAATAATCCCTAATCAATGGTCAAAGCGCAACTAATTACTCATAATCTGATCTTTCACTGACCAATCACCCATAAGCGAACGAGTTTTCCTAAGTTTGGGATGTCCAAGCAAATAATTACTCATTCGCGAATGGGTTTTCCAAAATGTAACAAATGAACTAATTATTAATTACTCATAATCCAATCTACAATAAGCGCAACTAATTCACAGTGCTATAAAAACTGAACCTGAGGGAAAAAACTGGCGATGTCAATGCCCTGAACAATCAAAGCTGGAAAGTGTTTCAAAGCTTCAACCTTTTCGGAATAAAATTTGTTGTCGAGGAGAGGAGCGATACTGACATGAATTTAGGTTTAATTTTTTATCAATAGTAAAAAGGGGGGAAAACGATTAGATGATAGAGAAGAAAACGATTTGTGACCAGACTATTTTACATTATTTCGTGAAGGGAGAATATCGCGCCAAAATTTCGTCAAAAGAATGCAATGACCGCTGTCAATGATTGGATGATGGCTAACGTTTAGAATCATCAGATCCATAAATGGTTTGAACCGTTGGATTAATCTTGCATCTATGATTGGGGTTTTTATATGTTGATAACGCAGATCGTTGAGCTGGGTTATATATATGTAATGCTACGCTTTTAACTGGTGTTGCACGTCAAAACACTAGAATTCCCACCGCAACAGTGCATTCACGTATATTGCAACAACATATGAATATTATTGCAGAAGATCAAAGAAATCATAGCTTTCGCCACACTTTTCATGCAATGCACACAAATTAGTGTCGAATATGCCCACTTTTGTAGTAGTGTTATACTTTACATATGAAAGCAGAATTTGATGAAACAGAGTCTGTTGGATTCATATGGACATATACGACATATTGGAATTAACTGGTGTGCTTTGGGGCTTATGAAATTTTTATCTAATTTTAAACCTTGTTTAAAATTAGATAAAACGACAATAAAACATCAAATTAAAATCAAGGTGAGTAAACTCACTAACTTTGTTCAGTTTTATAATTTTATAAATGTTATTTAATATTGATAAAAATGATTGAATGTTGTGTGTGATGGTTGTTTGGATGATTCGCTAATTAATTTGTTGAAATTATAGATACCGTTATAAATATAAAACATTGCTTAAATATTGATTCTATTTATTATAATATTTCATATTGATATGAATAGTGTTATTTATAGTGATTAACATCTGTGGATGTTGGGAAACAGGTTTGAGGGATCCAACTGGATTCCTCAACAATTATATTGTTGTTTTTCATATATTACATTATATGGTGTGTCCAATAATCTATGACTGATTATTGTGTGTTTTGGGATGTTTGAGTAACGTTGACCCTAAATTAAATTGGTATTTAAATATCATAAAATATATTGGAAATGAAATTGGGGTTTTTAAAAAGAGTAATCTATTTTTAAATAGAAATTGAACTTCGAATGGACTAGAATAAAATAACTTGTTTTAATTAAAACAAGTACCTTGATGTTAGAAATAAAATGGATTAATTATTATTAAATAATTTGAAAATATGAGAATGAATATTAGAAAAGGAAACAGAAATCGTTTTCAAAAGAAGACAATGAAATTTAATTCAATGATCGAAATGTGAATATAACTAAATAAAACCATGAAGATTTGTAATTACAATTCGATTATGTCGAATATTGTTAAAAAGATATATTTTTATAAATTATATGTATTATATAATTTAGAATTTTGACAAGATGGTAAATTTTTGGTTTGAGATTTACAGTTTCTAATCGAGTATGTAATCGGGATTGAAGTGTAAACTTGAGAAGTTGACTCGTAAATGGGATAGAATATGTATATGAATTTAAAAATAATAGTGACTCGATAAACATGATTTGAACCTAAAAAGGTACTTATAAATAGATTAGATCGGTATAACGAGTACAATTTTCTGTAAAGAGATAATATTCATAATTTCAAAGTGAATAATGAGTTAAAAGCATACATTGAAGATTTAAATGGTTATAAAAGGGGATTGATAAATGTTTGCAAATGATAAATTCTGAAATGAATTTAGAAACGGAGTTGACTTGAAATGGTAATTTATTCAGACATTTGGAACAATAATTGAATAGGGATTCTTCGAAAGTGAGTATAAGTTGGGATTCGATTCTATCGAATTCAGGAAAGTACTATTTACTTTCCATTTATAACCAAGATTTATGTATTTATTTGTTTATTTATTCAAATAAAAGTTATATTTTGAAGTTAAATATTTCAAAAGCAGAGACTATAATGCTATCGTTATAATTTATGATTTTTGTTTAAAAGTAAATTAGTAAATTGAACCCGAGAGTTACGGAAACAATGATTTGGTAAGAATTAAGAAACAGAGTTAAAGAAACTAGAAACTGACTGGAGATTACTTATATAGAATGGCTTTCTGTGTGTCGATCTGACGCTGGTTTCGTCCTTCGGGGTTGATCTTTTTGAAATTATTCTCTTACTAGTTTACAGTTAGAGACTGATGAATGGGGAAGAATAGCGATGTGTGAATAGATAATGGAAATGTTTCCCGATGTGAATAATGTATATTTTCTAAATATAGAAAATAAGAGTTGCGAATATATGGAATTAATTCTCGATGTTAAAAAGAGATATTTTCCATATATAGAAAATAAATAGTATAAAATGGATGGAAACGTTTTTTCTAAGGATCGTGCGAGGCAAAAACGGGTTTTGAGAAATATTTGGGAAAATATAGGTGAAATAAGAAATTGGGGATATGAAATGATTCTTGATAAATCTATAAAAGGGCTCAGTGTTGATTGATGGTTGATTGATAAAATTTCCATTGGGAAATGAGATGGTTGTTTGTATGTGTGTTTTTCTTTGATAGTTAAATCACCAGCTATCAAAGTTTTTGACCATTTTTCCATTGTCAACACGGAGAGACTTAGATTAGATTTATTATCACCACTCTTTATGGGCACTAGCATTACGAATCAAATATGATGAAGTTAATTGAAGATGGATTTTACGCAAGGGCTGTTCTGGTGATCCTTGGCAGAAAATGCCCAAGATGGATTTACAGAATAGTGCCTTCGGATTGCCCAGTCCCAAGATAACTCGAATAGATGAATGTATGATAGAGTATATCTAATAGATCACGTAAGTTGATCTCTTCAAACTTATTTACCTTGGTGGTGGAGAAATTTGTTTCTCTTAGCTTTATACCCGTGTTATTTTTGGGAAATCAATTTGTGATTTGGCGGGTATGATGATGTGGCATTCAAAGTGAATGGTGGCCAGGTGTTCCAAAATATACGTAATGACCTCAAGCCTCATCAACCGGGAAATGATAAAAATCGGGCAGGCAACATGGCTAAGTGGGTCACACCCAATTAGGGTATATTGTCACCATCTAGAGAATATTCATATTTGTTACTTCTTTTTAATTCTGTATCTCCCGGGAACGGTTATGTTGGTATACCAACCGTAAGGTGAAAATATATTTGAAACATTCAAGCGAAATGAATGGTCGGTCATGTGTGGGCCAAGTTGCAAGATTTTCTTGTTAAACTCCAGTGTATCCCCTCTAGAGCGCACTGATCAGAAGGTGGTTCCATACCTTGTCATAGTTGGAAATCCATTACCCAATAGGAGCTACTGGTTTTTGATTGTATATTATATATGTGGAGCGCGAGATGCAAGCATTCCGCTAGATTGCTGTATACTTGTATTAGACTCTATTATAATATCAGATTAATATATTGATTTAAAAGAAATGTTTTGGGTTATCGTAAGATAAAAACCATCTGCGTTTATGTATGGATCGGTCGTTCGGTTATCTTTTCTTTCAAAAAGGATTATGAAAAGTTAAACTGAATGATTGAAGTTTATTCACACCAGTCCCATGATTGACCCAGAGTTTATTTTATTTTGTTTTCTCTAAACTCTTGGGTGTCTAAATTTGTAAGGGCAGTCAAGTAATCGGGAATTTATAGATACCCTTGGAGGAGCTTGGAGCAGGAGGCTTTAGCATTAGTTATACATAGAGTTTATTTCCGCTATGATATGTATGTACTCTGATGATGTTGAATGTAAGTACAAATACAATTTTATATTTCAAAGTTATGTTATAATATATTTTATTCGTTCCACTCTGAGATTCATGATTATTCTATTGTGATCTTCTTCTATTCTAGTATCCTTTCTTTCTGTTTCTCACCCTCTAACTTCTTTCTATTAATGATCTGGTATTTCCGATTCTCGAACATTCGACATTGGTATGGTGCTGATTTTCGAGGTCGAAAATCCCCAGTTCTTTACAACTCTTCTTGGGTATACCTTCCAGTCGAGAAATTAGCAATAATCCAAACGAAGTGAAGATCTCCGTTCTTCAACCACTTTTTTTAGTATTTTCAATACTCATCGTATAGTTATTCAGAATGAGTCAAAACCCGGTCATTCTGAATAACTATCGCATCTTTCAAATCAATTAAGATATACAAGATGTCCTTAACATATTCCATTTAGTAATATTTTTATACTCAATCATCCTTTACATTGGGAACTATTCCCCTAAATCTTATCAAAGATTTACATTCATTTAAACTACTTGTTTAAATATTTCCTTGGAAATCATTTTCCCATTCCTCTCCTATTCATCTCATGGAGCAAAACAAGTGGTACTACATATCTATTTCCCTTCTTATTTTGGGAAGTTTAATTACCTTCTTTCATTTCAAATCTTTTAAATATTTCATTAAAAATCTATCTTAGTTTTAATCTCCATTTCATCCATTCAAATATTTGTTGAAAGATTTATTAAACTCTAACTCAGTTTTAATCTTTCCTTTAACTGGGTTAAAGAACAAATCAACGTTATTTAAAACATCGTTATTCACGATAAACCCCTAACTAATAGATATTAAATATAAGAATTCAAACCGAGTTACATCAACTTATATTCAACACCAACTTTCCATAATCAATGAAATAAGTTGAATAACGATGTTAACATCTTCCAAATTCCTTGTAACAGTAAATGTCTATACAATGTTAATCAATATCACCTATCCGAAGATCATTTCTATCTAATCCCAGTTTTTATTCAAATTGAAAATCTTTCCTAAATAAAAAGATTTATCTAAACAATTCTTTCTAATCAGGGTTAGATTTGATAAACCAAATAATATAAGTTTATTTAATTTAAATTACTAAATGTCGTTTTATCGTTTTCAGCCAATTAGGCTGAAAATGTAAATATCCTAAAATATAGTCCAAAACTACATATTTATCTTTCAAATCACTTTAAAGTATTTATTATGATTTATCATAATTTTTCCCTATTTTTAGTATTTTAAAAATAGCTCCTCTTATTAAAATCCATTTTCGGGTCATTAATGGTCCTAGCATTGTTTTTATTCAAAATTGATTGGAACTTATCTCTATATCTAACCATTGAATTTTAAAGCTCTTACACTCATTCCAAAAATCTTTTCATGTTGAACCTGTTGGTTTTTATTTTGGGAGAATCCAATGGTCTGATCTTTTGGTATGTTAGTTTGAAGTTAATGGTCAAAATTTGCTAAAGGTCGTTGCGCGACGAGTTCTATTCAAACGAAACTTCAATTATGTAATAAAATTAAATCGAAGTGCTTCTAAAATAGTTTGTCAATTATTTAATAATTATTGAAAACCATATTTTCAATATTTTCCTTCTAACTTAAATATTTCCAATAAATAACTATTATAATATTATCTTATTACTAAAATAGTATTTTTCAAACTTCATTATTTTGAATCCAAAATTTCCTGACATCCATCATAAAAATAAATAAAATGTTTTAAAATGGAAATTTTGTTAAATCCTTTTCAAGATACCCTAACCAAACTTCACTTTTTCTAGTTATTATTCATTTAAAATAAAAACTTTAATAGGTAATAACATGCTTTTAATTTCTCCAAAACTATATCTATCTTTTGCAAATGTTCATCATAATGAATTATACTTTACGTTCATCCATAATCGAATGTCAAAATTTGACTTTTAGTTTCCACCCATTATTATATTAATAAAATATTCATTAAAATTATTTTAATGAATGGAGACTTAATTAATATGCCAATAATTTAATTTTTGGATATATCAACTATGGTAATCACATACATATTATCAACAACCACGATAACTTTGTATAACAACTATTGTGATATAGTTTATACCATATAAGTCTTAAGCTATTTAATGCTTATATGGTTTTGTCAATCAACAGATTAACTGCAAAAGAAATCATCAACTAACAAATATATTCAACATCAATGGGGTTCATACCCATATCAAATAACCACAATCAACAATCATAAGATAAGCATTTATAAATTTTAATGCATAAATACACAATAAAAAAATATAAAACAGTAAGTAAAATTTCATCATCTACAAAGCAACAATTACAACCACGAGCAATCAATATATAATCACATAAGATTGTAATAACTTATGACTCAGTTTACGGAGTCCTAACATTGATTTTTATTGATTGTTTCAATAATGATCAATTTGCAATAGTTTATCAAGCACTTTATTTTGCCATAAATTGTAATGATATCCAAATCTCTCCAAATCAGTTCCATCGCGAAGCCTGCATCCATATGATCCCAATGGATCCTGTTTTGTCGGATTCAGATAACGTATGCGAAAGTTATACATTTTATAATTTTTGTATATGATTTAGATAACATAACCATACTTAATTAATTAATAATTTAAATCCTAATTACCCTATTTAAAACCTTTACCTGCTCCTCATCCTTCTTCTACCAAGCATAGCATCTTGAACTCGCACCCTAAAGTAATTGTCGTGATTCCTTGCTTCCACTTCCTCTCTAATACTTTATGTAAGTTCAAATAAAAATAACGTAAATTCATCTTGTCTAAATATCCTCCCAAGATACCATTATCATCAAACTCGAGATCCCCATGAAAATTGCATGCTCGAGCTTCTCCACACTGCCTATGGTGTTCGTGCGGCCCTATTTATAGCCGAACACCACAAAATTTTAGACATAAGTGTTATTCGATGCACTAAATCCAAATCTAACACTCACAACACGAATCAGTGCTCCATTACAATGATTTCATGAGCCCTAACTTTTGGATCTAGATTAACCCTAGAGGGGGTGAATAGGGTCTATTGAATTTTATCGAGATATTAAAAGTATCACAGAACAGATTGCAGTAGATAAAATAAATAACACAGTTTTACCCAGCTTCGGCAAACCCTGCCTACTACTGCATTTCTAAGATTTTTACTAGGTATTAAAACATATCCCACTTACAAAATCCTGTAAACTCGCAAATCCTGCTCCTATTCTAATCCTACGCTAAAAACCCTGAACTGATTTCTTTCCCCGAAATCAGATTTGTCCCATAGCTACAACCCGCAGCTAGTAAACCCTAGTTATTACAGGCACTAGAACTGCAAGTTAAAACCCTATAACTAGACGACCTAGTTTTACGGACAAACTAGAAAACCCTAGTTTTTGAAACAAACTAGAAAACTAATAATCAGTTTACAAAGAATAAAAATACAATACACTTAATACAAAATTTAAAGAAACCCCTTTGATACAAATGAAAACATGGCCGACCCTTTTTCTTATTATCCCATTTGAAAGATTTTGTTCACGATATTTTTTGTTAACATCAAAATTAGGTCGACGGGGGCAAATCTAAGAGGGAAATGGTTCGCTTATCCGGTTAGGTTGTCACCTCTAGGTATCAATACCCAATTCATCGGAGGATCTAAGCTCGCTAATCACGCTCAAGCTTGTAAGAGGGGTTTAGGTTGACTGAGAGGAGTCACTTCCTCCGATTATAGGAATAGATTTGGGCAAGAATACGGGAATGCGTAGGTAGCAAACAGAAAATTAAAACCACAATAACTAAAAATGATAAACTCACAATAAATTCCATAGATGTAGATATTTCTCTTTATTAAACTTTTTCTTACTTGAACAGAATTGAAGAGATCTATCCATAGATCTCTATTTTTGGGTTTCTCCTTAAGAGGAAGAGTACAAGAAATCGAGTCCCCCTAATGTGACCCCTGGGGGTTTATTTATAGAGAACTAGGGTCCTTTCCTCCATTGGGCCGGTGGGCCCTCAAAAGCCTTTGTCGTCCGCCTTTCTCCTTAGTCTTGAATGTTTTTACTTTCAGCCATTTTGCGATGCTGATTATAGCTTCCGTATTGAATGTTTCAGCTAGCCGGGAGCCTCTTTGTGATTGATGTATGCTTGTTGTCGTTATAGCCCTTCGGA
Organism: Allium sativum; assembly: GCA_030737875.1. Lineage (NCBI taxonomy): Eukaryota > Viridiplantae > Streptophyta > Magnoliopsida > Asparagales > Amaryllidaceae > Allium > Allium sativum. The sequence continues at coordinate 980,998,747 of CM060916.1, forward strand.
AGGTGTTTTGAGTTCCTAGTTACATGCTCCTAGTTGTAGACCTTTGGATATAGGCCTCTGGTTTTCCCGTGAATACTTAGAGGAGCCTGCCCTCATGATGTATGTAGATGGCTACCGGTTCGGAATCATTGTTGGTGTCTGTGCTGAATAGATTAGTGAGGATAGCTTGTATCCCTTCAGGGATTCCGGTTTGTTTTTGGTGGGATTTCCAGCTATAGCCTAATGTTCCAGAAGGTTGTTCTAAGTGATTCGCCTGTTGTTCATCAATATTACCTTCCGATGCTTGTATAGTGGATGTTTCAGTAACTAGTTCCAAACATCTGTTGTGCCCTTCTTCTGGTATTCTAGCCTTCCGGTGTATTAGTATTAGGAGGGGCAATGCTGGAGGCCCCTTCGGGTCTCAATTGGTGGATCTCTCCATTTCATCTATCTTGTCTTCCGGCTTAGGCGACCTTTCGCCGAAGAACCACCTGCCGGGTTGAAGCGGCCGGAATGACTCTACCAGACTGGTTCTGTAGACCTTGAGCTTCTTCCTTCTGGGAAGGTACCGGTGTATGTCGCTCCCAGATCGTTCTTTCTGTCTTTCGGTTCTTTCTATTATTTGGCTTCCTGTTTTCGGAAGGTTCTTCTACACTTGTATTCTTCCGATACCCTTTCACCTCCAACTGGTTTCGAAGTTAATTTTGGTAGTAACAATTGCCCCCTAGTGAAGGGGTATTTTCGACTTTTCAAGTCAAGCTCTTTTTTTGTCTTTTTCGAAGTGTTATTTTTGTTTCCTTTGATCTCTCTCAGTCGGGTGCGTTGATTGGTCCCCTTTCAGGTGGTCCAAATTGTCCCTAGATTATGAATACAAATTCTTCTTCTTTCCACTTTTTGCCTCTGGCAAATATTTCTATTTTCCCCGCATAAATCTTATTCGTCAATATGGTCTCAGATGTACGGCTGAGAGGCAAGGCGAATCTCTTTTTCCCTAAAAAAGGAATTTTCTTTTTCTCTCTTCTCTTTTTTTCATGCATAGCATTTTACTAAAGCAAGACTACTGTTCATCAAAATTTGTCACACTATCTCCTCAGGATTTCAGATCCAACTAGTCGTAAGTTTTCTTGTTCAAGCTTCAATCACCGATTTGAGTTATGCGTTGAATTGGGAATTGATGGTTCTAATGTAGATTAAATTCTCATTAATCGTCTGAGAGGATGATTAATGGCAACTTTCAAGAAGTTGTACCTATCTTCGTTTATTATCGAGGATTTGAGAAAGAAGATTTTTGTAAAAACAGATAATTTGTAATAGAAGATAATTTAACATGCTGACATCGATTTTCTCAGTCAAGATCGTTGTCCAATGGGATAAAAAAATTCATGACACCTGTTTTTCTATGTGTTTTTTGTGTGCTATCATCAAAATAGAAATTAGGTTAAAATACATGTTTATTTTATGGTATCACATGGCAGGATTATGTCTGAGATTTGACAAATTGGTAACTCCAACATGAGCAAGTCCAAGCTTTGTTCATCGGAGGGGAAGCTTGGAGTGAAGGTACTTCAAGTAAATAGTGCCATAAGTGAAGCCCCAACTATCTTGAATTAGCATTCTGTCCCGCTATTACCGAAATTTCTTTGCGGGCATGCCCCTTCACCTGTAGGACAAAATCTTCTAGAACAATGTTCTTCCTCTCGTTCCGTGTTTCTTGGGATGGTTCACACCCACCTTCCATGGTCTCTGCCCCTCCTGAATTTATTTATAAAAAGAGGTTCGCTTTGGCTGCCAACAGTGGCCCTTCTAGGGGTCATAAGAGGGCAAATTTTTTCCCGTCCTTCTAGAGATGAAACTGTGGAGTCGCCATGTCATCGGCTACCATGTACCCCTCTTGCACCCTCTCCTAGAAGTTTCCCTGACATGTGATCTTCCTCGATGGAGACTATAGGAAGTGATTTTATTGCTGGTTTCCTAAGATCTGATTCTCAAGGAGATACGGATTTAAGAGAGCACAAGCGGCTCTTTTCTCCTTATCGGTTGTGTGTCCCCATAAGTTCTCTTTTATAGGCCTTGGATTTTGATAAGATTATAGGATCTATCTTACCCTCCATTGATGTCTCCGATGTTCCAAAATTCGCCTTCGAAGATTGGTTTGACTTTTTCCTAGACCTTGTTAAACGACAACTTCTAGTTTGTACCCTCATTTTCCTAGGACATTTTATCCTCCTTCTTGATGTAAGAACTAACATTATATTGTTCCTCTTTTCTTTTCAAACATCTTGGAATTTGTATGTTGCTAGGGCGACAATTGCCTCCTTATCCCGGGAGAAGAAATAAATCCAAGAAGAGAAAAGCATGTAAGAGTCTAAGCTCCACGATTTAACCTTTGTGAAGAGCAGCAATGAAGAGGCTTGTAGTCAACTGAGAGAGTCTTTGGAGAGGGAAAGGGCTGGCAACAGTTCCTTAGCCGCTGAAGTCTCGACCCTCAAGCGTGAGCAGTCGGATATGTTGATAAAGCATGCAGAGAGATTGAGAATATGGGAAGTAATTCTTTCTGAAGCTAAGTAGATAATTTATGAGATTCTGGATCGTATTTCCTTGTTTTTGAAGGTGCATTTCCAGACATGGTGTCTGAATGTTATGAAAAGGCTCTATTTTCAGTCCACTATGGTAACCATGGCAAGTTCCGGACCCGAACTTTCGTTTTCTTCCCTCATCCATTCGAAATAGGATCTTGGGGAGTGCTATTACTTTAGATCGGGACACTGAGGTTTCCAAAGGGAAAAAGACGAAGGTGGAGGATCTTTTGTTAATCAAAAGCTGCCTGACTACTCAATGTCTTGAGATAATGAAAATATAACTTTGCATATAGGAGGTGGTAATGTAGGTGACTCGTGTGGAGATGGTGGGTTTGCGAAGGGAGTGAATCTTCCGGATTTCGGTGAAAGAGAACAGTTGGTGCACACAGCCTCCCCCATTCCTCAGGTATAAATATTAGTTTCTGAATTCCTTCTTTGCATGTAGAACTTGGCCCTTGATGACTTGTTTTAACAATGACGAAAATTCTATTTTCGCTGATTACCCTGTTTTTCAAGGATGACTTTCATTCTCTTTCTAAGCTGAGCTAGGAATTTCTTGCCAAGCCTCCTTATAAATATGGCAGGGAACGCTTCTTGATAGAGCGCAAACACATTTTTATGAAGTACCCTCAATTATCTTTCAACTTCTTGGGGAATGATAGGGAGATGATATTAAAGAAACTTAGAACTCATCATGCAAGGTTAATATGTAACATGAAGGAGAAGAGAACTAGGGAGAGAAAATAACCTGTTGTATTCTTTTTAGTTTATAATAGCGTGTATGGATGCGAATTGTATTAATTTTCATTCTCTTCCTGTTTCATGCATTTCTGAGGCTCAAATAATGATGTCTTATGGCAATAAATATCGCAAATGGTAGCTTATTTGTTTATATGAACTGGAAAGTTCACCCTAAGACACTCCTCTTTCGTAGATAAAGATGTTTTCTTACTTTGTGCTCGTGAGATTTTCTGGGGAATTCTCCTACTGGTATTGATGGCGGATCTGCCTTGTCCGAGGAGCAATTCGAGCGAGGTTTGAAGGAACAAGTAAGTGTATTGGAGGCCCAAATAAAGCAAAAGGATAAAGACATCCTTGAAGCGAAGAGGAGTATAAAGGCAAATCCTTCTATCAACTTTGATGGAGAAAAGGATGAACTCCAGTGTTAGCTATTGACTAAAAGGCAAGATGTAAAGACATGCTGGTAAAATGTAAAGAATGGGGATCTAACTTTGGATGCGCTCTTGGAGTCTCCGATTCTGATGTCTCGCATGCTTCGATGGGGTCCGAATCTTCAGAGCCTGAGATAGGGGACTTTCCCTATGGAATGGATTGTTCCCTTGCTGTCAGGTGGCATAGACAGGTTAAGCCAACATGAAAGGTTTTTACGATAGGAAGGGGATCAAGGGAAACTCTCATTGTACTAACTTTTATACTTCCAAAATTAAGCAACTATAATAGGGGAAACAGTCTTTGCGCAAAGATGCTTTTGACTTGAAGAAGGAAAACAAAAGCCTTCGTGCAATGGGGAAGCTTTCAATCAAGCTTTAAAGTGGCAGCCTAGACCTTTGGATGACTCATGCCTGGTTGTAGAAACGATGCGAAGAGTCGATGGGCTTTTGCATACCGCAATTCATTGTTCCGCCACTTCTTTATGGTCCCATGAATAAGGTGCATTCTACCGAGGGCTAGACTATTGCTTATATGGTACTTGTAGTGCTGGGAAATGGATTTTTTTTTCTTTTTTTGAATATGTATTAATTTCATGAACTTCCTTGTAAACAATTATGCAATGTACGAAGTATACATTATTTTGCCAGTTGAGTATAGTATTCTATAGTGACACTATATACGAATAGAGGTAGGACTTACAATGATATTACTTAACACGAGACCACACATATCAGTATAAACGCTTTTCTTTAGCTATGGTTATATCATGACAAGGTGCACATCTCCAGCACATTTCGTTAGGAGTTTGTCTTATGGGATTTTAAGTAGCGTCCCATACTCTTGGTGGGATTAACAGTATCAAAGTGTGTTAAACATGAAAGGCATATAGTGCTCATTCGTATTTTGTGTGTTAGCGCAAACATTTGGTATACTCGTATAAATCAAAAACACTTTCCTGAGCAAAAAGAGAGATGAGGGGGGCTACCAATTTGTGCCTAGTAATGGTGGAAATGCGCTTCCAAGCCAGATCTGAATTGGGACGAGGGTTGACTAAATATTTCTTGTTCAGCTCTGAGAATTTGAACCGACCCGTACCCAGACTTCATGCGTTGAGACTGGAACCATACATTCAGCTGTGATTTATGCCTTGGCATCGAGATGAGGATAGGTTCCTTCTTCTAACGTTTGTGAGGAACTGAATTAACCTCGATTCGGGTATTTAAGACTATAGGCCAGAGATTCCCTTTAGACTCTAGTGGAAGTCCCGAAATGACCCTTATCCGAATAATTAAAGATTGGGGACCGTGAAGCCTTCTTCCAGTATTTGCAAAGCACTGAATCGACCTAGACTCCTTATCAATATTAATAGAAGATTTGGACTCCTTCGGTATTTGTGGGGAGTCGAATCGACCTAGATTTGGGTTATTAATATAGAAGATCGAACCCCCTTCGGTATTTGTGAAGAGCCAAATCGACTCATATTCGAGTATTAATATAGAAGACCAGAACCCCCTCCAATACTTGTGAAAAGCCGAATCGACCTAGATTTGGGTATTAATACAGAAGACCGGAACCCCCTATTATATTTTTGAAGAGCCGAATCGATCCAAATTCGGGTATTAATATAGAAGACAGGAACCCCCTCTGGTATTTGTGAAGAGCCGAATCGACCCTGCTTTGGGTATTAATATAGAAGACCGAAAACATCTTTTGTATTTGTGAAGAGCTGAATCGAACTAGATTAAGGTATTAATATAGAAGACTAGAATCCCTTACGGTATTTGTGAAGAGTTGAATCGACCCAGATTCGGGTAATATTATAGAAGACCGAAACCCCCCTCCAGTGTTGATTGTTTTGGCATCCCTTTTAGATTTGATATGTGAAGCTGAGGCTGTACGTGCTTCCTGAGCCACTCCTTGGGATTTTGATGTCAAAGCAGAGGATGCACATGCTTTGTTGGCCACTCTTTGGGCCTGTGCGTCCGGTCCTCTTGGCTAGCTTATCCACAAGCAGGACCCAAGGACTTACCCGACCTCCCTTCAGGAGGCGCCTTATCATGACCATTGTAGGCGATGATAAGGTCTTAGACACTTAGACGGGGCCATCATAGGCACAGAACTAAGGTTTAATCTTTTGATACTCTATACTAACCATCGTAGATTCTGATAGAGGCTTATGCGCTACCCCCTCCTTGGTGTGCCCTATCCTGGACATCGTAGGCGGTTATAGGGGTTTGCATTCCCTTATGCGAGTAATGTGGAATATAAGAAGAGGTAGGACATGCTCTTCTGTGAGCAGAACTAGGACGTGCTTATTTCTAGTAGATGCAAGGCATACTCTTCTGCGAGCAGAGGCAGGGCATGCTAAGGTTAGATGCATCGCCATGATCATTGCTGGTGTGAAACGGAGGCTTAAGCTTTTGATGCTTTAACCTTAGCACTCTGATTTGGGCATGGAGAAAGACTAACGCACCATGCCTCTCCGGGGGATGCCTCATCCTGACCTATTTGGCGATGACGAGGGATTTAATCCATTTACGATTAGTCCCCTTTTTGGTTTCCTTTTAAATTCCGAGAGGGGGGTTTTCCATACCCTTGAACATGTTTGGTAATCCTTTTCCTAAGGATTTTTCTTGAATTCACCATGATTTTTTTATAAACTCTCGTAATTGGCCTGGGCTGAAAATCTAACGATGGTTTCCCTGAGGATTCTGCAGTGATTAGCCTCGTTTCCATTCATCATGTGGTAATGGCAGTATAGCCCACCTGTTTTCCTTTTTTATCTGGGCTTTTTCTTCGTGAATGGCCAATAGTTGAGTTCGTGTTTGGTTAGGAAGTAAATGTTCTCCATCGAAGTGGTGAGGTAGTATTCCTTGGGTACCCGTGGCGTGCATCCTTCTTCTTGCTGCTAGGGTTTAATCCTTTTGTGACCCAGCCTAGCTGCGGTGCCAACACTTTCGTTCCTTCCTCCCGGAACATACTAAGATTGAGATGTTATCTCTTCGGACCATTTGTTGGCAAAGTGGTTGAAATCGTCCATTATTTCTTGATCAAACGTCATCCTCCTAACTTGCCTGAGGAGGGTTTTCTTTAGGTGAGAGAAAATACTAATACCCTGGGATGTAGAGTCATTTGGAAGAGACACTAGAGTTTGCCCTATGTGGGAATAGCTATAATTCTCGATATCAGGAGCATATTGTTCCATTTCCCTCTTCCACTTCATTATGCGTAAGGCTTTTACTCTCAACCTTAGTTCTTCTATTACTCCTGGGTCCATGATCTCCGATTCATCCATTCAAGATTCTAAAGGCTTTTGCCAGAACCTCTTGCCCATAACTTCGCTTCTTCAAAGCTTTTGTCTAATCCAAGGCGGAACAACTCAAGTAGATATGTGGTAGGGCTAACCACACGGTCAGAGGTTCAGGCCCTCCTTCTAGCGCCAAAATGTTAACGATATTTTTCGTTTATACTGAAAATAAGTCGACGGGGATGGATCTAAGAGGGAAATGGTTCGCTTATCCGGTCAGGTTGTCACTTCTAGGTATCAAGACCCAATTCATCAGAGGATATAAGCTCGCTGATCACGCTCAAGCTTGTAAGAGGGGTTTATTTTGACTAAGAAGAGTCACTTCGTCCGATTATAGGTATAGATTTGGGCAAGAAAATGGGCAAGCATAGGTAGCAAACAGAAAATTAAAACTACAATAACTAAAAATGATAAACTCATAATAAATGCCATAGGTGTAAATCTTGCTCTTTATTAAACTTTTTCTTACATGAACAGAATTGAAGAGATCTTTCCATAAATCTCCATTTTTGGGTTTCTTCTTAATATGAAGAGTACAAGAAATCGAATTCCCTCTAATGTGACCCCTAGGGACTTATTTATAAAGAACTCAGGTCCTTTCCGTCATTGGGTCGGTGGGCCCTCAGGAGCCCTTGTCGACCGCCTTTCTCCTTGGTCTTGAATGTTTTTACTTTCAGCCATTTTGCAGTGCTGATTATAGCTTCCGCATTGAAGGTTTTAGCTAGTCGGGAGCCTCTTTGAGATTGATGTGTGCTTGCTGTCATTATAGCCCTTTGGAAGGTGCTTTGAGTTCCTAATTACATGCTCTCAATCGTGGACCTTTGGATATAGGCCTTCGGTTTTCCTGAGAATACTTAGAGGAGCCTGCCCTCATGATGTATTATGATGGTTATCGGTTCGAAATCACTATAGGTGTCTGTGCTGAATAGATTAGTGTGGATAGCTTATCTCTTTCGGGGTTCTGGTCTTCTTTTTGTTGGGATTTCCAGGTATAGCCTGATATTCCAGAAGGTTGTTCTGAGTAATTCGCATGTTGTCCTTCAGTACTAACTTCCAGTGATTGTATAGTGGATGTTTCAGTAACTGGTTACAAACATCCTTTGTGCCCTTCTTTTGGTGTTCTAGCCTCCCGGTGTATTAGTATTATGAGGGATAATGCTAGAGCGGTCTCAATTGGTGGATGCGGCTTAGGCGTTCTTTCGTCGGAGAACCACCTGCCAGGTTAATGCGGCTGGAATGACTCTACCAGATTGGTTCTGTAGACCTTGAGTTTCTTCCTTCTCGAAAGGTACCGGTGTATGTAGCTCCCATACCGTTCTTTCTGGCTTTTGGTTCTTTCTATTATTTGGCTTCCTGTTTTCGGAAGGTTCTTCTGCACTTGTATTCTTCCATTACCCATTCACCATTGGATGGTTTCGGAGTTAATTTTGGTAGTAACAGCTTTGTCCCAAATAAAAAATGTTGGCCAAATCAATTCTAGGGTTTCTCTGAAATCTCTTTGCCCCTAATCACAATGCGGTTTCTACTTTGTTATCTGGAAAATTTTCACTGATGTTCTTTGAGAAAGATTAATCTTGGTTGATTTAGTTTGGGTGCTTGCGATTGAAAGACAGAATAAGTTCTTTGCTGATTTTATTTCTTTGAGCTCTTCGAATTGTTTTTTTTTGTTTCGATCTCGGATGCCTGTGATGAAAATGGTGTATATTATATAGGTTAATTCAATTCCTTAATCTACTATCTGATTTCACATATGACAAGTCTGATTGCTTGAGTGATTTCCTTTGGCTTTGAATGCCTTAGCTGTTGTGTGGATTTCGATTTGTTGCCTTATTTGAATTCAGTCGGCTTTGAAATATTTTGAGATATTCTTGAAAATAAATGATTTGTGGCCATCTTGAATATTCCCTTGTGTGACTCTCCACTGGATTGAATTGCATGGGTGAATTTGTTGCTGAGAAAGATTTGTGCAAATATGGAAATACAAGATTTTATTCTTTCCAAAAAAAGGCTTCTTGCCTGGAATTTTAATTAGAAAATTGTTGAATTCGGTTGCTGCCAATACTGGAAATAAATAAATAATTTTTTACCCAAAATATTGACAGTATATTTCTGAAAAATGTCGAAATGAATACTAGAAAGATATCAAAATGAAATTGTTTTTCTTGGTCCCTTAATTTAGATTTATGGAAAGCTTAATTGATTCCTTGCCTTAAAAAAACTATGATTTCTGAACCTTATGGCATAACATATATGGATGAAACTGCCCTTGTTTGTGGATCTTCATGGCTGATTGTTCACTTACCGAATAAAACATTGACCCGCTGTTGCATGTAAAAGTTTGGTTGATGACTCATATGATTTCCTGGATTCACTCAAGTCTTTGCCATGTAAATGCAAACATATTCAATAATGTTGCCAAAAAAATGTTTGTCCATTTTTCTTGACAATTTCTGTACATGTCAATTTGTTGTGTGCACGTATATTCCATACTTTGCATTAACCACACTATGATTTCTGGAATGTGATAACACTGTGCCAAAAATAAATGCTTGCCGTATGTATGTCTATCTATGTAGACACTGCTATATTTAACCATGCTCAAATCAGTTTTGCCGAACTATTTTGCGCTTGTCACATTTGCAATGTCCTCTGTATATTTGTGAACACATGCTTGAACCCTATTGCTTGAGTCTGGGATGTATCATTTTGCTACCTTGTGAAACTGTGCATTTTGTATTTGAGTTGTATAAGATGATCCCCTGTTCATTGGCTTTATGTTTGGCCTGTTCAAATTTGACCTTTGTGAACTTTATTCCACTTACATGTGCCCTGTTCACAGGAAACTGCGTTGCCATGCGTCTGACACTTGTATTTTATACTGGCTTGATTCACATTGCATATTTGTGCTGAAACTGTTCGTGCGCCATGCTTGAACTTGACTTGTGCATGGCTCGACCATGCTGTACCATGATTGTTGTTGACCATTTCATATACACCCATGTGTGGATCCATGAATAAATGCAAGTTGCTTTACATTGAACTTGACACTCCAGTGGCCCTTCTTCACATTATTATGCTTGTTGGCCAGTGTGTGAGTGCGTGTGTGTGTGTATATATATATATATATATATATTCATAAATGTGAATATATATACATATTTATATGTATATGAAAAGATTTGCTTCACTTGTTCGAGCCATTGTTCATCTTTGAACTGCTGTTTTCATGGATACTTGACCCATGCACTGTGCATGTGTGTCAGGCTTTACCTGGATTTAACATGTTCGATATATTTATCCATTTCTGACCCTATTGCCCCTGCACAAAAATATATGTATATACATACACTGTATGTGTATCCATGTATAGTAAACGTGCAGTTTATATAGATATGTGAGCACTATAGGATTTGTCTACCATGTGGTATTTACAGTGTATCACTATGAATATCACAAGCTATCTAGACATAGATGGATGTCCATAAAAAATCAGATCGAGTCATGAAAAAAGATGCGAAATACACCAAAATTCTAAGGCAGATAATATTTTAAAATAAAAATTTATTCTGCTAGAAAATAAAGTATTTCTGTTCTAGATTACTGTATGTGTGTTTCTTTTTGTGACAGGTAAGAAGACTGGACTGACAATGATGAAGTATGAAGACTGAAGACAAGGACAGTTTCAGTGAAAGAGTGAATGTATATGTACAACTTGAGTGAAATGTAATTGAGTGTACTATAGTGAGGAGCATTGTATACATATGAGTATGAAATGTAAAGCATAGTATTTCAGTGAATTGTGCAAATAGTGGAGTTATAAATTTGTATTGTTTGGAATGTTGAAATAAAATATTATATTTAAATAAAATACTATTTGAATATTTAAATTCTTGTGTTGTATTATTTTATTTAAATATAAATATTATATTCTGCCTATGATGTAGTATAACAGTACAATTATAAACACATTTATAATAATAAATATGAGCGTCATGGCATGCGCTTCGCGCATGGATTGTTATTCCTCAAATATTGTGTAGTTTATATATGTGAGGATATGTAGAATGCATATTTGAATATGTCGACATGGTGAATATATTACTTTGTTTAATATTTTATTAGTATAAAGATATATATATATCCGAATACATACTAGGTACGATCAGGTAGGAAGATTTAGAATTATGTGGGCGCATCAGGAGTACATGGATCTAAGCATTTTGAATATGTAAATATACTGCAGGCTCACCTTTGAATGAGTAAACTTAGGTATGCGCAGCAGCAAATTTAAGTGACTAAATATAGCAAAATTTAAATGAGTAAATGTAGCATAAATACGAAGTTAAGAAAATTTGGGTTATTAGTTATAACAGATTTGGCAGGCAAAGAATGGAAATGAGGGCAGCAAAAATTTGCCTTCTCACATTCATCATGATTTGATTTTTTCTTTCTTTTATAAAAAAAGAGTATTTGATAAGCAAAAAATGATTAAAGAAAATAATAATAATTCAATTTTGGAAACGTATTACGGCAATTAAATTCAATCGTGGGGTAGAAAACTATTTGCAGCTACACACTATACATTTTGTACAATCAGGTAGACCTTACACAACAACATTGCATGTCAGCTTCAAGTAATACTCATATGGCAAAGCAATATAGTCCAATACGTATTTAATGAGTGCAAAGCATTATTGACATTATAGTACATATATATCCCTACTTAATGAGCGCAAATACATGAAGCGTAAGCATTACAGTCAGGGGGAAGCATTGCAATCAGTATAGTACACATTTAAGAAAAAATAATCTTATTTTCCCCTCTGCATTGAAGGGGAAAAAACACGAAACATGGAACACAAAAAAGAACAGAAAAAAGAAGAAGAAACAGAGAAAGCATCCAAGTTGTAGATTCCTGCACGAAAGATTGTTGTTTTATAACAGTGAGATGAAGGCATATATGGAGGAGTTCAAAAATAGTGGGAAACAAATATATAAAGTGAGGTTTACCTGAAATTAGAAACTTTCATAAAGTATGGAAGGCTAAAAGGAAGAAATGTGTTGTTCCCAGCGGTTGAGAAAGAAGAAGACCATCCATTTTCGTCAGTTTAGGTGTACACCAAAAAAGTGTAGTTTCGTCAGTTCAGGTGTACCTGAAATAGAGTACGCAAGGTTAAAGGGTATTTTCGTCAACTCAGGTGTACACCAAAAAAGTGTGACACTAAACCTATTCCGATTATTAGTAAAGATATGTTTGTTATCATTAAACAAAAATCATTGAATTGTTAGATACAACAATCTCCCCTTTTGATGACGACAAACATAAAATAAGATTTTGAATATAATATTATAATAAATTGTTTGTCAGTGAATTTTTGATCTCCCACAATTTGAATGCTTCCCCAACAACAAAACTACCCCTAGATATGTGCATGAGTGTAAAACAATAATTGAAACTTTGTTATTAAAATATTCAAAGAATATCTACTCATCGATCAAAATCTTAACTCATTCTCCCCCTTTTGTTATCATCAAAAGGATACAGAAATTAAAACAGTGATGAAAATGACTAAAAATATAATTTCAACTTAAGAGGAAGAACGATCATCATAAATCTCAATCAGTCAAACGAAAATCATAATATTCTAAGAATTCGTGGCATATTTCACACTGTAGAGTAAAGGATTCACAATGAAATTTAAAAAAATGGAGAGAGTTTATTTTTAAAAAATATTGATTCCAATTATTTTCAAAAGAATTTTATAAAAATGAACACAAAAAATTTATGGATTTGGACTACGATTATAAATTCAATTTAAGTGACACAATTAGATAATCTCAAATCCCAATAGCTATCAATCAACATATCATAATATTTCATAAAATATTAACACATTTCACAAATTAGAAAATGGATTAATAGGCTCGTTTTTACACACCAAGGAGAATTTCATATAAATTTTTATTTATTGCAAATTATTTTCTTTTCCTTTTCTTTTTATTTAAGAGCACACTGACCATGCATAACCAGATCTTGGATTTTTAAATGAGATCAGTTGCAACTTAAAAATAAGTAATCTCATAACCATGCATAACCAGAGCTTGGATTTTTAAATGAGGTTAAATAAACACTTATGAGTATTATATTTTTATTTTATGATTTAAAAAAGAAACTCCTTAGTATATTAAACCAATATGGATGATAAAAATATGGTAGGTACAGAAACGATTGTGAAATAAAATTTTAAATTAATCATATTATGAATTATGCTCAATTGTACCAGGATTCTTGAAAATTTCAATTATCACTAATTCTGAAAAATAACATAATCACGATTCCATCACAAATATTTCCACTGATTACTCAAAATGATTTTTAAAAATATTAAACTCTCCACATTAATATAAAATTATGATGGATGGCAGAATAATGGTAGATAAGGAGATGTTCATGAAATAGACGCCAATTCAAAGATATTATAAAAATTGTTCAATCATCCTAAAAATTTAAATAAATTTTCTTCTTGTTGTGAAATATACTATAGTCACAACTCATCACAATTTCAATAATCTGATAACAATTTTGATGAGTTCTAAATACAGTTCATTTTTGTTATTGATCTCAATTTCTGAATAAATAATCAATAAAAGATTTTAATATTGAAAATCAATTACAAGAGGGGATTTAGAGAGTTTTATATAAGGCAAGAGGGATATGAAGAAACCATAAAAGATAAAAAAACAATATATAAAGAATCAAAGTAGATGAGTGAGAAAATTTCAAAGCATTTCTGATACCACTTGTTGTCTCTACTAACAGGGATTTTAGTATCACCATGGTGGCTAAAAATGGGTATCTCAAACAATAGTATACAACCACTAAGCCCAAGCAAATAAACCAAATAATTCAGTTCCATTTTTCAGAGTAGCAAGACAAAATCAGAAGAAGTTCACAAGAAGGCTTTCATAGACTTTACAACAAGTTCAAGAAGACAAATCATGATTAAAGATTTAAAGAGACAATTTATTTGAAATCACCTGAAGAAAAGTGAAACTTCAAGCTTTAATGAATCGATCACACAAGATTATTAATTTCTAATTCAAGAATTGTATGAGATTCAAGATATTAAACAATATTCAAATGATTTCAAACAAGACAATATCCAAGTAAATGATCATGATTTTAGAATATAACACAAGAAAGATTTTCAATTCAGAGTAGTTAAGTTAGTCAGAAAAACTTTAAACCTTTTACCAGAGCAGCAGATGATGTCAAAACATGCAGTCATTAAAACATTTTCAAAATGATTCCTTTTATCAGAGCAACATAACAAACAATTTCACAGCAGACTTGCCAAGCGAATTCTGACAGTTACAGGAGATGATTCATGACCCAAGATTAAAAATACAGTTTATTTTAAATCATTTGAAGGAATATGAAAATATCAAGATTCAATGAATCGATCACACCAGATTATAAGTTTCAAATCCAAGTTATGTGTGAGATTCACAAATTAATAATTTCAAATGATTTCAAACAAACAAATATTCAAATCAAATGATCATGAAATAGCAATGGGTTTTAATACAAGAACTTTAAGGAATTTCCCACAATTATTTCTGACAATAAGAGAAATTTTCAGAATATTTACATTAAGCTTGAAAGATATTCATGATCCAAAATTAAAATAGTTTATTTGAAATCACTTGAATGAATGTGGATTTTGAAATACAAAGAATCAATCACACAAGATTATTAATTTTAAGTCTAAGAGGTGTGTGAGATTCCAAATATCAAAAATTTCAAATGGTTTCAAACCATCAAATATCCAACAAAAAATGATCATGAATAAAAAGAATTTCCTGACTCTGATACCATCAAGCCAAATGTTTTCAAATAAGAAATATCCAAGCCAATCCAAAAATCAATGAAATAATCATAATTGAAAAATAGTAGTGTGCTGGAATGTGTATAAATTTTGAGTCTTTCCAAAAAGAATTAGAATATACTCAAAACAACAGGGAAGTGTGAAATTTCATTAGATTTCCAGATTTTCTAAAATTTAGAATTCAAATTAATAATGTTCAAGATATGACAAGAATACTTCAGCACTGTTAGGAATTCAGGCAAAAAATAAACTACAAACAAATTGCAGATATTTACGAGTTTAAATTCATGATTTGGAAATGATTAAAACATGATAATTTATTCAAATAAAGTGAATTTCCAAAAAATCATGAATTCTGCAATTTGAAGTTATGAAACTCAAAATGAAAAGAAAAACAATATGCAGTGTCAAATCAAAATTATAAATAACAAAGAAAATAAAAGGAAGAGGTAGAGGGAGGAAACAAACAAAGAATATTAATAGAAATGAGTTTAGAGATCATATCTGAATTTGATGTGAGCAAATGAATCTCTAACTCTGCATACTTGGTGAAGGAACTCTGAGTAATTCAATGTTGTGAAGCAATTTGAATACATATCTCTTTTTTGCAAAGCATTTCCACAGCCTCCTCCAGTACCTAATAGTTTAGGGGATTGAGTGGCCTAATAAAATTAGTGAAACCACCCACAGTTTGTTCACGTCTTTCGGTACCCAGACCTATTTGTATAACGATCCATTCAAATTTACCTTTGTACCATTAGGAACCCAAATCTGTTTGAATTTAGTCAGAACTGTCTTATTTTCATTTGGGACCCAAGAATGTTTGAAAGGTTTGTTACATAACAAATTCTTATTTCATTTATGAAAAAATCGTTTGAAATTATCAAAGTTCAAATTTTCAATTCGATTCTTTTCAAAACAATTTGAAGGATTTTTAAAACTATTAGAATTCTAGTTTTCACAAACATTTATTTTCCCAAAGCCAATACCACATTTATTTCTAATAGAAACTTGATTTTGTAACAACATATTCAACGATTTTCCCCATTAGAGAATTTCTCCAAAGTTGATTCGATAGTTGAATTTTGGATTTAAGATCACTGTTTTCTTTGATTAAATCTGAACAACGATTATTAGTGATCTTCCTTTCAGAATCATGTTGTTTTAAAACCAAATTTTTAGATTCAAGTAGTTTGATTGTGGCTTGAGACTCAAAGATTTCAAATTCAAAGAGTTTTTGCTTTTCAAACTCAAGTTTTTCAAATTTCTTGAATTTCACTATTTTACTTTCTAACTCTTTCGGAATCAAATCAGTTTTCAATAAGCTTTCTTTTTCAGCAATTTCATTTTTGGAATTTTTGGTAGTTTTAAAAATTTTAAATTCCTTTTGCAAAGAATTGTTTGTATCTTTTAGCCCAATCTCGTTATCTTTCAAAGTCATAATTTCCTTTTCAAACTTTTGAATGTTTCTATTGAGAAAAAGGAGATCAGATTTCAATTTCAAACAATTTTTACAATCAAAATTTTCTAATTTCATGACATTTGAAAGTCTTAATTCCAAACAGTTATTTTTGTTGTTCAACTCATGATTTTTAGACTTTAAAATTTTGTTCTTCCGATGGAGATTGTCAAGCATAGATCTAAATCTGAGTTGACATTCTGGGATTTTGAGTAGTTGTTGTCTGTTCCATACAACTTGTCGAGAGTTTTACAGATATCCTGCGCAGTCAAACAATGAGTGATAAGTTTAAGCTAATTATTACCGAGATAAGAATACAGAATATGCATAACATGAGCATTGACAACCTTAATTTTCTTATCTAGCATATCTCCCAAATTTACAATAATATTCCAATATTCAGAATTAATAGATTTTAGATAGAATTTGATTTTCAATTTCCAAAATAAAAAAATTTGTCCCACTGAAAATAATTGGAATATCGCTGGACTAACTCTCGCTATACTGACAACTAGGGAATACCAACTCTAGAGTTAATAAAATACCTGCTCTTGTACCACTTGTTGGATCTAGATTAACCCTAGAAGGGGGGCGAATACAGTTTATTGAATTTTATCGAGATATTAAAAGTATCATAGAACAGATTACAGCAGATAAAATAAATACAAAAAAGAAGTAACACAGTTTTTATCCAGCTTCGGCAAACCCTGCCTACTGCTGCATTTCTAAGATGTTTACAAGGTATTAAAATAGATCCGGCTTACAAAACCTTGTAAACTTGCAAACTCTGCTCCTGTTCTAATCCTTCTCTCAAAACCCTGAATTGATTTCTATCCCCGAAATTAGATTTTCCCCTAGCCACAAACCCGTAGCTAGTAAACCCTGATTATTACAAACACTAGAAAACTTCTAGTTAAAACCCTATAACTAGACGACCTAGTTTTACAAACAAACTAGAAAACCCTAGTTTTTCAGACAAACTAGAAAGCTAATAATCGATCTACAAGTAAAAAAATACAATACACTCTAAACAAAATTTAAAGAAACCCCTTTGACACAAATAAAAACATGGCCAACCCTTTTTCATATTATCCTATTAGAAAGCTATGTCCCAAATAAAAAATGTCGGTAGAATCAATTCTAGGATTTCTCTGAAATCCCTTTGCCCCCAATCACAATGCGATTTCTACTTTTGATCTATGCAAAATTTTCACAGATGTTCTTTGAGAAAGATTAATCTTGGTTGATGGAGTTTGGATGCATGAGATCGAAAGACAAAGTAAGTTCTTTGCTGATTAGACTTCTTTGAGCTCTTAAAATGTTTTTTATTTGTTTCAATCTTTGATTTCACATATGACAAGTCTAATTGCTTGCTTTGATTTCCCTTGGCTTTGAATGCCATTACTATTGTCTGGATTTCGATTTGTTGCCTTATTTGAATTCAATCGTCTTTGAAATATTTTGAGATATTTTGGAAAATAAATGATTTGTGGCCATCTTGAATATTCCCTTGCGTGATTCTCCACTGGACTGAATTGCATGAGTGAATTTGTTGCCAAGAAAGATTTGTGCAAATCTTGAAATAAAAGAATTTATTCTTCCCCGAAAAAATGTTTCTTAACTGGAATTGTTAATTTAAAAATTGTTGAATTCGATTCCTGTCAAAGTTGGAAATAAATGAAAAAATCTACCCAAAATATTGATAGTATATTTCTGAAAAATGTCGAAATGAATTCTAAAAAGAAATCAAAATGAATTTTTTTTCTTGGTCGCTTAATTCAGATTTCTGGAAAGCTTGGTTGATTCCATGCCTAAAAAAACTGTGATTTCTGAACCTTATGGCATAACATATATAGATGAAACTGCCTTGTTTGTGAATCTTCATGGTTGATTGTTCACTTACCAAATAAAACATTGACCCACTGGTGCATGTAAATATTTGGTTGATGACTCATATGATTCCCTGGATTCACTCAAGTCTTTGCCATGTAAATGCAAACATATCCAATACTGTTGCCAAAAAAATGTTTGTCCATTTTTCTTAATAATTTCTGTACATGTAGTTTCGAGTGTGCACATATATTCCATACTTTTCATTATTCACACTGTGATTTCTGGCATGTAATAACAGCGTGCCAAAAATAATGCTTGTCGTATGTATATTTGTCCATGTAGACACTACTATGTTTAACCATGCTCAAATCAGTTTTGCCAAACGATTTTGTGCTCGTCACATTTGCAATGTTCTCTGTATATTTGTGAACACATGCTTGAACCATGTTGCTTGAGTCTGGGCTGTATCATTTTGTTGCCTTGTGAAACTGTGCATTTTGTATTTGAGTTGTATAGAATGATCCCCTGTTCATTGGCTTCATGTTTGGCCTGTTCAGATTTGACCTTTGTAACTTTATTCCACTTGCATGTGCCTTTGTGCCCTGTTCACATGAAACTGTGCTGCCTTGTGTCTGACACTCGTATTTTATACTGACTTGATTCACTTTGCATATTTATGCTGAAATTGTTTGTGCGCTATGCTTGAACTTGACTTATGCATGGCTCGACCATGTTGTACCATGATTGCTACTGACCATTTCATATACACCCATGTGTAGATCCATGAATAAATGCATGCTGCTTTACATTGAACTTGACACTCCATTGACCCTTGGTCACATTAATATGCTTGTTGGCCAGTGTGTGTGTGTGTGTGTATATATATATATTCACAAATGTGAATATATACACATATTTATTTGTATATGAAAAGATTTGCTTCACTTGTTCGAGCAGTTGTTTATCTATGAACTGCTGTGTTCATGGATACTTGACCCATGCACTGTGCATGTGTGTTAGGCTTTACTTGAACACAACATGTTCGATATATTTGTCCCTCTCTGACCATATTGCCCTTGCATAGAAATATGTGTATATACATACAATGTATGTGTATACATGCATAGTGCACGTGCAATATATATATATATATATATATATATATGAGCACTACAGGATTTGCCTTCCTTGTGGTATTTTGCAATGTATCATTGTGAATATCACAAGCTATCTAAACACAGATGGATGTCCATAAAAAATCAGATCGAGTCATGAAAAATGATGAGAAACACACCAAAATTTTAAGGCAAATAAATTTCTAAAATAAAAATTAAATCTGCTAGAAAATAAAGTATTTCTGCTCTAGATTACTTTGTGTGTGTCTCTTTTTGTGATTGGTAAGAAGACTGGACTGACAGTGATGAAGTATGAAGACTGAAGACAAGGACAGTGTCAGTGAAATAATGAATGTATATATACAACTTGAGTGAAATGTAGTACATATGAATGTGAAATGTATTGTATAGTATTTCAGTGAATTGTACAAATAATGGAGATAAAAATTTGTACTATTTGGAATGTTGAAATAAAATATTGTATTTAAATAAAATATTGTTTGAATATTTTAATTCTTGTGCAGTAGTATTCTATTTAAATATAAATATTATATTCTGTCTATGATGTAGTATAACATTACAATAACAAATACATTTATTATAATAAATATATGTTTGTTATCATCAAAGAAAAATCATGGTACTGTTAGATATAATGCTAGCCACGGTTAAATTTCTTTTTTGCAAACAAGTATGTGTTCAGACTACACAAATATACATAGGATGGAAGAGAATCATCCTAGGAACTCAAAAATATTTCTTTCGGGTTTATGTGGTTTTATTTGAATTAATATGATTTTTCAAAGTGGATTTTGTTTTACTGGAAAAAAATTTGATGGCGGCTGATGAATTTTTATTGACCATGGGAAGTGAGAAATGAGGGTTTAGGGTTAGATAGGGTATTATATAGAGGTAGGGTAGCTTATAGTATAAGCCTCATATTTTATTTTATTAATTTTTATTGTAACGCTACATGTATTTGTCGTTTTTTCATTACAATCCTAATTGTTTCGTCGAATTCTAAGTCTGTTTGGCGCTCGTTCAAGCTTTAATTATTGATCGAATATCTACATTGAATGTTTAATCTCGCACGACCACAGACTAACTCCGATGGGCCCGAAATTTAGAATCTTACAATAATTTACTATTCTGGATCCAACAAAACTGGTTTCGTTGAAAACAGAGGTTATTTGCAAAATGGCTATTTTTAAGGCCTATGTAACATTATTATAATATTATTAAATTTCAAAACTATTCAATTTAATAATAAACTAATTATCATTATTATAAATATATCCTAATGAGATTGTATGTTACTTCCAATTCTATATTTACTAATTCTAAGATAAACGACATTCATTTTTATATAAAAACCCTATTTATATATTTAATAGATCGATGAAATATTAATTAATTCCATAACGGCTATTTGGAAATTTGATTTGGACATAACTTATAATCTATAAGAAGAAATCTGTATTTTTCAGTTTTGTTAGAAAGATATAGTTAAATAGATCATAACATTTCTTGTTTCATCAAATTCTAACTTATATTGAATTTTGTATAGTCGTTTAAAGTTCAAAATGTAATATTGCGAACTACAAGCTCATTTTTAATTATATTATAAATTTTTATGTTTAAACTCGTTTTATTTAAATTTAAAGTCATTAATTCCTAAAATAAACCATTTTAAACATTTAATATTTCTAACAAGAATCTGGGTCGTTACATGTGCCGACCCAGGAATAGGCATGGGTTGACCCAGGTCGGCCTAGAGCATTGTTATTTTATATTTTTAAAACGTGATTTCTAGACCGGGTTTTGATTTAATTGAAGGGATTTATATTAATATAAATCCAACGGATATGGATTGTCTGGGTATCTATAAGTAAACCTACAAGGACTATATCTTGAACTGATATTTTTTGAGTGGGCGCTTGAGCTCCGTTCATTCCTATTCTCCTCCTAACTCTTCAAACAAAATATATTAGATTTAGGTTATTTGATTTGAGATTTGGCGGAAAAACAACGGATTAAAGATTTGGATATCTATATTTCCTGTCCAAACAGATAATGAGCCTACATACGGATCAGATTAAGAATTTGGAGCGCTAATTTCAAGTTGAGTGGATTAAAATTATATTTTCTTATAATAATATTTGGTATCGGTTGATTCCTATAAAATTTATAATATGTTATCTTCTTCCTTTTTTTCCCTTTCTACGTTGGAACTTACGGTTTTATGTTGAATTTTGGTTATGCGCAAAATATGTATAATTCCGCAATATTATCATATATATAAGATTGAATTGTGTGCCTGATTTTATATGATTGATTATTATTTCTTTTGTTTGCACGCGTTGGAAAAATACAATTCAATGGGAATTATGAATAAAAAAGGATTTGATAATTTAGGGTCAAATGAACTTGAATACCAAAAAGATAACAAAAAGGGAAGATGGGTTGAAAACAAAATGAGGAAACTAGGAATTCACGTATATTTATAAAATAAAAGGTTGGGAAAAGCCTATATTGACTGGTTAAGAAAAGAGGAACATATTTTCATAGTTTAGTAGATAAGGGAAATAAGATACATGATGGCAAACATGAGAACAAGTAGAGGCACATATTAGTGCGAAAGGGGAATTAACTTATTGCGCACTAATTCGATAACCAAAGATTTAGAAAGAAGAATGTCTTGCAATTATGGATTCCTATTGCAGTGATTACCTAAAACTTTGGAAATGAATTTATATACAGTTTTGATAACTAATCAATTGGGAATAAGTCTAACTTCCTAAAGAATAAATTGTAAATACAGAAAGATAAAGGATAAACTAATTGAAAGATCTTATGAAGGAAAAATAAAAGAATATGTGAGGTTCATTATAAACCTACAACCGCAACTTATATCTGAATAAATATGAAAATTGGGAAGTCATAACAAAAAAACATAATGCAAATGTATGAATATGACAGGAAATGGTTAAAAGAATAGATAAGCCTTAATATGGACATATAGAGTTAAAAGTTTAAGTTAGGAACCCAAAATTTAAGGTTAGGCTTTAATATGAACATATTGACTTAAAAAGGTTAAGTTACGGCTTAAAAATAAATTTTTTGGGTTAGGCTTTAATATGAGCATATTGACTTAAAAGGGTTAAGTTATGAGCCTAAAAGGCATTATGCTTTAATATGAACATATTGATTTACAAAGTGTAAGTTTCAAGCCTAAGATTCTGTGGTAGCCTTGCGACTAGGCAATGAAATTGATAAACAAATAATATTCATAAACATTGCCAATCAATGAAACGACGAGGAATTAAAACAAATAATTATAAATTATAAGTAGGGTCTAATAAAATAACAATACACATTTGGTAAAGTTTGCGGCGATGAAGAGCTCAATGGGGAAAATCATCCTAGGTGCCGGGATACATGGTAGGAGCACGTCCAACTTATTTGATAGGACTAGAAGGAAGTTTAGGACTTCGACGAAACATGAAGATACTCTGAGATGACCCACTATAGTAGGCCTAATGATGTTGTACCCACGGAAGCATGGTTTATATCGTTCAACCCATAGAGCATGCATTGCTTGCAATTTTGTGAGAATGGTTAAAAGACTGATGGGATAATTTTTAGGAAGATTCGATAGCTTCCTCAGCTCGAGAGTGCAGGCTTCGGGGTCAGGACCCAATAAGGATAGAAGGTCGTCGGATATCTGTCATCATCGGTCGGAGCAAATACGAGAAAGACCGGAGCTAAACCAAAAGGCCAATGATGTTTTAGCATCAGATCATTGGATAAGGGAAAATGCCAAATTGGATGCTTAGATTATTTATTAGGGGCACTATCACTTTGGATGGGGCCATAACCACCAAAAGAGACATACCAATCTTTGGATATCTGTAATGTAGGCCTAGCAAAGTAGTCCTTTATAGACATAAAAAGCTCCCAACTAAGTTCCTTACGGAAATTCAGAGTTAGTGCACTTTAGTGGTGCGACAGTAGAGGCTTAATAGATTTTGTGGCGTAGCCTAATATGCTTTGGTGGCATAGCGATGGGGTCTTAGTGTTCTTTTGTACACTTTCGTAGCATGACGATGGAGATATAGTATGTTCTTGCGATTCGTCGATGGAGGTCATTCGAGGAGGGTACTATGCAAAGTAGTTTGATATATTAGGCATATAGCTATGAATATATAGTTTGCTAGGTTAATCTACTTAGGTGTTGATGAGTATAATTTGTGCATG
The DNA here is from genome assembly GCA_030737875.1 of Allium sativum. Taxonomy (NCBI): domain Eukaryota; kingdom Viridiplantae; phylum Streptophyta; class Magnoliopsida; order Asparagales; family Amaryllidaceae; genus Allium; species Allium sativum. The sequence goes on from CM060916.1 coordinate 981,022,338, forward strand.
AAATCAGAAGTGAATGTGTAATAAACCCAAATAACTTAATAAAGTTACACCAGTGATAGAATGGTATGAGCAGTGTTATTTATAGCAAGTATAATTTGTACATCCACCAGAACTTTTATTCTGACACCTTCCTCATAAATAATCTGCAGGTTAGACATATGGTGGAGATTATACAGCTTATAGACAGTTTTAAACAATGTCATTATTATGTTAAGTGTTGACGTCAAAAATTGTTCTTATGACAGTCAAACTCCAAAGTGCATAATCCACACACAAATCACAGAGAGATCAAAGATAACAGGGAGCACACAGTTTTTTATGGTGGTTCAACTTAATCCAAGCCTACATCCACTTTATAATCTTTGTTTATAATGTTGATTATAGTTTTTAGATTGTAGAGAAAGAAGTGATTTATACATAAAATCCTTGTGTTATGGTTCGGTTCGATCTATTTATTGCTCAGGCAATTTGAGGAAACCGATCCATTGAACTTCAAAAAGTCAGAATTCCCTTTTTCATTTCTATAATGAGTTACTTATAAGCAAGAATTTGGTTTTGGTCGACAACCCACATGGCAGTTATTCGAGGTCGGGTCAGCTACGTGCCATCTGGTCCAGAAAATTAGTTGCAGGTGATTGGGCCTAGTTTTCACATTAGGAATAGTTCTTCTCGATCTTTATGGCATACGTGTAGCTTGATCCAGGAATTAAGTAAATAAAGTAGGTCATGGTTGACCAGTAATGTAGTCTAGAGAATCGGGATTCATTGTGGGCTGTGGGGTTCGGAACGACCTATTGGGGTCAATTTGATTGATCGACCGATCTGATCCATGAAGTTCGATCCAAGAGAGAAAGAGGGTGGTTCCATCTAGAGGATATTTGGTTCAGGTCGAACTGATCTGGGTTGACCCGATTGAGTCGGACCAGTAGAGATGGGCATGTTAGTTCCATAATTCTGAGAGGCTGGACATTCCAACCAGGTAACCAAAAGTAGTAAGAGTTCATACCTGAATCCAAAGTTCTTTGCTTGATGAAGATCCGAGTTGTGATGGCGTTGCCAAAAGGAGGGTCAACAATTTACCCCTAAGAACATATCTTTCTTGAAAGAGGAAGATGTGTTATGGTTATTCCGGAGATTAATGATCCATAGAAGTCCAATAAATAGAAATCCAGACATCTGTGATCATGCCGGATCATGTTAAATAATAATAGAAAGCCAGAAAACCCAGGATCGTTGGAGATCGTATTAGTATAAAGCCAAAAAAAATAAAGGTCTTGCCGGGATAGTCAGATTGCGAGTATAATCCATCCCTACAAAGAGATTTAGTAAATAAATAGGTCAAATCTTGACGATGCTGCTTAACCTTTTCAAGCATAGATCATGCTTAGACATCCGTATTGAGTATAAGCCATACTCGGGTGATGATTGAATTGTCCCGCCAAATCCTTGCAAGGTAAACCAACCCCTCAAGCATGAACCATAACTGGAAATCCAATCCGAGTATAAACTATATCGGATATAATCCATATGTGGGATCCAAAATGAGCATAAGCCATACTCGTGTTTAGGTTGAGTTTCCTTGTCTAATATTGATAAGATAATCCAATTTTCATCCATACTTAGGAATCCAGTTTAAGTATAATCCATGCTCATACCAAGACAGAATTGTACTTGCCACAGCCTAATAAGAGAGTCCATCCCTAGGCATAAACCATACCTTAGGTGCTAAGATGAGTATAAGCCATACTCTGGTTGTGATTGAGAACCTTGCTAAATCCTGACTTATCAAACATAATCCAAGCTTGAAAATGGGTTTTATTAATTCCAGAAATTATTACAGCACCAAAACAAATCCTGATTGGTTTATTATTGAATCCAGAGCTCGCCTTGGGATTAAATCCTAACCCCGTACGTGCAGACTTCAACTTAGCCATTTATTCATTAGATGGTTTTATTGTTGGGAACGTAGTATGTTCGGGGATTAAAGCTTAATCCCAGTGCATATGTGAACCAAAGTAGCCATCCGGAAATCCTAAAGCAACAGAGGTACATATCTTATATCCTAAGAAATAATTAAATCCAATATGGTCTTACCCAAATCAATTAGTGGTGACGTCGTGATTGCTTGACTCAAGATCCCTCCTATTTCGAGGAGCATGGGGACCATTTCGAGGAGTATGGGGGGATAGAAGTGCCAGTGCGGACACCGTAGGTTTTTATACATACTTGGGTAGCTCTCCGCGTCTATCCTGTTCTTTGATGAGATCACGTAAGTGTCAGCGGTCATTGGTTGCATGACCTTCCATATCATGGACATGTAATGCTTTCTAGACTCACACTCTTTCTAGGTTGGATCCCTCCTGGGAGGCTTAGGAAAAGGAAGAGTTTCTCTCAGATCAAGTTATATGTCCAGTAGTGAAGAATTGATCTCGGTGTAACTATCATATTTGGGTTCTCTCCGGAATCTCACACCCCTGTCATTCTTTTCTGAGGCCTTTCCCTTCCCTTTGTTCTGACCAGCCGAGGATTGTCCTCTATCCTTTATTGAAAGTACATTGCTACTATCCATCTCGATACTAGCATCCTCTTATTAAAGGAACCTATTTGCCTTAGAGTAAAAATCACCAAGATCTCTTGGGGGAAGCTCGCTGGAGGGAAATTCTATAGTCCGTTTTATCGAAGATTCCGGCCATAGCTGCCATGAGCACCATGAATGGTTCGGGTCGATCAACTGACGACACTAACACATTGAACCTTTCTAGGAAAGAGCGTAGGGTATGGCCGGACCGTTGCTTAATAGAAGTGAGGAACATGACGCTCTTGGGTCGAACTATGTGGACCATAAATTGCTCAATGAAGCGGGTTACTAGCATGTTCCAACTATTGATTGATTCAGAAGTTAGCTGTCGAAACCATATGGCAACGATGTCAGTCAGGTATAAAGGAAGCACTTAGCCATAACGTTAGCCGATGCCGATAATACTTCCGTGAGGCACATGTAGCGCATAAGTTATATGGTAGGATCTGTCCTGCCATTGTACAGCTCAAGATTTGGCAGCTTGAAATCAGATGGGTTGTAGGAATTCCTAATTTCCCGTGAGAATGGGTTACAATGGACTTATCCATGTCATGCTGAGAAGTGGCACCTCGGGTGAAGTGTTTGATGATGTTCGCAATTTGATTCCCATCTCCTAGAAGCCATTTCCACCAATCCAATTCTGCACCGATGGCTTCAACACGAAGCTTAGCAGATGTTGGAAGTATATCTTTTACATTCGGGGTTTGTTTGATGTTGCCCCGAGTGAGGGTATAAGGTGGTCCCAAGCATTTACTGTTGGTTCCAGATTGTCCGAGGTGCTTGGGTCGGCATGTGTGGTGGGTCGAACCGAATTCGGTCGGCAGATTCGAATCGACCTAGAATAGCATTCCCAATTTCGTCTTAGCGTTGGCCTCATCCGGGGTGATATTATAGTGGTTTACCATAGTGTTTCCCTCCGTGGCATTGGAAGCTGATGTGGTATTGCATTGTTGGAGGAACAGAGGGTGCATGCTCTCGTCTATATTCGGATCGATCTGCAGAGGAGACCAGCCGGAGGTTGCACAAGTCAAGTTTGTGGTAAGATGTTGGGTAGAACTAAAGGTTGCATCGACCCGAGATCTGGTCAACCTGGAGGTTGGGTCGAACCAGATGGTGGCAGGATGTGGGCCGATCTGGAGATTGGATCGAACTGACACGAAACTCTACTGCTACCAAAAATTCGCCAGTTACAGGGAGCGATGCTTGGTTGCTCGTCCTTCCTTCCATCTGAGCGAAGAAATGGTCCATCATCCCCTGCTGTTTTTTGAGGCGTTCATCTTGGTGTGACATTTGTGCCTTGAGTTCATCCCGAACTCCACCCTTTTCATCCCTAGTTAGGTATATATAGGGAAGGATCTCCGTTGGAGAAAGCCTTCTAGCTTGCCCCGCTTGCTGCGCCTGTGGTGCCGGCAGCTTGAGTGTGGGAAGATGCTCCGTCCTTCTCCCGCATCACCATGATATTTCCACAGAATAGCTATCCAAAACCTTTCAAGCTAGAAATTGTTGAAGGTGTTTATTCCCACTTCTTGGCGCGCCAAATTATTGACTTCAAAAATTGGTCTTATGACAGCTAACCCCCAAAGTGCATAATCCACACACAAATCACAGAGAAGTAAAAGCAATAACAAGGAGCACACAATTTTTTTTATAGTGGTTCAGCTTAATCCAAGCCTATACCCACTTTATAATATTTTTTGTACTACCCATTATAGGTCACACTTGTTTGATTGAAAGAAAGTAGAGAAAAAGTGATTTATACATAAAATCCTTGTGTTATGGTTCGATTCAATCTGTTTATAGCTCAGGATATTTGAGGAAACTGGTCCCTTGAACTTCCAAATGTTAGAATTCCCTTTTCCATTTCTAGAATAAGATATTTTTAGGCAATAATCCGGTTTCAGTCGATGAGCCATGTGGCGGTTATCCGGGGTCGGGTCAGCCACTTGTCATCAGATCCGGGAAATCAGTTGTAGGCAGTTGGGCCTAGTCTTCACATGAGGAACAGTTCTTATTGATCTTCGTGGCATACATGTATCTTGATCCAAGAATTAAGGAAATAAAGTAGGATAGGGTTGACTAATAAAGTAACCTAGAGAATCGGGGTTCGTTGTGTGTTGTAGGGTACGGATCGGCCTATTGGGGTCGACCTGTTTGACTGATCAATCTGATCCATGAAGTTCGATCCAAGATAGAAAGAGGGTGCTTCCTTCCAGAGCATAGTTGGTTCGGATCGAACCGATCTGGGTCGATCTGAAGTATGAGTCGAACCAATAGAGATAGGCATGTTAGTTCCATAATTCTGAGAGCTTGGACATTCTAACCAGGTAACCGAATGTAGTAATTGTACATATTTGAATCCAAACTGTTTTTCTTGATGAAGATCTGAGTTGTGACGGCCTTGCCAAAAAGTGGGTCAACATTAAGTATTTAATTAATATTATATTTATTCGTTCCACTATGAGATATTTAATTTGAGCTCTGATATATTTTATCTTTGCCTTACTGTAGGAAACCAAACGAACCAACTCTGGTTTCAGTGGACTTGGATTTTAAAATTTTATGAAAATTTTGGGTAGTTATAGTTACTAGAACCCAAATCATTTCATTTAACTTGTAAGACTTTGCCTTTTAAGTAACAAATCATTTAAGGAAATAAAGATTTAATTTCCAAAATCAGCTCTTGATCTCAAGCCAATATTATTCCTCAGAAAACAATGAAGCTGTTCAAGTTGGTGTATTTTATTACCTCTCTGACCTTGACCCGACATCACTTTCATCCTTGAAATAATAGAAGTTTACTATCTCAAGTTCTAAATATACAACTTAAGTTGACTAAATTCCGAATGATATTTATAACAAGATAACTTCTATAAATCCAAACTTCAATAAGAATTCAAATATCTTTTGAAACACTCTAAAATTTTTACTTAATTCTTTTCATTAAATAAACTCTTACAAAATCAGCTTATTTTCTTCAAATCCAATTCAAAGTCCAATATTAATCTTAAAGCTTATTCTTAAGTTAATTAAGTTAATTTGAATCCTGCTAGTTAATAAATTAATTAACTATAATAAACAATTTATCTTGGATACACTTAGTAAAATGATTCATTTAAATCTAAATACATTTAATAATTTCTTCGATAAATATCTTGATCATTTACCATTTCCCTTTAGGAAAGATTCAAAACACGTTTAAATAAACAAGTTATTTTTCTTTAAAATTATCATAAACCCATACAATAATTGATGGTATTTATTAATTGATAAAAGCATAACATTAACAAAATATCTTTGAAAAGATCTTCAATTAATTGAATATTATATTTTTAAACAATAATAGCTCTGTGCTTTTCAAAAGAATAGGTTATTGATTTCAAAATAAAAAAAGTCTTAGAGATCATGATAGTCCTTATCCAATTTTGTATAACTTAACCAAGTTATACTAATAGCAGATGGTGAATTGTACTGTTAAACACATGTCAAAGTTAACAATATAGCATGATGGGTTTTTGTTCTGCCAATAGATGTCTAGCATAATCAACAACAAAGCTATAGTAGAATGGGGATGAATTCTACTAATATATGTCCATACATATTTATCATCACCTAGCATGTCAAAAACAACCCAAATATAACCTGTCCACAATAATATTGTAACAGAAGGGTGATTTGTCCTCTTAAATTGATGTCCAAATTCAACTTAGCTACTAGCAGAATGAGTTTTTGTTCTGCTAACCAGTGTCCCTAATATTCAATTCATTTTGGTCTAATTATAAGAATGGTGTTTGGTTCTACTAAATTTCACCTAATACCTAACCAATGAGGTTACTTGAAGGTAACTGATAATGAGATCCCTTGGATTAAAAGTACATTTCTAAATATCCTTGGAAAACAAGAAATTCAACTTAGAAATCTTTATTTAACAATAATATAATATTAATCTGCCTTACCAAATATTGGTATAATATTAATACCATTATTAAATAATTAATAAACTTCTAATTTTTTTTATTAAATAATTTAATTTCAAAACAATACTTAAATAACTAATTGAATAATTAATAACCTTTCCAAAACATTTATTTAACCTTTTAAAATAATAATTAATTATTAAATATCTTTTTTTAAATAAAAAATTAAATAATAATTATTCCTTAACTAAATAATTCAAACTCAATTTAATCTTTAATAAATAATTTAAAAAGCATTAGACTTCGGTTAATAATTAAACGAACCTTAATTAAGTTCTCAAGTTAAAATTTACTTAATTAACACTAATTAAAATTTTAAACCTTTATTAAATAAATAAATAATTAAAATAAATTTACTCACGTACTTAATCATATTTAATACTTAATTAAATTCACTAAATAAGGATTAACTTTTATTAAAGATTAAATTATAATTGACTTACTTAAATACAAACTTAAGTACAAAATTCCTTATTAACTAGTAATTAAGTACTAATTAATCTCTTTAATTAATCAAATAACCATTAAATAAATAAATAATAATTAAATAATATTATTTACTTTTATAAATTTAAATAAAGTTTTGTAAATAGATTCTAAACATATTTAAAGTAAAAATAAGTCAAAATTTGAAAAAATAGTTTGTTTCAGCGAATTGCGCTTATAGCGATTGTCGTTATAAAACCCATAATTTCAAAAATCAGAATTTTACATAAAACAACTTCCAAAATTATTTCTTGTATACTTTAAATTTCTATAGGCTTACTAATAAAGTTTTAAAACAAAAGTAAGAATTTTGAAAATATTATAAACAAATTAGCACTTAAAATGTATGCTTTGAAATCAAATCCCAAGAGTACTATTTATTTCCAAAAGATCTCAAATCAACATCAAAATCCAAGATTCAATATTTAAAAAACTAAATCATGAATACAACATCAAACGTACATGAGTATACCATAAATTATCTTATCCAAACATCAATCCATAGTTAAAGACATAAACTAAGATATATAATGAAATTTGCTTACTAACTTTTTCTAACTTTCAAACCAAACAATGTATAAGCAATATTCTTGCATATTTTAACTACTAACATCTCAAGCATCATGAAAACATAAGATATTAAAATAAAACATAACCATAAACCAAAGCTCAAATTTAAAGTTAGGAACATACGTAAAAATGTGAGCTTTCCTACCTAAACTAGCTAAAACTCTTGCAAACCCACAAACAAGCCTAGATCAAAGTGTTTCACAAAGGAAAATATATTTTTTGACCATAGTTGGCTCATCATGGTTCGAGCTAGGGGCATATTGGGCTAATCCAAGCATTGAGATGTGATGAAAATACATGAAATGAGAAGGTAGTGAAGGAATGAAAGTAGAATGGTATAAACATCGAAATTTGAAGGTTTTAACTTATAAATACTAAAAATTTCAAAGAATTAGAAGCCATTAATTTTTTTTAGGAAAGATTAAGGAAGAAGAGAGAGTTTCGAAAAAAATGAAATGGAAGAGAAGGGAGAAAATAAATTAGTTTTATACATAACCAAAACTTGGAAATTATCTAAATAATCTCCACCAAAGCTATGCCACCTCACCACAACCCATCTACTCCATTCCCTCCATGATTGCCACGTGACCCCTTCTTTCCATTAACTTTTCACTTCCATTCTGATACAAGGGATGCATGTGTAAGCATTTGCATAAACTAAGTGTACTTTAGTACTTAATGTTCGCTTTTCTTTTATACTTTTTACTTAATATTACTTAACATCACATCACCCTTTATTAAATTAATAAGTACTTTATTAATAATAACTATGTCTATTTTTAACTAATATGTGTATGTTTTATTTATTTATATATTTTAACAACATTTTAAACAAGTTTTACACAATAGAAAATCAGCCTTTTCGAAAAATTCTTTCGGTCACATTTTTATTTATTTCTTTGAACTATTTATTTTTATAAACTAAATTTTAAAATGATTTTCACATAATTAGTTATGATTTAAAAAGGTCTATTTTAATTATAAAACCATTATTTTGAATATTTAAAATTAATTAAATATTTCCAACAAAAGAGATAAATTTCAGGGATGTTACAACAGTTTTATTTGGTAAGAGTACAAAATACAATACAAACAAGCTCTCGATTTATAGATTCTTTGTGTATAAAGATTGCAATAATACCCTTTGACATTTGTCATATTCACCATTAGTTAATTTACATATAATATAACATATGATAGCTAGAAGTTGACCGTTTTGAAAATATTTGATGATTTCTCTCTTTCATTACCATCTTTCTTACATATATCTATTTAGTTAATATATATGTTGTCTATTGCCTCGTTAAAAACCACGGTTAGTAAAATCCAATGGGAAAAACTTGAATGAGGAAAAGAGAAAAACCTGTAAATTCATAGTATCGTATTAAAAATTATATTCCTTTTGAAGTGTTCGATATTGTAAGATCAATATAGTGCCTTATTAATGCCACACTGAAAAAAATCCAATAGGGAAATTCTTAGTGAGGAAAAAAGAGTACAATTGCATATTTTAATATCTAATTGCATCAAAATAAGATTGATGATTTTGGATATGAATAATGCCTGATTAAAAAAAAAGCTTATTAAGGAAAAACCGGCGGGAAAGTCCTTAGTGAAAGAAAAAGGATATAGTATGGCATATTTTAAAAGACCGCATCGAAAGATGTTTGATACTTCTGGAATAAGATAATATGTCTTACTAAGAAAACCCAATGGGAACAATCTTATCGAAGGAAAAAGAATACAATAGAACATGTCATATTTCAATAGTTTACCATATCAAATGGAGTTTCATATGTCAGGATCAGTGTAATGCCTCATTAAAACCTTGTTAAAAAAATTCTATAGGGAAAATCTTAGTGATAGAAAGAGTAAATTATGGTATACCTATTCATGTGCTCGATGGTTTTATTATTTGTCCTTTAAGTTTAAATACATATTTAGACAACTCAAGTCACCTACAAATTCTTTCAAATATTACTTTTATTTATGCACTTTGATTCTGCTTTAATGAAAATCACTTTTTATGCTTTTATTTTGGTGTTTTATATTAGTTTTTCTTATTGGAATTCGTGGATACAAAGAGTTAATTGCAAAAATACTTAAAAGCATAAAGTAATCTACTCATCATCAATTATATCAAGAAATTCCTTATACCACTTACAATATATGCACTCTTTAATATTTGCTTTTTTTTGTAATGAACCATATTTTTAGTCATTTTAAAATATGTATTTAAATATATTTTAAGTGGATTTTAAATGGTTAAACACTGGATCTGGACCTGAAAACTATTGAAAACGACTACTAGTTTTGTTTTATATTTTACTAAAGTTAAAATAAGGTTAGTGAACTTTTAAAATTGAATTAAAAAATGAATATATTGAGGTTCGATAATTTAGTATTATTTTAATTGCAAAAAATAGACCATTTTTGGCAATCTTGGAATTCGATGAAACAAGTTTCATTGGATCCTATCAGTGAAGTATGGTAATATTTCAAATTTCGTATTAATTGGACTTATGGTTTGATAGTATGAGTTGAAAACGCGTAAGGATCGCTTAATTAAATAAACCATAAAGTAGGAAGCTTCCAAGTTCTTCCATGACCATGTGCCTTCACTTTTGATGTGTGAATTTCTTCTCCTCTTCCCTTCTTTGCCTTACACATCATATCATTCTCAAGTTTCATTATTTACAACAATGCCATCACATGCTTTATAAAACAATCCACCTTCCTCCTCCTTCTTCTTCTTCCTTCACTACGCCAAAAATCGAATCAGATAACAGTGCCCATACAACATAAGCTTGATCTGTTGTTGTCCCAACATTTTCCACTGTTTCACACAACATATGGAAACAATACCCTGTTTTTTGAATAAGTATGTGAATTCTTTATGTACAACCTTGGAATTCGAACAACGTTTTATATGTGGTTTGATTGAAGTTATCAGATTTTTTAGTTTTGGCTCCAACTTTTCCCTGCTAGTTATTTCATGGCCAATGTTCTATTGTGTTTCCCTCTAATATTTTGGTGGCCGCCTTCCTTAGATTATTTCCCCAGCAATATTTTGCGCTCCCTCTTCTCTCACTCTCAAAAACAAAATCAGTAACACCCCTCAATCTCACTCTCAAAACCAAATCGATTGAACAAAATCGACCATTTTCCCTCTTCTCTCACTTATTGTCTCTTATCAAATGGTGACTTTAATGTTGGAAACGGGCAGATGTTGGAATTTTAGGGCTTCTCGTCTCTTATCAAATCGCGACTTTGATCTATAAATACTTCATCATTGCTTCGATTCTCTATAGCTTTGGTCGCCTCTCCTCCTTGTCGAGCTCAATTGAGAAAGGCACAAAATTTTACATTTTTTATTTGTGTTGCCTCGATTTGGATATCTACCAATGATGATTGGGATTTTATGGGGATAAAAACCCTTACTGTCTAATTTTGACTGTCGATTACTTGCTCAAACTGTGTGCCTTAATTGACGAATTTGTTGCCGTATATGTTATGACCAATTCCTTGATTTGTTGCCTTTATATTTTTTGATTTCAGTCTTTGAGTTTGAACAGAATTACCTTTTTACTTTATTTCCTGTGATTTTGATCTCGAAATTTTTGATGCTTGCACCTAGTTCTGCTTGCATTTTACTTTATGACTTTGTGGATCTTGAATCTTGTTGCCTTATATTAGTTGATGTTTGGTTTGCTTTACACCTGATATTGGTTGATGTTTGTGGATCTTGTTTCCTGATATTGGTTGATGTTTGGTTTTCCAGTTATATCTGTTTCCATTACACCTGATATTGGTTGATGTTTGTGGATCTTGTTTCCTGATACCGGTTGATGTTTGGTTTTCCATTTATATCTGTTTCCATTACACCTGAAAAATATGTTGCCACATACATATACTACAGCAACAGCTTGAAGATAATTCTATGCCAAAAATAGATTGATTTTCTCTGATTGCATTTGCAACACAAACTTGGTAAACAATTCATCTGTCTTTATATATATATATATATATATATGTACGAGTATACACGTATTATATATATGTATATTCATAATTATATACTAAATAAAACAAGCTAGATTTGCATTTGACTCTTCTGAGACGTGTGTTCTTGAATCTAAATCCTGACTTTGATTTCCCGTGCCAAGCTATTTCACCATAGTGGAAATCAGGTGCATCTGGAATATCTAATACTTCTAGAGTATATTTATTTTTAATTTTGACTAAATTTTCTTAGTTAATGCTTGAACTATTTTTCTCTTGACTAATCGTTCTGATTCTTTTGTTGATGAGTTTACTTGTTAATGGTTGATGAATTTTTGATGCCAATGTATATGTATACATATATTCATATATATATATATGCATATACTCACTGTTGTTGTGCTCGACTTGATCATCTGCACTGATGCTCTGCCTTGTAAGGCAGTGCATACTTGCACTTGTGTTTGCGTACCTTTACCCATGTTCCTTGTTGGATTGTTGATGTTGTTGCATTATTTCACTTTGTGAAATATCTTCCATGTACATACACACATACATATGTATGTATTTATGTGTGAATGTTCTTTTGATTCCATTATATACATGCATACATATGTGTATATATGTGTGAATGTTACACTTTCAATTTTTTGTTTTAGTGTGCGAACTTCCGTGCATGAGTTTCCTCGAGTTTGAACCGATTGTTGAGTTGCTTTGATTGACTCCAAGAAGCTTGCCATGTTTTAGTCTTGAATAGAGCAATGTGCACTGCGTTGAATTGTTTTGAGATGAACCATTTTTAATTACATGAGCTTGAACCATTTTGAGTTGCATTTTCACCATGAACAAGGCAGTGTTTGCACTGCCAAGGACAAAGCAGTGTGTGCACTACCTTGATGTGTATGGCCTGAATTTGATTTCCAATTTGGTTTACTGATTTTATATATGCTTTGAATTTGATATTGTTGTCTCTGGCCACTTGTATATTTATAGTATTGGTTTGCGAGTTGTTTGGTTTGCTACCTGCATATTTTATACTTTGCACATGCATATGTAAATGTGTGTATATATATGCATATGCATATCTGTATGTATGAAATAGTTGTCATTTTGAATGTGCATATTCTAGTTGTTATACTTGAGTGTGCATTTTCCTAACTACGTTTGCATATTTCTGGTTGGAGCACCTGAGCGTGCATTTCTGGCTGCACTTGTATACTTTTAGCTGCACTTGTATTTCTAATTTTATTTCATTTCCTTATGCACCTGAGTTGAGCCCGAGGAGGCTTGGTCTTGACCTTGTGCACATTTGCACTATGTTAAGCCTTTGGGCTTGACCTTTGCAATAATACATGAGATTCCATCAATGTCCCTATCTGAACCATGAAGGGAAAATAAACTCATAAACTGAGGCAATATTAATATTCAAATTTAATTTAATTTTTCCAATTTAGGTTTGTTTTCTTTTCCATTTTACTGCTTATTTGACAGGTATAAGTGATAGCTGGACACAAGTTAGAGCAATCAAATGAAGATCAATATTAAAAATAAACTCGAGTAATTGTAAGTGAGTGCTAATAAAAAGAATCTTATATATGAGAGCGTAGAGAAAAGTCGTATTGCATTTGAAAATGTAAGTATAGTGAAAGTTGTATTATGTTTGAAAATGTAAGCATAGTGAAAGTTGTATTGTATTGTATTTGAATTTGAAATGAAATATAATATTTAAATAAAATTGATCATTATTTCATTTTGCAAATATAACATAAGTCTAATTGGTACGCATATAAGTCAATATTTATACGTTGTTTAATAGAAACTTTTATAAATGATACTATAACATCAGACAACATATGGTTTATTTTCTCTTGAAGTGTTAGTGCATATCAATGACGGGGCATATCTGTGGTCAGATATAAAATGAGACGACGCTGAAAAAGACGAAAGATAAGTATTCAATCAGACAACGTTGCATACCTGTTGTCTGATTTGATTTCTGGCGTAGTGCTTTCTTCATTTCTTTTCCTCCTTTTCTTTCATCCTTCCTTCCTCGATTAATGGCCTCCTCCTCCCTTAGACTTTCGACAAAAACCCTATTATCCCTCCTTCACTCAAACCACCTCAAAACCACTTAAAATCTTCCTCTCTACTTCACTATACCCCATACATATCTTCTCTTCTCCAAATACCTCCAACCCATGCCCATTCTCCCCTAGGATGAGCCTATATCCCCCCTAAAACACCTCAAAACTAGCTCCTTTCCATAATTAAAACAATTCCCTAACTCCTTTCTACCAAATCAAGCTCCTTCATGTGTTTAAATCCGATCTTTGTAATAAACATTCCTCTTTTACTTTATTTAACCCTAGATCCAAACTTCACAAGCACCCCACCGCCTTGTACCACCTCCACCCCACTTGCACACCTCCCCTCACCAATGTCGTGGGTCCCCTTGGCTAGGCCGAACACCCTTTGCCCTAAAGATCCCACCTTTAGCTCCAAAAACCCTTAAAGCGTACACCATTATGCTAAAAATATCATCGTTAGTTCATATGCAAACTATATATATACACACACATACACATACATACATATGTATTATACTTAGTTCGTGATGAGATCGAGGTTTTAAAGAGGTCCATTAGTGTTAAAGATCCTACCTTTAAAATTTTGGCGGAGTGAAACTCTATGGTGAGCGATTCTCACTCACGTTTGGTTAACCATTATGTTTAAAGAAACTAATTTGAATTTGGCTAAATTATGTATGCTTGGTTGTGATAGTTAGCATAATGAAAGTTGCTAAGTGGTAATAGAAAGTTAACATGTTAATATGAAAATTTAGTAATGAAAGGTTGATTGGTTAATTTGCTAAGTAATGTTAAAGTTAGTATGAAAAAGTAATTAGCATGATTATTTAACTTTTAAGGAATTTAAAAAGTGACATTTGATTATATTGATGTGACATTGGTTGATTTGATGTGATGAATGACAACTTGATGTGATATAATAGCTAATAAAGTTAAAAAGTAAAAATGTTGACAACGATGTGATTTGACAGCTAATAAAGTTGAAAAGTAATAACAATGACAACTTGATGTGATGTGATGACTAATAAAGTTAAAAAGCAATAATAATGACAACTTGATGTGATGACTAATGAAGTTAAAATGTAATAATGATGACAACTTGATATGATGTGATTGAATGATTAAGCGTTAATGACCTTAACACTTAGGCATACAGCGCCATTGAATGGTAATTAAGTGTTAACAATGTTTAATGCTTAGTTAATGTTGTTATGTTATGGTAGGTAAGTGTTAATGACCTTAACACTTACGATAATGATGCCATTATGTGATAATTGGATATTAATGGCTGTTAATGGTTATTAATGGATGTTAATGTGTTAAACCTATATAAGTTGGATTATATGGTGATTGATTAAGTCTCAATCCAAATTGAAATTGTAACGACCCGCATTTTCAGCAACAGAATAATTAATTAATTTAATTATTTGAATAGTGATTTAGAGAATTAAAGGGTCGTTGAATTGAATTATAGTGAATATTTAATTGAATTAAATAATAGAATAATATATTTATTTCTGAAATAGTCAGAAATAGTTGAATTCACAATATTGTGGGAATGGGCAGTATAAAATATATATAAATCAGTTTATATTGGATTATATTGACGAATATATTTATAAACGCCATTTGAACGTATAATTTAAATTATAATTATAATAGAGCTCGAAATGGCGCTGCAGTTCGCTATTTGGCGATTCGAACTTCAACTGGTTATACAGGATTCGTTTTAACTCGGATTTCTGTGAAACAAGAAACGTGTGGAGCTGGTGGAGTATATCTTCCTAGTGGAAGAGAAAAATCGAGATTTCGTGGTGTAGATTTTGTTTTACGTCCAAATCAAATTTTAAAATAGTCGCTATGAAATTCCTTTATATTTTGCAACGCTTTATTTACGTTATAAATGGATTTTCTATATAATTTGAATATCGAATTAATACTGGAATTTGAATATCGAGTTATAAACTCTAATATAATTATTTTAAAGCTGTGGTATATCGTATGTGAATATATACGATAATATTTATTTTTAAATATTAAATTTAATTGTTTTTAAATATATTTATATATTTAAAAGGGCTATTTAGGACTTTAAAAATAGCCACTTTTGCAAACGAAGTCGGATTTCAACGAAACTAATTTTGTTGGATCCACAATGTCAATTTATTGTTAGATTTCAAGTTTCGTGATTTTTAGAGTCCGTATGCGACCGTACGGATTTTTGAAGTGAAAAACAGTCAATTTTCGACGGTTAAAAATACGCTGTGTGAGCAAACGGAGTCGGAATTCGATGAAACAAGTTTTGTTGGGTCCGTAATGTCGAGCTGGAGGTGCTTGTCAGTTTTCGTGATTTTTGGGTATTGTATGTGATCACAGGAATTTTAGAGGACATAGGAAAATAGCGTTGGCTTAAAAATAAATAAAATAATCGAATAAAAAAATATTATTTCCATTCTATATAATACTTTTACCTTTCCTAACCCTAACCCGTTTTTATTCTCAGCCAAAAACATGCGCCGCCACCACAGGAAAATAAAAACGTGAAATCCCAGTCTTCAAAAATCAAGAAAAAATCAAAGAAATTCCTTTAAATCGAAATATATATATGTATGGACTCCATTCGGGTTCCTCTTCATTTTCGTATGAGAATCATCAAGTTCGATCATTGTTCTGTGTTCGGTGTTCGTACAGCGAACGCCTAGGGCTGATGAATTCGGCAAATTGAGGCACCGATTCAGTTCTTTGTGGTTGTATGTTGAATCATAGCGTCGAATGGAGCCTGTAGGATTTTTCTGGGATTAAATCGAAGAAAAAAATGTCGAACTTGGTTTTTGCGGTACGGTTGAAGACCAGAGAACGGAATATTCTCCGTATGTGCGAGTTGAGCAAGAAGGGGTGGAGGAGAAAGAGGACCGAACGAGATGAACGGTGGTCATATTCTTTTTGTATTTCGTGATCTGCAGAAGGAGAACGAGGTGATCAAACGTTAGGAAATGGAGTTGGATTTCTACCTGGTGCGGTTTCATGTTTCGGAGAAGAAGGATTATACGGGTCGGGTATTTCAATTGGTGAGTGGGCCGTATAAAATTGGTAAAGCCCAACTTCGAAAATAGGTTTAAGTTTGTTTCTATTTAAAAATAGTATAATCTTGAAAATTGAATATCTTGGTCGTACGATATCAGATTGACGAACTGTAAGTTGCGTTGGGACCGTATGGACGAGCACTTCACAATGGAACTGACCGCAAGTGAATTAGAGCTCGTTTGGATTTATGGCGAAATTAAACGCCTGAACCAAATCAGTGACCAATTATCGTTGTTCAACGATAACCGTCCAATGTGAGTAAATCTCACTAACTCTGAACAATTTATATTTTTATAATGCATTTTTAGAAGTGATAAATATTGATTGAATTGCTGTGTGTTGGCTGTTTGGTTGAACTGCTAGTCAGTTGATTGAAATCATCGATAACGATATATATAAATCGTATCGAAATATTGATTCTGTTAATCAGAATATTTTATACTCATGTTATTTATGTTGACTGACATATGTGGATGCAGGGAAACAGGTTGGAGGAATCCAACTGGGTTCCTCAACATTTATTTTACAATTTTCATATATTCTGATATATGAAGTGTTATATCATCTGTTGTTGATGCTATGTGTTTGGATGATGACCGATCATTTTGATTTGATATTTTTACACCATAAGTGATACGAGAAAGTGGAAAAGGGAGATTTTCAAAATATATTTGAAAATAGATTATTTATATAAAATCAGCGGATTTTATATATGAAAGGAAAAAGGGTTTTATAAAAAGAAATCATTTTATAAAATCAAAGCAATAAAGGAAAAATATTTGTAAAACAAATAGAGAAGGGGAATTGTTTGTAAAACATTTACAAATAAAATAGAAAAGAAAATATTTGTAAAAACATTTACAAATAGACTAAAAGGAAATATTTATCTAGAGAAATAAACTGAGTTATAAAAGGAATTATTTATTTAGAAAATAAATAGAATATTGGAATACTTGAAAATGGATAGGAAGGGTATAAAAAGAGAATTTTACACTAGGGAGAATTTAGGCCCGTGCTTCGCACACGGGTAAACAGAATATGAATTCGAAGTGAGAATTTAAGAGAGATCTGGTTTAAACAGATAAAGTGAGAAGGTTAATTTATAGATAAAGTTTTATAAATTAATTTAGTTATTTATCTTTGGATAAATAGAGTATATAAGTCAAGACTTATATAGAGAAGTAAAAATCGATTTCCACATCGATGTTTGAAACTGAATAAGGACAAAGGAGAATTTATCAAATAAGAGTTATTCGAAGTAAAGTTATTGAATATCGGTTTATTCGAAAGGAAGTTTATTGAATATTAGTTATTCGAAATGGGTTGATCCAAGAGAGTTAATCCAATAGGGTTAATCCAATAGAACAAATTGATTGAGATCAACCGTTAGAGTTGAATTGTTAAAGTTAAACCGTTAGGGTTAAACCGTAGAGTTAAACCATTGGAGTAAACATTTAGAGTTAATTAGTTAGAGTTAACCAATTATAGTTAATCAGTTAGAGTTAATCGATTAGGGTTTAATCGAACTAGAGTTATCCAAATATAGTAATCAAATAAGGGATGATTGAATATTAGTTATTCAATTTGATTTGCTCGAATTTAGTTATTCGAGATAGAGTTAAACAGAAATAGTCATTTAAGATAAGTTATCAGTAAGCACGACTGCTAGCGTAATTCGCAAGGCTGCAGATAGCCTAAGGCGGACGGATGTTTCCTGAGGGAATCAGGCGTAACCATTGTGATCGCTGCGATCTAGAGTCGAGCGGATGGTGTCGAGTCAAATATTAGTTAATTAATAGAAGTAATTACATCAAGTTGTCAAGTTGAGTTAGATAAGTCGAGTTATTTAAGTTAAGTTAGTCAAATTGAACTAATCAAGTAAGTTGGTCAAAATGAGTTAATCAACCTGAGTTAGCCGAATAAGAGTTAATCCAGTAAGAGTTAATAGAATAAAGGTTATAGATTAGAGTTAACCAAATGGGTGTCGATAATTAGTAGTTCGTTATATATTCGAGTTAGAAAGTAAAAGTCAAATTGAAGTTATTATATTCGGATGTAGGGAATTATAGCACCATCGTTATAATCAAGAGTTTCCGTACAAGAAGCGGATTTGTTTATATAATCCGAGAGTTGTGTAAAGAGGTGTTAAAGTTTAAAAGGAGTACTTAGCTTATTTTCGAGGTTAGAAAGGTTGTTCAGTTAAGGTCTGAGAGGTAATTATACCCCAACTTGATTGACTTCGTTTTTAACTAAGAAATGGTTAAGGTTCGATAGTGGAAAGTGGTTAAGTGGAAACCAAATGAAGGAGATTTGGCAGAGTGATGTTTATTCGAACATCTATTTAAAACCAAACGAAGAAGATTTGGAAATGTTTTCCAAATGAGAGTCAGAAAAGTTTCTTAATATAGAGAGCAGATAATAGAAATGTTTTCCAAGGTTAATAGTGTATATTTTCTAAATATAGTAAATAAGAGATGTTAAATAACAGGAAAAGGGAAATGAATGAATGAACGAATGGATGAAATGATGATTGTTCGATAGAATTTCCTTTGGGAAATAATATCGTTGTTTGCACACAGACATGTTTTCATTTGATAGTTAAATCACCGACTATCAAAGTTTTGACCATTTTACGGTGTTAATATGGAGAGACCGGTTGGATTATTATCCAGAGAACCACTCCGTATTGGCATAAGCGTTGCGAATCAAGTATGCTGAATATATTGAAGACGGAGTTGTGCAAGGGCTATCCTGTTTACAGAATAGTGCCTTCGGTTTGTCCAGTCCCAGGACAAACGTGTATAGACGAGTGTCTGACAGAGTATATCCAATAGATCGCGTAAGTTGATCTCTTCAAACGTACTTACGTTTGGTAGCGGAGGAATTCGTTTCTCTTAGCTTTATACCCGTGGTATTTTTGGTGAAATCAATTTGTGATTTGGCGGGTATGACGATGTGGCATTCAAAGTAATGGAGGTGTGATCTGTCAAAAGATACGTTATGACCTCAAGCCTCATCAACCAGGAAATGACAAAAATCGGGCAGGCAGCATGGCTAAGTCGGTCGCTCCGAAGTAGGGTGTATGATCACCTATCTAGAGAAATTCCTTTTGTTCTTAAATCTATCGATGCTGTCCCATTCGGGAGACGGTTGCTGATCCCAACCGTTGGTGATATACATTCGATACACTCAAGCGAAATGAGTGGTCGGTCATGTGAGGGCCGGGTTGCAAGATGTTCTTGTTGGACCCAGTGTATTCGCCTCTAGAGATACACGTTCGGAAGGTGGTCCCATACCTTGTCAAGTTGGAATCCAATCTCCAATAAGCGCCCGCGGTTTTTGATTATATACTATATATGTGGAGCGTGAGATGCAAGCGTTCTGCTAGATTGCTAATTACTTGTGATTAGACATTATTATAATATCAGATAATATATGATTTCCACAAGTGTTTTGGGTTATCGTAAGGTAAAAACCGTCCGTGTTTATGTGTGGATTGGTCTAACGATTATCTTTTCTTCGAAAGGATTTTGAAAGTTAAACCAAATGATTTGAGTTTACTCACACCAGTCCCATGACTGACCCAGAGTTTATTTTGTTTTGTTTTCCCTAAACTCTTGGGTGCCCAAATTTGTACGGGCAGTCAAGTAGTCAGGATTTTACAGATATACTTGGAGAGCTTGGAGCAGGAGGCTTCAGGATTATATAGCTATTGATTATTTCCGTTGTGATGTAAGTATTGTACTCTGATAATGGTATCGTATATATATACTGCTTTTTGATTTCAAGTTATGTTGTATATTCTATTTTATTCGTTCCGCTGTGAGATTCGTGTTACTCTGATGATGTGGTATTTCCTTCTTCTTCTTCTATTCTATTAGTTTTATCTTATCTATCCTCACCCTCTAATTTCTTTCTTGGACTATCCGGTATTCCGATGCTTGAATAGTCGACATTGAGTTTATGTCGGGTACTCAGGATCGCGAAAATCCCGGGTCGTTACAGTGGTATCAGAGCTGAAGGTTAAGTGATTACCTTGGCTCTGTGGCGTGACTCAGTAGAGATGGGGTTAGTAATACCCTAGATTGAGTTTGAGTGTATATACGAGTGAACGTACTTGTTATTTGATATAAAATGGTTTTATATTGTGGAGATTTATTGGTTGAGTTGTTTATGAATTCTGGTCGATCAGTTTGATCCACTGTATCGATTGGGTTTCTAAACGCTTGAATACGATGGACCGACACAGTATGTTTTGAAAGAGGGTAAATGAAATAATTTTACCCAAATTATATTTTGATATAAACAAAGTATAGTTATTTGAAATTATTATAGTATATTGAATGTGTTGTTTGTGATTATAATCGAATAAGATTATAAAATGTGAAATGGTTATGTAAATAACAAATCAAAATTCATATAAGTGAAATATATGAAATCAGATGAATTAAATCTGAATTTAAGTTCAGAATTGGAATTAAAATTGCTAAAATTTGAATAAGCATTGTAAATGGAATTAAATTGAATGTATGTGAATTTTAAAATCCTGGGAGATTTTAAATTTGTTACAAGCATTGAAAGGGATATTTTGAAATAATTTCAAAATGAAAGTGTTTAGAAATGGTTTTATAGTATTGAACTCACTTCGATAGCTGGAAAGTAGATTCTGATGATGATCCGGACATCATAGGTGTTCATTTTCGAGTTTGCAAGTGACGGATTACTACCAAAATTTTTGTTTTGAATTGTTTTGAGAAAACAAGTTGTTTTGATATTCCAAATGAATAATTTGATTTTTGGAAAAGGCTAAGCTATTTGAAACTCCCAGGTAGAGACTATTTGAAATAAACACAAATTAAATAGAAATTTGTGAAAGCAAATTTGGAATTGAATTGAAACCAGTTCAGTGGAAATTGAATTGAATTGAAATAGAATGGTATCAAGTAGAATTGGACTGGAATAGAAATGAATTATTAAGTAAGAATTTGAATTGAGACTGGAATTGCAGTTTGATTGGAATATGGCTTGGTTAAGCGAATGGTTGTGTTGGAGATAAAAGTGATTGGAGATTGATTGGGATGATATTGGTATATGCTAAAGTGATAGCAGAATTGAATGCCCGACAAAAAGGTACACGTTTATATATATGAGTTTGGAGTTTTATGAGCCGAATTGGCAAGCCGCTTGGCTATTTGATTTTCTTTTGGATTGGAGAGGCCTGTGTGGCAGTTTGGGGATTTTCCCGATGCTCCCGGTACAAAGGAGGTGCTGGTGAAATTTTTTGGAAATTTCGGGTGTTAGAAAATTTTCAGGAGTTTTGAAAATTTTCGTTTATAGAAATGAAGTAATAATTTAATTGAAATAAATAAATTCAGTTGAAACTGAAATTAAAGAAGTAAACGAATAATTCGAAACCAGTTAATAGGGTTGTTCTCTATCTTAGCAATTTCGAGGACGAAATTATTTTAAGGGGGGAAGAATGTAACGACCCGCATTTTCAGCAACAGAATAATTAATTAATTTAATTATTTGAATAGTGATTTAGAGAATTAAAGGGTCGTTGAATTGAATTATAGTGAATATTTAATTGAATTAAATAATAGAATAATATATTTATTTCTGAAATAGTCAGAAATAGTTGAATTCACAATATTGTGGGAATGGGCAGTATAAAATATATATAAATCAGTTTATATTGGATTATATTGACGAATATATTTATAAACGCCATTTGAACTTATAATTTAAATTATAATTATAATAGAGCTCGAAATGGCGTTGCAGTTCGCTATTTGGCGATTCGAACTTCAACTGGTTATACAGGATTCGTTTTAACTCGGATTTCTGTGAAACAAGAAACGTGTGGAGCTGGTGGAGTATATCTTCTTAGTGGAAGAGAAAAATCGAGATTTCGTGGTGTAGATTTTGTTTTACGTCCAAATCAAATTTTAAAATAGTCGCTATGAAATTCCTTTATATTTTGCAACGCTTTATTTACGTTATAAATGGATTTTCTATATAATTTGAATATCGAATTAATACTGGAATTTGAATATCGAGTTATAAACTCTAATATAATTATTTTAAAGCTGTGGTATATCGTGTGTGAATATATACGATAATATTTATTTTTAAATATTAAATTTAATTGTTTTTAAATATATTTATATATTTAAAAGGGCTATTTAGGACTTTAAAAATAGCCACTTTTGCAAACGAAGTCGGATTTCAACGAAACTAATTTTGTTGGATCCACAATGTCAATTTATTGTTAGATTTCAAGTTTCGTGATTTTTAGAGTCCGTATGCGACCGTACGGATTTTTGAAGTGAAAAACAGTCAATTTTCGACGGTTAAAAATACGCTGTGTGAGCAAACGGAGTCAGAATTCGATGAAACAAGTTTTGTTGGGTCCGTAATGTCGAGCTGGAGGTGCTTGTCAGTTTTCGTGATTTTTGGGTATTGTATGTGATCACAGGAATTTTAGAGGACATAGGAAAATAGCGTTGGCTTAAAAATAAATAAAATAATCGAATAAAAAAATATTATTTCCATTCTATATAATACTTTTACCTTTCCTAACCCTAACTCGTTTTCATTCTCAGCCAAAAACATGCGCCGCCACCACAGGAAAATAAAAACGTGAAATCCCAGTCTTCAAAAATCAAGAAAAATTCAAAGAAATTCCTTTAAATCGAAATATATATATGTATGGACTCCATTCGGGTTCCTCTTCATTTTCATATGAGAATCATCAAGTTCGATCATTGTTCTGTGTTCGGTGTTCGTACAGCGAACGCCTAGGGCTGATGAATTCGGCAAATTGAGGCACCGATTCAGTTCTTTGTGGTTGTATGTTGAATCATAGCGTCGAATGGAGCCTGTAGGATTTTTCTGGGATTAAATCGAAGAAAAAAATGTCGAACTTGGTTTTTGCGGTACGGTTGAAGACCAGAGAACGGAATATTCTCTGTATGTGCGAGTTGAGCAAGAAGGGGTGGAGGAGAAAGAGGACCGAACGAGATGAACGGTGGTCGTATTCTTTTTGTATTTCGTGATCTGCAGAAGGAGAACGAGGTGATCAAACGTTAGGAAATGGAGTTGGATTTCTACCTGGTGCGGTTTCATGTTTCGGAGAAGAAGGATTATACGGGTCGGGTATTTCAATTGGTGAGTGGGCCGTATAAAATTGGTAAAGCCCAACTTCGAAAATAGGTTTAAGTTTGTTTCTATTTAAAAATAGTATAATCTTGAAAATTGAATATCTTGGTCGTACGATATCAGATTGACGAACTGTAAGTTGCGTTGGGACCGTATGGACGAGCACTTCACAATGGAACTGACCGCAAGTGAATTAGAGCTCGTTTGGATTTATGGCGAAATTAAACGCCTGAACCAAATCAGTGACCAATTATCGTTGTTCAACGATAACCGTCCAATGTGAGTAAATCTCACTAACTATGAACAATTTATATTTTTATAATGCATTTTTAGAAGTGATAAATATTGATTGAATTGCTGTGTGTTGGCTGTTTGGTTGAACTGCTAGTCAGTTGATTGAAATCATCGATAACGATATATATAAATCGTATCGAAATATTGATTCTGTTTATCAGAATATTTTATACTCATGTTGACTGACATCTGTGGATGCAGGGAAACAGGTTGGAGGAATCCAACTGGGTTCCTCAACATTTATTTTACAATTTTCATATATTCTGATATATGAAGTGTTATATCATCTGTTGTTGATGCTATGTGTTTGGATGATGACCGATCATTTTGATTTGATATTTTTACACCATAAGTGATACGAGAAAGTGGAAAAGGGAGATTTTCAAAATATATTTGAAAATAGATTATTTATATAAAATCAGCGGATTTTATATATGAAAGGAAAAAGGGTTTTATAAAAAGAAATCATTTTATAAAATCAAAGCAATAAAGGAAAAATATTTGTAAAACAAATAGAGAAGGGGAATTGTTTGTAAAACATTTACAAATAAAATAGAAAAGAAAATATTTGTAAAAACATTTACAAATAGACTAAAAGGAAATATTTATCTAGAGAAATAAACTGAGTTATAAAAGGAATTATTTATTTAGAAAATAAATAGAATATTGGAATACTTGAAAATGGATAGGAAGGGTATAAAAAGAGAATTTTACACTAGAGAGAATTTAGGCTCGTGCTTCGCACACGGGTAAACAGAATATGAATTCGAAGTGAGAATTTAAGAGAGATCTGGTTTAAACAGATAAAGTGAGAAGGTTAATTTATAGATAAAGTTTTATAAATTAATTTAGTTATTTATCTTTGGATAAATAGAGTATATAAGTCAAGACTTATATAGAGAAGTAAAAATCGATTTCCACATCGATGTTTGAAACTGAATAAGGACGAAGGAGAATTTATCGAATAAGAGTTATTCGAAGTAAAGTTATTGAATATCGGTTTATTCGAAAGGAAGTTTATTGAATATTAGTTATTCGAAATGGGTTGATCCAAGAGAGTTAATCCAATAGGGTTAATCCAATAGAACAAATTGATTGAGATCAACCGTTAGAGTTGAACTGTTAAAGTTAAACCGTTAGGGTTAAACCGTAGAGTTAAACCATTGGAGTAAACATTTAGAGTTAATTAGTTAGAGTTAACCAATTATAGTTAATCAGTTAGAGTTAATCGATTAGGGTTTAATCGAACTAGAGTTATCCAAATATAGTAATCAAATAAGGGATGATTGAATATTAGTTATTCAATTTGATTTGCTCGAATTTAGTTATTCGAGATAGAGTTAAACAGAAATAGTCATTTAAGATAAGTTATCAGTAAGCACGACTGCTAGCGTAATTCGCAGGGCTGCAGATAGCCTAAGGCGGACGGATGTTTCCTGAGGGAATCAGGCGTAACCATTGTGATCGCTGCGATCTAGAGTCGAGCGGATGGTGTCGAGTCAAATATTAGTTAATTAATAGAAGTAATTACATCAAGTTGTCAAGTTGAGTTAGATAAGTCGAGTTATTTAAGTTAAGTTAGTCAAATTGAACTAATCAAGTAAGTTGGTCAAAATGAGTTAATCAACCTGAGTTAGCCGAATAAGAATTAATCCAGTAAGAGTTAATAGAATAAAGGTTATAGATTAGAGTTAACCAAATGGGTGTCGATAATTAGTAGTTCGTTATATATTCGAGTTAGAAAGTAAAAGTCAAATTGAAGTTATTATATTCGGATGTAGGGAATTATAGCACCATCGTTATAATCAAGAGTTTCCGTACAAGAAGCGGATTTGTTTATATAATCTGAGAGTTGTGTAAAGAGGTGTTAAAGTTTAAAAGGAGTACTTAGCTTATTTTCGAGGTTAGAAAGGTTGTTCAGTTAAGGTCTGAGAGGTAATTATACCCCAACTTGATTGACTTCGTTTTTAACTAAGAAATGGTTAAGGTTCGATAGTGGAAAGTGGTTAAGTGGAAACCAAATGAAGGAGATTTGGCAGAGTGATGTTTATTCGAACATCTATTTAAAACCAAACGAAGAAGATTTGGAAATGTTTTCCAAATGAGAGTCAGAAAAGTTTCTTAATATAGAGAGCAGATAATGGAAATGTTTTCCAAGGTTAATAGTGTATATTTTCTAAATATAGTAAATAAGAGATGTTAAATAACAGGAAAAGGGAAATGAATGAATGAACGAATGGATGAAATGATGATTGTTCGATAGAATTTCCTTCGGGAAATAATATCGTTGTTTGCACACAGACATGTTTTCATTTGATAGTTAAATCACCGACTATCAAAGTTTTGACCATTTTACGGTGTTAATATGGAGAGACCGGTTGGATTATTATCCAGAGAACCACTCCGTATTGGCATAAGCGTTGTGAATCAAGTATGCTGAATATATTGAAGACGGAGTTGTGCAAGGGCTATCCTGTTTACAGAATAGTGCCTTCGGTTTGTCCAGTCCCAGGACAAACGTGTATGGACGAGTGTCTGACAGAGTATATCCAATAGATCGCGTAAGTTGATCTCTTCAAACGTACTTACGTTTGGTAGCGGAGGAATTCGTTTCTCTTAGCTTTATACCCATGGTATTTTTGGTGAAATCAATTTGTGATTTGGCGGGTATGACGATGTGGCATTCAAAGTAATGGAGGTGTGATCTGTCAAAAGATACGTTATGACCTCAAGCCTCATCAACCAGGAAATGACAAAAATCGGGCAGGCAGCATGGCTAAGTCGGTCGCTCCGAAGTAGGGTGTATGATCACCTATCTAGAGAAATTCCTTTTGTTCTTAAATCTATCGATGTTGTCCCATTCGGGAGACGGTTGCTGATCCCAACCGTTGGTGATATACATTCGATACACTAAAGCGAAATGAGTGGTCGGTCATGTGAGGGCCGGGTTGCAAGATGTTCTTGTTGGACCCAGTGTATTCGCCTCTAGAGATACACGTTCGGAAGGTGGTCCCATACCTTGTCAAGTTGGATTCCAATCTCCAATAAGCGCCCGCGGTTTTTGATTATATACTATATATGTGGAGCGTGAGATGCAAGCGTTCTGCTAGATTGCTAATTACTTGTGATTAGACATTATTATAATATCAGATAATATATGATTTCCACAAGTGTTTTGGGTTATCGTAAGGTAAAAACCGTCCGTGTTTATGTGTGGATTGGTCTTACGATTATCTTTTCTTCGAAAGGATTTTGAAAGTTAAACCAAATGATTTGAGTTTACTCACACCAGTCCCATGACTGACCCAGAGTTTATTTTGTTTTGTTTTCCCTAAACTCTTGGGTGCCCAAATTTGTACGGGCAGTCAAGTAGTCAGGATTTTACAGATATACTTGGAGAGCTTGGAGCAGGAGGCTTCAGGATTATATAGCTATTGATTATTTCCGTTGTGATGTAAGTATTGTACTCTGATAATGGTATCGTATATATATACTGCTTTTTGATTTCAAGTTATGTTGTATATTCTATTTTATTCGTTCCGCTGTGAGATTTGTGTTACTCTGATGATGTGGTATGTCCTTCTTCTTCTTATATTCTATTAGTTCTATCTTATCTATCCTCACCCTCTAATTTCTTTCTTGGACTATCCGGTATTCCGATGCTTGAATAGTCGACATTGAGTTTATGTCGGGTACTCAGGATCGCGAAAATCCCGGGTCGTTACAGAAATTAAATTGAATATTTTATTAATTAATAATTAGCGAAAAATAAAAATTCGAATTTGATATCTGACTTTTTATAGAAAAGAAATTAAAGTCATTATGATAAACTTTTGTAAAATAAAGAAATTGATTAGACAAAGTTAAAGATGAAACGACCCGAACCTCCCCGGTCTCCGAAGAGAAGGGAAAGAACGAATTACTGTGAGGACAAGACAAATCAGAACGCAGACGGAAGAACGTTTTATTGTATATTACAAAAATCCATCAGATTACAAGAATATACAGAGTATAAATGAATATTAAACAACAGAAAATATCAGAGATTACAATAAATTACATAGCAGCGGAAAATAATACAATACACAACTAGAAGAGATATACGGATACAAAGCTTTCCGGATATCGTTCCAGCTGTAAACCAGGATCCTGTGGATATAAATCTGCAAAACCAAAACTACTAGCTGCCTGTGTCAAAATAAGGGTACCCAGAGTTTAGGTTAAAACAATAAACTCCAGGTCAGTCATGGGACTGGTGTGAGAACTAAAATAGTTATTAATCTTTATTTTTAAAGTTAGGTAAATCAAGGGACCACGCCGTATAACACGGAACGGGTTTCCTCCCAAGAACACCAGTGCATAAAACAAACAGCGCAATGCTAAATAAAGAAAAATGAAGCTATTATAAGACCCAGGTCCCATCACACAATGCAACACAAACCAGAGGATAGGGTTTTACCTTATAATAGCCAAAGAATGCTTGATACGTTAAAACAAATCTTTTGTTATTGCTATAAGTGAAGAAATCAATTTCAAATCATAAGTATCAATCATAGGCGGCATGAATGCCCCATACCACTATGTCGCCATATATAGGTTATACAATCAAAATCGCAAAGTCACGTATTTGGAAATTGGGTTTCCATCTGTGAACCGAGGCAAAAGATAGTCCTCTACCGATTCGAGACACTCTAGCCCGTGTCTCGGGATCAGAGCTCGAGTGACCCTTAGGAGCCACAGGGCCGATCCACCGATGTGGATTAAAATTCCTGAACACTACGTTTCCCCACCCTTTGGGGTGTCAATGAGTCCAATGACTCCATCGGTCCCGGATCGACCGATATATCCGAGGCGCCTCGCAACAGCAACAATCACACAGGTGAAAAGTATATAAATGTCAGGGCTGGTAGGTCACTGACACCACCCAAGCTAGAAAGAAACGCATGCCCTCCCTGGATCCTTCTTCTGTTTTTGGTTCACAACCGGGGTGTGAGGCTCGCGAATCAACGTTACACAAAGTTATGCCATACAGGCCTTGCTTTGATCATCATCCACAAGACTTTGCCTTTCAATAGAAGCCTTGATCAATTTCCACTTAGGCATGCCACACAGGCAATTCACTCCATGCGATTGATATCCATCAATATATAACCCCTAAGCTCGTACGTCTCAGAGAAGGGCGTTAAGCAAGAGAATAAATTCTCCGCCGCCAAACAGATATATATTTAATAGAAATCAATCACAGAGACTAAAATCCAATGTCAGACACACAGTCCATTTACAAGTTCGTTCTGGGTCTGAACAAAACCGGAGGCACCTAGTACCCCGCATATCCATCGATCTCCAAATACGTATGGACGATCACTAACTGATTCCCTCCTCTTGGGTGTACAGCCCAATCAAGATCATCAGTAATCACCCAAACGATGTGAAGACCTCCGGTCTCTAACCACCATCTTCATCTTCAACACCACATCGAATTAGTTATTCAGAATGGGATAAACCCGGTCTTTCTGAACAACTCGCGTATATATATAATAAACACGTGTTATACAAACACAACATACGCCTCATTCCAATTCAGAATATTCTTTTATTCAAATATTCTTATACTTTGTGAAAGGTTCCCATTACTTTTATCAAAGATAAATTCTTTAAATTTATTCTTTAATCTTCTTTGAATATCAATTCAAACTAGTCGGGATTAGCGAACCACACCGAAGTAATCATTTATTTTAATTTCCCAATCCCAACCTATTCATCCCATGAAGTAAAACTGGTAATACTTCATATCTAACACCATGGGGTTATCGGTAAATTCAATTACCATTTCACGTTCAAATCTAATTAAAGATTTAACTATCGCCTGGAGTAAAACTGGTGATACTCCATTCTAACACCTTTTCAATCTAATTAAAGATTCATTAAAACTCCACTTAGTTTTACTCTTTAACTAGTTTAAAGAATCGGTGTCATTTAAAACATGGTTTACGATAAACCCAAAATCATATTCCATTAATTATCGGGTTAAAGAACAAGTGTTATTTAAAACACTGTTCACGATAAACCCAAAAATCAATATCAATTCAATTAAATATTATTTAATTGGTACACTTCATTAAATCTAAATAAAAAGATTTAATCCTTTCTCAACTGGGCTTAAGAATAGTGTTAATGAAAACACCATTCACGACAAACCCAAATCACATTTGATATTAAATACAAGGCTCTGAATAGAAAATATATCGGCTTATATTCAGCATCAAATTCTACGATCAACAAATATCGTATTGGAAGTAACGATATATATATATATATATATCTTTCAAATTTCCATAACAACATCTGTATAATCACGAAATCCCACATCGAAATATTCCAAAGACAATTTCGATTCAAATCCGTTCCAATTCAATTATTGGAAATTCTGGTTATATTTCAAAACCATTTCAAACTCACCTTATTTATTTTAAAGATAAATAAATTACTATTCTAGTTCAAAACTAGTTCATTTTGATAAAAATCTATTTTTATCTTTTCAGATATGGAGTTTTTCATCCCAATTCTTCACAAATCATTTCTTATGATTTTACACAATTTATTACTATTTTTAATAATTTTATAAAGGCCCGTACAGTCGATTTCCATCAACGGCCATCGAACCGCACTTACAGCGACCTTTTCCAAATTTGATTTGGAAATAATTCCAAATCCAGCCGTTAGATTTCTAATTTTCAATATTCGTTAGAAATCTCTTTTCGATACGAACCCAACGTTTCTGGTTTTAGGAGAATCCGACGGTCGGATCTCCCGTAATATCCGTTCGGAGTCAATGGTCGAAATTCGCGAACTACCGCGGCGCGGCGCGTTCTATTCAGGCAATTATATTATATATATATAATATATAATATATATTATATATACTTCGTTGATTTCAATTCAAAACGTGTTTTATAAATCGTTTTAAATTCATTTTCAAAACGGTTTCAACTTCATATTCAATTTCAAATCAAAATTGAATATTCCAATACAAATTCGTTTTAAATTCATTTCAAATCAATTTCAATTCAATTCCAATTTAATTCAAATTTCTTTTCAATTTGAATTCAATTCCTTTCGATTTCGATTCGGATTCAATTCTATTCAATTTAATTCGAATTTCAATTCTATTTGAATTTCAAATCATTTCAGTGTATTTCGAATTTCAAATCAATTTAGTTTAATTCGAATTTCAATTCTATTTCAATATTCACTGAAAAATGAATAAAATCGATATAAATATCGTTCATGTCAAAATGGCGTCAATCTAATCAACATGGCTTCATATATTTCGATTTTCAAATATTCTATTTCAAATATTTCTTTTTCAAATATTTCTTTTTCAAAAATTTCTATTTCAAATATTTCTATTTCAAATATTTCTTTTTCAAAACTGGAATGAGGCCCAATCAATTACCATATAGTGTTGATTATATGGATTTTCTACAACACATGTATACAATAACAACGATGAATAATCAACCATCATCCAAAGTGCATTCTACACTGTATAAGCATCAATTATAAATATCCAACGCTTATAACAGTCTGTCAATCAATCGATCGACATACAGCTAATTATTGGGACTAGTGTATGTCATATATCATCCCAATACCCGTGTGGGGTTTTCAAACAATCAAACACAGATTTTATTTGTGCAGTTGGGCGATGTGTAAAATTTATCGTCCCAATCAATATCAGTCAAATGTGTGTATATAAACAAATCGTCCGATTTGTTTATTTTTATTTCATTTCATATACCCGTTAAAAATTCTGTTTTTAACTATAAAATATTTTCAACTATATAAATATTTTATTTCATTTCACATCACATCACACAATCAACTACACATCAAAATCAAACAACCAAGCATACAAGTCGTCCATGGTCTGTGGATGACGGGTGTCGGGTGCTACTAAACACCGTCTGCATCCTAGTATATATTTATAACTAGAAAAATAAAATTAAAGGTGAGAAGTTCTCACTGAATAGCTAATCCAATATCACGACTCTTCATATGTAGAATTCTTCATCGTTCTTGCCTCTTGTCACTTTCTTTGCCCGTATTCTCTACATATGTAAAAATCAAATTTTTACTTCGCTATTTACTATATAAAAATCGAATTTTTACTTCGCTATTCAATATATAAAAATCGAATTTTTACTTCGCTATTCAATATATAAAAATCAAATTTTTACTTCGCTACTCAATATATAAAAATCGAATTTTTACTTTGCTATTCAATATATAAAAAATGAATTTTTACTTTGCTATTCAATATATAAAAATTGAATTTTTACTTTGCTATTCAATATATAAAAATCGAATTTTTATATCGCTACTTTCACATTAAAAATCATAACTTTTCCTTATCAACAATCATTGCTTTTCTAGTGTAAAAATCCTACCTTTTCCTTGTTCGTATAAAAATTATATCTTTTCATTGTTCATATAAAAATCTAACTTTTCTTTACATAAAAATCTAAACTTTCCTAGTGTGAAATCTATTTTTTCTCAGCGTAAAAATCTAATTTTTTATTAAATAAAAAGCTTACATCAATATGTGGAGTAGGAGGGGGGTGTCGTTGATCAGCCGGGGAGGTGCAGCTGGCGTTGGAGGCGAGGTAGTGGGGCTCCGGAGGTGCGGCGTCCCTTCCGGTCAGCAGCGGTGGGCATGCTCGTGGATTGGAAGAAGAGCGAGAGGAGAGAGAGGGCATGAGAGCGCAGCGGATGTGGGGGGAGGCTCGCCGTTGACTTTAGAAGGGGAGGGAGAGGAGTAGCAGCGCGAGGTAGAGGGGTGGTGGTGCCAGGGTCGACGGCTAGGGATTCTTCAGGTGGCGGGTTTCGAACTGAGGGGGCTTGCGCGGTTGGAGGGGAGGCTGGAGGCCGAGCTGAGGAAGGAGTGGGGAGGGGTGCGCGGTGGCCCACCTGGGCAGCGGTGGCGATGGCATCTCCGGCCATCGATTTGAGGAATCGGATTTTTTTTCTTTTACAAATGAAGATGGGGGGCAGAGAAAAGATAAGGAGAGGAGAGAGGAAATTTTATTTTTAATTATTTAATTTCAAAAAAAGGTACTTTTTATTTCGACCTCGAAACGAGGCCCACCGCCTATCGTCCATAGCTAATTACCCCCATTCCGAACACAATGGGATATGTATTGCAGGCCAATTCGACCGTTACGATCAGTTTCCGTTGAATTTAAAATATAACTCTATATATTCTGTTTTTAAACGTACATTTCAATTTATCGGGGCCACATACTAACTAGAAAAATTCCATAAAAATATTTTCTAGCTTCGTATTGACGATACGGTCCTAACAAAACTAATTTCATCGAATTCTGAGACCGCTTGAAAAATGGCCATTTTCCAGTCGATTAAAATCAACTAAAACTGGTCAAATGTGTTTACCTTTGCCACGCTCACATATTGATTCGAAAAATTACAAAATTTGAAACCTAGCAATAACTTGATATCACGGATCAAACAAAAGTGGTTTCATCGAAATCCGAGGTCGTTTGCAAAAATTCTATTTTAAGGGCCTGAATTCCATAGCGACTATTCAGAATTTTCAACTGGACATATCTTTTGATTCCCGCTATGAAATTTCGATTTTTCGGATTCGTTGGAAAGATATCCTCAAATAGACCCTATTATTTTTGGTTTCACTAAAATCCAGTTTATTTTGCACCCGATACATTCATTTGAATTTTGAAATCGAATTATCGAACTACCTCGCCATTTTCAATTCCTTTTATAAATATTTATATTCTATCGTCGATTCAAACGAATATATACGTTCGAATTATATTCAAAATAAATTTCTTGTCGATATTATTTAAAATAATCAAAATTCACTAAAATTGCCAAAATAAAAATTTTAAACTGGCCCAGATTTGCGGGTTATTACAATCTCCCCCACTTAAAACTTTTTGTCCTCGAAAAGGAACAAAGCCGAAAGTTGTTTCACAAATCAACTCAACTTCCAGTGTTTTCACTACGGCTTAAATTTTTCAACATTTCAGTTTCTAAGAACTTTTCAAAAATTTGGCTAACACCCTAAATTTTCGAAAAATTTCGCCATAACCTCCCCTGCACCGGGAGCACGGGAAAATCCCGAAATTTCCATATAGGCCTTCTGATCTCAAAAAGAAAAAGAAAAAGCCAAGCGGCTAGCCAATCGGCTCATAAAATCATGATCACCCAAACAAAACAGTAAATTATGATAAACATGTACCTATTTGTCGGGCAAACAATTTTATTCTTCTGCTCTAGCCTCTTTGCTATGACCTGTTCAATGTAAGTACATGTATATGCATGCAATTGCAATCATTTTTCAACACAATTCAATATTTGATCCAATTAGGCTAAATGGTTAAACATTTTAATTAATCAAACTATAATCAAACAACACAATCAGCAATCAATTAGTTGATTAGCTTTTGAAATTCATAACTTTGATATGTAGTCAAAAAAATCAGATTTTTGATGCCAAATCACAACAATAAGCCCTATCTAATTTTGGTTCTCACACCAGTCAATTGGAAATATATAGAAATCTCACTTTCGA
Organism: Allium sativum; assembly: GCA_030737875.1. Taxonomy (NCBI): domain Eukaryota; kingdom Viridiplantae; phylum Streptophyta; class Magnoliopsida; order Asparagales; family Amaryllidaceae; genus Allium; species Allium sativum. Next base: position 981,057,186 of record CM060916.1, read on the forward strand.
AACTCGAAAATAAATACTGGCGATGGTGCCCCGTCACCAGAATTATCCCCGGGCAACTAGAGTGTGATCCTATAACTATCCAGTACATTAAAACTTCAAATACACGTTTGCAAGACGTATATGCAAAATCTTTATATATTGGATTGTCCCAATTCATATAAATAAATAATCAAATACGAATAATTGATTTAAATTTTAAAACAAAAATTCGTTTCATTTTCAAAAATATACTCTTCACACTCGTTCTAGGATACTACTGATCCCATCTCTAATGAGTCATTCCCATTGGATATTACTAATCCAATATCTGATGAATTCTTTCGTATGGTTCTAATGTGTCTTGTTCTCTGAGCTTTATAAACCAAAGCTCTGATACCAACTGAAACGACCCGAACCTCCCCGGTCTCTGAAGAGAAAGGAAAGAACGAATTACTGTGAGGACAAGACAAATCAGAACGCAGACGGAAGAACGTTTTATTGTATATTACAACAATCCATTAGATTACAAGAATATACAGAGTATAAATGAATATTACACAACAGAAAATATCAGAGATTACAATAAATTACATAGCAGCGGAAAATAATACAATACACAACTAGAAGAGATATACGGATACAAAGCTTTCCGGATATCGTTCCAGTTTAAACCAGGATCCTGTGGATATAAATCTGCAAAACCAAAACTACTAGCTGCCCGTGTCAAAATAAGGGCACCCAGACTTTAGGTTAAAACAATAAACTCCAGGTCAGTCATGGGACTGGTGTGAGAACTAAAACAGTTATTAATCTTTATTTTTAAAGTTAGGTAAATCAAGGGACCACGCCGTATAACACGGAACGGGTTTCCTCCCAAGAACACCAGTGCATAAAACAAACAGCGCAATGCTAAATAAAGAAAAATGAAGCTATTATAAGACCCAGGTCCCATCACACAATGCAACACAAACCAGAGGATAGGGTTTTACCTTATAATAGCCAAAGAATGCTTGATACGTTAAAACAAATCTTTTGTTATCGCTATAAGTGAAGAAATCAATTTTCAAATCATAAGTATCAATCATAGGCGGCATGAATGCTCCATACCACTATGTCGCCATATATAGGTTATACAACCAAAATCGCAAAGTCACGTATTTGGAAATTGGGTTTCCATCTGTGAACCGAGGCAAAAGATAGTCCTCTACCGATTCGAGACGCTCTAGCCCGTGTCTCAGGATCAGAGCTCGAGTGACCCTTAGGAGCCACAGGGCCGGTCCACCGATGTGGATTAAAATTCCTGAACACTACATTTCCCCACCCTTTGGGGTGTCAATGAGTTCAATAACTCCATCGGTCCCGGATCGACCGATATATCCGAGGCGCCTCGCAACTGCAACAACCACACAAGTGAAAAGTATATAAATGTCAGGGCTGGTAGGTCACTGACACCACCCTAGCTAGAAATAAATGCATGCCCTTCCTGGATCCTTCTCCCGTTTTTGGTTCACAACCGGGGTGTGAGGCTCGCGAATCAACGTTACACAAAGCTATGCCACACAGGCCTTGCTTTGATCATCATCTACAAGACTTTGCCTTTCAACAGAAGCCTTGATCAATTGTCACTTAGGCATGCCACACAGGCAATTCACTCCATGCGATTGATATCCATCAATATATAACCCCTGAGCTCGTACGTCTCAGAGAAGGGCGTTAAGCAAGAGAATAAATTCTCCGCCACCAAACAGATATATATTTAATAGAAATCAATCACACAGACTAAAATCCAATGTCAGACACACAGTCCATTTACAAGTTCGTTCTGGGTCTGAACGAAACCGGAGGCACCTAGTACCCCGCATATCCATCGATCTCCAAATACGTCTGGACGATCATAACTGATTCCCTCCTCTTGGGTGTACAGCCCAATCAAGATCATCAGTAATCACCCAAACGACGTGAAGACCTCCAGTCTTCAACCACCATCTTCATCTTCGACACCACGTCGAATTAGTTATTCAGAATGGGATAAACCTGGTCTTTCTGAACAACTCGCGTATATATATAATAAACACGTGTTATACAAACACAACATATGCCTCATTCCAATTCATAATATTCTTTTTTTTCAAATATTCTTATACTTTGGGAAAGGTTCCCATTAATTTTATCAAAGATAAATTCTTTAAATTTATTCTTTAATCTTCTTTGAATATTAATTCAAACTAGTCGGGATTAGCGAACCACACCGAAGTAATCATTTATTTTAATTTCCCAATCCCAACCTATTCATCCCATGAAGTAAAACTGGTAATACTTCATATCTAACACCACGGTGTTATCGGTAAATTCAATTACCATTTCACGTTCAAATCTAATTAAAGATTTAACTATCGCCTGGAGTAAAACTGGTGATACTCCATTCTAACACCTATTCTATCTAATTAAAGATTCATTAAAACTCCACTTAGTTTTACTCTTTAACTGGTTTAAAGAATCGGTGTCATTTAAAACACGGTTCACGATAAACCCAAAATCACATTCCATTAATTATCGGGTTAAAGAACAAGTGTTATTTAAAACACTATTCACGATAAACCCAAAAATCAATATAAATTCAATTAAATGTTATGTAATTGGTACACTTCATTAAATCTAAATAAAAAGATTTAATCCTTTCTCAACTGGGCTTAAGAACAGTGTTAATGAAAACACCATTCACGACAAACCCAAATCACATTTGATATTAAATACAAGGCTCTGAATAGAAAATATATCAGCTTATATTCAACATCAAATTCTACGATCAACAAATATCGTATTGGAAGTAACGATATATATATATATATATATATATATATATATATATATCTTTCAAATTTCCATAACAACATCTATATAATCACGAAATCCAACATCGAAATATTCCAAAGGCTATTTCGATTCAAATCCGTTCCAATTCAATTATTGGAAATTCTGGTTATATTTCAAAACCATTTCAAACTCACCTTATTTATTTTGAAGATAAATAAATTACTATTCTAGTTCAAAACTAGTTCATTTCGATAAAAATCTATTTTTATCTTTTCAAATATGGAATTTTTCATCCCAATTCTTCACAAATCATTTGTTATGATTTTACGCAAATTATTGATATTTTTAATAATTTTATCAAGGCCCGTACAGTGGATTTCCATCAACGGACATCGAACTGCACTTACAGCGACCTTTTCCAAATTTGATTTGGACATAATTCCAAATCCAGCCGTTAGATTTCTAATTTCCAATATTTGTTAGAAAGCTCTTTTCGATATGAACCCAACGGTTCCGGTTTTAGGAGAATTCGACGGTCGGATCTCCCGTAATATCCGTTCGAAGTCAATGGTCGAAATTCGCAAACTGCCGCGGCGCGGCGCGTTCTATTCAGGCCATTATATTATATATAATATATATAATATATACTTCGTCAATTTCAATTCAAAACGTGTTTTATAAATCGTTTTAAATTCATTTTCAAAACGGTTTCAACTTCATATTCAGTTTCAAATCAAAATTGAATATTCCAATATAAATTCATTTTAAATTCATTTCAAATCGATTTTAATTCAATTCCAATTTAATTCAAATTTCTTTTCAATTTGAATTCAATTCCTTTCGATTTCGATTCAGATTCAATTCTATTCAATTTAATTCGAATTTCAATTCTATTTGAATTTCAAATCATTTCAGTGTATTTCGAATTTCAAATCAATTTAGTTTAATTCGAATTTCAATTCTATTTCAATATTCGGTGAAAAATGAATAAAATCGATATAAATATCGTTCACGTCAAAATGGCGTCAATCTAATCAGCACGGCTTCATATATTTCTATTTTCAAATATTCTATTTCAAATATTTCTTTTTCAAAAATTTCTTTTTCAAAAATTTCTATTTCAAATATTTCTATTTCAAATATTTCTTTTTCAAAACTGGAATGAGGCCCAATCAATTACCATATAGTGTTGATTATATGGATTTTCTACAACACATGTACATGATAACAACGATGAATAATCAACCATCATCCAAAGTGCATTCTACACTGTATAAGCATCAAATATAAATATCCAACGCTTATAACAGTCTGTCAATCAATCGATCGACATACAGCTAATTATTGGGACTAGTGTATGTCATATATCATCCTCATACCCGTGTGGGGTTTTCAAACAATCAAACACAGATTTTATTTGTGCAGTTGGGCGATGTGTAAAATTTATCGTCCCAATCAATATCAGTCAAATGTGTGTATATAAACAAATCGTCCGATTTGTTTATTTTTATTTCATTTCATATACCCGTTAAAAATTCTATTTTTAACTATAAAATATTTTCAACTATATAAATATTTTATTTCATTTCACATCACATCACACAATCAACTACACATCAAAATCAAACAACCAAGCATACAAGCCGTCCATGGTCTATGGACGATGGGTGTCGGGTGCTACTAAACACCGTCTGCATCCTAGTATATATTTATAACTAGAAAAATAAAATTAAAGGTGAGAAGTTCTCACTAAATAGCTAATCCAATATCATGACTCTTCATATGTAGAATTCTTCATCGTTCTTGCCTCTTGTCACTTTCTTTGCCCGTATTCTCTACATATGTAAAAATCAAAATTTTACATCGCTATTCACTATATAAAAATCGAATTTTTACTTCGCTATTCAATATATAAAAATCAAATTTTTACTTCGCTATTCAATATATAAAAATCGAATTTTTACTTCGCTATTCAATATATAAAAATCGAATTTTTACTTTGCTACTCAATATATAAAAATCGAATTTTTACTTCGCTACTCAATATATAAATATCGAATTTTTACTTTGCTATTCAATATATAAAAATCGAATTTTTACTTTGCTATTCAATATATAAAAATCAAATTTTTACTTTGCTACTCAATATATAAAAATCGAATTTTTATATCGCTACTTTCACATTAAAAATCATAACTTTTCCTTATCAACAATCATTGCTTTTCTAGTGTAAAAATCTTACCTTTTCCTTGTTCGTATAAAAATTATGTCTTTTCATTGTTCATATAAAAATCTAACTTTTCTTTACATAAAAATCTAAACTTTCCTAGTGTAAAAATCTAATTTTTCTCAGCATAAAAATCTATTTTTTTATTAAATAAAAAGCTTACATCGATATGTGGAGGAGGAGGGGGGTGTCGTTGATCAGCCGGGGAGGTGCAGCTGGCGTTGGAGGCGAGGTAGTGGGGCCCGGTGGTGCGGCATCCCTTCCTGTCAGCAGCGGTGGGCGTGCTCGCGGATTGGAAGAAGAGCGAGAGGAGAGAGAGAGGGCATGAGAGAGCAGCGGATGTGGGGGGAGGCTCGCCGTTGACTTCAAAAGGGGAGGGAGAGGAGTAGCAGTGCGAGGTAGAGGGGGTGGTGGTCCCAGTGTCGACGGCTAGGGTTTCTTCAAGTGGCGGGTTTCGAACTGAGGGGGCTTGCGCGGTGGGAGGGGAGGCTGGAGGGCGAGCTGATGAAGGAGAGGGAAGGGGTGCGCGGTGGCCCATCTGGGCAGCGGTGGCGATGGCATCACCGACCATCGATTTGAGGAATCGAATTTTTTTTTCTTTTACGAATGAAGAAGGGGGGCAGAGAAAAGATAAGGAGAGGAGAGAGGAAATTTTATTTTTAGTTATTTAATTTCAAAAAAAGGTAGTTTTTATTTTGACCTCGAAATGAGGCCCACCGCATGTCGTCCATAGCTAATTACCCCCATTCCAAACACAATGGGATATGTATCGCAGGCCAATTCGACTGTTACGATCAGTTTCCGTTGAATTTAAAATATAACTCTATATATTCTATTTTTAAACGTACATTTCAATTTATCGGGGCCACATACTAACTAGAAAAATTCCATAAAAATATTTTCTAACTTCGTATTGACGATACGGTCCTAACAAAACTAGTTTCATCGAATTCTGAGACCGCTTGAAAAATGGCCATTTTCCAGTCGATTAAAATCAACTGAAACTAGTCAAATGCATTTTCCTTTGCCACGCTCACATATTGATTCGAAAAATTACAAAATTTGAAACCTAGCAATAACTTAACATCACGGATCCAACAAAAGTGGTTTCGTCAAAATCCGACGTCGTTTGCAAAAATTCTATTTTTAAGGGCCTGAATTCCATAGTGACTATTCAGAATTTTCAACTGGACATATCTTTTGATTCCCGCTATGAAATTTCGATTTTTCGAATTCGTTGGAAAGATATCCTCAAATAGACCCTATTATTTTTGGTTTTACTAAAATCCGGTTTATTTTGCACCCGGTACATTCATTTGAATTTTGAAATCGAATTATCGAACTACCGCGCCATTTTCAATTCCTTTTATAAATATTTATATTCTATCGTCGATTCAAACGAATATATACGTTCGAATTATATTCAAAATAAATTTCTCATCGATATTATTTAAAATAATTCATTTTAAATAATCAAAATTCACTAAAATTGCCAAAATAAAAATTTTAAACTGGCCCAGATTTCCGGGTTATTACAAAAGAGAAGTTATAGCATGTTAAAGTTTGAAACTGAAAATAAATCAATTTCAATTTAATAGAAAAGTAAAATTTGGTTTGCTATACAAATGAAGTCCAAATATCGATCTTATTATTCTGATAGTCATATATTATTTAATTTGACTTCAGCAAATTTGGGTTTCAAAAGATAATGTTTAAAAAATAATATTATTTTAATGATTTAAATGATATTATAATATTCAAATAATTGGGGTATTGGAATTTAAAATAAAATATTGGAAATACAATTTACAAAAGTTATTATATATGTTTTATATAATTAATAAATTAATTGGAAGGCAATTCGACTTGATTTTAAATATAAGTCGAAGTTTGGTCTGAATACGATTAGTTCGCAAATTTTGACCGTTGACTTCAACTTGATGTATCGTGAGATCAGACCATCGTGTTTTCATAAAATGAAAAACGTTTGGTCCAAAATGAAAAGAGTTTTCAAAGGAAAAAGAAAGGTTTATAATCCAACAGTTAGATTTTGGAATAAGTCGAAATCAAATTTGAATAAAAATCGCGCAAGTGTAGTTCGTGACCAGAAATTGGATTTTTATGAAATAAGCTATTTTTAAATTATTAGAAATAGAGATAAATTATGATATAACATAATAAATGGTATAAAAGTGATTTAGATTGAATATACTGAATTTTGAAAAGTTTGAAGGCTCATTTGTGAAAATGAACAGTTTTAGCAACGTTGTTTGATGGGTTTATGGAACGTGTTAAAATAAAAAGGTTTTGATATAACTAATGTTATCGAGGGGTTTTGCAAAGATATCTAAAGGATTAAAACGAGGATTTTAAGATATTTTGGGATTTGAAAAGCAAGTAACAAAGTTAATTTTTCTAGTTAATGAATTAAATTGAAGTTGAAAGGGAGTCGATTTACTTATAATTGAGATGATTCTCTATAAATGACGACCTTTACTATTTAAGGAATTTAAAAGGCTTTACTGTTATTTCTCTTATAATATTAGTCTGATATGGGAATTCATATCGATTATGAGCTGATATGATTTCCATGTAGAATTCATTTAGAATGAAAGTATACTTTAGGATTATTGCGGATGTTGTCTTAAACAAAATTCGTTCTTTATCCCATTCAAAGGAAAAGATGATTTTCCAAGTTATGTCAAAGAGAAATATTTATTAAATTTGACTATAAAGATTAACTGAAAGAGTTTCCCCTAGCAAACGATAATGGGAACAAAGTTTAAAGATCATTTAAAAATAAGTGAGTTTTCCCTAACGATAAGATTAAAAAATTGCAAGTACGATTTTGCGCCAAAGATATGATCAGGGAAGGTTAAAAGTAATTTACCATAATTATGGTTAATGAATGATTTGAATTTGAGTAAGCGTGTTTTCCCGTAAAGATAAGATTTAATCTTTAGTAATGTTTGGATTAAACTTTGGGCTTAATAAAGGCAATAAAACTTACCAAAATACGAGGGAAATTAAATATGGAGTATTGCTAGTTTTGCTCCATGGGATGAATATGATGGGAATGGGATAATGATTTGAGTAAAAAAGTATTCCAAAGTGGAAGGAGACTCATCGTATCCTTGTACATCTATATTGGTTTTATTGATGCGCTAGTTTTGTCAGAAAAACTGGGTGTAACCAGTTCTGAATAACTATACAACTAGCATTGAAGATATTTGAAGATGGTGTTGAAGACTGAAAATCTTTACATCGAAGGGATTGGCCTGCTGATTTTCTCTTTATTGGGCTGCTCCAGTATTGAGAAGTATATTTTGGTGGCACATCCGAACGTACTTGGAGATTTTTCAGATTTGGCAAGGACCTCTCACCTTTATTGGACAAGGAATAAGGTGCCTTCAGTTTTGTTCAAAACCCAGAACGAACTTGCAATTTATGTACGTTCAATTGTACTTTATGACATAATAAATTGGTTTCCAATGATGATATATCAGCTTGGTGGCGGAGGATATATCCTCTTAGCCCACCGCCCTCCTCTGAGACATATGTACTCAAAGGGTTGTATAATAATAGATACTGATTATACATTGTGAATTGACAATGTTGCATGCTAATGCTAAGCTATTGATGATCAAAGTATGGCTAATATAGCATAGCTTTGTATGGAAACGTGATTGGAAGCCTCACAACTCGGAAATGACCAAAATAGGATGTGTGCAATAAAGTTATCAACCATAACGTTCCTTCTAGATAGAAGGTTATGCTATGGTATGGATCCCTAGAAACTTACATATGTGGATGATAGATCGAGGCACCTCGGGTAAAGGTCGGTCACGACCGGAGACGTTATCTTCAGGAGGAGTAATACCGAGCTCCACCTAGTTAAGGGATGGATCGGCTTTGTGAGCACATGGGAAGTTTAGCTTTCAGGGACATCCCTTTAGAGGTGTACCCACAAGTGGAAAAGGAAGATCCTTTGCCTGGTCATTATTGCAATCCAACCTCCAATATGAGCCTTTATGATATTAGATGTAAACCTATATGGAGACAAAATGGTATGGGGAATTATACCATCTATGATTGATACATTTACTTGCGAAAGAGATATCCAATATGCACTAATAATAATATCATAAATGCTATCGCATAACAAGCATATTTGGTTATCATGAGGTAAAACTTACTCCTAATGGTGTGCCTTGCATTGTGTGATGCGATGTGTGTCTTATGATAGCTTCATTTTTCAAAAAGCATGCACGAATTTCTATAAACCCTTTTATGATTATTTGATATGTATATGGTTTGTTATCTAGTTCTCAAGCTGGTTAACTCAAGGCTGACTCGAGTGTTTTGACACTCGGGTAAGATCCGAGTGTATTTCAGGTTTAGGTAAGATTCGAGGAGTTCCCAGGCGTTTCCAGAAGAGCTGACATTCTTCACTAGAAGGAATGGCATATTCTACTATTTATACTTGGATATTGTGGTGGTATTACGTAAGGATAGAGTTTATAACCATCCATGGTAAGTTTATTCTTATTATTTAAATGTTTTCCGTTGTCAAGTTTCTGTTGTAAAGTTATATTGAAGATTATACTTGTTCTATTTCGCTGTGAGATTCTGTTCTTGTCTATTGTTCGGTTTTATCGTTCTACTCAAATAGTTTTGAGTCGCTTCACTTTTAGTCATGGTACAAAAACACCTGGTAGGTGCTCTATATTAACTTCTGAGGGTTGGAACTCGAATCACCAATAAATATTCAGGAATTTGTATCTTTTGGACTTAACTTGTCTTGATTTATCGACGGTTCAAAGAGCGTGGTCCGCGGGTCGTCACATGTGGTATCAGAGCTTTGGTTGAGAAAAAACCTTGGCTCTATGGAGTGAAGACTCGATAGGGATAGGATTAGTAGTATCCTAGGACAAGTAACTCATTAGAGATATGGTTAGTAATACCCTAGAATTAGTTGAGAGTATTATATATAAGAGACGTATTTGTGATTTTCATATATAAATAATTTTGATTTTAAAAAAGGGGTATATTTTATATACAAAAGGATTTTTTTGATATCATGTAAGTTATATTTGAAAAGTTAATCAACCTATTGATTGTTGGATGTGGTGTGTGGTAATTATTCTAACTAATTAACAAATGATTAGTAAATTGAATGTTATTATTGAATTGATTTGGAAATTAGTTGGAATTGGACGTATATACATTGAACAGGTTATTGAATGGAAGCTAAGGTAAGGAATATAATTGGATGCTTGTCTAAAAGGTACATGTTTACTGTATTAATTGGGTTTGATGATTTTATGTGCCTAGCTGGAAAACCGCTTGGATTTTCAATTTTATTTTTGAATGGTGAGTGCCTATAGAGGTGTTTTGAGGTTGTACCGAGCGAGCCATGCAAAGGTGATTATGGAAAAAAAATCGAAAATTTAAGGCGTTAGAGAATTTCAAGAATTGGGATTTTTTTAGAAAATTAAAAAGCTGAAAAACTTAAGTTAAATTATATATCAATTGGGTTAAGGTGAGAAATCGAAATTCTCGAAGATTTTGGATAGTTGATAAATTCTAAAATATGATTAAGTCATAGATGAAATATTTGGATATAATGAAGAAGGGAAAACCATAAGAATTATTACATGAGCTTATGTGAGTCATTTCCTCAAATTAATTCTATTAAGTGCAAAATTTTGAGGTGTTTCACGCCAATACGAAAAAGGATTAATCCCCCAATATTTGAAGACGAACCTGGATGAGGGTTTGTGGTTAGTTGCTTGAGTTTTATATCATAGTGGTAGGCTATGCAAGGGAAGCTAGAGTTTTCTGATCAAGGGCTTGATTAGTGTCCGTACTAAGCGATCGAGGGAACAGTACTAGTTCTGAGATAAGTTGTGTATTCAAATGAGAATCAAAACAGATATTCCCCATTGATGATCCATGTATAACTTATGGAGATAAGTTTGGAAAATAGGGAAAAGTACGGGCAAAGTTAGTTAGAATAATGGCTTTGTTAGTTAAGTAAACAACTTTCATTTCCATCTCCATTTTCGAGGATGAATTTTTTTTTAAGTGAGGGAGATTGTAACGACCTGTATTTTTAGTCACTTTAAAATAAAATTTTAAATATATTTTAAGTGGATTTTAAATGGTTAAATATTGAACCTGGACGTGAAAATCATTGAAAATCAATTCCAATTTTATTTTATTGAATTTAAAATAAGGTTAGTGAACTTTTAAAATTGAATTAAAATGAATATATTAGCATTCGATAATTTAACATTATTTTAATTGCAAAAAATAGACCATTTTTGACATAATCTCAAAATTTGACAAAACTAGTTTCATTGGATCCGTATCAGTGAAGTGTGGTAGGATTTCAAATTTCATATCAGCTGGACTTACGGTTTGATTGTATGAGTTGAGAACGTGTAACGATCATTTAATCAAATAAACCATAAAGTAGGAAGCTTCCAAGTGCTTCCATGACCATGTGCCTTTACTTTTGAGATGTCAATTTCTTCTCATCTTCCGTTTTTTCCTTACACATCATTACTTCACTCTCAAGTTTAATTATTTACAACAATGCCATCACATGCTTTATAAAACAAACCACCCTTCTCCTCCATCTCCCTTTCTTTATTTCTTTTCCTCCTTTTCTTTCCTCCTTCCTTCCTTTATTAAGGGCTTCCTCCTCCCTTTAACTTTCAGCCCAAACCCAACTCCCTCTACTCCTCCACTCAAACCACCTCAAAGCCACTTGAAATCTACCTCTCTACTTCAATAAACCCCATATATGCCTTCACTTCTCAAAAACCTCCAACCCGTGACCATTCTCCCCTAGGCTGAGTCTATATCCCAATTAAACACCTCAAAGCTAGCTACTTTCTACCATTAAAACACTTTCCTAGCTCCTATATACCAAATCAAGCTCTTCCATGTGTTAAAAATCCGATCTTTGTGCTATAAATCCCTCCATTACTTCATTTAAACCAAGATCCAAAGTAGACAAGTGCCCCCACCTTGTGCCACTTCCCACCCGCTTGCACACCTCCCCTCACCAAGGCCATGGGTCCCCTTGCCTTGGCCGAATCTCCTTCCCTAAAGATTCCACCTTTAGCTCCAAAAACCCTTAAAGCTTCCATCTTTCTGCTAAAATCCCATCATTAGTTCATATGCAAGATATATATATATATACACGTATTATACTTAGTTTGTGATGAGAACGAGGTGTAAAAGAGGTTCGCTGGTGTTAAAGATCCTATCATTGAAAGTTTGGCGGAGTGGAACTCTATGGTGAGCGATCCTCGCTCACGTTTGGTTAACTATCATGTTTAAAGTAGCTAATTTGAATTTGGCTAAGTTATGTATGTACGGTTGTGATAAGTAGCATATTGAAAGTTTGCTAAGTGGTTATGAAAAGTTAACATGTTAGTATGAAAAGTTAGCAGTGAAAGGTTAGTCGGTTAATTTTCCACATAATGTTAAAATTATTATGAAAATGTAATTAGCAAGACTATTTAATTTTTAAGGAATTTAAAATGTGATATTTGATGATATTGCTGTGACATTAGTTGATTTGATATAATGGATGACAACTTGATGTGATGTGATGGCTAATAAATTTGAAAAGTAAAAAGTGATGACAACTTGAAGTGATATGATAAGTAATAAAGTTAAATAGTAAAAATGATGACAATTTGATGTGATGGCTAATAAAATTAAAAAGTAATAATAATGAAAACTTGATGTAATTGCTAATAAAGTTAAAAAGTTGTAATGATGACAACTTAATGTGATGTGATTGAATGATTAAGTGTTAACGACCTTAACACTTTGGCATATAATGTCACTGAATGGTAATCAAATGTTAAAGATATTTAATGCTTAGTTAATGCTGGTATGTTATTGTAATTAACTGTTAACGACCTTCACACTTACGCTAATGATGCCATTATGTGATAATTGGTATTAATGGTTGATAATGATTGTTAATGGATGTTAATGATGTGTTAAAGCGATACAAGTTGGATTATATGGTGATTGATTAAGTCTCATTCCAAATCGAAACTAAATGATTATTTTATTAATTAAAGGACAAATTTTCAAAATAGGTTAGTTTTTAAAACTAATAGTAGATTTAGGCTGGTTTTAAAAGTATTTGCAGAAATAGGCTAGTTTTAGTCACCTCAGCGCTGAGGTGGCCAATTTTAAAATAATAATAATATGGGGTGCACTTGTGAAGTGCGCTGGCAAGTGCGCCAGTTATATTTTTCACCTAAATCCTAATTACCTTCTTCCTTCTACATATTTTGTCTATTAGTCTATTTTTTTCTACTTTGGGATAAAAAGTACAAAATCGTACTATCCTTCCACTAACCCCAAAATTCTCTAAAATCTTCATAAAATATCAAAATAAACATGGATTTTTTATTGGATTACTTATATCAGCTATTGGACATCAATTCGAAGGTATTGATTTAGTTTAAACTCAAACCCTAGCTCAAAATTTTATGTTTCACAAATACACTCAAACCATAGCTTAAATTTTGTTTGCTTTCTTGTGTCAGTAATATTTGTTTAACAATTAATTATCCTAAAACCTTGCAAGTTTTCCATTGTAGAACTATGTCAGATTTCATCCCAATTATTTGCTACTTTGATGCGAAGTTGAATTTGAAAGAAAACAATAAGCCGATGTATGTCGGTGGCAAATAAAAGGGTTCAAAGGTCAAAAAATTTTGCTTCTACAATGAACTAAAAGAAATAGTGTATAGGGTTAAAAAAAACTGATTCACAAAAGTATGATGTAAATTAGTAAGTGGGTGATAGATTCTGGATCTTCTATTATTGACGTAAATGATAATGAAGATGTTAATGCAATGTTTTCAGTTAATATGAAATTTATAGAGTTATTCATTATAAAAGAGGAGCTGAGACATTATGAAGAGGTAATTGGTACTAATATAAACCAATATTCTACTTAAGTAATCGGTAATATTCCGAGTTGTGCTCATCAAAGCAATCCAAGTCCAATATTTTCTGCATGCATGAATACAAAGTAATTAGTAAATTTTTTACATTTGAGTTGTTAAAATTCATAGTGTTCAGATCTCATGCTCTTTTTTTAATAGTTATACAATGCATCCGGGTGGTTCAAGCTCTAGACCGACAAATGAAGATGTAAGTTTTAGTTCACCACTTATAGATAGCATGCAAATTACTTCAATGGATAATGAATGACATGGATGGAAAATATGTAAGATAACAATGATCCGCTAGAGTTTGAAATTGATCATGAAAATGCAAACAAAAATAAAGAAGCATCGTTGTTGCAATAAAATGAAGATGATAACAACGAACAAATGAAATTTGAGATGCCTTTGATAGATGATTTATGTAGTGCAAAAATTATGGAGGCATCATTGATTAAAAGTGTAGCTCCTATTAGAGAAGTATTTACCGCAAACTATGTTGATTCAGGCTTTGAAGTGGGAATGCAGTTTCAAATAAAGGAAATACTTATTCAACAGCTAAGTGAGTGGTCTTTTAAGAATTTTGTCTCTTTTAAACCCATAAAATCCCGCAAAAAATAATACACTGCGATTTATAATGTCGATAAAAATTGCAAGTGGAGAATACACGCAATTGTCCCCAAAAAACATTGACCGGAAGGTGGGAAGTGAGGAAATATGGTGTTAATCATACTTGTGTTAATCCGGTCATTAATTCTAATTATAAGCAAGCAACAAGTAGATTCATTGTTAACAAAATATTTCCTTTTGTGAAATCGAATTTCAATACCACCCCCTCTGCGATTCAAGTTCTAATTTCGTAAACTTTTTTCATAAGCTACTTCAAAAGGTATAGGGCATTATGGAAAGCACGTGAGACAATTTTTTTGAGATTAGGAAACATCGTATGCTTAGTTGCCACAATATTTGGCTACTATCAAAAAACATAATCTGAGAACTGTCTTTACGGTTGAAACCGAAAGGCTTTTGAATGACAAAGTTTGTTTCAAGAGTGCATTTTAGGCATTCAGTGCATCTATTGATGGTTTTGCACATTTTTGACCGTTAATTTGCATTCATGGCACAAATCTATATGACAAATATCAAGGTACATTGCTAGTCGTGACTAGAGTTGATGCAAATGATGGTATATTTCCATTAGCATATGCAATTATAGACTCCGAATCAAAAGATAGCTGGGATTGTTTTTTTAGATGCATGGTCTATCTCATACATAGTGTTCACAATTGGTGTTGGACTTTCATATCCAATCAAATGAAAGGAATTCCGAGAGCATTAGAAAATTAGCCTCAAGAAAACCATCAACTCTTTTGTGTTGGACATCCCAAAGCCACCTTTCAAGTTGCTGGATTTTCTCAAAAAAAATGGTAGACTTGTTTCACTCATGTGCTGGTGCTACAAATGAGTTGCAGTATAAAGAATTAAGAGGGCACTTGAAAAATATTGCTCCAAATGCACATGCTTGGGTTGAAAAGAGTTTGCGAGGTGCTAAGAAAAATTGGGCTCTATGCAAGGATAATGGTGGACGATTTATAAAGATGACAACAAATGTGCCCGAAAGTTTTAAGGGAGTTCTATGAGGTGCACGTGCTTTGCCAGTCAAGTCATAGTAGCACGAACGTTTTATCATTTAAACGACTATTTCATGAAACTTCGTTTTGACTTCGAATGAATTGAAATGCAAAAAACTCCAAAAGCTGACACTCTTTTAGCCAAAAGAGCAAAACAAGCACGACATTGTGGAATTGTTAGATTAAATCAAACCAAGTGGCAAGTGAATGATCAATTTGGAAAAGCACTTACCATGACTCTATAAGATAATGTATGTACTTGCACTTGCAACATTCCATTATTGCAAAATTTCCATGCTTGCATTTGGTGGCCGCTTGTGCTCGAACTGTTGGAGGAGTGAATAGATCGTACTATGATTTTTGTTCAATGTAGTTTTCCATTAAAAAAATGAAGCAAGTTCTCTCCAAAATTTCATCCAATTCTCGATAGTAGATACAAAATGCATATCATGGGCCGACATATTACCTCCGCGTACAAAAAGGAAGACAGGACGTCCGTGTTCGACAAGAATTAATAGTATGATGAATATGGGTGGAAGTAAACAAAATACTTGTGGCACAGGTGGTCAAACAGGAATAAAATATCAACAAGTCTGTCCAAATGATTTATATTTGATTGGTGTAAGCATTTTGCTAGTGAATGATTCAGATATGTATTTTGACATTTTATTAATTGGTTGCAATGTTTATAATGTAAATGATTTGTAATTGACGTTTGGTGAATGAATTATTTGCATTTGATAAGTGAATGTTCGCATTTTGTAAGCGAACGAATTGTATATGACAGTCTGTATGTGACGTTTTGTAAGGTGTATGGTCTGGTTATATAAATGAATGAATTGTATAAGAGAGTTAAGGCAACATGCAAGTTGCCAAAACTCTCGGGAAGGGCGCACCTTGCATGTGCACCCTTGTATAATTGAAAGGGCGCACCTGCAAGGATGCATTTTCCAAGTTCACTCTTGCATATATGCAAGGGCGCACTTTGCAGGTACGCCCAACCCGAGAGCCTACTTGTTTACTTCAGCCTCCAAACCCTCATTTTCTCTCACTTCCACTCAACCTTCGTTTTACTCCAAATTCCCTAAAACTTAAAAAAAACCAAAAATTTAATTTTCCAAACTCCCAAATACTTAGATTCTTCAATACTTCTACATCAAATTAGTTCAAAAATGGAAATTTATCAACTTAGAGTTAAAGTATTGAACAATATTTGCTTATTTCTCTTTATGTCACATACAATAGATTTGGCTTTGAAGTAGATATTATATAGATTAGATTAAACAAAAACTTGTTCATTACTTATTCATTTAAATTCTTAGTATATGTATATGGCGTTTTAGAACCCAGCTCAACTAAAAACTTCCATATGTTTTAGAAAAATCACTATTTTTTTCCTTTTAGAGTTGGCACCAGGTCATGTGAACACAAGTGTTTTTATCTTCAAAATGAGCATAGAAGCAATGATCTGAACTTGATGAAGGTATTTAAAAATCCAAATAAATGAACTCAATACTTTGTTCATTTCTCATTCACTACCTATTTAATTTCACCCTGTTTTGAATTTGTAGATCGACGAGCCAATTGATTGTCCAAATGATTCTAGTAAGTTAAGATTGATTACTTCAAATACAGCAAGAGTTTAACTAACATTACAAAGAGCTGGATTTAATGAAATATCCAGATTGGGCTTTATTAAGATAAAACATGCACTAGTTACTTCATTAGTAAACAGGTGGAGACCGGAGACTTCAACCTACCATCTTCCAGCTGGTGAAATTACTATCACGTTGCAAGATGTTAGCTGTCTTTTGGGTGTTGTGGTGGAAGGAAACTCTGTTACTGCTACACATCTCAGTAAATATGAAGATATTTGTTACAACTATTTAGGTGCGGTCCCAAATCAAAATGAGGTAAGAGATGCAACGATTAAGTTGACTTGGCTTTGTTGTATGTTTGAAAATGAGCCATCATAGGATGTGTTAGATGAAGAAGTCAAATATCATGCAAGAGCCATTATTATACACTTGATATCTTATCATCTATGTCCTAATCATTCAAAGGACGACTAAATCTTCTTTAGCTATTATTTGTGAGAAATTTGGATGATTGTGCACAATATTCTTGGGGCAGTGCTATATTTGACAACACTATACAATGAGTTAACAAATGATGCGCTCGGGAAATCCGAATCGATAGTCGGTTGTCTTTCTTTTTTACAGGTAAATATTAGTATGTATAATTGTTAATGGGCGTATGTATTATGCAATTCTACCATATTCATTTTTTTATATTTTATGGCTTTGGTCATGGACGCATCTTCCCATTGGCCATCCAAATGTGACTTTATCTGTGCAGATCAACATGACATTGCCTTATAGTGCAAGATAGTTGATTTACATTTACATATTTTTGTTCTTTTTAGGGTGAAAAAAATCTAAATACATAACTATGTACGTAGGTGGTTTGGAAATAAGAGTTGGACTGAGTCTCCAAAGCAGGTTTCCACTTATTATCTTGACCAGCTTGATGCTAACAGATGAGGCTGTTGTATGGAATCCCTACACATAGGATGTGCTGGTTGATCTGCCCCAGATGTCTAAGTGGCATGATTAGTTGGCTTTGCAAGACACTTATCATATGCATGCAAACTATAGAGATGTATAATCCTGATCGAGTGCTGCTACAATTTCGTCTTCAAAAACACATCCCTGAGCTTTGCGGACCAAAGCCAAATTTGGATTTTGTTGTCACTTAATGGAACGATAGACAAAACTGTATCATTCGATAACAAATTCCTACCATTGGTCGATCATTCGAAGTTTCATTATCATGGATCAGACTCCTCACGAACGAGCATACGTCGCTCGTGCACCACTTTAGCGAGATGTCGTAAGTCTTTAACTTTGCTTTATTGTTTTACTTTGTTGACTTAAATCTTTCAATCACCAAAGTTAAGTTTTTATATGTGATTAAATAACACAATTTATAGGTCGATGTGCTAGAGATAGTTGGTAGAGGGTTGGTGGATATCATACAAGGTCGAGTACTGGAGCACGACATCTAGACACATTGTATTAACTTAAAGAAACTCATTGATACATTACTCTTTAGACGTGGACTACAATGCCTAGGATAATCGGAGCAAGTAATTAAAGGAGAGACATGATCCTCTCAACCTCCACCTCAACATGACCCAACTCAATCGCACACGGCAAGACCTTCTCAACCTCTATCGACTCAAGATTAAACTTCATTATGAGCCTTTTTTCTAAATGCGATATAAGTGTGCGTTTGTAAGCGAACCATGGCTCTTTGGATTTGTGATCAAATTTTATTTGTTTTTGTGTTTATGTTTGTAATCAAATATTAATAATACTTTTAAGTATTTTTGTTTGAATTTGATTCATATATGTGTTTGATTTAATATATGTGCAGTTTGGAAGACAAGCCGTCGTTCAATATAATGTTCACTTTGGAAGGCAAGCTGCTGCTTGTAGTAGGTTTGAACGGGTGCACTTTTCAGGTGCGCTTGTTCAAACTTATAACTGGTGCACTTGTGAAGTGCTACCATTTAAATAAGCATGAGCGCACTTAATAAGTGCGCCTATATATAAAATTTGGGCGCACTTTACAGGTGCACATGTATTCTTTTTAAAAAAATCTTTTGCTACCTGAGCACCAAGGTAGCCAAAACTAGCCTATTTCTGCAAATAATATTGAAACCGGCCTATATCTGCTATTATTTTTAAAAAGCTAGCTTATTTTGAAAATTTGTCCTTAATTAAATAATAAGTGAAAAATAAAAGTTCAAATTTGATATCCGACCTTTTATAAAAATGAAATTAAATTCATTGCGATAAACATTTGTAAAAGAAATAAATTGATATGAAAAAGTTAAAGACGAGTTATAACATGTTAAATTTTGAAATTGAAAATAAATCGACTTCAATATAATGGAAAAGCAAAGTTTGGTTTGGTATACAAGTGATGTCCAAATCAGTTTTACTATTCTAGTAGCCTTATATATTATTTAATTTGACTTCAGAAAAGTTTGGGTTTAAAAAGATAAAGTTTGAAAAATAATATTATTTTAATGATTTACATAATATTCAAATAATGGGATATTGGAATTTAAAGTTAAATACTGGAAATATAATTTCCAAAAGTTTTTATACATGTTTTATATAATTAATAAATTAATTTGAAGGCAATTCGACTTGATTTTAAATATAATTTGAAGTTTGGTCTGAATAGGACTAGTCGTGTAGTGAAAGTTCGCGATCGACCATTGACTTCAAATTGACGTATCAGGAGATCTGACCATCGAACTTCCCCTAAACGAAAAATGTTCGATCCGAAATGAAAAGTGTTTTCAAAGACAAAAGAAAGTTTTATAATCCAATGTTTGATCTTGAAATAAGTCCAAATTAAATTTGAATCAAAATCGTGCCAACGTAGTTCGGGACCCGAAATTGGATTTTCATGAAATAAGCTATTTTTAAATCATTAAAAATAAAGATAAATTATGATAAATCATAATAAATGGTTTAAAAGATATTTATATTTAATATACTAATTTTTGAAAAGTTATAAGGCTCTTTTGTGAAAATGAGTTGTTTTAGCAACGTTGTTTGCAACGGGTTATGGAACATGTTGAAATAAAAAGGTTTTGTTATAACCAATATTATCCAGAGGTTTTGCAAACATATCTAAAGGATTAAATTAAGGATTTTAAGATGTTTTGGGATTTTAAAAGTATGTAACAAAGTTAGGTTTTCCAATTAATGAATTAAATTGGAACTGAATTGTAACGACCCGAAAATCCCTACCTTTCTAATTGACTATAAGCCACACATTTCTCATCCAAACGACAGAAATCCTTGAACCTACAACACATCAGAAAAAAACACAAAAGAATATTTCATTGTGATTGCAACAATTTTACATCAGTGTACGTAATATACCAGAGAATAAGAAATTACAACACACATCGGAACATAATTACATTCAGCGGAATACTATCACATGCTCTGGGCACAGCTTTAAGCTTCAATCCAAAATCCTTCTCTTAAAAGACTCCAAGACATATCTGCAAAACCAAAACTACTAAATGCCCATGTGATAGTTAATGGCCCCCATATTTTAGATGAGAAACAATAAACTCTATGTTAGTTATGGGACTGATGTGAGAACCAAAAATAGTTATTTACTTTATTTTAAAGTTGGGTAAATCACGGGACCATGCCGTATAACACGAAACAGATTTCTCCACATGACTACCAATCACAAAACTCGCAATTCTTTTTGAAAAACGAAGCTATTGAAAGAATCAAGTCCCATCACATAATGCAAGCGCAAACCGGGGTATAGAGTTTTACCTTATAATACCCAAACATGATTGATACACGAAATTTCTCTTTTATTATCACTATTGAATAGTGTTAAAATCAATTTCGAAGATAAATGTATCAATATTAGACGATATAATACACCCATCCTATATGTCGCCGTATAGGTTTACAACTGGAAACGCAAGGTTCGTATTAGAAGTTAGATTTCCATCAATGACCAAGGCAAAGGATCTTACTTATTCGATTCGGAACAATCTCCAGCAAGATGTCCAGGAATCACACGCATGTGACCCTCGAATCGACTAAGCCGGCCAGCACTTCCCCGG
Organism: Allium sativum; assembly: GCA_030737875.1. NCBI lineage: Eukaryota > Viridiplantae > Streptophyta > Magnoliopsida > Asparagales > Amaryllidaceae > Allium > Allium sativum. The sequence continues at coordinate 981,078,507 of CM060916.1, forward strand.
TAAGGAAAGCACGAATTGCTTTGAGGACAAGACCAATCAGAACACAAACAAAAGAACATTTCATTGTGTATTACAACAATTCCATCAGAATACAAGAATATACAGAGTATGAATAAATATTACACATTTACTAAATATCAGAGATTACAATAAATTACCTAGCAGCGGAAAATAATACAATACAAAACTGAAAGAGATATATGAATATAGAGCTTTCCGGATATTATTCCAACTGTAACCAAGATTCTGTGAATATAAATCTGCAAAACCCAACTACTAGCTGCCCGTGTCGAAAATAAGGGCACCTAGAGTTTAGGTTAAAACAATAAACTCTAGGTCAGTCATGTGACTGGTGTGAGAACTAAAACATTTATTAATCTTTATTTTTAAAGTTAGATAAATCAAGGGACCACGCCGTATAACACGAAATGGGTTTCCTCCCAAGAATACTAGTGCATAAAACAACAGCGCAATGCTAAATAAAGAAAAATGAAGATATTATAAGACCTAGGTCCCATAACACAATGCAATGCAAGACGGAGGATAGGGGTTTACCTTATAATAGCCAAAGAATGCTTGATACGTTAAATTCCATCTTTTATTATTACTATAAGTGTATAGTGTCAAAACAATTTCAATTATAAGTATCAATCATAGACGGCATAAGTGCCCCATACCACTATGTCGCCAATACTAGGCTCTACAAATAAAACCGAAATATCACGTATTGGAAATTGGATTCCATTATGAGTCGAGGCAAGGGGCAAGCTCCTCTCTGTTCGAGACACTCTAGCAAATGTCTCAGGACCACACACAGCGATCCTTGGAATTGGTTGGGCCGGTCCTTTCTTACTTTTGAGGATTAGTTATTCCTGAACACACGTTTCCCGGTCCTATAAGACCTATATAATGGTCTGTACGTCGGCTCACATAGTGCCAGTTATCGACCATATATTCGAGGCGCCTCGCATTCCAACAACCACACAGGTAAAAAATATATAAATGTCAAGGCTGGTAGGTCACTGACATCACCCATAGCTAGAAAGAAACATCGTGTTCTCCCAATGGTCCTTATCCCGTTTTTAACTCATACCGAGGTGTGAGGCTCGCGAATCAATGCTATACACAAAGCTACGCCACGTAGGCCATGCTTTGATCATCAACCACAAGACTTTGCTTTTCAACAGAAGCCTTGATCATTTTCCACTTAGGCATGCCACACAGGCAATTCATGCCATGCAATTGATATCTACCGATATATAATCTCTGAGCTCGTACGTCTCAGAGAAGGGCGCTAAGCAAGAGAATAAATTCTCCGCCTCCAAACAGATATATATTTAATAGAGATCAATCAACATAGAATAAAATCCAATGTCAGACACACAGTCCATTTACAAGTTCGTTCTAGGTCTGAACGAAACCGAAGGCACTTTCCTCGCATATCCATCGATCTCCAAGTACGTCTGGACGATCACCAACTGATTCCCTCCTCTTGGGTGTACAGCCCAATCAAGATCATCAATAATCATCCAAACGATGTGAAGACATCCGGTCTTCAACCACCGTCTTCATCTTCGACTTATCATCGAATCGGTTATTCAGAATGGGTATAAACCCGACCTTTCCGAATAACCCACGTATATAATAAACAAATGTTACACAAACCCAACACGCCTCATTCCAACTCAGAATATTCTTTTATTCAAATATTCATATTCTTGGGGAAAGGTTCCCATTAATTTTATCAAAGATAAATTCTTCTAAATTTATTCTATAATTTTCCTTTGGATATCATCTCAAACCGTGTTAAGGTTTTCCAAACTAGTTGGGATTAGCGAACCACACCGAAGTAATTATTTATTTTATTTCCCAATCCCAACCTATTCATCCCATGGAGAAAAACTGGTAATACTCCATATCTAACACCACGGTGTTATCGGTAAATATTAATTATCATTTCACGTTAAACCTAATTAAAGATTTAACTATCGCTTGGAGCAAAACTGGTGATACCCCATTCTCGATCACTTTAATCTATTCAAAGATTCATTAAAACTCCACTTAGTTTTAATCTTCACAAAAATCAATATCACGTCTTTAACTGGGTTAAAGAACCAATGTCATTTAAAACACTGTTAACGATAAACCCAAAAATCAATTAAAATTCAATTCCAATTAAATATTATTTAATTGGTACACTTCATTAAATCTAAATAGAAAGATTTAATCTTTTTCTCAACTGGTTTTAAGAACAGTGTTAATGAAGACACCATTCACGACAAAGCCAAATCACATTTGATATTAAATACAAGGCTCTGAATAGAAAATATATCAGCTTATATTCAATATCAAATTCTACGACCAACAAATATCGTATTGGAAATAACGATATAAATATATCTTTCAAATTTCCATAACAATATCTGTATAATCACGAAATCCAACATCAAAATATTCCAAAGATAATTTCGATTCAAATCCATTTCCACTTTATATATTGAAAATTCTGGTTATTTTCAAAACCATTTCAAATCCACTTTATTTATTTTAAAAATAAATGGGATTATAATTCTAGTTCAAAACTAGATCATTTCAATAAAAATCTATTTTTATCTTTTCAAATTTGGAATTTTTCATCCCAATTCTTCACAAATCATTTCTTATGATTTTACACAAATTATTGATATTTTTAGTAATTTTATCAAGGCCCGTACAGTCGATTTCCATCAACGGCCATCGAACTGCACTTACAACAACCTTTTTCAAATTTGATTTGGACATAATTCCAAATCCAACCATTATATTTCGAATCTCTAATATTCGTTAGAAAGCTCTTTTCGATACAAACCCAATGGTACCGGTTTTAGGAGAATCCGACGGTCGGATCTCCCGTAATGTCCATTCAAAGTCAATGTTCGAAATTCACAGACTGCCGCAGCGCAGCGCGTTCTATTCAGACCATTATATATATATATATATACATATATATATATATATATATTATACTTTGTCGATTTTCTTTTAAAACATATTTTATAAATCGTTTTAAATACGTTTTCAAAACAAATTCAACTTCATGTTCAATTTCAAATCAAAATTGAATATTTCATATCATTAGTATATAAATGATAATATTTTCAAAACGTTATATTTTGAAATCACTTACTTTTCTATATTCATTATAAAGATGAATATAATCGATATAAATATCGTTCGTGTCAAAATAGCGCATCTCTAATAAACACGGCTTTATATATTTCAATAACTTCGTTATTATATTCAATAAATGAATATTTTCTTCGACACATGAATGTATATTTCTTTCAACACATGAATATCCTCAACATATGAGTATCATCAACACGTGACTATTTTTGTTATTTAATATATTTTATAAAATTATGATAAAGATGTAAATTTTATTGTTTAAAATATTTTACTCAACACATGAATATTTTCAACACATGGATATATATTTTATTCAACACATGAATATTCTTTATTCTATTCATCACCTGAATATATATTTTATAATATTCATTGTTTTCCCAATTGGAATGAGGCCCAATCAATTACCATATAATGTTAATTATATGGATTCCATACAACACATGTATATAATAGCAACGAGAGTGTTTAATCTAAGATTTTCCATCCTTCCTCTTAGGAATTTTCTAGTTCAGATTCTGATTTTAGTTTAAAAACCTTTTCTAATTCTGTTTCTTTATTTAGTCTGAATTCTTTGACTTCAGGAGGAGGCTGAAGATTGGAGGTGGTAATTATTTCACTAGTTTCTTCAGTATTAAGTGAAACAGTAGGTGTTATATTATTGGTTGCAGAAAATATTCTTTCTAATTTGCTATGTAATGATAAAATTTGTTGACCAATGATGTGTAAATAAAGATTTGCATAATTTTGTTGCTCAAATAATTGATTTTTTTGTTTTATAGTGACTTGTAAAGTATCATTTTCTAATATTTTAGAGAATGCATTAAAATTTAAAATTCTACCTACAACTGCATAAGCATTAAATATAACTAATTAACGCTCATATAGTCTGTCAATCAAACGATCCACATACCACTAAACAATTGGGATTAGTGTACGTCAAATATCATCCCAACACCCGTGTGGGGTTTCAATCCACAAACACTGAATATTATTTGTGCAGTTGGGCGATGTGTAAAATTTATCGTCCAAATCAATATCCTTCAAATAGGTATACATAAACAAACTTCCCGTTTGTAGATGAATATTTATTTATTCACATTCACGTTAAAAAATATATTTTTAATGATAATTAATTTATTTCAACACATGAATGTTTTATTATCCATTTCACATCAACATCACAAGAAAACTTCACAACACATCAAACAAGCACACAAGTCGTCCATGGTCCGTAGACGACGGGTGTCGGGTGCTGCTAAGCCCCGTCTGCATCCTAGTTTATATTTTAACTAGCAAACAAGATTTAAAGTGAGAAGTTCTCACCGACTAGCTAAACTAACGCCACGACTCTTCATATATAGAAAATCTTCGCTGCGTTTCCAACGAGATCTGTTACACGTGATTTTACGTTAAAAATCACATTTTTATATTACCACTTCATATATATAAATCGTATTTTTTTATATCGTTATACATATAATAAAAATCGCATTTTTATTATATCGCTACATATATAAAGATCAAATTTTTATATTATTACTCCATATGTAAAGATCGAATTTTTACCGCTATATATATTTTAAAAATCCCATTTTTATATCAAATCTGTTTATTTTAAAACTGAAAATAGAACAAATGTTCAAAATAAATAGAAAACTCGCGGTTATCGGTCATAGGAGTTGGAGGAGAGGCGGTAGGTGGTCACGGATGTCGAGGCAACAGCTGCGGATCTGCGGTGAAGCTCCATCGTGAGTTGGTGGCTCTAGGGTCTACGGTGGTTGGCTGCGTCGATTGGAGAGGGGGCTGTGGGGTTGGTTCGCTGGTCATGGAAGGGGGATGGCGCAGGTAGGTGCGGCGCTGGTGGCAGGGGCCCAAGCTGAAGGGTGTGGCGGTTTTTGGCTGAGGGGGGCCCAGCGCGGGTTTCAAATCAAAAAGGGAGGAAGAGAGAGAGAGGCGCGGAGGAGAAGGTGGGGTGGAGGGGAACGACGACTCTCATGGGTGGTGGGTGTGGCGCTGCTCCGCTAGAGGCGGCGTGGGCCGAGGTAGTGCGGTCCTCCGCGATTTCCCCCTTCTCTCCCTTTTTTTTTCTAAATCAAACGACAGAAAGAATGAGGAGAGAGAGGGTAAAGGGGGAAGGGCCATTTATATATTTTAATTTAATTTTTAATTCCCCAAAAAGTAACTTTTTATGCCGAAGTCAAAATCGAACCCACCGACTGTCGCCCCTAGCTAATTACCCTCATTCCGAACACAATGGGATATGTATCGTAAGCTAATTCGATTGTTTCAATCAGTTTTCGTCAAAATCAAAATATAAATCTATATATTGAATTTGAACGCGCATTTCAATTTACCTGGGCCACATACGGACTCTAAAAATTCCCAAAAAATATTTTTCTAGCTTTTTATTGACGATATGGCTCCAAAAAAATTAATTTCATCAAATTCTGAGATAGTATGAAAAATGGTCATTTTCTAGTCGATTAAAATCAACTGAAACTGCCAAAACACGTTTTACTTAGCCACGCTCACATATTGATTCAGAAAATAACGAATTTTGAAACCTAGCAATAACTTGACATCACAGATCCAACAAAAGTGGTTTCATCGAAAACCGAGGTTGTTTGCGAAATTTCCATTTTTAAGGGCCAGAATTCCATAGCGACTATTCTGAATTTTCAACTGGACGTAACTTTTGATTTCTGCTATGAAATTTCAATTTTTCAGATTCATTGGAAAGATATTCTCAAATAGATTCTAATATTTTGGGTTTCATTAAAATCCGGTTTATTTTGAATCTTCTGCATTCATTTGAAATTTGAAATCGAATTTTCGAACTACCGCGCCATTTTCAATTCCTTTTATATTTAAAAATAAAATATTTATATTCCAACGACGATCTATATAAATATATTCGTTCTAATTCTATTCAAAATAAATCTCTCGTCACTATTATTTAAAATAATCCATTTTAAATATCCAAAATTCATTAAAATTGCCAAAATAAAAATTTTAAATTGGCTCAGAATTTCCGGGTTGTTACAATCTCCCCCACTTAAAACTTTTCGTCCCCGAAAAGGAACGAAGCTGAAAGTTGTTTAACAAACCAACTCAACTTCAATTCATTCTCTTTATGGCTTAAGTTCTTCATCTTTTCAGTTTCTAAGAACTTTTCAAATTTTTCAAAAATTTGACTAACACCCTAAATTTTTGAAAAATTTCGCCATAACCTCCCCTGCACCGGGAGCTTCAGGATATTTCAAATAGCCTCCCATGGCCCTCATCAATCCAAAAGAAAAAGAAAAATCCAAACGGCTAGCCAATCAGCTCATAAAATCATCAAAAACCCAAGAAATTTGTAAACATGTACCTATTTGTCGGGCAAACAATTTTATTTTTCTGCTCTAGCCTCCTTGCTATGACCTGTTCAATGTAAGTATATGTATATGCATGCATTTTTTATCATTTTTCAATACTGTTCAATATTCGGTTCAATTTGGCATAAATGGTTAAAAATATCAAACAAATAATCAAATAACACAACCATCAATCAATTAGTGGATTATTGTTTCAAATTCGTAATTTTGATATATACACGGAAAATCATGTTTTTGATGCCAAATCACAACAATAAGCCCTATCTAAGTTTTGGTTCTCACACCAGTCAATGGAAATATATAGAAATCCCACTTTCGAAACTCGAACACAAATACTGATGATGTTGCAATGATCATCAGAATTGTCCCCGGGCGACTAGAGTGTGATTCTATATCTATCCAGTATATTAAAACTTCGAATATACGTTCATGACGCGTATATGGAAAATCTTTGTATACTCGATTGTCCAAATTCAATACAAATTAATAATCAAATACGTACAATATGGTTTAAATTTTCAAAACAAAACTTGTTTTCAATTTTATTTTAAAAATATAATCTTCACACTCGTTCTAGGATACTACTGATCCAATCTCTAACGAGTTATTCTTATTGGATATTTCTAATCCAACCTCTGATGAATTCTTTCGTATGGTTCTAATCTGTCTTGTTCTCGAGCTCTGTAAACCAGAGCCCTGATACCACTCTATAACGACCCGAACTTCCCTGGTAAGGAAAGCACGAATTGCTTTGAGGACAAGACCAATCAGAACACAAACAGAAGAACATTTCATTTTGTATTACAACAATTCCATCAGAATACAAGAATATACAGAGTATGAATAAATATTACACATTTACTAAATATCAGAGATTACAATAAATTACATAGCAGCGGAAAATAATACAATACACAACTGAAAGAGATATACGGATATAGAGCTTTTCGGATATTATTCCAGCTATAACCAGGATCCCGTGAATATAAATCTGCAAAACCCAACTACTAGCTGCCCGTTTCGAAAATAAGGGCACTTAGAGTTTAGGTTAAAACAATAAACTCCAGGTCAGTCATGTGAATGGTGTGAGAACTAAAACAGTTATTAATCTTTATAGTTAGAAAAATCAAGGGACCACGCCGTATAACATGGAACGGGTTTCCTCCCAAGAATACCAGTGCATAAAACAACAGCGCAATGCTAAATAAAGAAAAATGAAGCTATTATAAGACCCAGGTCCCATCACACAATGCAACGCAAGCCGGAGGATAGGGCTTTACCTTATAATAGCCAAAAAATTCTTGATACGCTAAATTCCATCTTTTATTATTACAATAAGTGTATAGTGTCAAAACAATTTCAATCATAAGTATCAATCATAGACGACATAAGTGCCACATACCACTATGTCGCCAATACTAGGCTCTACAAATAAAACCGAAATATCACGTATTGGAAATTGGATTCCATCATGAGTTGAGGCAAGGGGCAAGCTCCTCTCCGTTCGAGACACTCTAGCAAATGTCCCAGTACCACACACAGCGATCCTTGGAATCAGTTGGGCCGGTCCTCTCTTACTTTTGAGGATTAGTTATTCCTGAACACATGTTTCCCGGTCCTATAGGACATATATAATGGTCTGTACGTTGGCTCACATAGTGCCAGTTATCGACCATATATTCGAGGCGCCTCGCATTCCAACAACCACACAGGTAAAAAGTATATAAATGTCAAGGCTGGTAGGTCACTGTCATCACCCATAGCTAGAAAGAAACGTCGTGTTTTCCCAACGGTCCTTATCCCGTTTTTAACTCATACCGAGGTGCGAGGCTCGCGAATCAATGCTATACACAAAGCTATGCCACGTAGGCCATGCTTTGATCATCAATCACAAGACTTTGCTTTTCAACAGAAGCCTTGATCATTTTCCACTTAGGCGTGCCACACAGGCAATTCATGCCATGCGATTGATATCTACCGATATAAAATCTCTGAGCTCGTACGTCTCAGAGAAGGACGTTAAGCAAGAGAATAAATTCTCTGCCGCCAAACAGATATATATTTAATAGATATCAATGAACACAGAATAAAATCCAATGTCAGACACACAGTCCATTTACAAGTTCGCTCTGGGTCTAAACGAAACCGGAGGCACTTTCCTCGCATATCCATCGATCTCCAAGTACGTCTGGACGATCACCAACTGATTCCCTCCTCTTGGGTGTACAACCCAATCAAGATCATCAATAATCATCCAAACAATGTGAAGACTTCCGATCTTCAACCACCGTCTTCATCTTCGACTTATCGTCGAATCGGTTATTCAAAATAGGTATAAACCCGGCCTTTCCGAATAACCCGCGTATATAATAAACAAATGTTACACAAACCCAACATATGCCTCATTCCAACTTAGAATATACTTTTATTCAAATATTCACATTCTTAGGGAAAGGTCCCCATTAATTTTATCAAAGATAAATTCTTCTAAATTTATTCTTTAATCTTCCTTTGAATATCATTTCAAACCGTGTTAAGGTTTTCCAAACTAGTCGGGATTAGCGAACCACACCGAAGTAATTATTTATTTTATTTCTCAATCCCAACATATTCATCCCATGGAGCAAAACTGGTAATACTCCATATCTAACACCAAAGTGTTATCGGTAAATATTAATTATCATTTCACGTTCAAATCTAATTAAAGATTTAACTATCACTTGGAGCAAAACTGGTGATACTCCATTCTCGATCACTTTAATCTAATCAAAGATTCATTAAAACTCAACTTAGTTTTAATCTTCTCAAAAATCAATATCCTGTCTTTAACTAGGCTAAAGAACCAATGTCATTTAAAACACGGTTCACGATAAACCCAAAAATCAATTCAAATTCAATTCCAATTAAATATTATTTAATTGGTACACATCATTAAATCTAAATAGAAAGATTTAATCTTTTTCTCAACTGGGTTTAAGAACAGTGTTAATGTAGACACCATTCATGACAAACCCAAATCACATTTGATATTAAATACAAGGCTCCGAATAGAAAATATATCGGCTTATATTCAATATCAAATTCTACGACCAACAATTATCATACTGGAAATAATGATATAAATATATCTTTCAAATTTCCATAAAAATATCTGTATAATCACGAAATCCAACATCAAAATATTCCAAAGATAATTTCGATACAAATCCATTTCCACTTTATATATTGGAAATTCTGGTTATTTTCAAAACCATTTCAAATCCACTTTATTTATTTTAAAAATAAATGGGATTATAATTCTAGTTCAAAACTAGATCATTTCGATAAAATGGAATGGAGGCAAATGAAATGGAGGCAAATGAAAACATATGGCAACAAAAACTTGGATCGATGTAGAAGTACCGAAGCTCTGGAGATGCGCAGCCTTGGCCTAGCAGTCGCTGGTGGCTTGACAGTAGGTGAAGCCGAGCTTTGGTTTTTTTAATTTAATTTACCTACTCTCGATTTTCATGTTGAACCAAGGAGCTCGACCCAGAGGAGGGGAGGTGGAGTCTGGCGGCGCGATTCATGTTTGCTAGTGAAGTAGGCGGACATGCGAGGTGGGAGGCGGAGGAGATCGGAGTAGTGCTCGAACAGTGGCTAATGTTGAACTTTGATTTAGGTTTACAACGATGTGATAGAGGACGGGGTCACTGCTTGAAGTGAGAGGCTGGGGGTTGTTGGCGATCGGTGGAGGAGAGGTTGTGGCCTAGGCCGGTTGAATGAGGAAGGTGGGTTGGTGTGGTGATGATCTCCAGAACAGTGGTGGAAGCCGTAGATCACCTGTGTAGCGAGTCACAGCAACAAGGAGAGGAAGGGTAAATGAAGGTAGAAAGAATGTAAAGAAGTTGGCTATAGGTGCATCCATTTCTGGCAATATCTTTTTATTTTTAGGTATTTGGTTTTTTTATTAGATTTGAGAACTTCAAAATGTAAAAACAGACGAGGGGAGAAGAAGAAAATATACGTGTATTTCTCTGTTGGATTTCAAAAAAAAGTGGATAAGTGTTTAAACAATGGTAACATACGTCGTTGAGTTTATGCCCATGAAACAAGTGTATAATTTTAATTTTAATTCAATATACTTAAAAGAAGGATCTTTTTTCTCCATTTTCTTATAGATAAAATTTTGTGACTACTTACTTAAAAGAATACAAATGGAATATGATTTAGCTTTTCAAACAAACGTTATTTGGTTCTATGCGTTTTAGCTAGAAATTAAAGATTCAGACCAATTGATGATCAAATTTTTGGAAACAAAAAATGGCATTTGTAACGATCTGACATTTTGAGCGCTCTAAGTCGATATTTAAACCAAATCAGAACATTCAAAACGACAGATAGTTATTTTTGCTTACATGGGCTTAACAAAATAAATACACAGAATCACATACACAGAATACATAACGAAGGCATTTTATATACAAAATATCAGAGTATTATACAAATATTTTTATTTTTATACAGCGGAAGAAAATTCGTACATAAATTTTAAAAATGTTTTTATAATACTCTGATATTTTGTATATAAAATTCCTCCGTTATGTATTCCGGGTATGTGATTCTGTGTATTTATTCTGTTAAGCCCGTGTAAGCTAAAATAACTATTTGTTGTTTTGAATGCTTTGAGTTGGTTTAAATACCGACTTGGAGCAGTCAAAATGCCAGGTCATTGCAGTAGGTACCAGATCTAGGTTTGACAAAGCTTAGCTTATCGGGTTTAAAAACTCATTAGAGATTGGATAGCAATATCCTAGAATGAGTGGAATTGACACGAGAATTACCCTAGAGAGAGCGTGTATTTTAAAGAAAGTAAAGTACTTTGAAAATATAAATTATTTTGAAATGTAATGTATTTTGAATTTAAAATCCATTCGAAATTCCATTCTTCGAATCCGTCTCTTCGATAGCTTTCTTTATTAAGCCTTCCTGGACTTAAATCTTGAACCCTTCCAATATCCATCTACGAGTTATCGTTGCTGGTCGAGAATATGAGTGTAATTGAATTAATAAAATTGATTATCCACTAACTGAACTTGAATAAGGTATTTTCAAAATACCCTTTGCAAGAGAAATTTTGTAAGATGGATGTTGAATATATGCCTAATCAACGTATATATGAAGGCCGATATACTAGACAGATATGAAATCACACTCTAATCGCCTGGAGATGATTCTGATAATTGATGCATTATCAACAAAATTTATTTTCGAATTTCGAAAGTGGGATGAATGTACGGTTTCGATCTAAATGTCGAAAATCCTTTGAAGCCGTATAGATAAGTGATTGAAGTTGTTTAACTAAAAATTAATAGATATGTTTTGATAAATTATTATTAACTAGAATAGATTAGTGAAATAAATAAGTAATGTATAAATCAAAAATTACAAGGGAATTAAGTTAAGTTTGAAAATGAATTGGAATAAAATTTAACTTGAGTGAGCATTTGAAAATATAATTTTGTCGCTTTTATTGTCGTATTTGTTTTCCCTTGACCTGCCGTCATCTTTCGCTTACTGATTCGAGCCATTAGTGCTTGAGTTTTGAAGTTGTCCAATCTTACCATTGAATCTTTTCTTTTGCCTCCTTTGAAAATCTATGAACAAGTGGGATTTGAAAAGAAATATTTATTTGAGAATGCAGTTCGCAATATTTTAGAAACCTATTACTAATGTTGTAAAAGTAATATTCGAAACAAAAACTAGTATGAAACATGTATATAATAGATCAGAGTAGCGCAGTGAAAGCATGAAATATTTTTAAATAAATTGTTTCAAGAGATTTTCCAACTATTCGAGTAATGTACAAATTTTAACTGTCGAGATTGAAATATTTGAAACCTAAATAAATAAAATCCTATATTATTTTGTAAAGGATTTCGGAAATGAATTTTTGGAGATAGAATAATTATACGATTCTGTGAACCTTTTGGAAAAATTTATCTCATGTGAAATTATTGGAAACTTATTTCAAGGATAACTTGAAATGATTTGAAAAATTATTTTCATGAAAATTTGAGATAGTCTACAAATTGAAATGGTTTATAAAACATATGATTTAATTATTTGTAGACTTGAATTCATACTATACTCGATTTAAGTTAAATTAATTTGCAAATAAATCGAATTTGATTTCCAATTATCGAAAGGAGTTTCTCCAAGTTATTTGGATGTGGTGAATAGTTATAAATTGGTTTGTAAACGTAGAAGTTTCACCGACTAGAAATCCCAATATTTTGAAATGTTTAGAAAAAAAACCAATAATACTATTTGAAAGTATGTGTAAAAGTATTATTTCGAAATAATTTATAACCTCGGGATATGAAATGAAATGATTCGTACTAAGATTCGAGCAACTCGTGACTAAAGAAAAGTGCAAAGTAGGAGAAGTTATTTCATACTTTGATTTCTTTTTTCACACTCTCCTTTTCGAGGATGAAAAGCCTTAAGGGGGGAGAATGTAACGAACCAGAAATTTTGGCATTTAAATTTTAGAGTTTAGTGTTGGAAATTTATTTTTATACTTGATATTCGATTTTATTTTCATCTAGTCTGTTTCAAAATTGGTTTTTGAATTATTTTATAAGTTGAAAAAAATGTTTATCTTTGAATTTAACTTGGATATGGTATTTCAAAAATTAATTTCTGTATAATTTAAAATCTAGTATATTTAATTTGGTTTTAAATTGATTATTGAATTGTAAATTTAAAATTTTATATTTTATTTAAATGTTTTGTCAATTTAAAAATTAGTAATTTAAACTAATCAAAATATTGTTTGAGGAATTTTATATTTGATTTTTCAATTTAATCATAATTTAATTTGTTTAGTTGAATTTGGCTTTAAATTAAGATTTTGGATATATATTTGGAAACCTTAAATACATTTGTATGGGTTTTATGGTGTATAATATGTACATTTAGAGAATTTAAATAATTTATATTCTTTAAATATTTGTTGCCACTTGTGTTAATTTGCGGTATATGGGTGTACGTGTCCATTTTCTCCTTTTTGAGTTAACGCGTGTCCCTGCTCTTTTTTTTGTTCACCACGCGTCTCTCTTCTCCTTTTTATTTGTTCCTCTTTTCCACCGTTCCTTCATATTTTCAACCAGAAAATTAGTTTCCCCAATTTCAATCTTTCCCCTTTCATTTCCACAGCCCAATAAAAATTTCCCAAAATCGAAATCAAATGGCCTCCACGCATTATTCATTTCCTCCGCTCCTTTCCATCATCTCCAGTGGGTCACCGTAGTCCCTCCGCCAAGCCTCACTACGATTGGCACCTCTTACCCAAAGCCAGCAGCTTTGAACCCTCCGCCACCTCCTGTCACGAAGTTAAATCACCGCCGCAACGCTTTGTCAACACAAATCGACCAATGCCGAAGCCTGCTCCTTGCGCCATCATCTGTGATTATCTCAGCGAGCTACTGCTTCTCCTTCGCACCGAAACCCATCTTGAACACTGTGTCGCCTCCTGGTAGCAGAGCTCCGGCGGCCAACTCGGATCCTGGCCAAGTCCAATTCACTTGCACCACTCGCTAAACCTGTCTCGCTGCTGTCGATGGTAAGCCTTGCTTACGATTAAAATTATTCCAAGTCTGCCACTTCACATTTCAACGAATTGAATCGTTTGCATGTGGTTCAGTTGACTATGTGATTGATTCTTATTTGTCTGTCCTAGTTGTTGCTTTGTTATGGCTCTACCGGTTTATAGTTGTGACCTGGAAATAACAGTGTCAAGCCAACATGTGAAACTAAAACCCAATTTGCATAGAAACTATGTACGGTTTAAATAACTGTTGTACTTGGCTTGTATGTTTCCGCATAATGTAATTAACAGAAAGTATATATTGGCATTTGACAGTATGGGTTGCGTAGGCTGGAGCAGTTTAGGTATATATATTCAGTTAATGATGTCAACCAGTTATATATGCTCGCTTGAGGCCATAAAAATTGACGGATGTAATACCAGAACTTTAACTAGTTATCTAATATATGAAGATATCATTCACTAAATAAGTAAGGGTATATAGTTCATGACTTTACTGGGTTTCCTAAGTTGATGTCTCGTTCATCCCTTGGTTCAAACAATGCTACTATATTTATGCGTTTTCATTTGCAAATTTCCGTTCCTTGCTTCATACTTTCATTATGTTCGGTTTCTTGCTTCTTCTGTTTTATGCTATCTTATTTTTGTCCTTTGACATGGGTTTCTTCGGAATCACATGCACTGGACTCGTGGTACTCTTCCTTTGTGCACGTAGGCCAGCTGCTTTTGCCCTATGGCCGAAACTTCTTGTTTGCATATGTTGTTTGTCAAGAGTCCAGATCACATGCTCATAAATATTATGTATGCATGGTTGTTAGTTTTTTTGCTGTAAATAGCTATTGTGAAATTGGGCTTGGTTATTTGGGTTTTGGGTTAACTCATTCTTAAGTCTTTTAGCGTTAAGTTTGAAATTTTCATGTAATGTCCACAGCAACTTGTTCTACTGATTTTTGTATGGCAGTGATGTTTTCAACCTGGTAGGTTTGTTCCTGAACTAGTAGGGGAATGGTATTACTTAATGACTCACGTATTTATATAGCTTCTCACTTAGGATATACATGTTGTTTCACCTTAAAGCTTAGATTCAGTAACAACAGCTATGTACACACTACATATTTAACCAGTATTAGTCTAATGTTTTCCTATTTAAACTTGGGCTACTCATTTCACGCATGCTGCTTGCATGAAACCAAGATCGTAAAATCTGAAACTTATGCCATTATGACATGTCTTATGAATGATTTGTGTTCCATTGGAAGCTGTAGTAGTGTCTTCCCATTTATACGGTTATTCCTTGATACTTTATTTGTTGCTTCAACCCGCATGTGCATTCTTTTGGAGAGTAAAACAAAACTTATGTGTATTATTACTAGGCATTATAAGGTGGGGTATTTTTCCGCCTTTTGTGCCACCTTGAAACCAAACTTTATATGCTGCTTTGCAATTTATGGTTGCTTGGAATTTCCCATTTATTTCATTCTTTTTGCAAGCTTTAATTGGACATGCATGTACATGCGTGGTAAACCATATTACTCCTTGCATTTTAGCATAATGGCGAGAACAATTAAGGTAATATCATACACCTCTTACTGTTTGTAAATGAGTATGCTCACATGGGTTGCCGCACTCTTTCCATTCATTTAGGCACTTCAATGTTTTTCCGTTAAAAAAAAACTATTGTCGAGATCAACAGATTATATTCATGTGATTAAATCAAAATGTGATGTCTTGAAATAAGTTTTATCCTGACTCGAGTGTTTCGTGTTTTTGCATGGAACACTCGGGTCAGGTCATAAGTGTTCCAGATTTAAAGATTCGGCTTGCAAATCTGGAGAGGGACGTGAAGACGTAGACGCATACGCGCACGCCCGACAAAAGTGTAAAATTTTATTCTTTAAAAATATGTGTATGAATTTTCTTCCACTGTATAAAAATAAAAATGTTTGTATAATACTCTAATATTTTGTATATAAAATTCCTCCATTATGTAGGGGACATCCGATAAAATTGGAACGATACAGAGAAGATTAGCATGGAAAATGTTCAAACCAAGTACTGATGGTAAGAATGGAAAAGAATTGATTAGCACAGATGGTAAGAATAGAAAAGAATCGATAAAACGATCAATATCGATCGATAAATCGATCAATACAAAATGGAAAAGAATCGATAAACGATAAACCGATCAATGTAGATTAGCATGGAAGATTAGCACGGATGGTAAGAATGCAGAGTGGGCATGAGTCTTTTGGGAAAAGAAGGAAACTGGCCTGAAAAGAAGCATGAGAAAAAGCCAATGATTTGGGGAACAAAAGCTAACATGCGAACGAAATTAGAGTTGACTCAGTTTTAATTAAGGGCGGAAATTTCAGATGCTTGTGCACTCTCCGATTCAACTCGGTAATTATAATATAGTATAGATAAGCAGACTAATATTTCCAAGTTTCTCTGGTTGATTGCACATCATCTTCCTTTAAAGTGCTGCAAATTTTTACTTTAGGTTGTAACATGCACCATTCAAGCTAACCGAAGCATAAATTAAGAAAACGACATGAATTGAACTGGAAGTATGGATCAAACCATTTCGTAATTTTGAGTTAACTGAAGCAACAGGAAGAAAGCTGGAAGCTGCCAAAGGTACCATAATCTATGTATCATGTAATGTTGGTATATTCCGAGGTGACAACAGAAATTAAGTATGCCATAGTAATAAAGCTTTTAGACTGTAAAACTAAAATTGTTGTTTTTTAGGTTAAATATACAAACATCGTATGATCCATAAATTACTATTGTGTATTTTAATTGTCCTGTCCACTAAACTGATTTCTATATCCTCACCATTTATCTTCGCAATCATAAATAATAAGTACTGGATTTGCACAGAACAATATCAGTAAATGTAAGCTAATGCACATTGAATTTATGCAGAAAAACATATCTGAATCAAGATGAAAAACTACATTAGCTTAGATTTACTGATTATTGTTTTGCGCAAATCCAGTACTTATTATTTGTGATTGCGAAGAAAATGGTGAGGATACAAAAATCAATTTTGTGGACAGGACAACTAAAATACACAATAATAATTTATGGATCATACAACGTTCGTATATTGAACCTAAAAACAACAATTTTAGTTTTATAGTCAAAAAGCTTTATTACCATGGCATACTTAATTTCTGCTATCACCTTCGAATATTCTAGCATTACATGATACATAGATTATGGTTCCTTTGGCAGCTTCTAGTTTTCTTTGTGTTGCTTCAGTTAACTCAAAATTACCTATAAAATGGTTTGATCCATACTTCCAGTCCAATTCATGTCTGTTTCTTAATTTATGCTTCGATTAGCTTGAATGGTGCATGTTGCAACCTAAGTAGAAATTTGTAGCACTTTAAAGGAAGATGCACAATCAACCAGAAAAATTTGGAAATATTGGTCTTCTTATCTATACTATATTATAACCACTGAGTTATAATCGGAGAGCGCACAAGCATTTGAAATTTCTGCCCTTAATTAAAACTGAATCAACTCTAATTGAGTTCACATGTTAGCTTTTGTTCCCCAAATCATTGGATTTTTCGCATGCTTCTTTTCAGGCCAGTTTCTTCTTTTCCCAAAAGACTCATGCCCACTCTGCATTCTTACCATCCGTGCTAATCTTCCATGCTAATATGTATTGATGGTTTATCGTTTATCGATTCTTTCCATTTTGTATTGATCGGTTTATCAATTTATCGATCGGTATTGATCAGTTTATCGATTCTTTTCCAATCTTACCATCCGTGCTAATCAATTCTTTTCCATTCTTACCATGAGAACTTGGTTTGCACATTTTCCATGCTAATCTTCTCTATATTGTTCCAAATTTATCGGATGTCCCCTATATAACGAAGTTATTTTATATACAAAATATCAGAGTATTATACATACATTTTTATTTCTATACAACGGAAGAAAATTCATACATAAATTTAAATAAAATAAAATTTTACACTTTTGTCGAGCGTGCATGTATGTGTCTATGTCTTCACGTCCCTCTCCAGATTTGCGAGCTGAATCTTTAGATTTAGAACACTTAGGACCTGACCCGAGCGTTCCATGCAAAAACATAAAACACTCGAGTCAGGATTAAACTTATTTCAAGTCAGCAAATTTTGGTTCAATCACATAAATATAATCTGCCGATTCGGAAATTTTTTTTTTTTTCGAAAGTAAAAACAATGAAGTGCCAAAATGAATGGAAATATTACGGCAACCCATGTGAGCATACTCATTTACAACAGTAAGAGGTGTATGATATTACCTTAACTGTTCTCGCCACTATACTACAATGCAAGAAGTAATATGGTTTACCATGCATGTACATGCATGGTCCAATTAAAGCATGCAAAAAGAATGAAATAAATGGGAACTTCCAAGCAACCATACATTGCTAAGCAGCATAGAAAGTTTGGTATCAAGGTGACACAAAAGACGGAAAAATACCCCACCTTATAATGCCTAGTAATACTACACACAAGTTTTGTTTCAGTGTCTAAAAGAATGCACATGCGGGTTGAAGGAACGAATAAAGTATCAACGAATAACCATATAAAAGTGAAGACACTACTACGGCTTCCTATGGAACACAAATCATTCATAAGACACGTCATAATGGCATAAATTTCATATTTTACTATCTTGGTTTCATGCAAGTGGCATGCGTGAAATGAGTAGCCCAAGTTTAAATAGGATAACATTAGACTAATATTGGTTAAATATGCAGTGTGCACATAGTTGTTGTTACTGAATCTAACCTTTTAGAGTGAAACAACATGTATATCCTTAGTGAGCATCTATATAAATACGTGAGTCGTTAAATAATACCATTCCCCTGCTGGTTCAGGAATAAACCTACCAAGTTGAAAACATTACTACCTTTCAAAAATCAATAGAACAAGTTGATGTGGACATTACATGAAAATTTCAAACCTAATGTTAAAAGACTTAAGAATGGGTTAACCCAAAACCTAAATAACCAAGTGCAAGTTCACAGTAGTTGTTTACAGCAAAAAATAAAATAAAATAACAACCATGCATACATAATATTTATGAGCATGTGAGCTTGACTCTTGACAAACAACATATGAAAACAAGAAATTTCGGCCATAAGGCAAAGGTAGCTGGCCTACATGCACAAAGGCAGAGTACCACGAGTCCAGTGCGTGTGATTCCGAAGAAACCCATGTTAAAGGACAAAAATAAGATAGCATAAAATAGAAGAAGCAAGAAACCGAATACAGTGAAAGTATGAAGCAAGGAACGAAAATTTGCAAATCAAAAGCATAAATATAGTAGCATTGTTTTAACCAAGGGACAAATGAGACATCAACTTAGGAAACCCAGTAAATCCATGAAATATATACCCTTACTTATTTAGTGAATGATATCTTCGTATATTAGATAACTAGTTGAAGTTCTGATATTGCATCTGTCAATTTATATGGCCTCAAGCGAGCATATGTAACTGCTTGACATCACTAACCGAATACATATACCTAAACGACTCCAGCATAGGCAACCCATACTGTCAAATGTCAATATATACTTCCTCTTAACTACATTATGTTGAAACATACGAGGCAAGTACAACCGTTATTTAAACCGTACATATTTTCTATGCAAATTGGGTTTTAGTTTCACATATTGGCTTGAAATTGTTATTTCCAGGTCACAACTATAAACCGGTAGGGCCATAACAATGGAACAACTAGGACAGGCAAACAAGAATCAATCCACACAGTCAACCGAACAACATGCAAACAATTGAATTCGTTGAAATGTGAAGTAGCAGACTTGGAATAATTTTAATCATAAGCAAGGCTTACCATCGACAGCGCGAGACAGGTTTGGCGAGTGGTGCAAGTTAAATGGACTTGGCCAAGAGTCGAGTTGGCCGCCGGAGCGCTACCAGGAGGCGGCATTGTGTTAGAGATGGGTTTCGGTGCGAAGTAGAAGCAGTAGCTCACCGAGACAATCGCAGATGATGGCGCAAGGAGCAGACTTCGGCTTTGGTCGATTTGCATTGAGAAAGTGTTGCGGCGGTGATTTGACTTCGTGATTGGAGGTGGCGGAGGGTTCAAAGCTGCCGGCTTTAGGTAAGAGGTGCCGACGGTGGTGAGGATTGGCGGAGGGACTGCGGTGACCCACTGGAGACGACGGAAAGAAGTGGAGGAAACGAATCTTGCGTGAAGGCCATTTGATTTCGATTTTGGGAAATTTTTATTGGGCTGAGGAAATGAAAGGGGAAAGATTGAAATTGGGGAAACTAATTTTCTGAGTGAAAACATTAAGTAACGGTGGAAAAGAGGAACAAATAAAAAGGAGAAGAGAGATGCGTGGTGAACAAAAAAAAAAGAGCAGGGACACGCGTTAACTCAAACGGGAGAAAATGGACAAGTACACCCATATACAGCAAATTAACACAAGTGGCAACAAATATTTAAAGGATATAAATTATTTAAATTCTCTAAATGCACATATTATACACTATAAAACCCATACAAATGTATTTAAGGATTCCAAATACATATCCAAAATTTTAATTTAAAGCCAAATTCAACTAAACAAATTTAATTATGATTAAATTGAAAAATCAAATATAAAATTCCTCAAACAATATTTTGATTAGTTTAAATTACTAATGTTTAAATTAACAAAACATTTAAATAAAATATAAAATTTTAAATTTACAACTACAATAATCAATTTAAAACCAAATTAAATAGATTAGATTTTAAATTATACAAAAATCAGTTTTTGAAATACCAAATCCAAGTTAAATTCAAAGATAAACATTTTTTTCAACTTACAAAATAATTCAAAAACCAATTTTGAAACAAACTAGATGAAAATAAAGTCGAATATCAAGTATATAAATAAATTTCCAACGTTGAACTCTAAAATTTAAATGTCGAAATTTCTGGTTCGTTACAGCGTTCTACTTAGAATACCATCTAGTATTTTTTGGCATAATTCGCCTAAATTCTGGCGACGTTACATTTCTAAATATTTATTAAATGTCTACTTTAATTTGATGCAAACCGAATAAACTTACTTATTTTTCTATGAAATTAATTCTCTTGCTATGTCCAGTTTGGCGTACCTCAAATATAAAATTTCAAAATTTAATTTACATTTAAATTTTTTAACATTGTTAGCGATATATCAGTTACCAATACTGAAATCAACTGTATAAAACGATCTAAAAAGAATGAGTAAACTAGTATGTTTTCATTATATAATTATTTAGATTACATCTAAATAATATTTAATTTAAGAATTAATTTTTCTGTAACTTATCGGTTTCATGTTTGTCTCAATAGATAAATTCTAAATTAATTATCATTTTAAATTCTATACTTGAATTGAACATACATGTAAAAGTTACATTTAGAATTCAAATTCATACCTTCCAAATTCTAATAAATTTCAAAACTATAGACGTCGAAATTATCGGTTCATTACAACCGCCATTTTAACCTTATAATGTGAGCTACCCAGGGCATCAACAGTAATCCAAATGATGCGATGATCTCCGGTCTTCAACCATCGTCTTCAATGTCTTTGACAATCGTCATATTAGTTATTTAGAATAGGTTGAAACCCGATCTTTCCGAATAACTATCACATCATTAAAATCAAGTGATATATAAACATATTATAAGTTTCATTTCAATTCAAAATATCATTTTATTCAAACATTCTTTACATTGAGATTTACTTAGTTAAATCTTGTCAAAGATTTATTTAATATTTTATCACTTAACTCAAATTAAAGGTTTATAATCCTTACCGAGATTATCGAGCCTTACAAAAAGGTAATCACTCATATTGTCATCCCATTCCCATCATATTCATCCTATGGAGGAAAAAATGGTGGTACTCCATGTCTAACACCCCTCGTATTTTGGTAAGTTTAATTACCATTTTTCATTTCAAATCTTTGTTGAAAGATTTATTAAAACTCTGACATAGTGTAACGTCTCAGATTTTTCGGTCATTTAAATTGGAATATTTAAATCCATTTTATGTATTATATTGGAAATATAGTGGATATTGTATCAAATTTTATTTATTTGAATAGAGTTCGAATATATATTTATAATATAATTAAAACGAGCTTGAAATACCATGGTAGTTCGTAATTTTTTATTTGAACTTTTTGAATGTACATGATCCGATATAAGTCGGATTTCTGTGAAACAAGAAACGTTTGAACCGATTCGATTATATCTTTCTAACGGAAGAGAAAAATGAAGATTTTGTCATACAGATTGCAAGTTATACCCATATAAAATTTTGAAAAATTCGCTATGGAATTTCGTTAATGAACAATAACATTTATTTAATAAATATAAAGGAATTTCTGTATATTTTGATATCGTTTTAAACTGAATCTCTGAATATTGAGTTTAAAATATATGTTGGTTATTTCGTTTGGATATATATGATAATAATGATTTATTATTATTTAAATTGAATTATTTTGAATTTAATCGACCGTGTATAGGCCTTTGAAATAGCTTTCTTAACAAACGATCTCCGTTTTCAACGAAACAAGTTTTATTGGAATGCGTACGATTAATTATTGTTAGATTTCCAGTTTGGAGCCAAATGGGGTTGTTTTGTCAGTACGCGAAATTTAAAGATGAACCGATAAATTAAAATAACGACGTTGTGCAAACGGAGTCGGTTATTAGCGAAATTAATTTTGTTGGGATTGAAATGTGGAGATATAGCGGTGTGTCCATTTTCATTTTGTTCGGAGCCCGTGTGTGACACAAGTTAAACTATTAACAGTACACAACTGCTAGTGGTAAAACCAAATATCATATAAAATGTAAGAATAAATCTACTTAACTCCTAAGTAACGATAGCACACGCAATAGGCTACTCTAAATCTATGTACGCTAGGTTGAAAGCGAAATTACACAGTGCGTTGTCTTCTCCCAGCACACACCTAAACACTAATCTATACACCACGCCTACCTTACTTGACGCGACATTGTAATGATCCACCCCCTCCACGCCTATAAATATAGCCATAATCTTCTCATTTTTCAACTGTGATGGATCCATTTCGTTAACTTTAAGTGACCAAAAAGTAAGTCCTCTTCTAAATACCATCCTTCCTTCAAAAATGTCACGTGGTATGCCCAGTCTTCTAGGCAGAGAATCATAGCAGGCTGATAGGAGACGTAGTGGAGTTTTTAATATTCCTCTGCTGCTTCATGGTGGTGGCTCACCGAGTTAGCACGGAAGTTGATGTCGAAGGGAGACATGCGTTTGAAGGTGGTCACATCCTTTGGGCTTTCGAATGAAGCAGAGAAGGGAATATAATGGGAAAGTCGGTAGAGAAAAGAAGCGGGGCGGAGTGTGTGCATACGTGAAGAGTATAGGGGAGTTTGAGCACTGAGAGAAACAAGTTGCATGGGGAGGGATTGATGAGGTGCAGTTACCAGTTGTATTGTTTAAGGTAGCAGGGTAGAGGAAAGTCACGATGGGTAGTCACGGTAGAAGTTGTGCAAACCGTGTAGAACAACAGGAAGCTTGTTGCGTATGGGAATGTATGGCACAGCGCATACATGGCGGCGGAGTTGCTTGAAACTAAAGCAACAACAAGTTTCTTAACGAGACAGAAAAGGAAGGAAATCATGGAAGACATGGGAGAAGCGCTGGAAGCAAGGGGAGGAGCAAGTTTGGACATGACGGGAGGCATTTACGGTTGGAAGTGGGTTCACTTCGGAAGTTAGTTGAAATTAATAGGAAATTTGGAGAATAAAATGTTATTTAAGTTTTAAAAATATTAATTTATAAAGTGGTATCCATAGCAAAGATTTTATTAAAGATTTTATTTGTTTAATTCAGAACCAGTACGTATACATTCTGTAACAAATTCATATATTGTCATAATACGATAAGACCAAGGACGAATAGAACCATGACGAAAAGCATAACATTTTGAAACTGGTTTGGTCATAGATGAAATCATCTTAGGTGAGTTCAACTCATTCAGTTTATCCCATTTATATCTTATATAAACTATGTTTTTATTTTATGTGCAATATTTGCTAATGGTTGATGATTGGATGACTATTTGTTTTTATATTGAATTTTATTTAATATTCATGGATTAAATTAAACGTTTGTTTAATTTAATCGAATTTAATTGTTATTTTTAACGATTAAGTTCCAAACAAGGAAATTTACCTTGTTGGTTACGTTTATAATAATATAAACGTATTACGTAAATAATTGAATGTTGATTGGATGTTATCACTACGCCATAGATGGTCTATCGCAACGAAAACTCATGGTGTTGCTAGCTACATTGTTGCCTTTGCTATGCTATTTTTTGTCTATTACAACGCACGCTTCGATGTGTTAGCATAGATATCAATATGTGTTGCAGTAGCCGCGTGAATAAAATTATCAATCCACGTCAACACGATCCAACGGTCCATATTACTGATCCGCGTCAATCTGATTTTCCTTCAACACTACAGCTTCTTTTCCCCAAATTTTCATTTTCCCGCTGAAAAATAATCCTCTTTGTTTTCACTTCAGAAAATTTTGGCCGACTACAACTTTCCCAATTCTAAATCGTTCAAACCCTAACCTAAAATCCAAATTCACAGATTATGCCTCTTCTAACCTTCATCTCTGCTCATTTCTCTGCCTAGTTCCCTCGACTCAATTCCTTTTCTTCATTGTTTTCCTCCAAAATCCAGCTTTCCCTTTTGTTTGTAATCGAGATTGTCGACTTCACCTCAAAGCCTTTGCGACTACTTTCCAAATCTGAAGCGTCGACTTGTCTGGAGCTCGACGCTTCTGAGCTCACGCGTCCCTGCTTCGTACAATCGTGGATTGGCTGTATTGCTGATGCGAGATTCAACCCTTGTCAGTTGCTTTCTCAGATCTGCTTTTGCTTTGGTCGTCATTAATAAATTAGGCTTTGTCTTTTATTAGTGTTCTTATTCATTATCTTCTGTGATTCCAGGTGCAAATGTATAAAGGATATAGTAGCCTTTGTGAATTGCAGATTCTGAAATCGGAGGTTCATATAGTAGCCTTTGTCTTTTTGCCTGTTCAGAAAATGATGCATTTTTCTTTTCATTCTTTTTTCTTCTTTTTTTGATGGTATAAGAAGTAGAATCTCAGCAAGCACGTTGGATATCTACAAATGAGGCAAGAAATTGTCTCTGTATGAAGTACAAGCTTCGCATAATTTTATATGTGGTTGGAATTAAGATTGCCAAGAATTCAAACACTTAGGATGCTTAGGAGGACTCATTTGGTCACTTATCAGCATCAGGTGGTACTTCATATAACTTGTTCATTTCTTAGACCATATCCAGACAATATACCTATTAGGATTTGGTTTCCTATCCAGTAGAAATCAGAGCACAAGGTCAACTGATCCGGATATCAATATTTCAAACAAGGCTATGTTCATATTTTAAACAAATGAATATGGGGGTAAGTAATTTTTAGTTTCGGATCTTTCTGGGATAATGGTGATCTGTGTTTACTGACGATCTATGGGAGGCTATTTGATAAGCCGGTTTGAATATCTTCAATTTCTTTCTCAACTGGTTAACGGACAATGATTCATGTTCACCTATTACCACTTATGCAATTATGATTCAATCTTTTAGGCGTATTCTACTACTTATTACAAATTTAGTGTACCCTCTTATGAATTTGGAATTTAGGATGTATTTATGCGCTTGTTGATTGAGTTTATGTGCCATAAATCGATTGAGTTATATGGTGATACCGAATCCTTTGTTTGGAAGTTTTTTTGGATTAATTGGAGAGTTATTGGTATATCAGTTCTTTTAATCCAACTGTAAGCATTTGATAATTTTGGTTAGATGTTAGTTTGGGTTTTTAGATCGATTTTCTGCAAATTTTCATCAGTAATATGTTTTGAATTATTCAATCTGATAGAAGTATTACATGCTGAATTATATTTCAAACTGGAAGTTTCGTAACTGCCTTTTCATGATAAAGTGTTGATATTATGAAGTAGTTTGGAACATGGGCCTTTACTTCATGCATTGTGGTTCATAACTACTCCAAGATTAGGAAGAACTGTTGTCATGAATCAAATATGAATATAGATCTCTTCAATTTTACTTGATTATCCATTAGAATTATTGTGCAGCATATGGTTCGAAGTGAAGCAGCTTAATTACTTGGACATTCCTCCCGGATTTCGGTTTGATTTCAGTTCGAAGTGCAGCATATGGTTCGAAGTGCTGGTATATAACTTCCATTTATATCAATGTGAACTATAAAAACTACTGTCCTTGCTTTCATAATGATGCCCCTACTTTATGTTTGTTTTATTTTTCATACAAACACACCATAGATTTCTTTCTTTCATAATGGTTACAGCTCTGGAAGAAACTAAAGATGTTTAAATACAAAAACAGGACATTAGATTACTTGTGGGAATGTTAGATGTTTTTGTGGTGTATGGGGCCAGTCTGAACATAAAGATGAGTTGAGATGATCTTCTTTATCACTGTGCTATACTACTACTAAGGAATATTTGTATTCAGACTCACACAGACAAGGAAAAAGCTTTGCTAAACAATCATCCTACAGAAACTTCAGTATTTTAGTTTATTTTGTTCACCATGTTACTATTTTGTTTGTCATTTAGATTGTGAATAACCTATATATCTAAATGCAGGTGGAAACTTCAACGTTGGGATTCCCACCTCTTTAGCCGCCTCCTTTGGTATGTATATCCCGCCAAACCATTTGTTTTACAGTAAAAATATTTAATCTTCATGAAGCATTCAATGTAACAACAGAGAACAACATGAATATACTTTCATGAACGAAGATGCAAATTTTCTTTACCAGCTACTGAATTAAAACTCCTTGTTATCGTTTTTGTTCAATGATTGTAGCAAGAGACGGACTGTTCATCATATCTTTACAAAATGCTTATGGGAGCTGAGCCATTCTTGTGATGGCTGGACCTAATGTTATTCAGTCTGAGAAGCTGTAAGATTAGAAATGCTTGCTCTCTGAACCAATGATGCAATTTGCATGCAAGCCATGGAAATTGCATGTAAAGCACAATGGTCAACTCGACATCCATAATTCCAGCTTGTTTAATATGCAATTTCATGCATTTTTTCTTGCTTATGGTTGTATGTGTGAGTCTGCATATGAGTGAATCGAGTGACAATATAGTGAGGAATGTATGTAAATATGAATGATTGTGTAATATACAAGTGAATGTACAATAGTGGAGTCCAAAAATTTGTACCATTTGAAATGTTGAAATAAAATATTTATTTGAATAAAATACTGTGTTATAATAATATTTATTATAATATTATGAAATCTTTGATTAATAGTAGTTGAGGTGTAATTACTTTTAGCAGTTGTAAAACAAATTTTAACAACTGCTAGAAATAGTTGTAAAAAAGGTTGACTTTATTACAATTGCCAGCTGTACTAGACATATTACAACTGTTTTTGGCAGTTGTGAAAGGGTATTTTTTTTGTTGTACTGGTACCTGTGGCAACAAATATATTGATGTTACCATAGGGTTGCAAAGATGTTGCCTTTGACTCTAAGGCAACGCGGTAAAAGGCAACCCCAAAAAAGTGTTGCCACAGATCTTTTTTTGCCTATAGCAACACTTTTTGGTACCTACTGCGTCATTACTCTGGGGTTGCCGTAGGCGATCTATGGCGTAGTGTATATATTGTTTGTTGACTGTTATTTGTTTATCTGTTTACCTCTGTTTATCGTAATGAATAAATATATTATTGTATTAAATGTGAAGTAGCCCGTTTTGATGCAGGGAAGGACAGGTTGGAGGAATCCAACCAGATTCCTCAAATAAGTTGTTTATTTATATGAATTGTTAATCAATCTGATTGATTATTGATTGTTGAAACCAAATTATCACTTGGTTGATATTAACCAATTAGTGATATTGGTTGAGTAATTATCGGCAGATGGTCTGTAAATGAATCATTTTATAGAAATTGATTTTCCGTCAGGTAAAACAATAGAAAAGAAGCTATAAATTTTGTTTTATAACTAGAGATAGATTTGAAATCTATTTATATAGATTATTTTTAAAAGAAGTTATTAAAGAAAATAAATAATTATTATTATCTTGTATTTATAAAACGAGTATGTAAAGCAAGATTTGACAAGTGAGCATAAATTGGCAAAATGGTTAAGCTTTGAATTAATTTTTTCCAATAAAAAGATTAAATGCGATTATTTAAATTAATTTTGTTTATTAATTTAAAAGAAATAACCAAGTGGAAATGGTTAATAAAGTAATCTTGTTAATAAAGTAATCTTGTTTTGAGATGACCGAGTCAACTAGTTAAGCGAGATTTGATTATTAAAACTATTATTGGATGGTTGATTATTATTGGAATTAAATATCATTTTAGAATTACTTTTTTTAGAAAGATTAATTATTTTATTTATAATTGATAATGTAGTAAAATATTCGATATAAATGGTGTTAGACAAGTAACGAGGAGTTGACCTATAAAAAAGATTCATAAAGTGACCCGATAGAGAAATCTGAGTATATAATAGTGTTTCCAAATTTAACCAAGTTGTTTGATCTATCGAGTCTGGAATAGTATAAACAGGATAATGTTAACCTTTAAAGTGAAAAATGTTTGAAAGGACCAGGTTGAAATTGAAATGGTGATAAAGGGGTTTAGTTGAGTAAAACCTTGCTTACAATTAAAAAGGATTTTTAATAAGTGTTCTCATATTTGTATGAGTTAGGTTTTGGATTTATTTCCAGAAAGCAATTTTATAAAAGGAAAGTTTAAACAAGATTGATGTGAGTTGAAATCGAATGGAAACATTAGTGGATTAAACTTGGTTATAAAAGTGAGAATCTAACGATAAAGGTCTAGAGATGAATATTTTAAATGAGAAAGGTTTTTTTAAAACAAAACTAAGAAAAAGTGGTTATTTAAAAATGGATTCTGAATTAAATATAAGTATTAGGGAAAATGATAGAATGATATTTCGTTGATAAGCTTTTATCTATTCAGAAGATAAGAATGTGGTCATCTCAAGGTCTGAGAGGTAATAAAATACCCCAACTTGTAACGACTTCATGATTATCCAAGAATGATATTAGTTTAGAAACGAAGGAAATTGAAGGAGTTAAATTAATATTTCTATAAAGGATATTATATACTAATTGAATATAAGAAGTAAAGGGGTGTACTTCAAAGGTTGAAAGATTTATAAATGAATTAACAAATGTTTAACTAAAAAGGCCAAGATGTTGTATACTGAACCAGTGGATCCACTTTATTTTTTATGAGTGATGGTTGTTTATTTTGATAGTTAAATCACCGACTATCAAAATCTGGCCAAACCATTGTTGGTACGGAAAGTCTGGGATCGAATTTATATTCAAAAACCATTCCAACCAGCAAATACGTAAACGTTGAAGATATCAGAAGATGGTCAAGATGGAGCATTGAAGACCATGAATCTTCATAAATGGAAGGATTGCTGTTGAATTTCTCTGGTTTGCTACCAGAGCTTTTAAACTGTGATTCGGTCGTGGTTAAGATTTTGTGGATTGTAAGGACTTTTCGCTATTGATCCTTTGGATGCGGTAGGAGGGTGCCTTCTGTTCATCCTGTTCCAGGATGAATTATATGAACGAGTGTCTGACAGAGTATACCTAATAGATCACGTAAGTTTATCTATTCAAACGTATTCATGTTTGGTGGCAGAGGAATTCGTTTCTCTTAGCCTTATACTCATGGTATTTTTATGGAAATCAATTTGTGATTTTGCGAGTATGGCGATGTGGCATTCAAAGCTTGATGTGCTGATCTAAAAAGAGAGATAATCGTAGCCTCAAGCCTCACAACCGAGAAATGACATAAATCAGCAAGGCAGCATGGCTATGTGGTTCGCTCACATTAGGGTGTATAATCACATATCTAGAGAAAATCCGTTTCATTCTTTAATCTATTTCGATGCCGTCCCTTTTTCGGGAAACGTTTGCTGATCCCAACCGTTGGTGATATACATTCGATACACTCAAGCGAAATAATTGGTCGGTCATGTGTGGGTCGGGTTGCAAGACATTCTTATTGAACCCAATGTATTCGCCTCTAGAGATACACTATCGGCAGGTGGTTTCATACCTTGTCATAGTCGGAATCCAATCTCCAATAAGCGCCTGTGGTTTTGATTGTATACTATATATATGGAGCGTGAGATGCAAGCGTTCCGCTAGATTGTTATTTACTTGTATTTATACATTATTATAATATCATAATAATATATAATTTCCAAAATGTTTTGGGTTATCATAAGGTAAAAACCGTCTGTATTTATGTGTGGATTTGGTCTTACGATTATCCTTTTCTTTCGAAAAGATTTCGAACTTTAAAATCAAGTTGGATGATTCCCCTTAAACTTAGCGAGTTTTCTCGCTCTGGTTCTCGGTATTTGTAATGCTTGGGTTAGACTGGGTTGTACAGGTTCAGGTTATTCGATACTACGAGGTTCAGAAGACGTGCGGGTGGAGTTTCAGACATATGATGTTATTATTCCGTTGTGTATGATATGTGAGGACAGGTTGTTATAACTGTCCAAGTGTATTGATGTACTCTAATGTTTGTAAGTATTTTTCAAGCTCTCAATAAAGATTATTTCTATATTATATTTTGTTTCCGCTGCGATGTGAGACTTTGTAACGTGTTGGTTCTTCTTCTTAATCTTCTATTCTAATATTTATTTCTATCTTACCTCGTCCTTTAAATTCTTTCTATTGACATCTTGGTTTCCAGTACAATTTGGGTTGGACTGGTGTTGTTTGGTCAGCTCAAAAGGTACCGGAAATTTGGATTGCCACACATAGTTTTAACCTCATTTCATTCAATCAATCTTTATTGAAAGATTTATTAAAACTCTAACATAGTTTTAATCTTCATTTGATTCAGTCAAATCTTTATTGAAAGATTTATTAAAACTATAACATAGTTTTAATATTCATTTTATTCAATCAAATCTTTATTGAAATATTTATTAAAACTCTAACATAGTTTTAATCTTCGTTTCATTATTCAATGATTGCTTAACTATGGAAGCCAATCCTGTCTTTAACAGGGTTAAAGAATTGGTGTTATTCAAAACATCATTCACAACAAACCCAAAATTCAATTTCATATCAAATATAAAGCTTTAAATAGAAATCATCTTGACTTATATTCAACATCAAATTCTGAAATCAACGGATTCCGTATAGGGAATAACGATATCTATATCTTCAAAAATCCTAAAACAATATCCTATGATTATGGAATCCGATGTCAAAATATCTGATTATTATTTCCATTCAAATCCAATAAACTTAAGTTTGATTTTTTTTTTTGGCAAAGCAGTTTGAAAACTTATAGTTTCATCTTAAACTATCCAAAATATTGATTTACCATGTTAATTAAGTCATGTTAAAAGACCTCAAATTCAAATCATAGTCCAAAATTCCACAATTCTTACTCAAATCATTAATTATGATTTCTCATGATTTTTGATATTTTTAATAATTTTTTATAAGGCCATTTCAATCTGTTTCCAGTTCTGGTCACCGAACTGCATCTATAACGACCTTTTCAAAAATAAATTTTAACTTATCTTAATATCTAAACATTGAATTTTTAAGCTTTCAATTCCATTTGAAAACTCTTTTCATTTTGAACCTAACATTTTTCGTTTCGAGAGAATCAGATGGTCGGATCTCCCGGTATGTCAATTCAAAATTAGTAGTCAAAGTTGCAAACTATCATTGCGAGATAAATACTATTCAGACCAAATTCGACTTATAATTAAAATTAGATCGAAACCCTCCCCAAAATAATTTATTAATTATATAAAACGTATAATTATTTTTGGAAACTATATTTAAATTCATTTCTTTCAAAAATCCAATTTTCCATTATTTAGTCATTTTAATATTATTTTAATATGGTTGACTGGAATTTGTTTTAGAAACTTTGAAGGCAAAAGGTTTTGGGGATCGATGGATTAGCTGGATTAGAGAAATTCTGTGGTCGAGTAGCTCCTGTATTTTTGTTAATGGTATTAAAGGAAATTTGATTAGGTCAAAGAGTAGGACAAGGAGATCCACTTTCACCATTACTATATGATTTAGTGGTTGATGTATTCACTTAAATTCTTAAGTTGGCTGCTAGAAATAGATTAACTGAAAGCTTTGGGAATGACATTATTGCAGGCGGTGCCACTTCTTTACATTATGCAGATGATGCCATTCTTTTCAACTCTATGGAATGCAAACATATTGGTAAACTGAAAGCACTTTTATACTTGTATGAGAAGCTGTCAGATTTAAAAAACAATTTTCATAAAAGCTTTATTTATGTTGTAGGGACTACTAAAGATGGTGAAATGATTGCCGACATGTTGAATTGTAAGATTGGTAGTTTTCCTTTGTCTTATTTAATATTACAATAAGACTTGGAAAACTACACAAATCTGATTGGCAATAGATTATTGAGAAGATTGACTGCAGATTGGCTAGGCGGAAGGGATTGACGTTGCCGAAGGCAGGGAGATTAATTTGTTGAATTCGGTGCTTTCGGCCTTGCCATTTTATTGAATGTTGTTTCACAAATGTCCCAGTTGGGCGATTAATCAAATTGACATTATTAGGAAAAAAAAATTGGCATGATGTGATGGTAGGAAGCTCGTTATCATGCTTGGTTACTTGGAATCAAGTTTGTCAGTCAGTGGATAAGGGTGGTTTAGGAGTCATGAACTTGGCTAATATGAATGGTGCATTGTTATGTAAGTGGATTTGGGAGCTTATCTCTTAAAAAGAGGTTATGTGGCATAAATGGGTGTTGAAGATTTATTTCGATGACTGCTTCGGGTAGAGGACCTATTTTATCTGCTATTCAATTTTCTTGAAGAATATATGGAGTTTCTCACATATATTTAAACTGAACACTTGTTGTTTGTTGAAAGATGGTAGAAGTAATTCTTTTTGGTTTGATTGTTGGATATTGCCAGTGCCACTAGTTGCTGAGTTCTGTGATTTGTTTGATATTTATCTCAACAAAAATTCTTCAGTGGCTGAAATGTTTGTTAGAGGTGATGGTGGCGATAATTTTGGGTACAATTTTTCGTTTTCCAGAGCTTTG
This sequence comes from Allium sativum, assembly GCA_030737875.1. Taxonomy (NCBI): domain Eukaryota; kingdom Viridiplantae; phylum Streptophyta; class Magnoliopsida; order Asparagales; family Amaryllidaceae; genus Allium; species Allium sativum. The sequence continues at coordinate 981,111,897 of CM060916.1, forward strand.
ATGGGGAGAACATTGATCTAGTTTGGTTTACTGGTTGTATTGCTGGATAATATTGTTTTGGATGTGCAGTGTAATGATCAGTTTGTATGGGCTCGGGTTGGTAAAGCTTTTGTTGTTAAGGATTTACATGAAGTACTGACTTTTTTTGGTAGAAGATTTATTGGTTTTGGTGATTTGCGGGGTTTGAAGGCGCCGCTGAAAGTTAAAATTCATATATGGGTATTAATTCATGGCAAGTTAAACACAGTAGCTATGTTGAGAAGGAAGAACTTTGTGATGAATAAGAGTTTTGTTTTCGGCGGTTAGAAGGAGGAAAATTACAAACATTTTTTTTTTGTTGAGTGTGATTATGGATTTTATGTTTTAACTAAATGTTTGGTACATTTCGGCATTTGTGTTGATTAGAGAGATTACATTGTTGATCAATTTTGGTACTGAGATCATGTGAGGAAAACATTGGATATTAGTATAAGAGAGAAGTTTGATTTCATCAATCTCGCTTATTGTTGGATCTTACGGCACAGAAGAAATGCTAGATGATTCGCTCACACTGGCAAACATCTTGATGCGGTTGTATATTATGTGCTAAGATTTTTTTCACTTGTGGACAGTGGTTGGAGAATGGAATTATGTTGATCTCATTGGATAGACTTTTCCAGTAGTTAAAGATAAAGAAGTGGACATATCATCTATTGGTAGCAACAGGGCTTCTGTTCTCTGCGTGATGTTTTGTAATTAGTATGCTTGCTGTTGTTCACTGGATGTACTATACATATGGACTTTATTTTGATGGATGTTATGTTGGGGTTTATTTTGTTTTGTTTTGGGTGTTCTGGTTGTAATGTTGAGGTTGGCGAACTGTGTATGCATGTTAGTGGTGTAGTGTTTTGTACGTTTTCGATATGGCGTGGGTATTTTGCCACTACCTTATTTATCAAAAAAATATTTTTTTAATCATTAAAATAATATTATTTTTCAAAACTTATTATTTGAAGTCCAAATTTTCCTGACATTCGTTACAAAAATAAATAAGAAAGTTTTTAAAAGGAACTTCTGTTGAGCCCTTTTCTATATATCCTAACTGTTCTTCACTTTTACCCATTATAATCCATTTTAAAAATAAAACTTGAACAAGCCAAAATTATATGAAAATTACTTCAAATCCGTTCATTCTAGTTACGAATATTCATCATAATTTTATAAACTTTGTGTCCATCCAAAATTGGACGCCAAATTCAAAATTTTATCACTGAATATTTTATTAATAAAATATTCAAATTCAATTTATATGGATTTAAAACATCATTAGCATTTAATAATATTTGTTAACAACTATTAACATCCAATCGTTATATTGGCATTATTGACCTAAGTGTCGAAGACAATAACACAATCTCAAATCAGACCATTGTTAAATAAGGTATTAAACTTGATTAACAATTAATCGTCGTATTTTACAAAATCATTTCACATCAATGTACATAAAATTCAATTGATCAATATCAACCTTTCAAAGATATCACATCCATTCCATATTGTATGTTTACCAATTTTTCTTGACTTATATAATTGACCATTGGTGCATTGTTTTACCTTGTTAATAAGTGATTAACTTCACTACAACTACCATTTCATTTTAACATTGTGTTAATCTAACAATTAACCCATTTTAAGCATCTAAACGACATTACTATCATTGCAAAATCAATCACACAATAATCAATTGTAATAACCCGTAAATTTTGAGCCAATTTAAAATTTTTATTTTGGCAATTTTAGTGAATTTTGAACATTTAAAATGAATTATTTCAAATAATAACGACGAGAAATTTATTTTGAATAGAATTAGAACGTATATATTTATATAGCTCGATGTTAGAATATAAATATTTTATTTTAATTATAAAAGGAATTGAAAATGGCGCGGTAGTTTGAAAATTCGATTTCAAAGTTCAAATGACTGTACCGGGTGCAAAATAAACCGGATTTTAGCGAAACCAAAAATAGTAGAATCTAATTGAGAATATCTTTCCAATGAATCCGAAAAATCGAAATTTCATAGCGGGGATAAAAAGTTACGTCCAGTTGAAAATTTAGAATAGTCGCTATGGAATTCTGGCCCTTAAAAATGGGAATTTTGCAAACGACCTCGGTTTTCGACGAAACCACTTTTGTTGGATCCGTGATATCAAGTTATTGCTAGGTTTCAAAATTCGTAATCTTTTGAATCAGTATGTGAGCGTGGCAAGGGAAAACGCGTTTGACCAGTTTCAATTGATTTTAATCGACTGGAAAATGATCATTTTTCAAACGGTCTCAAAATTCGACGAAATTAGTTTTGTTAGGACCGTATCGTCAATACGAAGCTAGAAAATATTTTTAGGGAATTTTTCTAGTTAGTATATGGCCCCGGTAAATTGAAATGCGCGTTCAAATTCAATATATAGAGTTACATCTTGATTTTGACGAAAATTGATCAAAACGATCGAATCAGCTTACGATACATATCCCATTGTGTTCGGGATGGGGATAATTGGATAGGGACGACAGTCGTTGGGACTCGTTTGGAGTTCGAATGGAAAGTCAACTTTTAGGGGAGAATTAAATTAAATTAAATTAAATTAAATATTATATAATTCTCTCTTATCCCTTCTCTCTCTCCCTCACTTCTCTCCCGTCAGTTTCCAAAACAAAAAAGAAAGACGATCGCACCCCTGCCCCGCTGAAGCGCCGACGTTGGAACCTCCGCCTGCCCCAGCTTATGACGCGCCCTTCTTCCCCCTCTCTCTCCTCTCTCTCCACCGCATACCAAAGCCCCAAATCGCCCACGAAACCCTAGCCGCCACGCTCAGTTCCTCCGCACCCCCTTCGACGCACCAGCACCCCGTCGTCGTGCCTCAACCTCCGCCCCTTGCCCCTGACTGCTACTCCGACCCTCCTCCAGCCGCTAAGCCCTCCAACGATCGAACCAAGGTGATTTTTTTTTAATATAAAATTAGTTTTTAAGTGTGAATTAATATTTATGAAATCAGTTTTTAAGTGTGAATTAACATTTATAAAATCAGTTTTTTTATGTAGATGAAACTATGATTTTTAAAGCTATGAGGAAGTGGTTTTTGTTTAGGAAAAGAGGTGAAAGATTATATTTTTATATACGTATAAGAGAAGAGATTTTTATTTATATAAAGGCAAGATTTTTATAAAAAAAACATCATATTGAAAATGCAATTTTTGTTATGAACAGCGTGAAACATTATGTGATGGAATTGGTGGAGAACAAAAACAAATCTAAAACGCTTAGAAATAACGAATGGAGGAGTGGAACCGTCGGTGAGAACTCCTCACTTTTATTTCTATTTCTAGTTGAAATATATACTAGGATGCAAACGGTGTTTAGTAGCACCCGACACCCGTCGTCCACAGACCATGGATGACTTGTTGGTTTGATTGTTGTGAAATTTGATTGTGTGATGTGAAATGAAATAAAAATATTTTATAGTTAAAAATATGATTTTTAACGTGTATATAAAATAAATATTTATAAACAAATTGGACAATTTGTTTATATACACTGATTGGACTGATAATTGATTGGGACGATAAATTTTACACATCGCCCAACTACACAAATAAAATCTGTGTTTGTTGATTTGAAACCCCACACGGGTATTGGGATGATATTTGACGTACACTAATCCCGATTGTTTAGTTGTATGTCAATCGATGGGTTGACAGACTGTGTAAGCGTTAATTATTTGTATGTAATGCTTATGCAGTTGTGTGGTGCACTTTGGATGATGGTTAATGATTTATCGTTGCTGTTATATACATGTGTTGTAGGGAATCCATATAATAAACGTTATATGGTAATTGATTGGGCCTCATTCCAATTTGGAAGATAAGAAATATAAATTCATGTGTTGAATAGAAATATAAATTAATGTATTGAATAGAAATATAAATTCATGTGTTGAATAGATGTATAAATTCATGTGTTGAATAGAAATATAAATTCATGTGTTGAATAGAAGTATAAATTCATGTGTTGAATAGAAATATATATTCATGTGTTGAATAAAATATATATTCATGTATTGAATAAAATATATATTTATGTGTTGAAGAAAATATTCATTTGTTGAATAGAATAATGAAGTTATTGAAATATATAAAGCTGTGTTGATTAGATTGACGCCATTTTGACGTGAACGATATTTATATCGATTCTATTCATTTTTATAATGAATATAGAAAAGAAAGTGATTTCAAAATATAACGTTTTGAAAATATTATCATTTGTATATCGATGATGTGGAATCTTCAATTTTGATTAGAAATTGAAGATGAAGTTGAAATCGTTTTGAAAATGAATTTAAAACGTTTTATAAAATACGTTTTAAAAGAAAATCGATGGAATATATATAATATATTTATATTATATATATAATGGCCTGAATAGAACGCGCCGCGCTGCGGCAGTTCGCAAATTTTGACCATTGACTTCGAATGGACGTTACAGGATATCCGATCGTCGGATTCTCCTAAAACCGGAACCATTGGGTTCGTATCGAAAAGGGCTTTCTAATGAATATTAGAGATTTACGGTTGGATTTGGAATTATGTCCAAATCAAATTTGGAAAAGGTCGTTTTAAGTGCAGTTCGATGGCTGTTGATGGAAATCGACTGTACGGGCCTTGATAAAATTATTAAAAATAATAATAATTTATGTAAAATCATAAGAAATGATTTGTGAAGAATGGGGATGAAAAATTCCATATTTGAAAAGATAAAAATTTATTTTTATCGAAATGAACTAGTTCGGAACTAGAATTATAATTCTATTTATTTTTAAAAATAAATAAAGTGGATTTAAAATTGTTTTGAAAATAACCAAAATTTCCAATAATTCAATTGGAATGGATTTGAATCGAGATTATCTTTGGAATATTTCGATGTTGGATTTCGTGATGAGATAGATATTGTTATGGGAATTTGAAAGATATATTGATATCGTTATTTCCAATACGATATTTGTTGGTCGTAGAATTTGATATTGAATATAAGCTGATATATTTTCTATTCAGAGCCTTGTGTTTAATATCAAATGTGATTTGGGTTTGTCCTGAATGGTGTCTTCATTAACACTTTTCTTAAACCCAGTTGAGAAAAAGATTAAATCTTTTTATTCAGATTTAATGAAGTGTACCAATTAATTGGTATTTAATTGGAATTGAATTTGAACTGATTTTTGGGTTTATCGTGAATGGTGTTTTAAATAACACTTGTTCTTTAATTCGATAATTAATGGAATGTGATTTTGGGTTTATAGTGAACCGTGTTTTAAATGACACTGGTTCTTTAACCCAGTTAAAGACAGGATGTGATTTCCCAAGTTAAATAATCATTGATAGTGATTATTGGGAAGATTAAAACGAAGTGGAGTCTTAATGAATCTTTAATTAGATTGAAATAATTGAGAATGGAGTATCACCAGTTTTGCTCCAGGCGATAGTTAAATCTTTAATTAGATTTGAACGTGAAATGGTAATTGAATTTACCGATAACACCGTGGTGTTAGATATGAAGTATGACCATTTTTACTTCATGGGATGAATAGGTTGGGATTGGGAAATAAAATAAATGATTACTTCGGTGTGGTTCGCTAATCCCGACTAGTTTGAAGTGATATTCAAAGGAAGATTAAAGAATAAATTTAGGAGAATTTATCTTTGATAAAATTAATGGGAACCTTTCCCTAAGAATGTGAAATTTAGAAACTAACTGTAGGTTAGCTAAGAAGAATGGTTTCCTGGGTATTGATTTGATGTTGGTTTCGGCCTTCGGGGTTAATGTTTGGGAATTATTCTCTTGCTAATTTACGGTTAGTGACTAATGAATTGGAATGAGGCGTATGTTGTGTTTGTGTAACACTTGTTTATTATATACGTGAGTTATTCAGAAAGAACGGGTTATCCCATTCTGAATAACTGATTCGACGTGGTGTCGAGGATGAAGACAGTGGTCGAAGACCGGAGGTCTTCACGTCGTTTGAGTGATTACTGATGATCGTGATTGGGCCGTACACCCAAGAGGAGGGAATCAGTTAGTGGTCGTCCAGACGTACTTGGAGATCGATGGATATGCGAGGTACAAAGTGCCTCCGGTTTCGTTCAGACCCAGAACGGACTTGTAAATGAACTGTGTGTCTGACATTGGATTTTATTCTGTGTGATTGATTTCTATTAAATATATATCTGTTTGGCAGCAGAGAATTTATTCTCTTGCTTAACGCCCTTCTCTGAGACGTACGAGCTTAGAGGTTATAAATTGATGGATATCAAACGCATGGAGTGAATTGCCTGTGTGGCATGCCTAAGTGGCAATATGATCAAGGCTTTTGTTGAAAAGCAAAGTCTTGTGGTTGATGATCAAAGCACGGCTTGTGTGGCATAGCTTTGTGTAGCGTTGATTCGCGAGCCTCACACCACGGTTGTGAACCAGAAACGGGACAGGACCTCAGGGAGGACATGCGTTTCTTTCTAGCTAGAGGTGGTGTCAGTGCTTAAACTGGCTGACATTTATATTATTTTCACCTGTGTGGTTGTTGCTGTTGCGAGGCGCTTCGGTTATATCGGTCGATCCGGGACCGATGGAGTAATTCGTTGGCTCATTTACGCCCCAAAGGGCAGGGAAACGTCGTGTTCAGGCATTTTAATCCACATCGGTGGACCGGCCCTGTCGCTCCAAAGGCTTGACTGAGTACTTGCCTGAGACATGGGCTAGATTGTCTCGAATTCAGTAGAGGACGATCCCTTGCCTCGGTTCATAGAAGGAAATCCAACTTCCAATACGTGACTTTGCGGTTTTGATTTTAGAGCCTAGTATTGGCGACACGATATATGGTACCCATGCCGTATAATTGATACTTATGATTTGAAGTTGTTTTATTCACTATGCACTTATAATAGTATCAAATGATTTGTTTTAAACGTGCCAAGCATGTTTGGCTATTATAAGGGAAAACCCTATCCCCCGGCTTGTGTTGCATTGTGTGATAGGACCTGAGTCTTATAATAGCTTCATTTTTCCAAAAAGCACTGCGTTGTTTTGTTATATGCACTGGTATTCTTGGGAGGAAACCCTTTCCATGTTATGCGGCGTGGTCCCTTGATTTACTTTATTCTAAAGTAAAGTTTTAAATAACTATTTTAGTTCTCACACCAGTCCCATGACTGGCCTGGGGTTTATTGTTTTAACCTAAACTCTAGGTGCCCTTATTTTGACCCGGGCAGCTTGTAGTTTTGGTTTTGCATATTTATATTCACAGGAGCCTGGTTTACAGCTGGAATGATATCCGGAAAGCTTTGTATCCGTATATTTCTTTCAGTTGTGTTTTGTATTATTTTCCGTTCCTATGTAATTTATTGTAATCTCTGATATTTATCGAATGTATTTTATTCATTTATACTCTGTATATTCTTGTAATCTGATGAAATTGTTGTAATATACAATGAAATGTTCTTCTGTTTGCGTCCTGATGTGGCTTGTCCTCAAAGAAATCCGGGCTTTCCTTACCGGGGAAGTTACGGGTCTTTACATCAATCACCAACAACATAAATCACTATTTAACTGAACTAGTTAAATAATTATGGTGAAGAGTTCTCGCCAAAGCCATCCAAATACCGCGCCTCTTCTTATGTAGGATTTCCTAGCCTTTGCAAAGTCAAGATTGCAACTTTCTTCACCAATTCAACAACAACTAATAATATATGTATATATATTTTTATACTTGCAAATTAAGGAGGAAAGGTGCAATTTCCCTAGGTTTTAAGGGCTTGGAGGCTAGTAGGGCCCATGGCCAAAGGGAGTGGAGTCCAACTATATGGTTAAGCAATAAGGAGGGGTGTGAGGGAGGATTTATGAGCTTGTAGGGCCTAGGGGAGGAGCTACGGTGGTGGAGTTGGATTTAAGGTGGAAAGGAGTAATTTTTCTAGGGTTTTAAGTGCAAAAGAGTGGTTTTGGGACAAGGAGGCTCACGTGATATAGCAGAGGCTTTAGGGAGGTGCGTAGGTGGTAGGGAGGTGCTGGAGGCTGATGGTGGTGGTGGAAGAGGTGGAGTGGGCTTTGGGGGCAAGGAGAAGAAGAAAAATGGCTTAAGGTAGAAGAAAAAAATGAAAAAGTGGAAGTAAAAATGAAATAATAATAAAAAACTTCACATGCCAAAAGTACTAAGGGGAGATGGCTTCTTGGACGAGGATGACACATGATAGGCAAGGGCATTGAGTTGTCTACTAGGTAGAAGAGGTGGCAATTAGTGTAGGTAGAGATAAGTATGAATTTAATAACATGGTTTGTTTATTTTTAAGGGTTATCTTAGGAACGTGGCAACTTCATTTGTAATTTATTTAAACCTTACAAAACCATTAACACATGCTAATACGTCCTTTAGGTTATTGATTACCATTTTATCAACATTTTTCAATTGCTCCATATTACCCAAAACTTCTTATTTTCAAGTCAAATTTCAATAAATTGATTACTATACGTTTTCAGTTCGTATGAACAAACCATAAGTCCAATCAATACGAAATTTAAAACCCTATAATATTTTAGTAATATAGTTCCAATAAAATTGGTCTCGTCGAATTCGGATACCTTTTTGAAAAATGACCTTATTTCTAACTTTTATGAATTTCAACAAGTTATTTTTTTAATATGCGTTTGTATTACGTATGCTTACGCACTAACTCCGATTGACTTTAAATTTATACCTTACCATACTTTAACGTTACAGATCCGATAAAATTGGTCTCATCGGTTTCGAAACTGTTTTGAAAAATGTTTATTTTTAGGCTATTGAAATAATATTAAAATATCAAATTTTAATATATTTACCTTTAAATTATTTTTAAAAGTCCACTAATCTTATCTAAATCTGAACATTAATTTGACCAAAAATTTAGGTCGTTACATGAATGGAAGTCGATTATGTGATAATTGAGATGAGTCTTTGTAGATGAAGAACAATACTATTTATGGTATTTAAAAGGTTTCGTCGTTATTCCACGATAGTATTAGTCCGATATGGGAATTCATATTGATTATGTGCTAATATGATTTCTGTGAAAATTTCATTTAGAATGAAAGTATGATTTTGGCTTTATCGTGAACGATGTCTTAAATAACACCTGTCCTTTAACCCGTTTAAAGGAAAAGATGATTTTCTAAGTTAGGTCGAAGAGAAATAATTATTAAATCTTAATATAAAGATTAAATGAAAGAGTTTCCCCTATCAAATGATAATGGGAACAAAGTTTAAATATCAATTAAAAGATAAGCGAGTTTTCCCTAACGATATGATTAAAAAATTACAAGTACGATTCTGCGCGAATGATCAGGGAAAGTTAAAAATAATTTACGATAATTATGGTTAATAAATGATTTGGATTTAAATAAGCTTGTTTTCACATAAAGTTAAGATTTATTCTTTAATAAGGTTTGGATTAAAGTTTAGGTTTAATAAATGTAATAAAACTTACCAAAATACGAGGGAAATTAGATATGAAGTATTGCTAGCTTTGCTCCATGGAATGAATATGATGGGAATGGGATAATGATTTGAGTAAAAGAATATTCTAATGTGGAATGAGATCATGATAGCCTTGTATATCTGTATTGGTTTTAAAAAGGCGCTAGTTATGTTAGAAAGACCAAGTGTAACCCATTCTGAATAACTATATGACGACCATTGAAGATATTTGAAGATAGTGTTGAAGACTAGGAATCTTCACATCAAAAGGATTAGTCTGCTGATTTTCTCTTCACTAGATTGCTCCAGTATTGATATGCATATTGTGGTGGAACATTTGAACGTACCAGGAAATTTTTCGGATTTGCAAGGGCCTCTCTCATTTATTGGACAAGGAATAAGGTGCCTTCGGTGTTGTTCAAAACCCAAAATGAACTTGAATTGGATGTATGTCTAACATTGTACTTTATGGCATAATAAATTGGTCTCTATTGATGATATATCAGCTTGGTAACTTGATGATATATCAGGTCGGTAGCGGAGAATCTATCTTCTTTGCTCAACGCCCTCCTCTGAGACATATGTACTCAAAGGGTTATATATTAATAGATACCGATTATATGCTGTGAATAGAAAATGTGGCATGTAAGTGTTGAGCTATTGATGATCAAAGCATGGACAATATAATGTATCTTTGTGTGGAAACGTGACTGGAAGCCTCACAACTCGGCAATGACCAAAACGTGATGTGTGCAGTAAAGTTATGAAATGTAACATTCCTTTTAGATAGTAGGTGATGCTATGATATGGAGCCCTGGCAGTTTACTTATGCGGATGATAGATCGAGGCGCCTCGGATAAAGGTCGGTCACAATCGAGGATGTTATATTTAAGAGGAGTAATACCGAACTCCACCCAGTTAAGGGGTAGACTGGCTTTGTGAGCACGAGGGCGGTTTAGCTTCAAGGGACATCCCTCTAGTGGTGTACCCACCCATGGAAAAAGGAAGATCCTTTGCCTAGTTATTGTTGGAATCTAACCTCCAATACTATCCTTTACGATATTAGATGTATACCTATACGGTGACCTAATTGGATGAGGCATTATTCCATCTATGATTGATATATTTACTTGTGAAAGAGATTTCCAATTCGAACTAATAATAATTTCACAAATGTTTTTGCGTATCAAGCATATTTGGTTATTATGAGGTAAAACTTGCTCCTAATGGTATGCGCATGAATTATGTGATGGGATGCGAGTCTTATGATAGTTTCATTTTCCAAAAAGCATGCACAAATTTCTATAAGCCTCTTTTTGGTTGTTTGATATGTGTATGGTTTGTTATCTTGTTCTCAAGTTGGTTGACCCAAGCATGACTCGAGTGTTTTGAAATTCGGGTCAGATCCTAGTGTATTTCAAGTTTAGGCAGGATTCGAGGAGTTCCCAGACAATTGCAGAGGAGATGGTATTCTTTCTTTGAAGGCATGGCATATTCTACTATCTATACTTGGATGTCATGGTTGTATTATGTAAGGATAGAGTTTATAACTATCCATGGTATGTTTACTCTAATTATTTAAACGTTTTCCGCTGCAACGTTTCCGCTATAAAGTTATACTGAATATTATATTTGTTTTGTTCTGTTGCGATATTCTGTTCTTGTTTATTATTTGGTTTTATTGTTCTACTCAAAGATAAGTTTTTTCGATTTTAGTCACGATACAGAAACACCTGGTAGTTGCTATGTATCAGCTTCTGTGGGTTGGAACTTGAACTCACCCACCAAGATTTGGGAATTTGTATCTTTTGGACTTGACTTGTTGAAGTTTATGGTCGGTTCAAAGGGTGCGGTCCGTAGGTCGTCACAATTTTGGTGCTTGATATCAAATTTTCTCATTGCAACTATATCTTAATGGATTTTATCAACTATATCTCATTGCAACAGTACTTAAAAGCTGCAAATAATCTACTCATTATGAATTTTATCAAGAGTTTCATTACAATAGCACTAAAAAAGTTACAATTTACATTCTTTATTATTTATAAAAAATAATGGTTCGTTTTCTTCAGGAAGTAGTGCTCTTTCATTATTTTTTATAATTTGACCAATATTTATACCTTAACAATTTCACTTCTTCAAATCAATTATTTTTAATATTATCGCACATTAGGAATTTAACACATTATTGCTAACTATAAGTGCATTAATAATTTAATTCTGTTTTTGCGATTTTTTGGGCAAATATATTGTGTTTTTGCTATTATACATACATGCATGCATGCATGCATACGTGTGTGAGTGTGTGCGTCTATATATATATATATATATATATATATATGTATATGTATGTATGTATGTTATAACGACCCACCCTTTCATTCCTCGAGAATCGACTCTTAATACCTTTATGGTATTCAAGTGCCGAAGCCCAAACGCCGAAAAGGTGGATTGTTGGGGGTATAACACATTATAACAGAAACAAAATGAACTTTTTTTATTAGAACAACATAATTTTACATCAGAGTTACAAATATATCAGAGTACAACCATTACACAACAGAAAATACTAAAGCTTAGTAGAGAATCCAAAATGCACTAAATATAGCTCCAGCCTTATCCTAGTACGTTCTTTATAAAACGGCTCCAATACTATCCATAGAACCTAACTAATAGGCTGCCCATGTGAAAAATTATGGGCGACCAAAATTTAGATGAAAATAATAAACTCTAGTTCAGTCATGACTGGTGTGAAATACTAAAACAGTTGAACAAGAGAAAGGTATCTCATAAGACTACACCACAAGTGCGGAACGAGGTTTTTCCCTTACGATAACCAAAGTACTTACTTTGTCAAAAATATTGATATTATCATTAATGTCTAATCTTTCAAAACCCTTTTCAAATAAATATATTTGAATTATCCAGAATAGTTATAATTATTAAATTCCAATGGCTTTTATGCCTTTTGTTTGAAAAACATAAATTCGTATTGGAGTGTTGGATGCTAACAACTACCAAGGCAAAGGATCTTCCTTAACCGATGGGGACACCTCTAGAGGGATGCACCCGTGAGGAGACAACTCATGCTTCCTTTGCTACATAAAACCAGACCATCTCTATATGCTACCCGCTAGATGGAAACAAGAATATGACATTTGCCAGTCGTAACCGACCTTTAACTAAGGGCTCTCCTTCCATCATCCACATAAAATAGAATTTCCACATAAATTAATACTTGAGCTCTATACCATAGCATACTCATTATCTAAAAGGGAATGACCATACCCTAATGGGAATGACTCATATAACCTTTCCACATTCATCTTGTTTTACGCCATTGTCGGGTTGTGAGGCTTGAGGTCTCGTTAAACACAAAGCTACACTAAACTGAGCTATGCTTTGATCATCTGCAACTCTTAACACTTACCATGCTACACTGTCATTTCATAACATACAATTACTAATTACTAACCATGTAACCTTTGAGCTCATACATCTCAGAGAAGGGTGTTATGCTAAGAGAATAAATTCTCAGCCATCAAACAGAAATATGTTTAGTAAAGATCAATTAACACATTACAAAATACTATGTCAGATACACATCCGTATAAGCTCGTTCTAGGACTGAAAAAACCGAAGACACTTTATTCCTTGTCCGATAAAGGAGAGAAACCCTTGCAAATCCCAAATCTCTTCAAGTACGTCGGGGCTGCTGCTATAAGTAATCTCATTTGGGTGGCCGCCCAATTGAGACATCAACAAGCAATCCCCTCGATGTGAAGATTTCCGATCTTCTACCATCGTCTTCAATACTTTTATTTTCTCCAATAACATTGCAAAATTATTTAAAGTGGTTTTCAAATAGATAACCCATATCCGACCCTGGTCACTTTGAATAATTATCATGGGTTATAAAAACAGTATGGATTACATAGTGTAACACCCCACCTCCGCCAGGGTAACTCTTGCAAGCACACTAGCTTTGGAGGGGCGTTAAACAAGGTAAACATGCATGCAGATATCACAAGACTGAACATATAAGTAAAACAGAGTAGTAAAGCAGCGGATAAAACTTAACATTTCAAAACCATAGTCATGTTACAACAAAGTACTTGATCATTATTTTCCAACAAACAAAGTCTAGAGAAAAGCATAAACTGAAAAAAACCGAAATACATAAAGTACTATCCCCAAAGTAAAGTGATAAACCATAGCTAGCTCAATGTCCAAAACCGTACATGAGCAAATCCAGTAAGCAAGCTGTATAGATCCAAGCTAAGCTCCAATGTTCCCACCCTGAGGACCTGAGGGGGGGAACGGAAGAAAAGAGGCGAAAGAAAACAGGTCAGTCAAAAAGACTGGTAAGCCCTACTACTATCTGTCTATGAACTAGTAAAGTTAACTGGCATGAGAAGCTGAGTTGAACATAAGGATAACAACATACTGGCATGATGATTAACTAACAAGATAGATAAAGGTGATATCGCATAATCAAGGTTAAGTTTTGCACCACAGGTGTACTAGCATTCTAACATGTCAAGTAAAAACAAGAATTGATCCCTTGGCCCAAGCTTGGCCCAACATCATGAGGTGACCTAAATCAAGGTCCAACTACACGGTCTAGTTGATCGGCTCCCTACAAGCCTAACTCGTCAAGTGTCGGTGTCATACGGCCCAAACATGCAATGTAGCTAACTGCGCTAGGTCCACCCCAGGGTGTATCAAGTTCTAGGGTGTAGACCTCGGACACCAATCAAGTATGCACAGTCTAGATCTACTGGTACCCGTGCCTGATTCTCCAACTCCGGACTATGTGCACGACCATAGTCCGCCTGGACCTACACCGGCGTACCTACTTAGCCGTCGTTTTGGTCGCTTACATGTCAGCCTAGTAATCGTGCCCCACCCTAGCCTAGTCCTAGGGTCTTATGATACTGTCAAGAGGGTTACTGCTGAAAAGGACCACGCAACTAGGGTTTCCTTAACGGGTTAAATGTGGTTAACCCGATCCTAAACGTGGATTAAATTGGTTAAGTGTACCCAAGATTCATGACTTAACCCCGATTAACCCATCAAGCCCAAATTGATTAAGTATTAAGTGGACCATGACTTAACCCTAATCAGGAGGCATTAATTAATTAACTTAATGTGCTTTAACCTCTCACATTAGACTTTGTTGTGGTTACTAGTTAAGCCGGGCGGGTCCGGGTAGCTTTACACCACAACTTGGTCTAACCTCGGGTTCGAGCACAACATGACCAACTTCTCACATTGGGTCCTATTGTTTGTAGCTACTAGTTAAGCCGGGCGGGTCCGGGTAGATTTATGCTACAAACTCAACCCAACCTCGAGTTGGCCACACTCATATTTTCTAAGTGTCATGTCCGTTATGTTTCCAAAACATAATTACAAGTTAACATATCACGTTATGTTATAAAAACCATGTTTATGTCATAATGTTACCCAACCCCAAAGTAACCCCATCGTTTACATAATCGCATCAACGCATAAAGGATAAAATAGGGAACTTGGCATAATCATGACAAAAAGGTGTTGAAGCCACAAGTTTAACATGGTGGCATATGAAATGTACATATGTTCATATACTTGCATATTACATCATTAGGCTTCAAAAGCATGCATAAAACCAAACTTAGCATATGAGTGATACATGGTGATAAATGACATGTAGAAGTTGCTAGAAGTTCGCATTTAGCCTCACATGCAAGTTATCATAAGGGATATGATAACTTTCATGTTGCCAAAATGCAACCTTTAATATAAAGCTTGGAGCTTTATGGTCACAACATCAAGTTTAACTTGCATAACATGATATCATGTGTATAATGATCAACCCAAACTTGCATAACTTAGCAACATGTGTCATACACAATGATTAAACCAACTTGCATGGCATAATGATCAACCAAACTTGCATATCATAATGATCAACCAAACTTGCATATCATAATGATCAACCCCAAACTTGCATCATTCATTTAACTTTAGAGTTCAATAAAAAGAAAGTAGAAAAGGGCTTACAATGCTATGAAGACACAAATGAATATTTATTATAAAGATTGAGACGAAGCCCTTATGCAAGCACCAAAATATGAAAGCCCCAATTGCAAAACCCTTGCGCCAAATCAATAAAAATACTTGCTTTGAAATAGAAATGTTGCAACTTGACTTGAATGCAAACTAAGAACACTCATACAAGTTTGAAAGCACTTGTATGAACTCACAATCTCTCATAGAAATAAACTTAGGAATTTTAGCATGAGAGTGGAGGCCATGAGAGGAACAAATTTGACATAGTTTAGTTGTAGGATTGAATAATGGTGATTTAGGCTAGGTTTAGGGGTCTTTTTATAGAGGATTAGGATAGTATTAACCATAGGATTAACCCTAGATTCAATCAGAGCCATCAAATCCCGTCACTAGCCAACAAAACAGGTCAAAACAGCCAGAATGGTGCACCAGGTTTCCTGGGTCCGACCAGGCAGGTCGACCCCCAGGTCGACCCTGGGGTCGACTCCCCAGTCGACCTGCCCCCCCCCGGTCGACTCCCAGGTCGACCTGGTCTGGGCGGGATTTTTCACGCCTACCCCGAATTTTCTGAAATTTGAATCTGTTTTGAATTTGAATTTTTCGTGAAACTTCGCGTGGCCATATCTCGGTCATACGGACTTCGATTTTCGAAAACTCGGACTCTATTTCGCGTATTTTTCCGAGACGAACGCAATGGCTTAGCCCGTTTCCCTTGATTCAGATTTTACAGTTTAATTCTGCCTTGATTTATGTTATAACATGTTATTCAAAAATACGGGTTGTTACATTCTCCCCTCCTTAAAGGATTTCGTCCCCGAAATCTCCAAGTTAGGAAGAACGTATCCTACCATCCATCATCCATCTACTCAAAACATCATCCACGTGCAGTCATTGTCCTTAAAGGATTCTAAATGCTGTATGATCATATGCAAAGGTGTGTGTATATGTACTTATCTAATGCAAAAATCAGGCGGTTACTGATACAGTAAACCTCCTTAATGCAAAGTATGTTAGTGAAATGAGTCCATATGTATGCAAATTCCTAACATAACTCATAGTCTCTACATGAGTGCACATAACATTCATCCATATGCAACATCCACGTGATAGCATAACAAGTTTCATCCATGAATAAGTATAAGCACACATGCATATGCAATATGAAAGTGTGTGAGCCGATCTTAGTGCCTAATGTGCATCATGCATCCACGAGTATCCACGTGCAAACACTTGCAACCACTTGCAACCATCAAGCATAACATGTTTCAAATACATGTTTCATCCAAAGGGTTTCTACCTAAGATCCTTATGACATGATTAACGAGATAACAAGATAAACATGGATAGCAAAAGTAAGATAGGAAAAGAGATCGAGAATGTACCCTCAAAAAGAAATGGATAAAGCCCACGCATCTTCTCCTCGGTTTCCCAAGTTGCGTCCTCTTCGGCTTCACCCCACTGAACCTTCACCAATTTGACTTCTCGATTCCTTAGTTTCTTGATCTCTGTTCCCAAGATACGAATTGGAGCTTTTCTCAAGGTTGCTTCTTTCTCTACCTCAATGTCTTCAACAATGCTTGGTTCAACCACCTCAGCGGACTCATGTAGGCACTTTCGGAGATGCGAGACATGAAAGACATTATGCACTCCGGCTAGCTTTTCGGGCAATTCCACCTTATAAGTCATCTTTCCAATTCTCTCTATGATAGGGAAAGGTCCTACGAACCTTGGTGCTAGCTTCCCCACTGCTCCAAAACGTACCACATTACGCAAAGGAGAAACCTTCACGAGAACCATGTCTCCCACTTCGAATTCCAAATCTGCCCTTCGCTTGTCAGCATAGGATTTCTGTCTATCTTGGGCTGCTTTCATCCTTCTTCTCACTAATTCAACTTTCTCGGATGCGTCCCGTATCATATCGGGCCCAAGTATAAGTCTATCTGTTGTCTCCCACCAACAAGATGGTGACTTACACGACCTCCCATACAAAGCTTCAAATGGTGCCATCCCTATGCTAGCTTGATAGCTATTATTATACGCAAACTCTACAAGAGGAAGGTGGTCTTCCCAAGTACCACCGAAGTAGAGAACACAAAGCCTCAAGAGATCTTCTAGCACTCTATTCACCCTTTCGGTTTGGCCATCCGTCTGGGGGTGATAGGCCGTACTCAGATTCAGTCGCGTACCCATCGCTTCTTGCAAACTGTTCCAGAACTGGCTAGTGAAAATTGGGTCACGATCGCTAACTATGCTAGAAGGAACTCCATGCAACCGCACTATCTCTCGAAGATAAATAGATGTTAGCCATGATGTGGTCCTCTTGCTCTTTACTGGGATGAAGTGAGCACTCTTCGTAAGTCTGTCAACTATGACCCATATGCTTGTATTCCCTTTCCTTGATCTAGGAAATCCATCCACGAAATCCATAGAAATACTCTCCCACTTCCATTGCGGGACCTCCAATGGATGTAATAGCCCACCTGGTTTCTTTGACTCGGCTTTCACTTGTTGGCACACTATGCACTTTGAAACATACTCTGCCACATCCTTCTTCATTCCATCCCAAAAGAAAATGCGCTTCATATCCCTATACATCTTGTCCCCTCCAGGATGTATAGTCATCTTCGAGTGATGCGCTTCTTCAAGAACTCTATGGACTAAATCTCCCACTCGAGGAACACATAATCTCCCATCACGCCTTAGCCATCCTTTATCATCAATAGTATATCTGGCAAGGTGACTAGACGTCTTACCACGAATCAACTTGTCCATGACCTCGACTATTTGCGGATCTTCCTTCTGTGAAGCCCCAACTTGATCAAGAAGTGTGGGTCTAAGCTCAAGGGATGCTAATGAACCCGTCATCGACTCAACAGCCGTCCTGAAATCAAAGGTTGCCAAGAATTCTAAGTTCTTCATCTCAATGAACAAGGGGCTCAAAGTCAACCTCATTCTGCTTTGTGCATCCGCCACAACATTACCCTTGCCAGGGGTATAAGCTATCTCGAAGTCATAAGATGCCAAGAATTCCATCCACCTTTGCTGCCTTAGATTCAGATCTTTTTGCGAGAAGAGGTATTTGAGTGACTTTTGATCAGTATACAACTCAAACCTTTCGCCTAGAAGATAGTGGCGCCAGGATTTGAGTGCAAAGACGATCGCCGCTAACTCCAAATCATGAGTGGGATAGTTCTTCTCATGAACTTTAAGTTGCCTCCCCCCATAACATATCACTCTTCCCTCTTGCATCAGAACAGCTCCTAACCCCGTGCCACATGCATCTGTGTACACGGTAAACATCTTACCACTATCGGGTAATGCCAAAACTGGAGCTGAGGTAAGGTCTCTTTTGAGCTTTTGAAAAGCAAGCTCACACTCCAAGTCCCATGCAAAGACTAAGTTCTTCTTCGTCAACTTAGTAAGAGGGGCCGAGATCTTAGCGAAGTCCCTGATGAACTTCCTATAGTAGCCCGCCAGACCGAGAAAGCTTCTTACTTCGGTTGCATTCCTAGGAGTCTTCCAATCTTGAACCACAACCACCTTCGCGGGATCCACCGCTAAGCCTTGCTTAGAAACTATATGTCCAAGAAACCGAACTTCCCTTCTCCAGAAATGACATTTGGAGAACTTGGCTTTCAACTGATGCGCTCTAAGCGTACCCATCACTTCCTTGAGGTGTCTGGCATGTTCTTCCTCATCCTTTGAGAAGATCAGAATATCATCCACGAAGACAACCACGAACTTGTTAAGGAACTCCCTGAACACCCTACTCATCAAATCTACGAAGTAGGCGGGTGCATTAGTCAAACCGAATGGCATGACAAGCCATTCAAAGAATCCATCCGGAGTCCTAAACGCAGTCTTATCAATGCTATCCTCAGCTACTCTAAGCTGATGGAATCCGGTGACTAGATCGAGCTGAGAGAAAACAGAAGCACCTACAAGCTGGTCAAAGAGATCATCAATCCTCGGTAAAGGGTGCCTATTCTTCTTTGTCAGCTTGTTCAACTCTCGATAATCAACACATAGACGAAGCGAACCATCCGCCTTTGTAGCGAATACCACCGGAGCACCCCATTCAGAAATGCTTCGCCTAATAAAATTCTTCTCAAGCAACTCCTTAATTTGCTTACTGAGCTCTCTTCTTTCTCGTGGGGCCATGTGCCTAACGGGCAATGATACTGGCTTGGCATTATCGACTAGATAAATGCGGAAATCTACCTCTCGTTTAGGGGGTAACCCCTTAACTTCTTCAAAGACATCGGGATAGTCTCAGACCACCCTTACAGATTGCAGATCATCGATGGACAAGTCGAGAGATTCAAGATAACATAACATGACGGGACCTCTAGGGTTACAAGAAATTTCTAGGGTATTACCGAGGCGAGTCATGAGCCTCACCACCCTATGTTCACAATCAAGAATGGCTCCATAACTGGACAACCAATCCATGCCCAAGATCAACCCATATCCCGTGAACCCGAGAACATAAGCATTACACGTGAATTCTACGGTCAAGATAGAAATCTTCAAATCCACACAAATCATAGATAGATGGGCGGAACCCCCAATTGGATTTGAAACACAAACGGGATCCTCAACTAGGCTAGTACTTAGGTGCAAACTTTCAACAATGTCAGAAGAGATAAAACTATGCGATGCGCCAGAATCAAATAAGGTGCGAACAGGAAAATCAGAAATATAAACAAGACTTTCTACAGAAATACTACCTCGGTCCTGAACTGGAGCAGCATTGAGAGCATGTACTTGCCCTCCAGAAGGTCCTGCACGCTGATTCTGCCCTTGCTTCTTGGGGCAATCCTCGCTAAAATGTCCGGTCTCTCCACAATGAAAGCATTCGCCCGACTTCCTCTTCCTTTTCTTACAGTCTTTAGCTATGTGCCCAACATTCCCACAGTAGTGGCATTTTCTTGGATCCTTTGCCTTGGCCTTGTTGCCCTTGTTGTTCTTGTTGTTCTGATTGCTCTGATTTCCTCCCCACTTGGAGTCTGTCTTCTTGGCTTGAGTCTCATTAGGCTTGACTTCTTTCTTGTCATTCTTATTGTCTCCTTGAAGCAATGCCATGTCTACTAGTCCTTCAAAAGTGGCCCCCATGGGTATATGAGATAGGGCTAAACCTTGTAATGGCTCATTCAACCCTCGTGCAAAGCGCAAAGCCTTCTTCTGGGGGGTATTAACCATGTCCAAACCGAATCGGGCGAGCTTGTTAAACTCATTCACATACTCCCTAACTGTCATGTCCCCTTGCTTCAAAGATATAAACTTCTCCAATTGCAGATTCGCCTCAGCTGATGATAGAAACTTAAGCCCAAATCTTGTCCTAAAGTCGACCCAAGTCTCTATAGGCCTCGTAGCATTGGTGACCTCCCACCAATAAGCAGCTTCTTCTTTTAATAACCATGCTGCCAATAAAACCTTCCTATGATCTTGTACATCAAAGATAGCGAATAGATCTTCAGTTTCTTTCAACCAATTTCGTGCCTCGACAAAAGTCTCCGTCCCAATAAAGTTCTTGCCACCCATCGCCTTGAAGTCTTTGCAAATCTTAGCAAAATCTACTTGCGGATTCTGAGGAGGAGGAGGAGGAGGAACCTCAGTTATATTGGGGGTATTTGCTGGGCCCACATCGTTGGCCCTAGCTTCCAAGTACCTCCGGAACCATCCGGGAATGGTCACTCCCTCGGGAAGGTTAAGATCGGTCATACTGAAAAAGGAAAAAGATAGATTCAGAATGAAGAAACGAAGGATAGTGCTATGGCTTTTGGGGAATAGCCTTTTTAAAATAACTAGACTTTTCTTGGAAAATACTTAATTGGTTTTGAAAATAGTTTTTCAAAAGGTAAGTTTCAAAAACACTTTTGCTCAAATCTTGTAAACCTGGCTCTGATACCAAATGTAACACCCCACCTCCGCCAGGGTAACCCTTGCAAGCACACTAGCTTTGGAGGGGCGTTAAACAAGGTAAACATGCATGCAGATATCACAAGACAGAACATATAAGTAAAACAGAGTAGTAAAGCAGCGGATAAAACTTAACATTTCAAAACCATAGTCATGTTACAACAAAGTACTTGATCATTATTTTCCAACAAACAAAGTCTAGAGAAAAGCATAAACTGAAAAAAAACTGAAATACATAAAGTACTATCCCCAAAGTAAAGTGATAAACCATAGCTAGCTCAATGTCCAAAACCGTACATGAGCAAATCCAGTAAGCAAGCTGTATAGATCCAAGCTAAGCTCCAATGTTCCCACCCTGAGGACCTGAGGGGGGGGGGGAAACGGAAGAAAAGAGGCGAAAGAAAACAGGTCAGTCAAAAAGACTAGTAAGCCCTACTACTATCTGTCTATGAACTAGTAAAGTTAACTGGCATGAGAAGCTGAGATGAACATAAGGATAACAACATACTGGCATGATGATTAACTAACAAGATAGATAAAGGTGATATCACATAATCAAGGTTAAGTTTTGCACCACGGGTGTACTAGCATTCTAACATGTCAAGTAAAAACAAGAATTAATCCCTTGGCCCAAGCTTGGCCCAACATCATGAGGTGACCTAAATCAAGGTCCAACTACACGGTCTAGTTGATCGGCTCCCTACAAGCCTAACTCGTCAAGTGTCGGTGTCATACGGCCCAAACATGCAATGTAGCTAACTGCGCTAGGTCCACCCCAGGGTGTATCAAGTCCTAGGGTGTAGACCTCGGACACCAATCAAGTATGCACAGTTTAGATCTACTGGTACCCGTGCCTGATTCTCCAACTCCGGACTATGTGCACGACCATAGTCCGCCTGGACCTACACCGGCGTACCTACTCAGTCGTCGTTTTGGTCGCTTACATGTCAGCCCAGTAATCGTGCCCCACCCTAGCCTAGTCCTAGGGTCTTATGATACTGTCAAGAGGGTTACTGCTGAAAAGGACCACGCAACTAGGGTTTCCTTAACGGGTTAAATGTGGTTAACCCGATCCTAAACGTGGATTAAATTGGTTAAGTGTACCCAAGATTCATGACTTAACCCCGATTAACCCATCAAGCCCAAATTGATTAAGTATTAAGTGGACCATGACTTAACCCTAATCAGGAGGCATTAATTAATTAACTTAATGTGCTTTAACCTCTCACATTAGACTTTGTTGTGGTTACTAGTTAAGCCGGGCGGGTCCGGGTAGCTTTACACCACAACTTGGTCTAACCTCGGGTTCGAGCACAACATGACCAACTTCTCACATAGGGTCCTATTGTTTGTAGCTACTAGTTAAGCCGGGCGGGTCCGGGTAGATTTATGCTACAAACTCAACCCAACCTCGAGTTGGCCACACTCATATTTTCTAAGTGTCATGTCCGTTATGTTTCCAAAACATAATTACAAGTTAACATATCACGTTATGTTATAAAAACCATGTTTATGTCATAATGTTACCCAACCCCAAAGTAACCCCATCGTTTACATAATCGCATCAACGCATAAAGGATAAAATAGGGAACTTGGCATAATCATGACAAAAAGGTGTTGAAGCCACAAGTTTAACATGGTGGCATATGAAATGTACATATGTTCATATACTTGCATATTACATCATTAGGCTTCAAAAGCATGCATAAAACCAAACTTAGCATATGAGTGATACATGGTGATAAATGACATGTAGAAGTTGCTAGAAGTTCGCATTTAGCCTCACATGCAAGTTATCATAAGGGATATGATAACTTTCATGTTGCCAAAATGCAACCTTTAATATAAAGCTTGGAGCTTTATGGTCACAACATCAAGTTTAACTTGCATAACATGATATCATGTGTATAATGATCAACCCAAACTTGCATAACTTAGCAACATGTGTCATACACAATGATTAAACCAACTTGCATGGCATAATGATCAACCAAACTTGCATATCATAATGATCAACCAAACTTGCATATCATAATGATCAACCCCAAACTTGCATCATTCATTTAACTTTAGAGTTCAATAAAAAGAAAGTAGAAAAGGGCTTACAATGCTATGAAGACACAAATGAATATTTATTATAAAGATTGAGACGAAGCCCTTATGCAAGCACCAAAATATGAAAGCCCCAATTGCAAAACCCTTGCGCCAAATCAATAAAAATACTTGCTTTGAAATAGAAATGTTGCAACTTGACTTGAATGCAAACTAAGAACACTCATACAAGTTTGAAAGCACTTGTATGAACTCACAATCTCTCATAGAAATAAACTTAGGAATTTTAGCATGAGAGTGGAGGCCATGAGAGGAACAAATTTGACATAGTTTAGTTGTAGGATTGAATAATGGTGATTTAGGCTAGGTTTAGGGGTCTTTTTATAGAGGATTAGGATAGTATTAACCATAGGATTAACCCTAGATTCAATCAGAGCCATCAAATCCCGTCACTAGCCAA
Organism: Allium sativum; assembly: GCA_030737875.1. NCBI lineage: Eukaryota > Viridiplantae > Streptophyta > Magnoliopsida > Asparagales > Amaryllidaceae > Allium > Allium sativum. The sequence goes on from CM060916.1 coordinate 981,135,915, forward strand.
CAAAACAGGTCAAAACAGCCAGAATGGTGCACCAGGTTTCCTGGGTCCGACCAGGCAGGTCGACCCCCCCCAGTCGACCTGCCCCCCCCCCCCCAGGTCGACTCCCAGGTCGACCCCCAGGTCGACCTGGTCTGGGCGGAATTTTTCCCGCCTAACCCGAATTTTCTGAAATTTGAATCTGTTTTGAATTTGAATTTTTCGTGAAACTTCGCGAGGCCATATCTCGGTCATACGGACTCCGATTTTCGAAAACTCGGACTATATTTCGCGTATTTTTCCAAGACGAACGCAATGGCACAGCCCGTTTCCCTTGATTCAGATTTTACAGTTTAATTCTGCCTTGATTTATGTTATAACATGTTATTCAAAAATACGGGTTGTTACACATAGAATCTCAATTAAATCTCTTAAACTTTAAAATTGGTAGAATAAAAGCTTCTGATAACCATTAATCTTCAAACCAAGATTAATCAACCCTTAACAAAGGTCTTCCTTTAAACCCATATCTCAAACACGTTTATTAATCTTAATCAGAAGATTAACTAACCCTTAATTCCCATTTAAGACTGTAAAGGCCCAAAAAATCGAACTTTTTGAGTCGACTAAATACAACACACGTCCAACCCAAATTACGCTAAAATAAAAATCTTTAATAAGAATATAAAAGTAGATAGAGGATAAAACTGAACAACAAAATAAAATCTCACAATCTCAGCGGAATCAAATAAAATATATTATAACCTTTGGAAATACAAAATTGTATATGTATTTACATACATCATCAGAGTACAACACATATACATCAAAGAGGAAATAAACTCTATTTATATCTAATGTTGAAGCATCCTGCTCCAAGCTCCTCTAAGTATATCTGTAAAATCCTGAACTACTTGGCTACCCATAAAATTTGGGTACCCAAGAGTTTAGGTAAAACATAGAAAAATAAACTCTGGGTCAGCCATGGGACTGGTGTGAGTAAACGATTTTAAAACAGCTTAAGAAATATGAATATCTCTTAAGACCATGCCGCACATAAACGTGGAACATATTTTTCACTTATAAGAACCAAACACTTTGTGTATAAAAATAAGATATTATGATAGTGTCTAGGGTTTTTATAATAAATTAGAATTTGACGAAATTATTGCATCTCACATTTCACTACATAGTTTACAAACAAACCCGCATGGCGCTTACGGATAATGGATTTCCAACAATGACAAGGTATGGAACCACCTTCCGATAAAGTATCTCTAAAAAGGATTTCACTAGGTTCTGGTAACCCGACCACACAATGTCGGCCACTCATTCTGCTTGAGTGTACCAAATATGTTGTCACTAACAGTTTGGCTCAAACCACCATTTTCGAATCATGAAACAACCATAAAATAAAGAAGCAAGTGAATATTCCACTAGATAGGTGACAATATTCCATAATGGGAGCGACCCACATAGCCATGTTGCCTGCCTGTAACGACCCGCCTTTTTGACCGCTTCAAATTGGTAATTTACACAACTTAAAACATTCAAATCGACGGATAGTTATTTAGCTTACAAAGTTTAAAGACAGAATCAACACAGAAATACAAAATAAATAATAACACAATATTGAACAGCGGAATAGAACTTTTATTTATAATCAGAATTTTTGAATATAAAACTTTTCTATATACAGCGGAATGAAATATAGTTTGAATACAAAGAAAACATTTACTGTTAAAAATCTTCAAAGTGTGTGTCTTTTGGAATCCCAGCTTTTGCCAATCTTCGAATCTCAAGCTGTAATCTTCTAATCTGTACTGCTCGGGTCTGACCCGAGCATTTCATGTAAAACACAAAATACTCCAGTCAGGATTAAATCATAGTTCAAGTAAAATAATTTCAATATAAACTGAAATATTTTAGTTAATTCCAACATCGATGTCATATATAAAATAAACAGCGGTGGTATATGCTCTCATTAGTGTATCTATTTCCAGGGACGAACGTTATCAGCGTTTTCGAGCGTATACTTGTATAAAATATACAGGTGTACACCGCCTCAGCGTCCGGACCGAATAATAACATAGGTGATTACAGGAGCTTGCGTATACACACGTGTACATGTGTACACGTGTGTACTGCCACAACATTCCAAAACTGATTGGTGATAATAGCGCATATGTTTCCAGCGCTCATATATATAAGGAACACAAACAAATATCCAAGACTGGTATGCAAAGAAATGGCATGCAAAAACAACTATCAAAGGTCGTCTAAAAAGGAGATCGACATGCAAAGGCTGGCCTGAAAAGGGCTGAGCAGCTAAAAATCAAGGGACTGGAACTCCATGTAGCAATATCACTAACACAGCCTTACCCCAAATTAAATGGATAGAGGGCGACAACTACAAGGAGATTAATGAGCATGATCAAAAAGGTGTAGATCTCTTTTTCTATGTGTGATGCAAATACAAAATACTGGCAACAAAGCAACAACACTGCTTATAAGTGGGGCATATGCATAGCAACACATGTGCAGACATGAACATATGTATAGGTGGTACACGAAGTAAGGGCTGTATAATATAGAAATTTTCACAAATGATCAAATTATAGTTTCAACAAATTCATTTCAATAAGTATATTGGCTCAGCAAATTCATTTAAACATTTTCTGGGTTTGGACAAAGGTTACAGTGCCTGATTGTATAGTTTTCCATGCTAAATTCTTAAATCAAAAATCCAATTGGCTAGCAATCCAAGGACGCAGATTCATGAGATAGTATAGCAGTGAATAAATATGTTATGGTAAGGGTTTAAAATAGCAGTGTGGAAAAATAAGGGGGTACCCATTCCATTTTCAGTTAACTTCAGGCAGACCAAGTAGGGGAATTGTGAATATAAAAGTGGAAGGCCATATAACTATGTATATGAATCAGTTATATACGTAATCAGACAGACTGAAATGCAAATATTAACTCAGGGGATACGTTTCAATGCAACCATCCAAGTTTGCTTATATTTTTAGATTATTTGTGAGTGTCAGGTTGAACTTAGTGAAGCAGGTACTCTGATCAATCGAGCAATATGGAACAGGATGCCTGGATGTAATGGCACAAATGGGTATTGAATTATGGGTATATTGCAAGCTTCAAACAGGTCTCAATTGAGAAAAAAATAAGGTGACAGCAAGATAATGAGAGCAGACTACATGTATGTATGCATATATAGACTGGTTGCATGTGCATGACAGCAATTTAAACTCTAGTGCCAAACGCAAGTAACCATGTGTGCATCTATCATTGTTCAACCTTGAATGTTCATGGCAAAGATAGTAACTATTTACATTTCCTATGAACAATGAAATCAAAATCGCAGAATCTAATACAAGAAGACATACGTGAATCATGTGATGTATTTAACAAGTTAATGAATTATGTTTCATCATCAACATTTAATTTGATCCTTTAAATGGTACATAAGCTTTTTGAAATAGTCAGACTGTTTGGTCAATATACTGGTTTATATAATATATATATATTAAAATCCTAGACTCATGTGTACATATTTGTGACTAAGTGTCAACACAACATAGTGAAACAAAATCAACAATATACACGAACAATTTAAACCAGAGTGGCCTGATTGCATAAGACAAGAGTCTAAATGCCTATATAATTCTATGTTGCAAGAAATCAATACACACAGCAGTGTAATTAAAGGGATAAATATCTGATGGTAATCATTTCGGTGATTATTCAAGGATGGATGCAAGTGCAATATTGCTAACATGTCTCAAAGTAAATGACATGTTCGTAAATACATGAATGCAAGTATACATCTAACACGCAAAATCCACTACTATGACTTTCAAAACCCATTCATGACTTCCTGAATATAACATGGTATATGCAGAACTATATTTCATATCTCCATCAGTGAGACACAAGACAAGCATCGGTAAAATATCCTAAATATAATAATTACCAGCTTATAAGTAGTCGCTAAGTTCTCGAATAAGGGTTCAAACTGGCATGTGCTCAAGATCAACATACATTCAGTATAGAATTCAATAAGCCTGCAGTTTCCTATGTTTACAGCGTGAGGTAAAGGGTGAATACACTATGTATCATAAATATATACCCGTATAAACCATAGCAGCTTCAACACAAAAGTGTTGTCGAGTTTTATAATAAAATCAATTAAAACACTGATAATTCCATCAAATTTAAACCCAAGGCAGTGTAGCTTATTAAGGCAGCAGTATTCACTTAAAAGGTCAAGGCAACCCAACAAACGAAACCAACTATATATTCAGCTTAAATCGTAATTAGTCTACTTGAAATAAGTAAATCGTAAGAATCGCAAGACGATTCTTACCTTTTGACAGTGACGAGAAGAGTAGTAGAGGCCCGGCCTGCGATTTGATAAAGGCAGCGCCTATTCGTGGGTGGTGGCACGGTGTGCCTTAAGCGATGTTGAAAGCGACTTCAAATTAAGATGGAAGTCGATTCACAGGCGAGCGAAGACAGTTTATGGTGGCAGCGTTCCGATTCGACAAGGAAGAAAGCAAGAGTCTTTCAAACCGACGGCTTTGGCGGTGCAAAGAATCAATTTGGAGAAAAGGCTTTCTCGCTGAAGCCATAAAAATAGAAAAGAAATGATTTTTATTTAGGGAAAAGAAATTGGGCTTCTGCCATATAAATATGAAAAGGAAGGAATGATTGTCGGTGAGGGATTTGGGAAAAGAGGGTTTCAATTTATAAGGAACGAACCGTGGAAGCCAAGGCAAGAAAAACAGCTTGCGTATTTTAACCGAGGAAGGTAATATATGGGGAGGCAACATACGGGAAAGATATTTACTTGTTTGTACCTTATACAAATCAAATCCTACCGCAATTTATTGCTACATTTAAATTTTTGTATTATCATAATTAAATTCCAATCGTAACAAAATTGGACGCTCTGCTACGTTACGCTGTACTAAATCCAATAAATTTTGTTCGGTCATTCTCCGGTTCCGTTTGCCCGATGTTGTTATTTTAAATTCAATTTATTTGTCAGTTCATGTTTTAAATTTTATCTGTCATCAAAACAACTCCGTTTGGCCCTATATTTTGAGATGTCAAATTTTAGTTTTTTTTTATTTATAAACACAAATACACACATATCCGAACTGATTTTCTATTTATTTTGACAAACGTTATTTAACGTTTATTTTTAATCCATCCATTTATATTCATCAATCAAATTTCAAATTCAATTCAATTTTTCATCCAAATTTAGTTTAAACATTCAAAAATAAATATTTGATCCTCAACCATTCTGAATTCAATCCATATACAAAACCATATATTCCATTTTAAATTTCCAACCCAAGTATCAATTTATTATCCATAATTAAATCTTCATTTAATTCCTTATTTTATCTGTCGAAATTTCTGGGTCGTTACAATCTCCCCCCTTAAAACTTTTCGTCCCCGAAAAGAAGAGTTCGTTAGAGTGATACCAATGTGTATTTCAAATTTTCATAATTGTTGGAAATTTCCCCATAATTGATTTAAATATTGATATTTAAGTCATCAATCCTCTCTGTATACCTATCATATTCAATTAGCTTGGAAAATCAAATTTCCTTTCTTATATTTAATCTTGATCAAATACGACTGGCCCGTATCTTCCGAACCGATTTTTTTTCTTTTCCTTTTTTTTTTCCTTTTCATGCCTTTCAAACTATATTCCATTACCATAGATCAATTTCTATCTCAAACTATTTTGAGCTATTATTTTCCCATTTCTTATTCGATTTAATCCTCTATAAGATTCAAAATCATATAATTTCTTTCAAAATCACTCTTTTTAAATTTCAATTTCTACATAACTTGGATTTATTCATCTCACATTATTACAAATTTCATTATAAACATCATTTGTCAATGTTACTTATCCATCAACGCAACTGTAATGGTTCTAGGCTTAGCAACCCTTAACCCAATCTCCTTACATCCAATCCATTTAATCTTTTCCAACACTCACTGAAGAGTGCAAATATCATTTTCTTTTCAAGTTACAAATTGTCAACTTGAAATTTTACAAAATCCGAAATCCTTTTTATAATTTCTATGCAGAAAATATTGGTGTTATTACTTCGAAAATCTCTTTCTTAACTTATTTTATTAAGTATGTTTTTAATTTCAAATCATTTATTTAAAGATATTTTATAACTCGAAGTTTGACAAGGCTATTGTCGTCCTCATAGATGTTAGTCATACGCTGGTCAGATGCGCGACTAAAATCTCCAAGTACTAAATATCCTTGCTTCAACTCCTAGTGAAAATATTTTAAAATTCTTTTTAAAGAAACAAATACGGAAAGTACCAATGTGATATTGATATGTTGATTGTTCATGAATCGCAAATACACAATGGTTTCGTCTGGATCCCCCAAAAAACATCTGTATCCGTAGGAAATCTCTTCCCTGCGAATTTCGTCATGAACAGATCAACAGAAGGCATTTTAAGAATCAAAAAACAATTTGAGGTCATTGAGCGTTGGTTGCTCTATCTCAGGATCACGAAAACAAATTATCAAATGATGGAAATGAATCAAGTCACAAGGACCAATCAAGTCACGAAGACAAACTGCTGCATTAAACAGGTGGCTCACTATCACTAAGATATCTCAAATACTTGTACGGCTCATTATACTACCTTTAGTAACTCTAATGGTTACATCTCTTTCACCGATAGACAATTTACCGTGTGGACCGCACGTACACAATGGTTATGCCTGGGTCCCACAGGAAACATCCATACCGTAAGCTTTCACAGCTCTACGGATTACGCCCTTATAATTCAACTGTAGATCGCAGCAGTCACAACGGTTATGCTTGGTTCCCCAAGAAACATCTGTCCACCGTAGGCTATCAACAGCCCTGCAAATTTCGCTACACGGTCGAATTCCAACGACTCTAGATCGCAGTGATCACAATGGTTACGCCTGATTCTCTCAGGAAACATCCGACCGGCGTAGGCTATCTGCAGTCCTGCGAATTACGCTAGCAATCGTGCTCAATGGCAATTCATGAGTTTTATGTCCAGACAACCTACTGCCACCAGCAGCATATTCAGCTAAACTCGAAATTCAAAGGAGAAGGAAGGTACTTTCCTTATTTTGCTTCGAAAACATATGATACTGTACGTATAGTATTTTACTTCATACTCCTCAAAAAATCATACTTATGTTATGTTGGCTTTACATAAGATTTTCTTTTCAAATTAAACATCCCATAAATTTTGTCATATATAAGATTTTATCTCAAATCGATTACCATCCAATTCAATAGTTTTCGAATTCTTATATATTTTCATATATAAGTTTCGGAACTTCTACATCCACTATCCAAAATCAAATATCCTCAAATTCCATTTCAATTTTAAAATCTCTTAATCAATTCAACTATTTGATAACTCCTCAAACTCAGATTTTATGAAATCATTGGTCATAGGCCAAATTTTTCTTTCAATTTTCCCATTACTACATTCATTGCTTAACTCAAATCTTTATACTACCAAAATTCCAGAATTTTCATTCTTATAACGCATTATTTCTCTTCATTCTTTCGACTGTAAAATAGCAAGCGAACAACACCTTAAGTATCAACCCCGAAGGCTGAAACCAACATCAGATCGATATTCAGAAGTTCATTCAACTTGACTAATCTCCGGTCAATTTCTAAATTCCTCAACTCCACTTCTTAATTTCTTATCAAATCATTGCATACCAAATTCTCGGATTCAATTTACAAATTTACTTCTCATACGTTCTGTCGCCCTTTGTTCTGGACGTGCAGCCCTTTGTTCTTTTATTCTTGTCATTCTGATTTATGTGGCCCTCTCACTATCTTTTGAAAACATATTTCCTATTATTATATTCATTTTCTTTATTTCTAGAAAATCTCTTATTACCTTTGGAAACTATTTCCATATATTCACACATCTTCGTTTGCTATAGAAAATATACTTTATCATCATTCCTAGATTCGTTATTTTGATTTTAAATAGATGTTAAATAAAACACCGCTATTTTCACTTAACTTCTCTTGTTATCGAACGTTAATCATTTCTTAGTTAATAATGAAGTCAATCAAGCTGGGGTATAATTACCTCTCAGACCTTAACTGAACAACATTATTAACTTTGAAATAGATAAAATCCACACTTTAAATACCAACAAAACATTCATCCTTGTAATTTCTGATTTCAAGTTAAGAATTTCTTTCTTTTACTATAATTCACGCTTTCAAAATATTTAGTTTTAAATTATTCACTAATTTAAATGCATAAATAATTAATTAATATTTTTTTTAAATTTTGATTAAAAAGGAAAGTAAATAATACATCATAATTGATTCCCATACATAACCTCTTCCCGAATAATTCCTTATTCGATAATATATTCCGAATCTTCGGAAAAATCTCATCTGATTTATATTCTGAACTTCAGAATAATCCCATCGTACTTGTCAACTTCATTTCCTTTATCCTCGGTTTCTATTTGCAATATATATATTTTAACTGTTATTTACTTCTTAAAGTAAATATTATTACTTTTATCGAAATCTGAACTCGTGACATCAAATTAAATTTGATTTCGTTTAAATATCGATTCAAATCTCTTCACAATCTTTATTCACATATCGCTTCATTTACAGTTCTCATTTACAGTTCGCTTCTTGTTAATTAATTAACAAGTTATACTTTATTATCGAATTCTTGTATTCGATATATATTATTAATAAATCATGTTACCAAATTCTGAAATTTAAATAAATTTGTAATACAATTTGACACAATCAAATTTCAATTATAATCTTTTTTGATTTTATTTTCATTTATCAAAATAAAATTCATCGTTTCATTTTTTTGAAACAATTTCAAATTTCTCATTTCCAATTACATTTCTATCGGGATTCTCATCTCCAATAAATTTTAGTCATCTTTTATTGTCAAAACACACAATTGTTTCATTGATTCTTTTATACTTATCTTCCTTAGATACCATTCGATGATGAATTCTAGTTTCAAATCTAAGGAGATCTTATCAAAGAATAATTCTCGCAAACCTGGATTCGAAGATTTCTGAAGACTGGGGATTCCGGACAATATTTTAACTTTCAAAAATAATTTTTTGTTTCCGCTGTATTAATTTTTAAATAATATTTCCAAAATAATTTTTTCTTTCAAAAATCAATTTTAAAATTATTGTACTTTCAAAATTTTATATTTCAAAACCCTTTTTTCTAAGATCCGTTTTAAAACCCAATAAGCTAAGCTTTGAATAAACCAAAGCTCTGATACCACTTGTAACGACCCGGCGATTTCGGTAGGCTTTTCAACCATCCCTCAACCCCCAAGGCAGAGGGCTAACCTCCCCCCGTGGCTTACACCGGTACCTCAGAACTGCTGTTACGGCCAGCCTCGCGACTCGACCAACCTACATTGTCGGGAGATGTAGGGGTAAGAGTCTCCCGTTCGCCACCTAACGCAAAGCGAGAACCCCCTATCATCCGTACCAATTAAACAACTAGCTCTGATACCACTTGTAATGACCCTCCTTTTTGACCGCTTCAAATAGGTAATTTACTCAACTTAAAACATTCAAATCGACGGATAATTATTTAACTTACAGAGTTTAAAGACAGAATCAACACAGAAATACAAAATAAATAATAAAACAATATTGAACAGCGGAATAGAACTTTTATTTATAATCAGAATTTTTGAATACAAAACTTTTCTATATATAGCGGAATGAAATATAGTTTGAATACAAAGAAAACATTTACTGTCAAAAATCTTCAGAGTGTGCGTCTTTTGGAATCCCTGGCTTTTGCCAATCTTCGAATCTCAAGCTGTAATCTTCTAATCTGTACTACTCGGGTCTGACCCGAGCATTTCATGTAAAACACAAAATACTCGAGTCAGGATTAAATCATAGTTCAAGTAAAATAATTTCAATATAAACTGAAATATTTTAGTTAATTCCAACATCGATGTCATATATAAAATAAACAGTGGTGGTATATGCTCTCATTAGTGCATCTATTTCCAGGGACGAACGTTATCGGCATTTTCGAGCATATACTTGTATAAAATATACAGGTGTACACCGCCTCAGCATCTGGACCGAATAATAACATAGGTGATTACAGGAGCTTGCGTATACACACGTGTACATGTGTACCCGTGTGTACCGCCACAACGTTCCGAAACTGATTGGTGATAATAGCGCATATGTTTCCAGCGCTCATATATATAAGGAACACAAACAAATATCCAAGACTGGTATGCAAAGAATTGGCATGTAAAAACAACTATCAAAGGTCTTCTAAAAAGGAGCTCAGCGTGCAAAGGCTGGCTTGAAAAGGGCTGAGCAGCTAAAACTCAAGTGACTGGAACTCCATGTAAAAATATCACTAACACAGCCTTACCCCAAATTAAATGGACAGAGGGTGACAACTACAAGGAGATTAATGTGCATGAGCAAAAAGGTGTAGATCACTTTTTCTATGTGTGATGCAAATACAAAATACTGGCAACAAAGCAACAACACTGCTTATAAGTGGGGCATATGCATAGCAACACATGTGCAGACATGAACATGTGTATAGGTGGTACACGAAGTAAGGGCTGTATGATATAGAAATTTTCACAAATGATCAAATTATAGTTTCAGCAAATTCATTTCAATAAGTATATTGGCTCAGCAAATTCATTTAAACACTTTCTGGGATTGGACAAAGGTTACAGTGCCTGATTGTATAGTTTTCCATGCTAAACTCTTAAATCAAAAATCCAATTGGCTAGCAATCCAAGGACGCAGGTTCATGAGACAGTATAGCAGTGAATAAATATGTTATGGTAAGGGTTTAAAATAGCAGTGTGGAAAAATAAGGGAGTACCCCTTCCATTTTCGGTTAACTTCAGGCAGACCAAGTAGGGGAAGAGTGAATATAAAAGTGGAAGGCCATATAACTATGTATATGAATCAATTATATATGTAATCAGATAGACTGAAATGCAAATATTAACTCAGCGGATATGTTTCAATGCAACCATCCAAGTTTGCTTATATTTTTAGATTATTTGCGAGTGTTAGGTTGAACTTAGTGAAGCAAGTACTCTGATCAATCGAGCAATATGGAACAGGATGCCTGGATGTAATGGCACAAATGGGTATCGAATTATGGGTATATTGCAAGCTTCAAACATGTCTCAATTGAGAAAAAAATAAGGTGACAGCAAGATAATGAGAGCAGACTACATGTATGTATGCATATATAGACTGGTTGCATGTGCATGACAGCAATTTAAACTCTAGTGCCAAACGCAAGTAACCATGTGTGCATCTATCATTGTTCAACCTTGAATGTTCATGGATAAGACAATAACTATTTACATTTCCTGTGAACAATGAAATCAAAATCCCAGAATCTAAAACAAGAAGACATAAGTGAATCATGTGATGTATTTAACAAGTGAATGAATTATGTTTCATTATCAACATTTAATTTGATCCTTTAAATGGTACATAAGCTTTTTGAAATAGTCAGACTGTTTGGTCAATATACCGGTTTATATAATATATATATTAAAATCCTAGACTCATGTGTACATATTTGTGACTAAGTGTCAACACAACATGAAACAAAATCAACAATATACACAAACAATTTAAACCAGAGTGGCTTGATTGCATAATACAAGAGTCTAAATGCCTATATAGTTCTATGTTGCAAGAAATTATTGCACACAGCAATGTAATTAAAGGGAAAAATATTTGATGGTAATCATTTCGGTGATTATTCAGGGATGGATGCAAGTGCAATATTGCTAACATGTCTCAAAGTAAATGACATGTTCGTAAATACATGAATGCAAGTATACATCTAACACACAAAATCCACTACTATGACTTTCAAAACCCATTCATGACTTCCTGAATATAACATGGAAGCAGAACTATATTTCAGATCTCCATCAGTGAGACACAAGACAAGCATTGGTAAAATATCCTACATATAATAATTACCAGCTTATAAGTAGTCGCTAAGTTCTCGAATAAGGGTTCAAACTGGCATGTGCTCAAGATCAACATACATTCAGTATAGAATTCAATAAGCCTACAGATTCCTATGTTTACAGCGTGAGGTAAAGGGTGAATACACCATGTATCATAAATGTATACCCGTATTAACCATAGCAGCTTCAACACAAAAGTGTAGTCGAGTTTTATAATAAAATCAATTAAAACACTGATAATTCCATCAAATTTAAACCCAAGGCAATGTAGCTTATTAAGGCAGTGGTACTCACTTACAAGGTCAAGGCAACCCAACAAACGAAACCAACTATATATTCAGCTTAAATCGTAATTAGTCTACTTGAAATAAGTAAATCGTAAGAATCGCAAGAGGAATCTTACCTTTTGACAGCGACGAGAAGAGTAGTAGAGGCCCGTCATGCGATTTGACAAAGGCAGCGCCTTTTCGTGGGGGTGGCACCGTGTGCCTTAAGCGATGTTGAAAGCGACTTCAAATTAAGATGGAAGTCGATTCACAGGCGAGCGAAGACAGTTTATGGTGGCAGCATTCCGATTCGATGAGGAAGAAAGCAAGAGTCTTTCAAATCGACGGCTTTGACGGTGCAAAGAATCGATTTGGGGAAAAGGCTTTCTCGCTGAAGCCATAAAAATAGAAAAGAAATGATTTTTATTTGGGGAAAAGAAATTGGGCTTCTGCCATAGAAATATGAAAAGGAAGGAATGATTGTCGGTGAGGGATTTGGGAATAGAGGGTTTCAATTTATAAGGAACGAACCGTGGAAGCCAAGGCAAGAAAAACAGCTTGCGTATTTATCCGAGGAAGGTAATATCTTGGGAGGCAACATATGGGAAAGAGATTTACTTGTTTGTACCTTATACAAATCAAATCCTACCGCAATTTATTGCTACATTTAAATTTTTGTATTATAATAATTAAATTCCAATCATAACAAATTGGACGCCCTGCTACGTTTCGCTGTTCTAAATCCAATAAATTTTGTTCGGTTAATCTCCGGTTCCGTTTGCCCGATGTTGTTATTTTAAATCAATATATTTGTCAGTTCATGTTTCAAATTTTATCTGCTGTCAAAACAACTCCGTTTGGCCCTATATTTTGAGATGTTAAATTTCAGTTTTTTTTTTATTATTTATATACACAAATACACACATATCCGAATTGATTTTCTATATATTTTCACAAATGTTATTTAAAGTTTATTTTTAATCCAACCATTTAAATTCTTCAATCAAATTTCAGATTCAATTCAATTTTTCATCCAAATTTAGTTCAAACATTCAAAAATAAATATTTGATCCTCAACCATTCTGAATTCAATCCATATACAAAACCATATATTCCATTTTAAATTTCCAACCCAAGTATCAATTTACTATCCATAATTAAATCTTCATTTATTTCCTTGTTTTATCTGTCGAAATTTCCCGGTCGTTACACTGCCCAATTTTTGTCATTTTCGGTATGTAAGGCTTTAGGCCATACTTCCTTCAGACATACCACATCTTGATTCACTTTAAATGCCACATCATCAAACCCATCAAATCACAAATTGATTTCACTAAAAACACCATGGGTATAAAGCTAAGCGAAATGAATTCCTCCTCCTCCAAAAGTAAACACATTTGAAGAGATCAATTGTACGTGATCTGTTAGGCATACTCTGTCAGACATTCATCCATATGAGTTGTCCTGGGATTGGAGAAACCGAAGGCACTATCTTGCAAACCCATCTTAAGCAATTTCTACCTAGGATCGACAGAACAACACTTACATAAACTCCATCTTCGATTATCTTCGAAATATGACTTGCAACATATGAATCTAATCGAAGTGGAATCGTGATTTCAGACTCTTTGTAGCTACCAACATTAACTTTTTTCGGGTCAAGTGATACTTAACAGATATCAAGTGAACACATTTCATATGAATTTAATACTTATATCGATTATCTGAACTTGTCCGCTTATAAGATTCACTTTCCTGATTTAAACGGTGATCTATACAAGATGATTTAAACGTGTCAACGTTTAATTTAAGATATTCAAGTTTATTGGGTTATACCACAACATTACAATCAATCCAATCAACAAATAAACTATTACGACATATTTTGTTGATTTTAGTTTGACAATTCAATTTCAAAAATCTCTATTCGATTTATTTTCCTAACTTCGGAATATCCCTTCCCCTTTGATAATTAACTTATCAAGATATGATAATTAAACATTAATTAACTTCTCAGAATTCAATTAAGAAAATAATTAACTTAAATGATTCTAATTGCAAAGGAATTCACTTTAATTAATATTAATTAAATTGATAATTAACTCCAACATTAACTAAAATAAAAGTAGTTAACTTCATCATTAACTCAACAGTTATCTTTTAACTAAATATAATTAAAAGGTTAATTAATTTTAATAAACATCGTTAAGTTTTAAACAACCATTTGTTAAAACCTTTTCTATTAGATTAATTGATAACGAATTAATTTAATAATCAATTTCCATTTAAAGCAGTTTAACTAGTTACCATTAATTATTCTTTCTGGCAAAGCCAACGGGGTTGAGTCGGCCCTTACCACTTTTATTAATATAATGAAGATGATTACGTAGAAAGAGAGTTAGACGAAAAACCAATAGGAAAACAAAGACAACACGGTATATCAATGATAACAGAGACTAAACATAAACACTTAATTACAAAAACTGCAAGTTGTAGTGACTCTTAGCTTCCAAAAATTCCAGGATCGAATGAGAATTTTAGATATTTCAGCCCATCTCTCATCTCATGCCGAAGTAGATGCTTCAGCTGAACAGTGGACAAAGCATTAACTGTATTGAACACATGAGTATTTCTTTATGCCAAGATTCTGTACACAAATTTCTTGAGCTTGTATGTGAATAGTCTTGCTCTGCTGCTTATACTCTTGACCTTGCTTATGATCTCTTCCCACTCAAAATGACTAGAGTGATGCACATTGGGGCTGCCAATCTATACAAGTACATCATTCCACAGTGATCGTATTATGCTCCATTCAAAGAACAGATGGCAGACATATTCAGAGTGGGAATTGCAGTAACTACATTGATCATCTACGTCCATGCCGCGACTTATAAATTTGCCCTTGGTCAAAATAGCCTTGTGCACAATTTTCCAAAGATATAGATTTTCTTTAGCTAAGTTGTCTCCCTGCCAGATTACTTTGTTCCATCTGCATGAAGAAAGATTAGGAGTACTAAGCATATTATTGTACATATTTTAATGTTGAATATATCACCTTTCCATTTCCATAGGGTGTTGGTTGTTGCTTCAGTAGCTGTCCAGTTACTCTTAATATTTGCCTACAAATTCACTACATTCTGATTAGATGTTGTAGGTAAGCATAACTGGTTGCTTTGCACATAACTCGCAATAGTACTGAAGAGATTAACTCTAGACAGAAGCATGTCAAAGTAAGATAGTGAGTTCCCCGTATAACTCCAAAAGCACACCATGGATCATACCAAAAATTAATATTATTGTATACATACTGGCCATATTTAAAGTGAGGTAGAAAGGCTGCCTTAAGCTTAATCAAGCTCTAACATGTCCATCTCATGTTGTTTTAAACATTCAATGACCAGTAAGAAGAATCTTTGAGGACATACTTATGAGACCAGTCAACCCATAGACTGTCTTTTTCAATCAGGATGTCATTCAAGTGTCTTCCAAATGTTGCCTTGTCCCACACACTCATGTTCATTATTCCCAGCCCACTGATGTACACGTAAAAATGCACATTTATATTCATATATTTATTCTTATTTAGTTAAATAAATGAACATTTTTGGGTATTTTATATGATCAAACCATGTTTTGAATGTTTTAAAATCATCACTCATTTAGGGTGTTTAAACGGTAAAATGTGCATGTTATAGTTTGAGATTGCATTTACTTGATCTTTGTAATTATCTCTTGTAGGAATTTTGGAGCAAAAATGATATATACACATGAAGATATGAGGGAAAGCATGCATATACACAAGAAAAGACAAAGAATTAATTCATTTTATGGATAGTGGAGGCCCTCACCTTTCAACTAGCCCACTTGCTCTTAAGCTTTATATTGAAGACTAGTTGAATGAGACAAAAGGCCTCATGCATTCTACCTGACTTATTAGTGACTAATGATAATTAGAAGCTTATCGAATGGGCATTTTGGGGAATTCCCAAGTAGAGTGATTAGGGTTTTACATCATGTATATATACCCCTTTGTTTCATGTATTTTGGGATCTCCTTTTTAGCAAATGAAAGTGTAAGTAATCAAATAAATAAAAATGACTTCCAAGCCTATTTCTTTTATGTCTCTCTTATGTATCTTTTAATTTCTATGCTTTAGTTTGTGTTCATGGTTTAGATTTATTTATATTCTCTCTACTTTATGTTCATAGTTTAGATTTATTTACATGCACTTAGTTTAATTCTTTTCTTGTTCTATTTAGATTTTCTTTAATTTTGTTTTCTTTTCCAATGTTGGAACTTACATTTGTTAATATGATAACATATATTAGTAGCTAAACTCCTACAATTTAGCGGTAATGAAGCTTTCTAATTTTATGTAAGTTCAACATTTGTATGATTTGTGATCTCTCTAATTTTTGTTTCATGATAGTAGATTTTGATGTAAGTTTATACAAGTGGGTTTGATAGTTTATATTGCATATGCAAATGACCTATTATTATTCAATGTAAACACAAATTACATCAATATTTGCTAAGTGGTTTTTCATTATGACATAGAAGCAAGAACAAAATTTAATGATCTTTGTCACTAATTACAATAGTAAATGGATCATACTTAAAATAGTTTTTCTTTGTTTTCATTTTCATGAGAACAATAAGTGATTTAATTATTGTGTTATAGTTTGATAGTCTATGTTATGTTAACCAATAACATATATAAACTATGCTTATGATAAATGCAACATGTATGCCACTAAAAAATAGAGATCATAGAACGTATGGGTGTTAATTTACATAAATATGAGAGGTGATTTACCTCTAAATTGCTCTCTAATATCATATTTAGCTCTTAACTTAGTTTCTAGTTTTTATTAGTTAAAACAATCTAAAAATTTTGGTTTAATTTGATTGAGTAAGAATAAAATTAACTCTTTCCCTGCGGATCGACTCGTACTTGTCCGTACTAACAATTGTACGCCATGCGCTTTCGGTCTATTACATTTTGTTGATGGTATTTTAATTCTATAGAATTTCTGTTTGCAAACAAGTTTTTAGTGCCATTGCCGGGGAATAAAAGGTTATTGCGCTTGATTTTGAGAAGGTGGCGCAAAATTTTGCAATTGACTTTGAAAGGGGGCACTCGAAGGATTATTCGGAAATGTTTTAAAAGGGCGTCGAAACAAATTCGAATTTTGGTTGTTTTGGGTCCAAGAGAAGTTAGGATGATTTCTCCAACCAGGATTGTACGTTGGAGAGAATTGGTCATTCCTAACTTTGTTGAAAGCGTTGAGTTTTTCTAATGAGTATGGGCATTGATTGGCAATGTGGTTAGGATCGCTACATTTGTAACACGAGGGTTGAGAAGTTTGAAGTTGATTCATTTGATTTGATGAAAGTACGTTATCGTCGATTTTCGCTTTTAAGGCCACTGAAGATGAAGATCCTACCGAATGAGCGTTTGATCGGGAATAAATTAATTTCTCGTTAGAACGTTCCCATAGAGACGATTTTTCGGCCAAGTTTTTGAGAAATTGCCAAGCGGAATCGTGAACTTTGGCTAAAAAGTTTCGTTGGCACATTGATTCGAGCATGGTTCGAGAGTTATTTTCAAGTCCATCATATAAAATTTGGCAAAGAGTCCATTTTTCGAAATTATGGTGTGGACATTGAACTAAAAGTTCTTTAAATCTCTTGAAATTTTTTGAAAAGGATTCACCCCCAAAATGATGAAAATTAATGATTTCGTTTCGAATTTTGGACAGTTTTTCCAAGAGGTAAAATTTCTTTACAAAAATTTGCACAAACTCCCCCATGTTCCAATCGAATTTGAAGGCAAGTTATACAACCATTTTTCGGCTTAATCGGTAATTGCAAACGGAATTAACCTAAGTTTGACAACATTGTCACTTAGTTGTTGTAGTTTCATGGTTGCACAAACTTGTTCAAATTTGGTTAAGAAAATGTAAGGGTCATAACGTTCAAGATTGCCAAATTATGGAAGAATATTTATGTGACTAGAGCGAATTTCAAAGTGATTACCTATTGGGGCGGGCAATATGATGAAAGAAGGAATAGAAACTCGATCGGGGAAGATTCTATCCATAAGAGTTCGAGGCGGGTTTTGTTTGCCCATTGTTGAAGGAACGTTCGTTCGAACTAAACGATTAGTGGAAGGGTCATATGTCCAACGATTCATGGATGGATCGTGAGTCCAAATACTCGTGCACTAGCGAGAAGAATTAGAGAGGAGAAGAGAAAACTAGGTTGAGAAGAGAAGCAATTTTTTTTTTTTTTACAAAACGAGAATTGTTTTGAATATTTTTTTTTTACAAAACCTCTTCCTGATCACCTCAAGTACGTTTACTTAGGTGATCACGGGACTTGCCCTATCATAATTTCATCACATTTAACTCGTGATCAAGAAATTTTTCTTCTCCGACTCTTTCTTAAAACAAAGATACAATCGGTTGGTCCATTTCTGACATCAAGGGGAATCAACCCCGCAATCGTTCAACATCGAATTCACTTAACTGACGAATCCAAACCCACTTGCGAGGCGCTGCATAGGCTTAAACCTAAGATGAAAGATTTAGCTCGTGAAGAAATTCTTAAACTTCTTGAAAACAGTATCATTTATCCCATTTCTGATAGCTTATGGGTCATCCCCATTCATGTCGTTCCTAAAAAGTACGGACTCACTGTTGTCTCAAACAAACAAAACGAACTTCTTCCAACTTGCACTCAAATGGGTTGGCGTGTTTGCATCGATTATCGCAAATTAAATACTGCAGTACGTAAAGATCAGTTCCCTTCATCAATCAAATGCTCGAACGCTTAGCTGGTCACAAATTCTATTGCTTTCATGATGGTTATTCTGGCTATAACCAAATTCCAATAGCTCCCGAAGATCAAGAGAAAAGGACTTTCACATGTCCATTTGGTACCTTTGCGTATCGGCATATGCCTTTCGCTCTTTGTAATGCTCCTGCGACTTTTCAAAGATGTATGGTTGGCATATTTTCGGATATGATCGAACGCTTTCTTGAAGTTTTTATGGATGATTTTTCGATCTTCGGCAATTCTTTTTCCTCTTCCTTGCGTCATTTTGAGCTTGTTTTAAATCGATGTAAAGAAAAACACTTAACGTTTAATTGGGAAAATGCCACTTTATGGTCAAACAAGGCATTGTCCTAGGGCACATGATTTCAAATAATGGCATTATGGTAGATAAAGAAAAAGTTGATCTTATTTCAAACTACCCATTCCAAAATGCGTTAAGGACATTCATTCATTTCTTGGGAATGTTGGAATTTACCAACGCTTTATGAAAGATTTTAGCAAAATTGCCCATCCTTTAACTACTCTTCTAGGAAAGGACATTCCATTTGACTTTAATGTTGAGTGTGTCACATTTTTTGAACGTCTGAAAAACGAACTCATTTCAGTCCCGATAATCTGCTCTCCCAATTGGGAACTTCCTTTTAAAATCATGTGTGATGCCTCTAATTTCGCGGTTGGTGCTCTCTTAGGACAATGCATCAACAAAATCCTTCATGTAATTTGCTACGCGAGTATGACCTTGAATGATGCTCAACTCAACTATACAACCACCAAAAAAGAACTTTTATCTGTCGTCTTTACGCTCGAGAAGTTTCGATCCTACTTGATCGGTTCCCACATCATGGTCTACACTGACCATTCTGCTCTTCAACACCTTTTTGCTAAAAAGGATGCTAAATCACGCTTAATTTTATGGATCCTTTTGCTTCAAGAATTCGATCTTATAATCAAAGACAAAAAGGATCTGATAAAGTCAGAGCCGATCACTTGTCTCGTCTTCCGAACACGCCAAATTCTTTCTAATCAACGAAAACTTTCCAAACGAACAACTCCTTTCTATTTCAACCGATTCTTGGTTCGCCAACATAGTGAACTATCTAGTCACTGAGGAAACTCCCTTTTTTTGGCCTAAACAAGATAAATACAAATTTCTGTCCAAAGTGAAATACTTCTACTGGGACCACCCGTACTTGTTTAAGTATTGTCCAAACCAAATAATTCGTCGATATGTTCCTGATAGCGAAATTAGAAGTGTTCTCTCGCTTTACCATGATCATGCGTGCGGTGGACATTTTGGTCCTAGGAAAACCGTTTAAAAGGTGCTTCAATGCGGCTTTTACTAGCCTACTCTCTTTAAAGACTTGTTCAAATTCTGTAAAACTTGAAGTCGTTGCCAAATGCTAGGAAAAATTTCCTGAAATATGATGCCTTTGAACCTCATCCTTACGATCGAAATCTTTGATGTTTGGGGTATTGACTTTATGGGCCTGATCCTAAATTCTTTCGGAAACTTGTATATTCTTCTTGTCGTCAACTATGTTTCGAAATGGGTCGAAGCCGTTCCATGTAAAATAAATGATCACAAAATTGTTGTGAAATTCCTAAAAGAAAACATCTTTTCGAGGTTAGGCACACCTCGCATGATAATAAACATTAATGGAATACATTTTTGTAATCGAACTTTTGAATCCTTATTAAAGAAATACTCCATAACCCACAATTTATCCACTCCTTATCATCCGCAAACTTGTGGTCAAGTCGAAGTGTCGAATCATCAAATAAAATAGATTTTGGAGAAAACTGTAAATAAACATCGAAAAGATTGGTCATAGAAATTGATCGATGCGCTTTGGGCTTACAGTACTGCTTTTGAAACTAATCTTGGAATGTCCCATTTCCGATGGGTTTACGGTAAAGCCTGTCATTTACCTGTTGAACTTGAACATAAAGAACACTGGGCAATAAAGAACTTAAACTTTGATCTTGAACAAGCTGGTGAAAACTGAAAATTGCAACTCAACAAATTAGAAGAAATTAAGAAAGACACATACGAAAGCGCGAAAATTTACAAGGAAAAAACCAAAGATTTTCATGTTAAGTCAATCCTAAGAAAAACGTTTTTGCCAAACCAAAAGTTCTATTATATGACTCACGTCAAGTAAGAAAGTTAAGTTTAACCCTTCTTTGTAAATATGTAAATATTTCTCTTCCGTTAACTCATTGTGCTATGCATTGACTATGGAGACACAGTCAAAATCAAGTGGGAGGGGGGAGGGGAGTTTTATATTGTTTTTGAATAGATTTCAACTTTCTTTTCTTTTTTCATCCCAAAACAAAATTTCAGAAATGAAAAAAAATTGCATTTTAATTTACTTTTAAATTGGCACGATGAAGTAAACATATGATTTTGGTTGTACGATTAAAATGCTTGGAATTTTACTTCTCTTAATGGGTAACGAAAGAAAAGTTTGAATTATGAGCAAATTTGGTGGTGTAACTGGTATATAGGGAGATTCGTAGATGATGAGTATAAATGTTTTCTAAATTGTAATCCAATTAAATGAATGGCTAATTGAGATTACTTGCGATAACATTTTAGATCTTTTAAGTGAAGTTGTGCTAAGGTATTTTCGCTTAACCCTCTCTTATAAAAAAAAATATAAAAAAAGAAGAAAAAAAAGAAAATGGAAGAATATATATATATATATATAATTCAAGGGTATCCAATATTGCTAGTACATCTAGCATTGGTGTGCAAACCCGCCAAGCTCTTTCTGACATCTTGTTGACAAAGTCAGCATCGGTATACCTTGGTCTCAATTTATGAGTTGGACACCTTAGGATTACCGACCCTCACATAAGTCATAATGTAGTGTAGGGGTGGTACACCTAGGTGTTTGTAAATAATTATAATGTAAATATTTTGTAATAAAGAGAGAGTTAGCACTTAAAATCCAAGCACACTCTTCACATATTTGACCTAACTTGTTAACCAAAAGTAAATAAAAATGCCATTTTACGATTATTGATATCGATTACAGAATTCATTTCATATTTGCACTATGTTTTCAACTGAAATAACTGGATAAGCTGGAGGAGTTTGTAACGATAACCTGACTTTTGTTTAAAGTTTTGATTAGTAACGGACTTAAATTTATAGTGACGACACTAACTTGTGTTAACTCTTTCGTGTTAAATTTAAAAGTAAATTACCCATTTGTAAATACTCTTTTAAAAAAAACTTGCATTCATTTTGTAAATATTTTCTAATCTTGCTTTTTGTACATATTTTTTGCATTTTAACATTTGGATTTTGTGGGTAGTATCCGCTGAAAACCCTCACGAGACAACACTCGTCCTACTGGGGACACCTAGAGGTTTAACGGCTTGTTGCATACGCTCAATGCAATATTGCTCCCTACGAAAGTGGATATATCTTAGTTTTTACTTTATTCGAGGGCGAATAAAAAGATAAGTGTGGGAGTATTTGATGCGCACATAAAAATGTACATTTATATTCACATATTCTTTACTCTAAATTTGGAATCAACACCAAAGGTGCAAACGATGCACTTCACCGATTCGGTAAGGTTAAAATGTGGAACCGCATTATTACAAAATAAAAAGCATAAAATGAAGACAAAGGAATTTTTATAGTGGTTTGATTCTAAATGAATTTTTATAGTGGAATTTCGAGAAGTTTTGAGAAGGTTAGAGATTGCTTGGAATGGTGTTAGAGAGCTTTCTTATATTGTATAAATGAGATTCAAAGAGCTTTGATCCAATTGGAGATTGCTTCAATGATAATAGGAATGGATTTGATCCGCATGAAGTGGGAGATGATTTGTCAGATCCATGAAAGCCATTAGTGAAGTTCTAGGCAAGCTTTGAATTTGGCAGCACCTCCTCGTAGGAATGGAATTAGGTCCCCTCTCAATGTGAAATATGGGGGGGGGTATTTATAGTTGGAGTTTGAGTGCAGTGGCAGTTCTGTAATTAAGTGGCACAATGTATAGTTGTACACAACTTTGTCCCGTAGTGCAAGCATCGACTTAAAACATATTTGCGGGCTAAAAACTACTTTCACGGTCTGAATGCTTCGCACGATCTAAGAAACAATAGTGACCTGAATATAACGAGGGGTCCAACGACTTGATGACTTCATTGCATGGACG
This sequence comes from Allium sativum, assembly GCA_030737875.1. NCBI lineage: Eukaryota > Viridiplantae > Streptophyta > Magnoliopsida > Asparagales > Amaryllidaceae > Allium > Allium sativum. The sequence continues at coordinate 981,159,259 of CM060916.1, forward strand.
ACCTGATTTCTAACACATAGGAATGGTGTATTCCTCCAAGCTAGTAATAGCTAATACCACGTGCAGCTTGCTCCTTATATACACAGTATTGTTGTTATGATCTATTATAACCCTTTGCATATGCCACATGTCCTTCAAGATGCTCACCGTAAAGTGTGTAAACTAAACTTGCAATTTATATTTAACATAAAGAATAGTTCAACTACATGTATTTTGTGTCGATTCACAACTTGAAAACAACCTCACACAGTCTAACTATTGTTGTAATGACCATATTCTCATGCGAGGCACACGACCTAAGTGAGGTGAATGAGCCAAGCTGTTGTGAACGTGCCAAGCTGCTGTGAACGAACCAAGCTACTGCCGACGACCCAAAAGATGTGAATGGTTTAAAACTACTTAGCTGGGATGAGCTAACATCATTAACGAGCTAAAGGATATTCCAACGATTTAATTGTTGGCCTAGCAATGAGCTAAAAGTCTTCATGACCTAGAAAGCGATCGTGATCTTAAAATGGCAATAGCCCAAAATCGATGAACAAGCCACCGTCCTTACTTAGGTCGTTGTTGCTTAGCTCATGATAAACGTCCTTACTAAGGTCGCGCCCCAAAATTCATTATGTACGTTTGCAAAAGCTTTCGCGTATTTATTTCTGCAACCGCTTGCCAATGCTCGTGAACGATCCTTAATTCTGAACCGCGTTTTAACAATGGGGTTAACATTTGCCCCTCGAATCTTGTATTTTTCTCTTGTGAAAAATGTGGGCTTCTAAATGAACATTGATGTTGATAAACTTTTCATTGAGATCGCCAAATGTTTGCTATGGAAAATCATACCATGAAGTCGTATGTTTCATGTCACCTGTTCTGTATGTTGCTTTTTAAAACAATATTCCATGCGCAAAATGAGTACCAGACAGATGAACAGTTGTCGTTCTGGAGAAGAAATTACTTTTGCTAGCATTGAAGCTTCTGTTTGAATTTCTGGGGCTAGAACGATAGCAGTTCCTAACCTTGTGGCCCATGATTCAATGAACATTATCGATGTGGTCTTAGAAATGAACATTGTCGATAATTCAGTCGTAGCTTTCTATTAGCTGTAGCAAACCAAGATTCAATGCTTTGACTAGTTGATTCCGAACGATCCAAGTTTTGAACTTGTTGACTAGACTTTTGTGCTCCATAGCACCTGTTCTTTAATGAAAACAAGCACTTGCATGATTTTGGACTTATACTTTGCTATTGATCGTCCTCATTAATAACAGGTTGATTAATCAATAAAAACTGATTTATAGTAAATTTTACTTTGAATAAAGTGTTCGCACAGGTCTGTTTTGTTCAACGATTTAAAACTCATCGAATATTGTCTGCACAAGCACGATATTCTAATTTGAATTCGCGTAAACACTTAAAATCAACTAATCAAGATAATTCGACTGTGGATTTTAAACACTATCGTTTCTATGACACGTATGTTGGTATACGATATTTCACATTGGGGAAATACGTAACGGTAATCTATTCTCTGCTTCTCTTTGGAGAATTTTTTGATTATTGGTGCCCCGGCTTTGGAGGCCATTGTTAGTCTTCATTGTGGGAAGAGATTTTTTTATAGCTCAATGTTTGTTTTGTTGATCAGTACTAACATTGGAGACTCCATTGAATGCCCCATGTTTTGGAGAGATTGTTTTAATTCAACGTTTGTCTTCTCTTGTTGACTGAATCAACATGATAGATTTCATTGAACGTTGTTGATTTCTCCTATGGAGAAGTAGCCTTCTCTATGGAAAGGGATTTTTTGTTGTCGCATCGTTTCGCATTGCGAACTCCCACGAGGTTTGGGTGAGGGTTGCATTGTTCCGCGCTTACGAACTCCCATGCTTCGTCTTGCTTAAGCGAGCTCCTGCGCTTCGTTTCGCGCTTACAGATTCCCGCGAACAATTAATGGACTTGTCTCTACTATGGGAGGACTTTGTTTTGCCTCTCTATGGGAGGACTTTGTTTTGGCGTTGTTCCAAAAGGTGAACATCAGTCCTCGTGTCAGATATGCTTAACTATGGTAAGCAATCATAGCCAGACTGAGAGGTTGTGGCCCCTTGGAACTCGCAACTTATGGCCTTGATTTTGGATATGCCTACTGAACTCTCCTCTGTTTGACTCTTGGCAACTCCTCCAGCTCACTTTTTAAGGTGGTGTTTTCCGTTTTAGCGTTATGCATATTGATGGTTAGAGCTTTTGACATTTGAACTGGTATTTGTGAGGATTGCCTTACTTTGTCAGGCCTTGAGAGAGAGGACGCTTATTGAATAGCTTGTAGTGGAAAATCATCTATTAGCAAATTTTCATGTATATTTTGCAAGTCAAAGATTTACACAAGAAGGTAGCATTTCATTCGCAGTACTTTTGTTCTGTACAATGCACATAGATTTTTTACAAGAAAGTAAAACATAGCAAAGAGTAAGGTAATGCAAAGAGTAAAGTAAAGGCGATAGTGATCGCTTATTCTGAGCTGTAGAAATTAGATCATCATCAGTGGTCGTCAGTTGATTATCAGCCTTGGAATAGCTTGAGCAAAAGCTATGTTGCTTGGACCGGCTTGGTCATTTAATGCCCCTTGCCCTTGGGGAGTTGCAGAAGGATTTGCATCTTGGGAATTCTTCACAAACCGTTGCAAACTGTCCTTCTTAATCAGCTCTTCGATCAATGATCTTAGGTGCTTGCACTCGTTGGTGTTGTGGCATGGCTTATTATGGAATCAGCAGAACTTCCCAGATTTGGTCAGACGGTCATTCATTCTTATTGTCCGAGGCTTTGGGTAATCTTCTGCATCTTTTGTGGCAAGGTAAATGTTCTCAAGAGTATCATTCAAAGGTGTCCGATTAGACGAGTCAAGAGGATGAAACTTTTTATTAGCTTTGTTTTCATTTCCATCATTAGCTCGCTTCTTCCCCTGAGTATTCTTTTGATTAGGTTGAATAGCTGCACTTTTAGGAGCTTCAAGGAGCTTGTTACTGCCAATGATCTGAAGAGGTACAGGATTATCATCCACTCTCATATACTCCTCTGCTTTCTTATAGAACTTGTCAAGCGTAGTCGATTCCTTCATCCTTATCCGTCTTTCGAATTCACTTGTTTTGTCTATTGCATCAAGTAGAGCTATGAGGACTATGCGTCGTTCTGGATTCCTTACTTCAGACAAGGCAATATGGAATCGACTAAGGATGGCTTTGACAGTTTCCCCTGGCTTCTAGTTCATGGCTGAGAGCGTTATAGCGTCCTTGGCTTTGGTAGCATACAAGCGGAACTGCTCTTTGAACTTTTTGGTCAGGTTGGAGAACTGATCGATAGATTTAGGAGGCAGCTTCATGAACCATAATGATGCAGCACCTTCTAAGTAGAGAGGAAAATATGTGCATCTCATCAGTCATCTTAGCCGCACTCATATGCCACTCGTATTTAAATAGGAAGTACTTTGGATCAACAAGGCCGTTGTACGGAGGCAAAGTCAGTGGATTAAATTTCTTTGGACATTTTGCTTCAAGAATTCTTTTAGTGAACGGAGTCCTATCGGGAGAGAAGTCCCATTCTCTTTCATCGTATTTGTTAGATGTGTTCCTTTTAATGACTCATTCTGATAATGGAAGTCCATTGGATAACATCAAACACTTTTCTAATATCTAACTTTAACATCATACGAGGAGATATATTTAGAGTTGTAACCCTTATGCAGTTCATGTGTAACAAAAACATTACCTAAAATATTCCTTCCAAGAAGAGAAGCAGCTTGATTCTTAGATATGAGCGTTGGCAGAATATGTTTCATTCTGGTAGCCAATATTTTAGTAATACATTTATATATAGTGTTGCAATATGAAATTGGCCTAAAGGCATTAACATTGCATGCATTCGTTGCTTTAGGAATAAGAGCAATAATGGTATTGTTAAATGAGACAAATAAATTTCCTCTTTTAAAAACTGATAAATAGCATTACATACCTCTCCTTTAACCATACTCCAACATTTCTGATAGAAGAAGGCATTAAAGCCATCGGGACCGCCACAAGAGTTAATATTGAGAGATAACATAACAGTTTTACTCTCCTAATTAGTGATAGGAGAATTGAAAAATTCTTGTTGCTATAGGTTAAATCGTGGGAGCAACATAGGGTTTATATAATCAATATTGGGCTCGAAATTATCATCGTTACAAAACAACTCTGTAAAGCATTTCGATATCACAGTGAGTTATGTTATCCTTACTAGAAAGATCATTAACAGAGAGTATATTTTCTCTGTTATGCTTTGCTTTAAGAGTAGCATGAATGTGGGATGTATTTCAATCACCTTCTTCTACCCATCTAATTATAGCCTTTTATTTGCTCATAAGTGATTCAAGATGTAGAGCATCTCTAAGATTATTGTGGTATTGTGTCTCTAACCCAGCTTACTCTGGATTAGAAGGGCCATGATTCATCTGAATCTGTATACTCTATAGTAGTTTCAACCAATGCTTCGATTGATTGCTACCACTGCTAATTTATTTATAGCCTATGCCTTTAAATCATACTTGACATTTTTCAATTTTTTGTGTAAAATGTACATAGGGTTTCCAAAGGTAGTAAGACTCCAGGCTTTCAAAACAATTTCAAAGAAATGGGTATCTAAATCCCATGTATTAGAAAATTTAAAACTGGATTTTCTATGTTGTTGATACTCACCCAAATGAAGAATTTAGGGAGAGTGATCAGATAATATAGGAGGTCGAAGCTCATTAGTCAGTGTTGGCCAAACACTCAAAGTAACAATGTTACAAAATGCATGGTCAATGGTGAAAGTTCTAACACCTTCTCTCTTGTTATTGTTCCATGTATACTGTACACCATAAGAGTTGATTTCAAGCAGTTTATAGTCATTAATAACGATGTTGATTGGACTGATTTCAGACAAGGAAATAGGAGAACCGCCTATCCTATCTAGGGCTGTCAATGGGTCGTGTTGGGTCGGGTTCGGGTCGGGTCAAGTCGGGTTCGGGTTGATTTATAAACGGGTCGGGTCAATCCGTTTATTAAATGGGTCATTTTTTCCCAACCCTAACCCGACCTGTTTATAAACGGGTTAACCCGACCCAACCCGTGTAACCTGTTTAACTAAACGTGTCGGGTCGGATCGGGTCAGGTTGACCCATTTGACCCGCTACTATTATTCAATAATATAAACATTCAAAGAAACAAAGCCAAAGATCATCAGTATATGTTATAACACGATTAACGTAAACCTACCAATTACCGTATAAAATCACCAAGCAGCACAACATATAAGTTTGAAGTTTGAAGTTCGCTCTTGTCTGCCCTTTTTTAATTTCATTTGTACTTGATTTCATTCTTAAAATTAGGATATTTCATACTATACTAAATGAGGGAATATGCTGTGTAACGTAAATTGTATGCGTCCTTTTATAGTTCCTTATGAAATTGCAACATTTAAGTGATAGAAAAGATCGGTTTGTAGTTTGTGCTATCAACTTTTTTTTGTTAAGTACGGTTCTTTTTAGTCTTGAATTGAAAAGTTTGCTCTCTTCCGTTTAGCATCAGTTTATTAAAAACAATATGCTACATTTCTCAGATGATGCTAGAGAACCTAAAGTTTTATATTTTATGTAAATGTAGTTTCAACGTTTTATGTTTTGTGAATGCATGCTTTCGGTATATTTTATGTAGATGTGATTTCAACGGTTACGTTTTAATTGCTACTTGCTACAAGTACACAAAATAATTTAACATTTCCCTTTTTTTAACATGTTAAATTGGTTTAGCGAGTCAATTTCGGGTTAGCGGGTCAACCCTAAACCCACCCATTTATAAACGGGTCAAATTTTGGTTGACCCGGAAATGACCTGCTAACTAAACGGGTCGGATTGACCTGCTAATTTCCGTGTGGGTTTCGGGTCTGGTCACGGGTCGTGTAGGAAATTGACAACCCTATTCCTATTATTAGGCTTAAGTGTTATGTTCAAGTCTCCACACACAAGCCGTAAATGTGTGTGTTGACTTTGTGAAGATAGTAAATTAAGTAGAGTACTTCTAGCATTGGCTGTGTTGTGAGCATATATTAAAGTTATTAAGTAGGATGTTGTTGATGGATGTGCTGGTCATGACAATAAATATGTTGACTAGATGAGGTTATTTTGGAGAGCTTATAAATAGTAGGATCAAACAGAATTAAAATCCTACCATATCTAGCTTCATTCAAATTATGTAAGAGATGCCATTTTGAATTTATGTACGTTGCTGCTCTTAAAGTGAGAACTTCATCCAGCTTTGTTTCTAAAATTGCAAGCATACTGAGATTATGTCTCCTAATAAGCTGCTTGCATTGATTTAGCTTAATATCCTGATGTGCTCCTTTAATGTTCCATACGCAAAGATTTTGCTGCACTGGGATATTCTAAAGTAATGTTATTGATATTTGCCATGGATCTGGCAATGATCTTAGATGGGTTTGAAATTATGGATTTGTCCTTGTTGCTGTTATGAAGGTTCTTCTTACCCTTTTGAGGATCATAAAGGTGCAGTTGGATCCTTGTGGCCCGGAGGTGGAGTTATACAGCTGTATGGATTTGCTTTGGCTTGTCCACCATTGTTTCTTTGTGAGTGATTTGTTTTTTAATTTCAGCACTTGCATTGCTACACTGCTCAATCTAGTTATCTTTTTTGTATTATAGCTCTAAGCTTTTCAATTGCCTTTTCTCCATTGGAATTCATGCCAGTCAAAGAGGCCATGACATCCGACAAAGCTGGTTCCATGTCCAATTGGTCAATTTCTTGATAATCATTTCCAAGCATAGCTTGTTCATTGTTGTTGAGAGGCGTATTGCATGTGTTTTTGTTTTTCTCTTGCATTGCCCACTGCAAATGTTTCTTCTATTGCATCAACAGCTGTTGACACAATGGCAGATTCATTACATTCTTCTTGTGGAAGATTTACCACTGTTAACACATCTCTTATTTCAGCACAACTAGCCTCTAAATTACCATTGCCTATTTCTATCATCTCACCTCGCTTTTCATGCATCTGCTCTTGTAAACTGGCAAAACTATTATGTGTGTGCAAACCAGCCACTCTGAGACTAGTGCCAATGCCTTGCATACTGTTTATACTAGTAGGTTTGTTGTGTAAGACAGATTGTGCTTTCTTATTATTGATCTCCCCTTCCTTAAGTGCTTCTTCTTCTTGAAAAAATAACATCTTTTCTTTTCTGCCATTGATCCTTTCTAGTTTTTGCCCAACAGTCACCAAATGTTGTCTTATTTCTGGGATGCTTGAATGTGACAGACTTTTTGTTTCTCTTAACCTTATGCCATGTGTGATATTTTGGTGGTTCCAATTTCCTCTGACGTGCATATTCATTTCTTTCATCATTCCTTATTTTATGAGCCTGTGTTGCAACTTGTTCATTACTTCTTGCTTCACTACCTGTAGTTATAGAGTTGATAACTTGAGTTCTAACTTTTTGTGCTTTTGGTTTGCTTAACTTCTTACCACCAGTTCCTTCCTGATGATCTCTCTTTTCAGTATTTCCTTCACATTCTTCCAAATAATGTCCAAAAATTTTGCATTTCGTGCACACATGTGGCTTCCAGAGATAGTTAACTTTAATCTTTTGTGTACAACCATCAGGGGTCTTAACCAAGAAATCATCGACAAGCTCTTTATCTGGTTTCACCTTAATTATGAATTTCGCATATTCTAATCGCTCAATCCCCTCTGTCATTTCATCGTGACAAAGAAGCTTTCCTAGTTTGCAGGCTAACCAGTTGATTACAATGTGGGACCAAGTGAAAAGGAGTATGTTAAAGAACTGTACCCACACCAGAACTACCTTCACACAACCACGCACATTAGTCACTTGCGGAACATAAGGTTTTATAATGAACAATTTGTTCCTCATGATGATGGGATCCCCCATTAACAATTTTTGCCTATCCTCTCCATTAGAAAACTGAAAGAGGAATAGTATGCCATCGTATTTTACTATCATTGAGCCTTTAAGATTCCAGATTGAATTGACCTTCTGCACAACCGTAGAATAGGATAGAGACACATCTAGAAAGAAGCCGACAAGTGTTTCTTTCCATATTTGAGTTCCTCCTTGAATGATTTCATCTGTGTGTTCCATAGCGTCTTCATAAAAGGTGGGGTCAAGTCAACGGGGTTGTATTTCCTGGCATTTCGGGGTAAATGTTGGAACATGGAAGCCCAACAACATTGACTTGCTTAAGCGGCAGTTGCTTGAGGAAAAGCCGAGGAGGATGAAGGGACAAGAGGAGGTGGAGTTGTGGATCTGAAGGAGCAGAGGTGGGGGATCTAATGAGGAGGTATGTCGGCAGTTGCGATTTGGTTGGAGGAAGGGAGGGGCGGGAAAGAAGAATCAGTCGCCAAGGATGTTACTGTTAGGTTACCATTAATCTTTCCTTTTAAACTAATAATATAATTAATTTAAAATAATCCATTTTATAGTTTCTTAAAAACAATTTACATCCAACCATTAAAACTTAAGTTTATTTCTAAGTTAAATTACAAAAATTATAACTTAGCGGTACCACTGACATATAACAATTCTTTTGACATACGACATTCAAGTCGTTAACCCCATTTACATAAACAGCTAAATACACTTTTATATTATCAATTGATAATATAATATCTCGACAACATATATTTACTGATAAAATTTGTCAAACTAATACAATAGAAGAACAATGTTTATATTTGCTAGTAGGGTGTCCAAACAATTCTGTCAATTCAATTTATAGTGGAACGGGGTTTATTTCCACTAACATATGTTATTTTAAAATACATAATTATGATTAACGTAATTAAACATAACTCAATTAATTTAATGATTAATTGAGCAACCTATTCAGAATTTACTAAATTTACAAATTATTACCGATCAATTCTTAACAGTTTACACGCTAATTTAGTTCAGAGACTAAATTTACGCTAATATTTTAAATGGTATTAAGATTTAAAACAAATTTTAATTATTTGAATAAGTTCAATTTAAATTCAAAATTGTTTTAAAACTCGGCTGCTATCGAGTCGCTTACAAAAACACTATCGATTCTCTCGATTAACATGCACACTTAAATCTATTCGAACAAATCTTCATTATTTAAACATACATATACATGTATCTATACGTGCACACACATATGTATGTATGGATGTGTATTGATATGCTATTTAAGGTCTCAAATTTTACTTAAACTCTTTTTCTTTCTTTCAAATGATAATGGGCCGAGCCCACTTAATCAGCCCAACCTTAGGCATACACATGTTATAGGCTTACCAATATATATATATATATATATATATATATATTTAAATTTAATATTTCCTTATATATATATATATATATATATATATATATAAATGGGTCAAGCCCAAATCCAACCCGAATTTACACAAATCATCACCCAGCTCCTCTTCTTATATTTCTTCTCCCTTTCCTTCTTTTTTTGCCTCGTTTCTTCCCTCCATTTCCTGCCGTTTATTCCATTTCTTCTTTCTTTATTCACTTTTATTTATTTATTTATCTTTCGATCCCATAGGCCTAGCCCAAACCCAACAAGCCAATACACGAAACACACACAGCAACACCTTTTTTCCAGTTACTTTTCTCTCTTCTTTTTACCTTCTTTCTTCTGCTCTTTCTTTATTTTATTTTACTCCTGCTACCTTCTTCCACACAATACACAGCGTGCACCGTACATGTGCACCATCACTGTGCTGATCCACTCGCTACCCTGACCAATGCCACATATCCCAATCCATTGCCTGAAACCGATCCGTACCTCGGAAACCTGTACCATCCCCCGCATCAAAAGTCGAGACCTCGACCAAAGTTTTCACCAAAACCGCTTCCACTGAATCTGCTCGCAATGCCACAACACCGCATTATTCACCACCGGAATTCACCTCAAGCATGCCAACATTATTAGAATCTTAATTTAGAGAGGAGGAGAGAGATTAGAATGCAGAATAATTTAATGACTACATTGTTCTTGCTTTTTTCTTTACCTTTAATATTCCTTTAATTTTCCTTACTTTTAATTTTCCTTTTTTAATTTTTCTTATTTCTTTTGATTTTTTTTCTCTTGATCGTCCCTACCCTAGCTCTGATACCATGTTAGAATTTGATATAGAGAGGAGGAGAAAGATTAAAACTCATAATAATTTAATGACTATATTGTTCTTACTTTTTTCTTTAAACATCCTCCTCTTCAATCCCCCCGGATGCGCACGTCCATCTCCCCTTCATGTCGACGCAGTTCACCATTAAACTCAAGCTTTCCAGTTCAAGCTTTAATCCTTAAAACGAGCTCGACCCATTAATCCAATGCTAAGGAATTTTTATGGTCTTTTTTCCCATGGTCCACGACCTCCACACTGCTTCAAGCCCAATGTCGTGGCCTCTCGTCGACGACGATGCCAGAAATTGACGAAAATATGATTCACGTTTAACTTGGAAATTCTCAGTATTTACACCACTAAAAATCATGATATTAACATTAAAATTTATGGGTTTCATAGATGATCACAATCATATAATTGAATTACAAAATTTATATTCGAATTTTTGAGTTTTTGAACACTTTCCTGTATATTTCATATATCCGAGAGTATACATCATTATTCAAGCTGAAGCTATTTTTAAAATTTTCTAGAGATCTATAGGCACAATTTTTATGTAGAACTCAAATCTTAAAACCAACCAGAATTAGGGTTATAAATTTTCAAAGTAGGCTGATATGATGAACCTTCTCTAGTGTGAAACATACAGACAATGTTTGTATTACTGTTAGTGCTTCATTTCACTATAGCTTGAGTCCACAAACAATAAAACATATTCAGAGGCATATATGTATACATATAGGTTTGCATCAATATAACAATCAATAGATAGGTTTATATGGGAATATATGAGTGTTTGCTCACATTATCCCATTTCAGTACTTGTTATTTTAACCTATGGTTTCCACTCTTTGGTTCCAGGTTTTCTTTTATTCCCTTTCACTGCCATTTTCCCTTCAGGTTAAAGTTTGTTTTTCTTTTGATTTCAGTCTCAAATGTGTGAATGAATTGGCAACTGTCTAGACATATATATGTAGATGAATCAAATAATAAAGTAAAGTATAGCTTAGGCCTGGATAGGTAGGTTTAGGCCATTACAAGAGCATGTGCTTAGGCTTATGTAAAGTACTTAATGGGATGCTACCACTATTTTATTGAAAGAAGTGTTGCTTAGGGTAATGTTTTCCATTTAATTCTTCCAGCTTTGAAGTGCACGACCAATGATAGAACACAGGTGCACATGTGTTTTTGTACCAGACTCATGTATTAAATGGTTACAAGCCATGCGTGCTAGTGGTTTTAAAAGCTAGGCTTTTGGGTAGTGGATGTTTAGGCTACAACATATTGATGTATGCTTACGATCTTTTCTCCATTAAATTCCTTCCACTCATGTGCATGGCTAGCACATGTTTGTAGGTTACATTCATATGCAAAGCCATATTCTTGCTGTACACTTTCTATACATATGAAAGTCCATTTCCATTAACAGCCACGTTCTCTTGTTGTACATTTTCTTAAATGATTTACAACTTTGCTCCCAAGCATAAACACTCCAAGATCTTGCTGGACTACCATGTACATATATAAGTTAAATGCTGATTTGAAATAATAATGAGCCAAGTAGATTTGCATTTATTTATTTGTTACAGGAGTTAGCAACTCATGCCATGTTCTAGTTTGTACATATATGTGCTAACGGTGTACTTAATGTTTAAAACATACCAACAATGAAAAACATAGCAACAAAGAAAACCCACCCATTAATAGTTCTGATCTTGTCCATTAAATCATATAAAGACCATGTCCTCTTGTATACTTACATGTGAAGTAATCTAATTTTATTTTAACTAAATTTATATTTATTACTTTAGACAATTTTATATTTACATAGGCTTTAATCAAGATTTTAGAAGCTAACAAAAATATTAAATGACATTCACTTGTTTATATACTTTTTTTGGGCAAGGCTGACCAATTTTTATAATGATCTGTAACACTGTTTATTAAAAAAAATTACAACACACACCGGTGATATACCACATGTATATCAGGCATAGTTGCGAAGACCAAACCGTACGTCAAACCGTGGTAGTGAAAGGTCCAAGATTTTTGTGGTTCAACCGGTTAGACCGTGAGAACCGCGCTGATAGTTTATGTCTATTTTTATGATTTAAACATAAAGTCATTTTAAATATAGGTAAAATTTAATCAATTATGACAAACAACCGTATCCAAACTACATAATTGAAATAAATGTATAACAACTTATCATAACAAAGTTGTAAATTTACTAATTTTTCATTGTGAAAAAAGGATTAGTTCAATTATAGATCGTAAAATGTACATAAAAATGAATTATATCATTCAAAACTCAATGACAATGGCTATGAAATTATTTGTTATAGTAAAAAATAAAGAGTGAAACAATTATTTTTTCATAAAGTTGAAGAACCGTGAGGTTCAAAGAGGTCTGACCAGAGATTTTATAAGGTTTTGAGGTTAAACCGCGGGTCTGTGAACACGCAAGGTTATTTCATTTTCAGAGCCGTGACGCTCCAAGGTCGGAGGTTAACCGTGGTCAAACCAAGGTTAGGTTGGGTCTTTAAAACACTGATATCAGGTACTTAGTTCATTTTCCCACACTAGGGACACACAATACATCACTGCGTCAAATACATTCCAATTTCATGATATCAATTACATTTTAATTCCACATAGTGCTGACAAACGCGCCTAAGGCCCCAACAAGTTATTAACTATTATCAAAGAGGCTATTACACTTTTCTCTTGATTTGCTGCGAGTGATTGGTGACTTACCCGCACTGCAACTAGCTAAGTTTTCTGATAAGGCTACTACATTTGTAACTGTAACATCTAGTGGCCGAGTTTTGTATCCTGGCGGTGGCGGTATGTTTGCATATGGATTACTAGTGGCTTGCTTCTTAGCAGTGTCTTGTGTAGCTGTTCTTTATTGAAGATCATTATAATTCTTGGACATCAATTCCATCAGCTTCTTCTTCTCATTACGTAGGAAAAGATCTAATTTACCACTTGCAATTATAACTCCAAAACTCTCAATTGTCGTAAGGACTATTTTATCTGGGTTTGGCTTATTCATTTTCACTTTTTACGTTTGGTCATTTTCTTCTAATGTCACTGGAAACATCAATTATGTTAAAGTTATTGTGTAAAAAAACTGTCAAGATTTCCAATACTCATGATCAGCAGATACGAAGGATGACTGCTTTTCTTTTGTCACCGTAGCATCAGGAAGCTTCTGAATGTTGTTCTGAATAGGACTTCCATTTCATTGCTTGGTGAGTGGGATAGAACTATGCAAAAAACTAGATTTGAACCCAAATTCATTGCTTAGTTGTATATCAGTGACATTCAATATAATGATAACATTAAACCCTCATGCGTTCATTGTTTGCTCAAACTCAGGAACATCGTCAATTATGGTTTGCATTGCATCATTATTTGTTAACCCTCGGAGTTCTCTTATGGCACTAGCATCGGTACTGGCAGTACTACCTTCAACCAAGTTATGCAGTTTAATGTGGACAAATATTAAACCATTAAATATGTACTTGGAATTTCCCAATATTTATTGTTCTAAAGTTAGTCAAAAACCGGGTCGTTACAAAGACTATCCCTTTTAAACCAAAGACGATTCAATAAACATTCCAAAACTTAATTTTCAGTAATCAAACTTTTTGTTTATCTTAAATGAATTTGTTAATCTTACATTTATTAATTAGGAATTATTTTGAAAACCATTCACTAAAGATTCATTAACTTTTTTACCCATTTGCTTTCCCTTCTCAAAACTTATCTCCTAATCAAAACTTATGCAGTATCATTCCCATTAAATTAAAAGGTTATAATCCTTCTTAAATTCCGAACGTAACTTAACCTTAACTGGGTTAAAGCATGATGTTATTTAAGACACCATTCACAATAAGCCCAAAACCGATTGATATCAAATATAAGATTTAGATCAAATTATATCAGCTTATATCCAATATCATTTTTGATAATCAACGAATACCAGTATAAATACCCTTCAAATTCCTCAAATAATATAAGTTATAGCTACGAAATTTAGTACCAAATATGCGGAAATTATTTCCATCCAAATTCAATTCATTTATAATTCGAAAACGTTAACTTTAATCAGAAGATTAATTAACCAGAAATTCATCATTCAAAATATATCTTTAAACAAAAAGTAATTAATTCCATAAAAGTTCTTTAAAACTTTATTTTTGATACACCAAGTAACTGATTATTGTTAGGTTAAGGTTGATAGTATTACAGGCATCGTCCATAACAATCCAAAACCGTTTGATATTAAATATAAGATTTAGATGAAAATCATATCAGCTCATATTCTATATCAACTCCCATATTTAACAGATACTATAAGCGGAATAACGGTATATCCACCTTTTAAATTCGTCGAATAGTATGAGATCTATCCACGAAATTAGTATCAAATATTCGATGATTATTTCTAAACAAATCCAGTGAACTTTGAAATTGGAAATTTAGTCCATTAAAGTTAGATTTCTAAAAATATCATTTTTATAATATTCGATTGTGCTTTTAGCAAGGCTGAAAAACCAAAAATTCAAAAACTTTTCAAAAAATTATATTTATTACGCAACTCACTTTAAAATCATTTATTATGATTTACCACTATTTTTCCATATTTTTAACGATTTTTATAAAGCCATTTATAACAATTTTCAATTTCGGTCACCGAAATGCAAAATTGCGATTTTATTTAAAACATGATTTGGATATAATTCCAAGTCCATACGTTCAAATCTAAAATTTTCTTTTTTTGCTCGAAAATTATTATTATTTGAAAGCAAATGACTTTCACTTTATGATAATCTGATTTAAATTCCATCTGGTATAACATTTGAAGTTTACGATCGAAATTTGCGAACTACCACAGAGCGATGAGCTCTATTCGGACCGTTATACAACTTCATTTTAAAACTAATCTGGATTGCTTCTAATATGTTTAAAAATCATTCAAAACATATTTAATTAAATTTCAAAACTATATTCCAATTTTAAACTTCAAATTCAATTATCCTTTAAAGTGGAATATTTAAATATTAATATTTTTCAAAAACATATCCTTTGAACTCCAAACTTTGCATAATTCAAATTAATCATTATATAAGCTCATCAAAACAATCAGTTTGAATTTAAACCATCATTTATGTATTTAATTCAGATTCAATTTTGAATTTACTATTCAAATCGATTCCAAAATTGAACATGCCATTTT
Source organism: Allium sativum (assembly GCA_030737875.1). Classification (NCBI taxonomy): domain Eukaryota; kingdom Viridiplantae; phylum Streptophyta; class Magnoliopsida; order Asparagales; family Amaryllidaceae; genus Allium; species Allium sativum. Next base: position 981,174,704 of record CM060916.1, read on the forward strand.
AAAATCAAAACTCATTCAAATTCTATTTCACCTTTACAAAAGTTTCTCAAAATCAGTTTAATTTAATTTTAAACCAATTACGGATATAAAATTTCAACTTTCATTTTCTCGCCATTCTTAACTGAATAAAATATACATTTTTATTTACCGATTTGGAAGAGACTTAACTAATATCTGTATAATCTCATAATTTAGATTATATGTGTGCAAGGTGACTATCAACAGTAACAACCAATAATAAGCATATAATCATCCATAACAACCATTAACAATATCAATTACTGCTTTACAACATAAGCGTTACGGTAATCAATGCTTAACAATTATTTAATTCTAAACTAACAACCGTTCATCTAAATCACACATATATCAATTAAATTACTTAACGATTAACTATAAATGTGTAAATAAAAGTTTCTCACAGTGAGTCCACTCTGTCAATCTTTTACTGCGAGTCCTTATATTGCAAACACTGATTGCACAAACGGACAGCGTAACCATGCACAACACTATAAATTTCCTTCCACCATATATACAGTATATATTTATATACATTTATTTATTCTTTTTAATAAGAGGAGGGAACAAGGGGGTAGGGTAGGGCCGAGGTGTTAGCGGCGCACATGAGTGTTAGCATGAGCTAAGAGAGGTGGATGATTGCTTAACCGTGGGTAGGTGGTGGTGGCGAAGGGGTTTGGCCGAGAGAGGGAGGGAGGTGGAGCGGAGGTCGTGGAAAGGTGGATTAGGTGGGCCATGGGGAAGAGGGAAGGAGGAGTAGGAGGAAGAATGGGGAGGGAAGGAGGAGGAAAAGGGAAAGAAGGAGGGAAGAGGATGGGAAGGAGGGAGGAAAATGGAGGGAAATGGCTTAGGAAGCCATGGCGAAGAAGGAAAGAAGGAAGGAGAAGGTAGGAGGAGAATGGGAGAAGGGAAGGATGAGTAAAATGAAAGTGCTTATTTGGATCATGTGTATCTAATTAAGCAAGTATAAGTATTATAAAAGCTAGAAATATGGAAATAAGTAAAGCAATAAGCGATCACACTAGAATTTTATCCCGGTTCGGACCACCCGTCAAGCTCCCCTTCGGTTTTCTAACTACCAAAACACCCCTCTCTTTGCTCGAAGGAATAGGCTTACAGTAGAGTAGTTTGCTTTGATAATATTATGTTCTTTACAATACTGATTTTGACTGAATGCTATAGAATTATCCTATAATCTCCTTGAGTAGATATATGAGTTGAAGTTCTTTTATATAGAAGAAATAATGTGCTTTTGAGTGACGAATATATTGCAAGAGAATGTAAGAGTATAAGATAGATTTAGAAAAATTCGATACTTAAATTCTTTTGTTTCTAATCTATATATACAAGATTGAAGAGGTTTTATTGAAAGGATATTGATTTTGAAGTAAAAACTTTTCAGTTGAATAGTTGTAATCTTTGACAAGCAAGAAAGTAGGGTTCAGAAAATATTGGCGTGACTTTTCAATTTACAAGAAACCCTTTTAGAAAGACAGGCCACCACTCAGGATAGACGTCTGACCCATGAGGACATACGTCTGTTTATACTTTGTAAATTTCTCGAGAATAGTCATAAACGTCTATCCTTACCGGTCAGATGTATGTGCCGAGTTTGGGAAATTTCCATAGAATATATATATACATCTTACCTTAAGAGACAGACATCTGTCATGTGCACAAACCTATATTCTGATAATTTCATCTAAAATATATCTAACTAAGGAGATTGTACATTTATTTCTACTATTGCACATAATGTTATCTTACTATGAAGCTCTTATACATATCCTTTGTGTATGTCTTCAAATCTTTGATGATATTTGTGCATTTATATATACCCTGCGTAGATAGATAGATAGTATATATGTTGCATATTATGATTGTATAGTTGTTGTCATTAAAATCATGAATCAGAGGTTCTAACATGAAATGGTAAGGTATGGTGGATTTTTACAGGATTTTTAAGGGTGTAAGGAGCTTACACCTCATATGACACATGTCACACAATTAAGCCTCATTCTCATGCATAGTGACACCTCACATGGTGACTAACCACATGTAACATATGGTAGCATTTGTAAACAAAATGCTCGGATATGTTTTATATAACATAAACGAAGTGCAGTGAAAAAAAGACTGTGTCTGAATAATTCGTTATGACAAAAGTTGATACAATCCTATCGGTATTTTACCATTATATTTCATAGATTTTAAATTACTATTATTATTATTAAACAAAATATCAGATTCAGAAGCTACAATATTCAAGCAGTTGGTTGTTTTAGCTTCCGAACAACTAGTTTTTGACAAAACCCAATACTGTTATCGACATATTCTCCTGATTAAATTAATAATTCAAAATAACTATTTTAAATAATTTCCAACTTCTAAAATTATATTTATTGTCCCCAAAATCATTTAAAATTATTTAAATCCGGTTTTTTAAATTGAGAAAAAAATCTTGGATCGTTACATATATAATTGTATATTGTGGACTGTACATCCACATATCCTATTTAGAAGAATTTCATGATGACTAATCATGTTTTTCCCTAATGCATGGTTTTTAATCCATTTATAAATATAAATGCCTTATTATTTATAATTTTATCATCGTTAATTATTTCTTGTCAGTTCTATACATGATTTAGTAAGATCTCAACATTTATCATAATTTGGGTACCTAAACTGTAACGAATGAGAATTTTCAACCCAGGAAAACAACATAAAAACCCATGTCAATTATTCCGGCATCGAACATTCCATATCATTAATATAATGAAGTTAAAGGGTGAGAATAGATAAGATAGAAAATTAGAATAGAAGAAGGAGAAGAACATAACAACAGAATTTGAGTAACACGAATCTCACAGTGGAATGAATAAATATATTATATAACATAACTTTGAAATAAAAACCAGTATATGTATACAATACCATTATCGGAGTACAACACTTACAACACAGCGGAAATAAACAATAACTATATAATCCTGAAGCCTCCTGCTCCAGCTCTCTAAGTATATCTGTAAAATCCCGATTACTTGACTGCCCGTACAAAACTGGGCATCCAAGAGTTTAGGAAAAACAAAACAAAATAACCTCTAGGTCTGTCATGTGACTGGTGTGAGTAAACACCAAATATTTGTTTAACTTTTAAAATCCTTTTAAAAGAAAGAATAATTATAAGACTAATCCACACATAAACACAGATGGTTTTTACCTTACGCTAACCCAAAACATTCTTTTAAAATCCATACTCTTCTGATATTATAATAATGTCTAAATCAAATAAATAGCAATCTAGTGGAACGCTTTCACCTCACGTTCTATATATATAATATATAATCAAAAACCACATGCGCTTATTGGGTAATGGATTCCAACAAGCATGGTATGGGACCACCTTCTGACATTGTATCTCTAGAGAGGAATACACCAGGTTCAACAAGAACATCTTGCAAACCAGGCTAAACATGATCGGTCACTCATTTTGCTTGAGTATACCGAATGTATTATCACCAATGGTTGCGATCAGCAACCATTTCCTGAAAAGGGACAACATCGAAATAGTTTAAATAAGTAAATGGAATTTCTCAAGATTAGGTGACAATACACCCTAATTGGGAGCTACCTACTTAGCCATGCGACTTACCCGATTTTTACCATTTCCTGGTTGTGAGGCTTGAGGCTTCACTTATTTCTGACAGATCACGCATTTATTCACTTTGAATGTCACATTGTCATACCCGCCAAATCACAAATTGATCCCTCTAAAAATACCACGAGTATACAGCTAAGAGAAACGAATTTCTTCGCCACGTTTCTTCGCCACCAAACGTAAATACGTTTGAAGAGACCAACTTACGTGATCTATTAAATATACTCTATCAGACATTCTTCCATAAAGGTTGTCCTGGAACTGGATAAACCGAAGGCACTATTTTGTAAACCCATCTTAGGAAATTTCTACCTAGGATATTCCAGAACAACCCTTGCATAAACTCCGTCTTCAATTATCCTTATCATATTGGATTCACAATGCTAATTCCCATATGAAATGGTTTTCAGATAATAAATCTAATCATTGTCTCTCCGTATTGACGACGGAAAAATGGTGAAAACTTTGATAGTCGATTATTTAACTATTAAAGGAAAACATCCATACACACAACGATCATATTTCCAAATGGAAATTTCATTGATCAATCATCAATCAACATTTTTTCTCTTTAATTAATTTATCATTAATTTATTCATTTCCCGTTTCCCATATATATCTTAAAACCCGTTTAGCCTCCCACTATTCTCGGAAAACGCTTCCATCTATTGAAGCTATTTATTTTCTATATTCCAGAAAATATTTCTTATTTACCAACGAAAAACATTCTTATATATATTCACAGCTACTGTGTTTTGAAACTATATGTCATTAACATCGGAAAACATTTCCAAGTTTACTCCCATTTCTTATTTTCTATATTAGAAAACATTTTTGATTTTATTTGGAAAACGTTTCCAAAAACTCCTTCATCGGACTAAATCATATGTTTAAATAAAACATCGCTATGCCAACTCAAACCATTAACACTCATTAACTTAATTTACTTGACCAACATTCGCTATCGAACTTTAACTATTCCTTAGTTTAAAATGAAGTCAATCAAGTTGGGGTATAACTACCTCTAAGACCTTAACTAAACAACATTATTAACCTTGAAATAGACAAAGTTCACCAATTTAATCTTTAACAAACTATTCTTACGTAACTCTCAGATTTAATTTACGAATCCACTTCTTTTACAGAATCATTTGATTATAACAATAGTGTTATAATTCCATGCTTCCGAAATATAATTTTAATATAACTTTTATTTCTTAATTTAAATAAATAATTAAAGGATTTATTAAATAAATAAAGCTTGATTTAAAAACCGGAAAGGAAGTAATACTTTCCTACATTCAATATAGTCGAATCCCAATGTATAATTCTCTCTCGAGTAATCTCTATTCAATAATTCTATCTCGAATAAACTATATTCGATAACTCTTTTCCCAATAAACTCTATTCGATAACTCCCTTTCGAAAAAACTATATTCGATGATCTCTCTATCGAATAAACTATATTCAGAAATCTCTCTTTTGAATAAACTATATTCGATTTACGTTACGAACTCCAACATATTTTTACCATTTTGGGTCAAATCAATTTCTAAATTCATTTTTGAATCTAATACTTCCCAATAATTACCAATTCCCTTTTATAGCTATTTTAATTCGGCAAAACGTTTGCTTTTAAATTGTTATTCACTTTAAAACATGAATATTGTTCCTTTACAGAAAATTGGACTCGTTTTATCTAATCAAAACTTGATTTCACAATTTAAATACTAACACAAGTTTAAACTTGTAATAACCCGAAAATCCCCGCCCTTTGAATCGACCATAAACCACACATGTCTGATCCAAAAATTGGAAATCCTCGAATGCACTAACTTTGGGCATACAGCACATCAGAACAAATAAAATAGGACTTTTATTACGACATAATAATGCAACATCAGAGTTCAGAATATCAGAGTACAACGAATATAATAATACAGCAGCGGAGGATAAATTTACAACAATTTTAATACAATGCAGCGGAAGACTATCAATGCTCTAGACACAGCTTTGAACTTCGATCCAGAATCCTGCTCAATGTCTACAAAATAAGGTACTTGACTACCCGTGTGGAAAAGAGGGCACCCAAGTTTGCAAAGTGAAACAAACTACGAGTCAGTCGTGGGACTGGTATGAGAAATCTTTCCTAACTTATCTAACAACATGGCTAATCACAGGGCCACGCCGCTAATGCGGAATGGGTTTACTCCACTGGATTGCCAATGCAGGAATTAAATAAATTTTTATTCAAAACAACGCAATGCTTTTTAGAAAAAATGAAATCATTACAAGACTCAAGTCCCATCACACAATGCAACGCAAACCGGAGGATATAGTTTTACCTTATAATGATCAAACATGCTTGATACGTAGAAAATAATATTTTAATATTACTATTAGTGTCTAATCAGTTTTAAAATACTTCAAAATAAATGTATCAATCCTAGACGGCATAGCTACCATATACTATGTCCCCATATATAAGTTTGCAATCAAAACCGTAAAGTCGTATTGGAAATTAGGTTTCCATCATGAGTCAAGGCTAGTGACGTTCTCCTTACCGATTCGAGACAATCTAGCAAATGTCTCGGGATTTGAACGTTGGCGAACCCTTGGATCCTGCAGGGCCGGTCCACAAATACTTTAGTGGATTAGTTTTGCCTGACCATATGCTTCCCGGTCCTATTGAACCTATAAATTGGTCACTATCTACCAATATAACCGAGGCCTCGTAATCTATCATCCATATAAGTAAAATGTCAGGGCTTGCAAAATCCTGATACCACTTCTAGCTAGAAAGAAACGTGTGCACTCCCTGCGTTCCCTTGTCCTGTTTCTGACTCTTACCGGGATGTGAGGCTCGCGAAGTAACGCTATACACAAAGCTATGCCTAAATAGGTCGTGCTTTGATCATCAACCACAAGGCTCTGCTTTTCAACAAAAGCCCCGATCGTTTGCATCTTGGCATGCCACATTGACAAATCACGCCATGCGATCAATAACTATCAATATATAACCTCTAAGCTCATGCGTCTTAGAGAAGGGTGTCAAGCAAGAGAATAAATTCTCCGCCATCAAACAGATATATATTAAATAGAAATCAATTCACATAGAGTGAAATTCTACATCAGACACAAATCCATTTACAAGTCCGTTCTGGGTCTAAATGAAACCGGAGACACCTTATTCCACGTCCTTTATGTCAATATGGAAGAGAGGCGCTCGCTTATCTGGACAATCAGCAAATACGTCCGGACAACTACCACTTTATCCCTTTACTGGGAGCTACCAATGCTGGGCATCAGTAGTCATCCATTCGATGTGAAGATCGCCGGTCTTCAATCACCGTCTTCAATATCTTCAATTTAAATCGTCGTAAAATTATTTGAAATGAGACTGAACTCGGTCTTTTCAAATAATTCTCGCATATATAATTTAAAACCATTTTATATCGTTAATGTCATTTTAAAACGATTTATCGCTATTTTTATTTATATAAAAATAGCTCAATTTAATTTAACGACGCTTCGGGTCAATAGGCGGCTCTAGCGCTGTTTTTACCCAAATTTGATTTACACATTTCTCGAAATGTAACCATTGGATTTTAACAAGATTTATATCGTTGGAAAGATCTTTCAAAAACGGTCCTAATGGTTCCAGTTTTGGGAAAATCCGATGGTCGGATTTTCAGTATAATCATTTAAAGTTACGATTCCGAAAAGCGAACTACCACGCGTGATTTGTTTAATTTTAATTTATATTCATATATATAAAGGGGATTTTATTTAGAAGGACAAAGGATATTAAAATTTTATTCGTTAGGACACGTGCCTAAAATTTTACTCAGAAGGACAAGCGATATTAAAAAATTTACTCAGAAGGACAATCGGTATTAAAATTTTCCGTCGTTAATCATCTCGTCGCAAATTATCTCGTTCATCGCCTCGTCGTTCATCATCTCGAACGATTTTCTGTCCCGAAATCATTTTAAATATCAATCAAATCAAAATCCGCGGCATCTCGTACAATCGATCCTCAAACATAAATCGACCAGCAAAGTCTAGGGCACGGAATCGATCTCGCGCGTATTCGATTGCTGAAACCGTTCACGAAATTAGGGTAAATTAGGGTTAATTCGATTGCTATGATTCGTTTGGCAGTAAATATGATTTCGTGATTTTTTAATTTCGTGAATTCATCCTAGAAAATCGAACGAGAGAGATGAACGAGAAAAAAATCACTGGAAATTTTTACGGTGAAGTTAGCAGCAGTTCGTAGGTATCATTTTTCCATTTTTTAAGGTATCATTTTTCTTATATTAATAGTGTTATGCTGTTTTGTTTATAGTTTTGATACTATATCAGTTTTGTACTTGTACTATTGCATTAACTTTGCAACTCAATCGAAATTATGTTGTTTTAATCTGTCAAAGTGGGATGTAAACATTTTTTGTAGTAGATTTCCTTCAAAATATGAAAGCAGTTTCTAGGTATCATTTTTATATTTTTCTAGTTATCATTTTTATATGTTGTAGCTGAATTTACATCACAGCAGTTTTTAGGTATCATTTTTATATTTTTCTAGTTATCATTTTTATATGTTGTAGCTGAATTTACATCACAGCAGTTTTTAGGTATCATTTTTATATTTTTTTAGGTATCATTTTTATATTTTCAACACGAATTTACATCATAGCAGTTTTTAGGTATCATTTTTATATTTTTCTAGTTATCATTTTTATATGTTGTAGCTGAATTTACATCATAGCAGTTTTTAGGTATCATTTTTATATTTGTCTAGTTATCAGTTTTATATTTTGTAGCTGAATTTACATTATTATGTCGGTATAAGTTTTGATTGTGCTTGAAATTCTTGCAGATACTGCATGCTGCTGGAATTTACTTGTATTCAAGACTGGATTGAGTACAAGTAAAAGTAAATGCTTGAATGCATGCTTGGAATGTGGAGTAGTGTTGTATGTACTTATATTGTGTAGGAAAACAATGTATCCTAGTATATCAGTTATGTATAGTTATAGGTATCATATGATATGATACAAGTGTGTATTATTGTGTATTATTGTGAATAATCTCATTTTTGTCATAATTGAATTGAATTGAATTGATTGCTATTATTTTTTTAATCAATAGGTATTATTGAGAATAAATATTATTTTTATTAGATTTGAATTGAGTAGGTGGGTGTTATTTTTTTAATCAGTTGGTATCAGTTAGAATTAATGTTGTAAATCAAAAAAAGTCAATTACCAAATCAAACAACTCAAATTTACCTACTTGCCACAGTTCTTATACACTAAACCATAAAACTGATACCTAAAAAAATACAAAACTGATACCTAAAAACTGCTTTAATATTTTAACGAAAAAAGTATTACAGAAAATGTTTGAATCACAATTTGATTGTTTAAAATGGAATGGATTCGTTTGAGTAGCAAAACTGATGCAGCAGTACAAGAACAAAATTAATACAGCAACAAAAAAGTAACTAAAAAAAACATAGCACAGTGAATACAGTAAAAATGATACCCAAAAAAATAAAAAAATGATACCTAAAAACTGTTGTACTGTTTTAAATAAAAAGTGAAACAAAAATAACTTACATCACAGTTTGGTTGATTATAACGAAATAATTTCGACTGTAATACATAGATAATGCAACAATACAACTACAAAATAAATACAACATTAAAAACACAACAAACGAATATAAAACAGTGTTAAATAAACAAAAATGATACCTAAAAAAAAAATGATACCCACGCGCTGAAAAGTTTAACATAAAAATTGCAGAACAACAAAAATCACGAATCACCTTGCGAAATAACCCTAAAACTAATCGGCAGAAATCATCATTAAAGTATAATGATTATAGAAACAAATAAAAATCCAATCGAGGTTGATTTTTGAAATCGGCCCTATTTCGTGCCCTAAATTTTGCTGTTTCGGTTGATGATTGAGGTTTGACGTAAGATACTTGGCGAATTTGATTTGATTCGATTTCCTTCTGACATGATTTCGTTATTTTCGATTTGCTGATTTCGTGGAAGAAGAAATCGGAGAAGAGAGAAAGGAGCGGAAGAAGAAATTAAAGAAGAGAGAAAGGGGCGACGGAAGTTTTAAGCGTAATGTCCTTCTAAGTAAAATTTTAAGCGCGTGTCCTTATGGATAAAATATTAAGTCCGATTGTCCTTGTAAGTAGTTTCCTGATATATAAAATTATATATAAATATAAATTCCTCGATGATTCCACTAACGTGGTTTAACATGCCAAATAAAAACATGTTTTGTTTCCATACCAAATCTACATGTTTATAATGTCAAATAAAATGTATTTTATTTACATGACATTTTACTAATGACAAATAAAAAGATAATTTTTATTTATATTTCTATTTTTAATTTTAACAAATAAAAAGAAATATTTTATTTGTATATAGTTTCAATGTATGTTTTGAAAATAAAGAATAATTCTTTAACTTACATACAAATTCTAATGTATGTTGTGACAATACAAATGATTTTTTAAGTTACATACAAATTCTAATGTATGTTGTGACAATAAAAATGATTCTTTATTTAACACACAAATTCTAATGTATGTTTTGACAAATGAAAATAATTCTTTAACTTACGTACAAATTCTATTTCAACAAATGCATAAAATGTGATACATTCATTTTTGTTGACAATTCTATTTCAACAAAATGATTAAAAAGTGATTCATTTATTTTTGTTGACAATTCTATTTCAACAAAATGATTAAAAAGTGATTCATTCATTTTTGTTGACAATTCTATTTCAAAAAAAGATTAAAAAGTTATTCATTCATTTTGTTGACAATTCTATTTCAACAAAATGATTAAAAAGTGAGTCATTCATTTTGTCTAAAGTTCTATTTTAACAAAATGAACAAAAGTGATAATTCCATTTGGTTAACAATTCTATTTTAACAAAATGAACAAATGTGATAATTTCATTTTGTTAAAAGTTCTTTTTTAACAAAATGAACAAAAGTGATAATTTCATTTTTTTTAACAATTCTATTTTAACAAAATGAACAAAAGTAATCAATTTTACAAAAATGTTATTTTGTTTTAACTCAAATCTACTTAACAAGGATGTTATTTTTGTTTCAACACAAATCTATTTAACAAAAATGTAATTTTTGTTTTAACTCAAATCTATTTAACAAAAATGTAACTTTTGTTTTAACTCTTATCAAATCAATAAAAATGTATTTTTTGCTTTTAACCACCATATTTGACAAAAACGTAAATTTTTGTTTTAACTATTATATCTTGACAAAAATGTATATTTTGTTACAACTAATCTATTTTGGCAAAAATGTATATTTTTGTTCAGCTATTCTAATTTGAAAAAAATGTATATTTTTGCTCAACAATGGTATTTTGACAAAAACGTATACTTTGTTTCAACTAATATGTTTTAACAAAAAATGTACATTTTGTACAACTATTCTAATTTGACAAGAATGTATATTTTTGCTCAACAATTGTATTTTGATAAAAATGTGTACTTTGTTTCAACTAATATGTTTTGACATAAATGTACATTTTGTTCAACTATTCTAATTTGACAAGAATGAATATTTTTGTTCAATAATTATATTTTGACAAAAATGTGTACTTTGTTTCAACTAATATGTTTTGACAAAAATAAATATTTTTGTTTTCAACTAATCCATTTGTCAAAAATGAATATTTTTGATTCAACTAAACTATTTGACAACAATGAATATTTTTGTTTCAACTAAACTATTTGACAAAAATGAATATTTTTGTTTCAATTAAACTATTTGACAAAAATGAATATTTTTGTTTCAACTAAACTCTTTGACGAAAATGAATATTTTTGTTTCAACTAAACTATTTGACAAAAATGAATATTTTTTATTCGACTAAACTATTTTGACAAAAATGAATATTTTTTATTCAACTAAACTATTTGGCAAAAATGAATAATTTTGATTCAACTAAACTCTTTGATAAAAATAATTTTTTTTGTCTCAACTAAACTCTTTGACAAAAATGAATATTTTTGATTCAACTAAACTATTTGACAAAAATGAATATTTTTGTTTCACTATTTTCTTACAAAAAAAATATCTTTTTATTTCAGCTATTTTGTAACAACAAAAATGTCCTTTTTATTTTAACTATTTTGTCACAACAAAAATGTCCCTTCTTATTTTAACTATTATGATATGACAAAAATGACAAATTTGATTCAACAATTATATTTTGACAAAAATGTCAAGTTTGATTCAATATTTATATTTTGACAAAAATGATAATTTTAATTCCATTATTCTAATTTGAAAAAAATGATAATTTTTGTTTAATTCAATTCTAATTAACAAAAATGTTAATTATTGTTTCAACTATTATATTTTGTCAAAAATGACAATTTTGTTTCAACAATTCCAAATTGATAAACTTAATCCAATAATTTTAATTTGTCACAATGACAATTTTAATCAAACTCCTTTTCTTTTTTTTTTCAACAAAAATTGGTATGTTTGTTTCTAACAATTTCATTCAACACAGCAATCATCAAATCAATAGATCTACATAACTACATCAATCATCAAATCAGATCAAATCACGTATCATACAAATAGAATTTAATAGCGTACAATTTAACAACATCAATTCTAGATCAAATCACGTATCATAATTAAGTAATTTTAATTATATATAAAAATGTAGAATTTCTCACCTTGATCGGTTAATTATGATGGTTTTAACAAAATTAAACCGTCGCTTAATTTTATCAAACATTCTAACTGATTCCTTTTCTGTCCAAATTTGTTCCATCGCCTAGATCTCGATTTTATGGTTCCAACAGACTCAACCTCTTCAAATTCTGATTGAATTTGAATAAGTTACGGGGGTTTAAAACTTAATTAGATAAATAAAGAAATTAATATAATTAATTGTTTAATTACATTTCCTTGTCCATCGTTGTCTCCTTCTTCTACATCCAGGTGTTCACGCAGAAAACCAAACCCGACTTCAAAGCAACCATCCAAAATCGCACCACCATCAGAAGCCTTGACCGCCGATCGCAGACCACCTCGACGAAGCCCCACGCCTCCTCCTCCCACGTCGTGAATGGTGCCCAGTTCGAAGGTCCTGGTGGCCAGAAAATGCCACTAACCGCCGCGCCTTTGAGTGCTCAAATCGAGAAATCTAGGACGTTAAAACCCATCTCATCCGTTAAGATTATAGATGACTCCATGCTCTTCAATTTTTATTTTAATTCAATATGATTTTATTGCGTAAATGGAGAGAAAGGACGGATTGAAATTCAGAGTTGTATGGCCACTAATTTTGGAGGTGGCAGCTGCAAATACTGGGATTAGGGTTTTGGTCTGAAAAAAAGGTATACTTATAATATAATATTAATTCTCTAATTTTACAAAAAAAAAACCATTAAGTCTCAGTAGCTCCAATTTCAGCCCAACGAGAGTTATCCCCAGAAAAATACCCCTGTTCCTGACGCAACGGGCTAGGTCCCGTCAGCCCAATCGATTATTTTCAGTTAGTTTTCTTCAATTTAAAATATAAATCATTTATTTATTTTATTTGATCGTACAATTAAATTCACCGGGGCCACATACGGACTCCAAAAATACCCAAAAAGTAAATTTTGCTATGTTTTAATGATATGGTCCTAACAAAATTAATTTCGTCGAATTTGAAGACCGTTTGAAAAATGGTCATTTTCTGGTCGATTAAATTCAATAGAAATTACCGAACGCAATTTAATTTGCCACGCTCACAAATTAATTCCAAAAATTATGGAAAATTAAATTTAGCAATAATTTAATATTCCAGATCCGACCAAAATGGTTTCATCGAAAACAGAGGTCTTTTGTATAATGGCCATTTATACGGGCTATAAATTATATTAAATTCCATAGCGACAATCCTAAATATTCAACTGGCCATAACATTTTTTCCCTCTGTGAAATTTCAATTTTTGGGATTCGTTGGAAAGATATTCTTAAACAGATTTAAATATTTTTGATTTTACTGAAATCCGATTTATTTTGAATCTTGTACATTCAGTCAAAGTTCAATTTCAAAATTTCAAACTGCCACGCTATTTCTTACTCCTTTTAAAATTAAAATAAATATATTCGTTCTAACTTCAATTAAAATAATTTTTTAATCGTTATTATTTAAAATAAATTATTTTCAATATTTAAAATCCATTAAAATTTCTAAAATCACTACAACAAAATGGGGCTTTAATAGCGTTTGAAAAACGCTATTATATCCTAATATAGCGTTTCAGAGAACGCCATGTAACGACATGCTATCTTAGGCCTCCTAGTTTAAATAGCATAAACAAGACGCTATGAAAAACGAACTTTCTATAGCGTTTTATTTTGCTATCAAACAAAAACGCTATAAATATATACCATCAAATACTTGCTTCATATAGCGTTTCTGTTTAAGTTTCTATAGCGTTTTTGTGTAAGTTTCTATAGCGTTTCTGTTTAAGTTTACATAGCGTTTCTTTTTAGTTTTGATAGCGTTTATAACATTCTCAGTATTTGTTTCTATAGCGTTTTTAAAACGCTATTGCCTATATTATTAATTTATATATTTTATTTACATCCGTTTCAATTTTTTCCATGTATACATACACATCTAAACATATGTCATCTACATATGAACAAAATAATTTTTCACAAACAATTATATAAATTACCACAAAATATTTCATACATATCATTTTCTCAACTTTTCTATGTCCACACATAATAGATCAAACATTTTTGTATTAACAAGTTACTTACAAAATAGACAAACAATAGATTTAATCTTGTTTTGCTTATGATATTTTCTCCTTAACATCAACAATAATGGCCCTGTTAATGTCAAATAAATAATCAAGATATTAGTAATTGTTATATCATATATTGAAAAAGTAAAAAGAACCAAAAGAAACAAAAAAATGCAACTAAGACAAAAATATAGTTATGCAGGGGATTAATGCAATTGTGCATTCGAACATGCAACAATTTTCAAAATAAAAGCTAACCTATTAGTTTTAACTTATAAGCTTGCATATATCATATCTATTGTCTTCTATTTTTATTGTGTAAAACACAACTTTAAAACTCTAAACAACTATTCTTTGATTATGTGCATTTATAAAAAAAAGGTTAATGCATAAGCAATCGGACATCCATTCTTCAAAGTTTTTTTTTATAACTAGGGTTTATGTTTGGTTTAGCACTAGATTACTTCAATCGAAATGCTACATATGCTAATTTAAATACAAATTATTCTTTACGGAGATTTTGCAAATTTCACACTCGATATAACTATCTAGAATTTAGAATTGAAATAAATATTTAGAATTTAGAATTGAAATAAATATTCAGATTCATTTTAGATCAGTCATACAAATTGAGGATTTGGCCTATATGTTATGTAAATGTATCGTTTACCATTTCAAAAAAAATACTGGAGACTGATCTTTTAGAAAGAAGAAGATTATAGCTATCACATATCAGCAGGTATTGCATATCAACAAAATAAAGAAACAATTTAATGAATCTAATTAGAATTTCAGATCAACAAATTTTTAGAATATGCATGTATATACGGAGAGTGTGAATGGCATAATCTATTTAAAACAGATCAAACTTGATGCATATGATTCTAAAGAGCATATAATCAAACACGTTAGTTGCAAATTGAAGACTCACCTTGAAAGAAACTCAATGCCACGATGAAAGACATTAAAAACATTGAATAAGAATGTTTTGTTCTTTCTTTATAACTCAGAGAATGTTTCTGGACTCCAATGCAAGTTTGCATTGCCAAATTATGAATCTACAAAAGACAAAAAAAAAAAAAACATTACATGTTCACATTGCATCAGACATTAAAATGACCTGCATTAAAATTGCTCTTCATTGGTCATTCTCCCTTATTGTTCTGGAGAAAGATCTATTGATCCGTCTATCAATCATTTCTTTATTTCAAATATAAACGAAAGATATGCTCCTCTAAGTAAACAAATAATTTACAAGGTAAGACTGAAGGATTTCTTCCCAAAATAAGAAGCAAACATATTCAGAAGCAAGAAAACTAAAATTACCACATAACTAGAAATAGGGGCGCATCCCATGAAGCTCCACCATCCATCATGAAGAATGATAACTGCATTGAAACCATGTTATGAATGTAGTTGTACAGAAGTAACAAGTATAAACGAAAGAAATAAAAGTAACTATACCCAGTAGTAACATTAATCTCTGTGAATTATAACAATAATGTAGCAAGCAAAAAAGAGGTGGAGTTTCCTAGGCTTTCTGTTAACAAGTAAATGTCATCAGCTAATTAAATCGTTGTAAATGTGTACAATTATGTGTCAAACAAACAACCAAATGCTTAGTGTTCAATAGAAAACAAAATACTTACCACAACAAGTGCTTTAACTAAATACATATTGAATATTCGGTAGAAAAATATGTTTCCTACTGTTTGTCATATTCTAAACACAATTATTAAGCATGAATTCAAACAATTGATAAATCCATGAATATTATTAGCACATATTAAAAAACTCACCGTATTCAATTGCTAGAAGCTTGATACGTCAACCCTCAATCAATCTCCCTTACCTAGTTCTATGGACACTACCCAGCCATGTCCTTTGATCCTTTCCCATCAATTATCACTTACCACTGTTCCGCTCCCCTCAACAAACCTTTCTCCATGCACCTGTCCTATTGCAAACCTGGATCTTGCCTCCTTCCCACTTTCTAACACCGTTTTCGACAACGATAGAAACTCGAGAACCTTGAATATATCAAATTTCTCTCTAAGAATAAAGCGAAGTAAATCAAAACATAGGGACAAGGGCATCATCTTCCCACCTGATTCAATTTTCCCTATCAGTGGTCCGCCTGTCTTGGTTGTTTTCAGAATCCTTGCAACCCCTCAGCCGAACAACATGCAATCTCCAACATCATCTCCCACAACCACCTATCTTTCTTAATGATTGACAACTTTACAGATTGGAACGTAAGGGGAGGAAATGACGTCTCCAAACAGGAAGAAATAAAAGCTAATAGTGAAAAATAAGCTTTAATTGATAGCCATTTTAGAAAACAAGTACAACTTGTAAACTTTCCACCAAACGTGTCAGCTTATCCAGCCAAGTTGACATGTCATGCATAAGCTATTGGAGGCCCTGGTTGGTAGAATTGTGGTTTTATGGAATCCATCTTTTTTCAACTCAATCCCACCAATTATATTTTCCTTTGTAGCTTTGTTTGTGCCCTGAACTACATATCTGGTGGTCTTCTGTTTAACTCTTTAACCACCCTTAATACTCTCAATCTTTCCTGGATAGCCTTGAAGGACTAGAACTATATGCTGACGTCTATCAATAGGCTAGGAGTCAATCCGCCTTCTCAGTTTGAGTTGATCCCGCTTAAAGAAGCGACCTTAAAACATAACTTTTTTTAATGCAAATCCAAGGGTCTTTTCTACACTTGGAATAATAAGTCTCGATCTGGATGTCGAACTTTCTCTAACTAGACTGTGTTTTCATAAATCAGCAAGCCCTTGTAACTTGGCCACTTAGCATTTATGATGTGCTCGCTCTGCTCATATCTGATCATTCACCTCTTTCGCTTAGCTTTCGACCCATCTCATCTTAAACCCCCATCTCCCTTTAAAAACATTGATGCTTGGATTGATCATCCAGACTTCCCTACCATAGTCACCAATGCATGGACGTTCTTTTGTTTCTTCGGTAACCCTATGTTTATCTTACAATCCAAACTCAAAGCCACAAAAAGCCTCCTCAAATTATAGAGCAGAGAGCATTTTGGCTACGGTTTCAAGCTGTCTTCAAACCTACAACAATAACTGTCTCGGGTACAAGTTGATTCATCTATTAATCCTCTCAATAATTCTGTATCCTATAGGAGCTGAAGCTAACTGACCTGCTAACCCAAGCACACAAAGCAGAAGCAAGCATGCTCAGACAAAAATGTAAGGATAGGTCGGCTGCTCAGGGAGACAAGAACACATCCTTCTATCCAAACTTCCTTAAATGTAAAACAAATACGAGCCTAATTCCTGTTGTTACAGATGAATGTAATTACATGCATGAAAGTCATAAAGAGGTTTCTCAGGCTTTTGCGCATACACTTGGACATGCTTTAACAAGGCATGGCACAAAGCAACTATGCACGCATTCATTTACGTAAAACTTTACATACACATAGCAGATGTAGTTAGACTACACACCGGCACACACTCCATAAAATCTGTGCACTCAACCTGCTAGCCATACATACCGACACACACATACACACCGACACACACTCCATAGCAGATGTAGTTAGACATCCCACCAGTGACTTCCTCAACCTGCTAGCCAAACAGCCAACAGTCCTGTTAATAATACGCATGCTTACACCTTCCATTAACCAATTCCCTCCAACACCACCAATACAACACTGCCTTCGGTAACCAATCCTTCGAGCTCCTCTGCAAATAACACTTATTTCCTTACATCACCTTAACCACAGTTCACCAGAATCAAGAGAGCCGAACACCCTCCCTACCCACAAACAACACATACCCACATTATAGTAACCTAGAAATTCAAAACACCTCTAAATCTACTCCTGGTTCCATAATTGCAAATTGCTAATTCAACTCACAAATGCAATTTCCAATCATTAATTCAAACATTTAGAAATAGCAACCGTACTCAGAAAACCTAACCACATTCTTCACAAACAAGGAATCAACCAAAAATTGGAAAATCCGAGAATCATTTATCTCTAACTTATATGTTTTTCATAAACTTAGTTAATTTATTATTATCAACGTAAACATAATTTATTTATTTATTGTTATAATCTTAATTAATTTTATTAACTCATTTGATTCTTATTACAAAACTTTGTTAATGTATGTGCACTATCTACTGTTCTAGATTTATAGTACAAGGCATGGGAACATCAACCCCAATAATCCTTGCATGTATTGGTGTATGTTTTTGTTCGTATGTGTGTGTGATTGTGTGTCTAGGATCAATAGCATACTGATGAGCTCTTTAGAGCATGAATCTAGAAGTTTCAGGTAGAAATGTATATGAAACCGTCAATGTATTACCTATACCTTAGGGCCGACTGGAGAGCTCAACTTGAGATCATAAGGCATTTCAGGTAGTACTGCAGCCACATTACTTTAAGAAAAATATGTTAAACAACTTATCTGACAAGACCAAATATTTAAATGAATTGTTCCAGTTTGGGCAGAGCACAACTACGGATGCTAGAAGCTTTTCCTGATGATATCATTGTCATTTGAAACTTTTATGCCTGTTATATTAAAAACATAATCGATGCTAACACCTTTGTATTAGTTTACCATAATCATGCAAACAAAGTAGAAGCTATTAGATGTAATAAACCCAGATAAGGAATTAAAAACATAAAGATAACAAATTTGTAAAGATAAATGCAAACTTGTTGCATTCTCTCAAACTACTTAATCCTGTCAAATAGTTGTAGCTCTAATTCAAAGGGAATTGAGTTATCATCCTTGTTCCTATTTGCATCCCATTAGTATGCTGAACTAATGGTAGATAAGGACATATTAATGAATCTGGGTAGAAGCAGATTCAATTAAACAAAACAGAGGAAAAAAGAAGAAGAATCGCCTTCCAATTAGTATTCAAGCTAAGGCAATGGAGCAGTAAAGGGAAACAAATGGCGTGCAAGCAAAAAAAAAATCAACTTTAAATTATATCTAAAATCACCTTCTATGTAATGGTCATTGCCATGCATGTAGGGATGCAGAGCTGCTTAGCGAATGATCTTCAATGAGTATGCGTAATTATATAACAGGAAGAACTTTATGTATACTAAGTTGTACATAAGAAATTGCCTGTAAGCCATTTTACATATACATATATATAAGGAATAACTCACCACAACAAGCAATGGTAAATGCTCATGAATTGAAAATGATACTAGAGGAACATAAACCAAATGTTCACAGATTAAACAAGTTATTGGAGGACATATGATAATAGAAAAGGTAAATGTGAAAAAAATATAGCCTCTAACAAATTAAACCATGTGCAAAAATATAGCCTTTAACAAATTGAACCATCTATAAAATGTGAAAAGGTAAATGACATTAATAAAGGGTTGCATCCAAAATTTGAGAAGAAGTTATCTTGTACAACTGATTAATATGTTAAAAGAAATTGAATCATCTATAATTGCCAAATATCTGAAATTGCAAACACATTTTTGTATAAACTAGTATAGTAGTTTTTTCTTTATATGTACACATTTATGATTCCTTGTACGAAAAGCAATCACAGAACTAAAACCCAAAATATACTCTCAAGACTGTGCATTTTGAAAACTGCATATATGTGGTACTGTACAACATTCATGAGCTCTTATATTTGAAAAAAAAATCTTTTCAAAGTTGACGTATAGAATGATTTTTTTACATCAAAACTTCATTTATTATCCTTAGAAATATACATATTCTCAAAGACTAATTGTATAAAGCTGCTTAATGGTTTCAAAATCAAAACTTGTGAGTGATCTTTAAGTATGTTACTTCTAAAATCTTAAAAGTTTTATATAAGACGTATACATACTAGAAGGCGTACCATGCCACATGCTTTAGAAATATACATCTAAAGCTACGTTTTTACATATGTAAGCTTAACATTTCAACAGATCTTACACTTTGACACTTTGGCATGTAGTATTCCAGTATGCTAGGCCAACGATAATTGAAACTGTATTCTAGTATGTTTGAGAAGTTCGGAAACCATACTTATTTGGTACAAAGGATTTACAGCAGTCCTGGTCATCCATGGTAAACTTGCAGTCGTGAAAATTGCAATATGATTCTTCAAAAATATTTTAGGTTGATCAAAAATATTATAAATGCAATGTGAATTGACTCACAAAGTTTGCTGACTTGTGTCCAATCTGCAAAAGCAGATAATTGCGTCGGAAATACAATACATTAAGTATTGGATCTCAAGCATGATTATATGGGATATGTTATGCATGACACCTTAAGATGAATGCATATAATATGCCAAGATCCAAGCAGGACTAACATCCCTTGTTATAATTACTAAAGTTATCCCAAAGCATAATAACATTAAAAATCGTTAAGTTTTTATTAGTTAACATTAAATTAAAGTTTAAACTAATCAACATCAATCAATCACTGGCGTTACAATATTCAGTCGGTAAAAAAAATAAAAGGGAAGAAGCAAATTTTCTATTAGTAAAGACAACTCCAAATAGATTCTATCACCAATTCTAAGTCCAATAAGTTTAATACTAAATTTCAATCAATAGATTTTTAATATCCATCTTCACTGACAGTTTTACATTAGTACCATCAAAACTTGATCAATTGCCTCCATCGACATAATGCGCAGCCATGCACCAAACTTCATAACCACGCTACTTCATCCTCCCACTATCCAGTCAACTACGTTTCCGACAAATAACACATCAACCACAAATCTTTGCCAACCCTGCACATTCATAACCATCAGCATATGAAATTTATCCACCTCCCTCCTCCTGCAATACACCTCCGACATAGCCCCTACCACCACCTTAGTTCAACTATTCCTCTACTATAAACAACAGCTCATTCACAAAACTCACTACTGCACTACGACCATCTATTCCACTTTCATCATGCCTACAACAACCGACTACATGCCACTCTCCACACCATCATCTACTTGAGCCTGAAGCTCTACCCATAGTTAACCAACAAGCAACTCCAACCACCTCCCCACTTTCACATCACACTTCACGCACAAATGATCCACCTACACATCCTTCCTAAACCATCCAAAACGGGAATCACAACAACCTCACTTTCTCATCACGCAACCATGCTTCATATACATATAAAACTGCCCCACTACCACCGACAAATCAAAGTTATCACTTTCTACATCCTGAATCTAGCTTCTTTGCCAATCAACATGAACAAAATAGAAGAAAACAACCATCTCCGTCAACCAAAAAATCACCCTCACCTATACCCGCAAGCACAACCTGATATCGACCCCCAACCAACTCTACAATTCAGCAAGTTCCACTTACACAACCAATTCTCATCACCAAAATTGCTCTTTGAAACCTAAATCGCAATTGCGAATTCAAACTAAACCAAAAAACAAATCGCAATTTCAAAATCGCGATTTTCGATTTTAAAAAACAATAAATTAGTGAAAATATATATAACGAAGTAAGTGGTACCTTTCTTGGTCGTTCAAATTGGAGAGCTCCGGGATTGGCTGTTGAAGACGAGAGGATTTGATGATTGCAGGTTCGGGATTCTGTGATTCAATGTTAAGATTAGGGTTTTTCAAATCTTGGCTCTCTTCTGGAGGCGATAAAGAGGAAAAGGAAGAAAACATTTGTTTTCTGAAGGAAAGGGCAAAAGCATGAATTTTAATTTCTCGCGCAAAATAATTTTAATTCCCGCCTTTCGTATAGCATTGGATATCATCCGCCTCCAGGCATTTGAACAGAATCCAAAAGAACGCTATTTGTTGTTGCTATCTAAGCTTCATTTTGTTGTAGTGAATAAAATTTTTAAATTGGTTCAGAATTTCCGGGTTGTTACAATCTCCCCCACTTAAAATCTTTTCGTCTTCGAAAAGGAATGGAGCTGAAAGTTGTTTAATTAACCAACTCAACTTTCATTCTTTTGTTGGTTTCAATAATCTTATTAGTTGAACTAATAATCACACAACACAATCATCAATCAATTAGTTGATTAGCTTTTCAAATATATATAACTTCTATATATTCAAAAATCATATATTCTAAGATCGAGTTATATGTATAATCACAAATACATTATTTTAAACTTGTCGCTCACAAATCATTCTAGGGCATTTCTAACCCATCTCTAACGAGTTTCCTCATTCTAGGATACTACTGACCCTATCTCTAATGAGTATTCTTTTATAGGATATTTTTAATCCTACCTCTAATGAGTCTTTTGTTCAGTTCTAACGAGTTGTTCCCCAAATATTTGAGTTAACCAAAGCTCTGATACCATGTGTAATAACCTAAAAATCCCCACCCTTTGAATCGACCATAAACCACACAGGTCTGATCCAAAAGTTGGAAATCCTCGAATGCACTAAATTTGGGCATGTAACACATTAGAAAATATAACGGAAGACTTTTATTACATCATAATAATGCAACATCAGAGTACAGAATATCAGAGTACATCGAATATAATAATACAACAGAGGAAGATAAATTTACAACAATTTTAATACAATGCAGCGGAAGACTATCAATGCTCTGGGCACAGCTTTAAACTTCGATCCAGAATCCTGCTCAATATCTGCAAAATAAGCTACTCGACTGCCCGTATGGAAAAGAGGGCACCCAAGTTTGCAATGTGAAACAAACTACGAGTCAGTCGTGGGACTGGTATGAGAAATCTTTCCTAACTTATTTAACAATATGGCTAATTACAGGACCACGCCGCTAATGCGGAACGAGTTTACTCCATTGGATAGCCAGTGCAGGAATTAAATAATTTTTTATTCAAAACAATGTAGTGCTTTTTATAAAAATGAAATCATTATAAGACTTAAGTCCCATCACACAATGCAATGCAAACCGGCGGATAAAGTTTTACCTTATAATGATCAAACATGCTTGATATGTAGAAAATAATATTTTATTATTATTATTAGTGTCTAATCAGTTTTACAATACTTTAAAGTAAATGTATCAATCCTAGACGGCATAGCTACCATATATTATGTCCCCATATATAAGTTTACAATCAAAACCATAATGTCGTATTGGAAATTGGGTTTCCATCATGAGTCAAGGCTAGGGACGATCTCCTTACCGATTTGAGACACTCTAGCAAATGTATCAGGATTCAGATGCTGGCGAACCCTTGGATCCTGCAGGGCCGGTCCACAAATACTTTAGTGGATTAGTTATGCCTGAACACACACTTTCTAGTCCTACTGAACCTGTAAATTGGTCACTATCGACCAATATAACAGAGGCCTCGTAATCTATCATCCACATAAGTAAAATGTTAGGGCTTGCAAAACCCTGATACCATTTCTAGCTAGAAAGAAACGTTTGCACTCACTGCGTTCCCTTGTCCCGTTTCTCGCTCTTACTGGGGTGTGAGGCTCGCGAAGTAACGCTACATAAAGTATGCCTAAATAGGTCGTGCTTTGATCATCAACCACGACGCTCTGCTTTTCAACAAAAGCCCCGATCATTTGCATCTTGGCATGCCACATTGACAAATCACGCCATGCGATCAGCAACTATCAATATATAACCTCTGTGCTCATGTGTCTCAGAGAAGGGTATTAAGCAAGAGAACATATTCTCTGCCACCAAACAGATATATATTAAATAGAAATCAATTCACATAGAATGAAATTCAACGTTAGACACACATCCATTAACAAATCCATTCTGGGTCTAAACCAAAATGGAGACACCTTATTCCTTATCCCGTATGTCCAATATGGAAGAGAGACGCTCGCTTATCCAGACAATCATCAAGTATGTCCAGACAACTACCACTTTAACCCTTTACTGGAGGCTACCCAATGTCGGGCATCAGTAGTCATCCATTCGATGTGAAGATCGTCTGTCTTCAATCACCGTCTTCAATATCTTCGATTTAAATCGTCGTGAAATTATTTGAATATGATTGAACTCGCTCTTTTCAAATAATTCTCGCATATATAATTTAAAATCATTTTACATCGTTAATTTTATTTTATAACGATTTATCGCTATTTTTATTTATATAAAAATAGCTCAGTTTAATTTAACGACACTTCGGGTCAATAGGCGGCTCTGGCGCTGTTTTTACCCAAATTTGATTTACACATTTCTCGAAATCTAACTTTGGATTTTAACAAGATTTATATCGTTGGAAATATATTCCCAAAGCGATCCTAACGGTTCCGGTTTTGGGAAAATCCAACGGTCGGATTTTTCGGTATAATCATATAAAGTTACGATTACGAAATGCGAACTACCGCACGCGATTCGTTTAATTTTAATTTATATTTATGTATGTAAAATTATATATAAATATAAATTACTCGACGATTCCACTAACATGGTTTAACACGGCAAATAAAAACATATTTTGTTTCCATACTAAATATACTTGTTTATAATGTCAAATAAAATGTATTTTATTTACATGACATTTTGCTAATGACAGATAAAAAGATAATTTTTATTTATATTTCTATTTTTAACTTTAACAAATAAAAAGAAATATTTTATTTGTATATATTTTCAATGTATGTTTTGACAATAAAGAATAATTCTTTAACTTACATACAAATTCTAATGTATGTTGTGACAATAAAAATGATTCTTAAGTTACATACAAATTCTAATGTATGTTGTGACAATAAAAATGAATTTTTTTTAACATACAAATTCTAATGTACGTTTTGATAGATAAAAATAATTCTTTAACTTACATACAAATTCTATTTCAACAAATGCATAAAAAGTGATACATTCATTTTTATTGACATATCTATTTCAACAAAATGATTAAAAAGTGATTTATTTATTTTTGTTGACAATTCTATTTCAACAAAATGATTAAAAAGTGATTCATTCATTTTTGTTGACAATTCTGTTTCAACAAAATGATTAAAAAGTGATTCATTCATTTGTTTGACAATTCTATTTCAACAAAATGATTAAAAAGTGATTCATTCATTTTGTCTAAAGTTCTATTTTGATAAAATGAACAAAAGTGATAATTCCATTTTGTTAACAATTCTATTTTAACAAAATGAACAAATGTGATAATTTCATTTTGTTAAAAGTTCTTTTTTAACAAAATGAACAAAAGTGATAATTTCATTTTTTTAACAATTCTATTTTAACAAAATGAACAAAAGTAATCAATTTTACAAAAATGTTATTTTGTTTTAACTCAAATCTACTTAACAAGGATGTTATTTTTGTTTCAACACAAATCTATTTAACAAAAATGTAATTTTTGTTTTAACTCAAATCTATTTAACAAAAATGTAACTTTTTTTTAACTCTTATCTAATCAATAAAAATGTAATTTTTGCTTTCAACCACCATATTTGACAAAAACGTAAATTTTTGTTTTAACTATTATATTTTGACAAAAATGTATATTTTGTTACAACTAATCTATTTTGACAAAAATGTATATTTTTGTTCAACTATTCTAATTTGACAAAAATGTATATTTTTACTCAACAATGGTACTTTGACAAAAATGCATACTTTGTTTCAACTAATATGTTTTAACAAAAATGTACATTTTGTTCAACTATTCTAATTTGACAAGAATGTATATTTTTGCACAACAATTGTATTTTGACAAAAATGTATACTTTGTTTCAACTAATATATTTTGACAAAAATGTACATTTTGTTCAACTATTCTAATTTGACAAGAATGTATATTTTTGTTCAACAATTATATTTTGACAAAAATGTATACTTTGTTTCAACTAATATGTTTTGACAAAAATGTACATTTTGTTCAACTATTCTAATTTGACAAGAATGTGTATTTTTGTTCAACAGTTATATTTTGACATTTACTTTGTTTCAACTAATATGTTTTGACAAAAATAAATATTTTTGTTTTCAACTAATCTATTTGCCCAAAATGAATATTTCTGATTCAACTAAACTATTTGAGAACAATGAATATATTTGTTTCAACTAAACTACATGACAAAAATAAATATTTTTGTTTCAATTAAACTATTTGACAAAAATGAGTATTTTTGTTTCAACTAAACTCTTTGACAAAAATGAATATTTTTGTTTCAACTAAACTATTTGACAAAAATGAATATTTTTGATTCAACTAAACTATGCTGACAAAAATGAATATTCTTGATTCAACTAAACTATTTGACAAAAATGAATATTTTTGATTCAATTAAACTCTTTGACAAAAATAAATATTTTTGTTTCAACTAAACTCTTTGACAAAAATGAATATTTTTGATTCAACTAAACTATTTGACAAAAATGAATATTTTTGATTCAACTAAACTATTTGACAAAAATGAATATTTTTGTTTTGCTATTTTCTTACAACAAAATGTCCTTTTTATTTCAACTATTTTATTACAACAAAAATGTCCTCTTTATTTTAACTATTTTGTTACAACAAAAATGTCCCTTTTTATTTTAACTATTATGATTGACAAAAATGAAAAATTTGATTCAACAATTATATTTTGACAAAAATGTCAATTTCGATCCAATATTTATATTTTGACAAAAATGATAATTTTAATTCCATTATTCTAATTTGAAAAAAAATTATAATTTTTGTTTAACTCAATTCTAATTAACCAAAATGTTAATTATTGTTTCAACCATTATATTTTGTCAAAAATGACAATTTTGTTTCAACAATTCCAAATTGACAAAATTGACAAACATAATGCAATAATTTCAATGACAATTTTAATCAAACCTCTTTTTTCAACAAAAATTGGTATTTTTGTTTATAACAATTTCATTTAACACAACAATCATCAAATCAATAGATCTACATAACTACTTCAATCATCAAATCAGATCAAATCACGTATCATGCAAATAGAATTTAATAGTGTATAATTTAGCAACATCAATTCTAGATCAAATCACGTATCATGATTAAGTAATTTTAATTATATAAAAAATGTAGAATTTCTCATCTTGATCGGTTAATAATGATGATTTTAATAAAATTAAACAATCGCTTAATTTTATCAAAAATTCCGACTGATTCCTTTTCTATCCAAATTTGTTCCATCGCCTAGATCCTAATTTTATGGTTCGAACGGACTCAACCTCATGAAATTCTGATTGAATTTGAATAAGTCACGGGGTTTTAAAACTTAATTACATAAATAGAGAAATTAATATAATTAATTATTTAATTACATTTCCTTGTCCATCGTTATCTCCTTCTTCTACATCCAAGTGTTCACGTAAAAAACCAAACCCGACTTCAAAGCAACCATCCAAAATCGCACCACCATCAGAAGCCTTGACCGCCGATTGGAGACCACCTCGACGAAGTCCTACACCTCCTCCACCCACATCGTGAAGGGCGCCCAGTTCGAAGGTCCCTGGTAGCCAGAAAATGCCACTAACCGTCGCGCATTTGAGTGCTCAAATTGAGAAATCTAGGACGTTAAAACCCATCTCATCCATTAAGATTATAGATGACTCCATGCTCTTTAATTTTTGTTTTGATTTCGTATGATTTTATTGTGTAAATGGAGAGAAAGGAGGGATTGAAATTTGGAGTTGTATGGCCACTGATTTTGGGGGTGGCGGCTGCGAATACTGGGATTAGGGTTTTGGTCTGAAAACAAAGGTATACTTATAATATAATATTAATTAATTCTCTAATTTTACCAAAAAAAAAACCCATTAAGTATCAGTAGCTGCAATTTCAGCCCAACGAGAGTTGTCCCCAGGAAAATACCTCCGTTCGGACGCAATGGGCTAGGTTCCATCAGCCCAATCGATTATTTTCAGTTAGTTTTCTTCAATTTAAAATATAAATCATTTTTTTTATCTTACAATTAAATTCACCGGAGCCACATACGGACTCCAAAAATTCCCGAAAAGTAAATTTAGCTATGTTTGACGATATGGTCCTAACAAAATTAATTTCTTCGAATTTGGAGATCGTTTGAAAAATGGTCATTTTCTGGTCGATTAAATTCAATAGAAATTATCGAATGCAGTTTAATTTTCCACGCTCACAAATTAATTCCAAAAATTATGGAAAATTAAATTTAGCAATAACTTGACATTCCAGATCCGACAAAAATGGTTTAATCGAAAACAGAGGTCTTTTGTATAATGGCCATTTATACGGGCTATAAATTATATTAAATTCCATAGCGATAATCCTGAATATTCAACTGGCCATAACTTTTTATTCCCTCCATGAAATTTCAATTTTTGGGATTCGGTGGAAAGGTATTCTTAAACAGATTTAAATATTTTTGGTTTTACAGAAATCCGATTTATTTTGAATCTTGTACATTCGGTCAAAGTTCAATTTCAAATTTTCAAACTGCCAAGCTATTTCTTACTCCTTTTAAAATTAAAATAAATATATTCGTTCTAAATTCAATTAAAATAATTTTTTAATCGTTATTATTTAAAATAAATTATTTTCAATATTTAAAATCCATTAAAATTTCTAAAATAAAAATTTTAAATTGGTTCAGAATTTCCGAGTTGTTACAAAACTCCAATTATCGAGTCATTTTATAACTTCTTATCACATTCCATTTTATTTATCAAATCTCATTTACATGTCAACTTCATTGTTGATTTTATTTAATAAGTCTATTATTCTCTATCACTAGTACAAAACAGTCCTGTTGCTTCGCCTTATTTGCATCGGTTGTTGTAACATATGATGCAAATAGTCTATTTGCATCGCTTTTAATTAAACATGTAATGCAATTATAAATATTCGATTATAAAATATCGGTTTGAAGCCAAATATTAATTATCTTGTCAAATCTTGAATTATTCAATATATAATTTATTTAAAATACATTATTTTATAACATTTGGCCTAGTCGAGTTCTAATTACAAATCTTTATGGATTTTATTTCATCATATTCACATTTCGAACATCGAAAAAAATTCCATCGTTTCCTTTTAAAAACGACTCCAAATTTTCCGTTTTAAATTCACTGCTGATGTAACGTCCTAGAAATTTTGACAACTGGAATGTGGAATTAATTGGAGATTTAACTATAATAATTTTTTTATTGATATTTGTGTTGAAAATCGAATATATGGTCTGAGTACGAATTGAACTCAGTATTTTTAATTCAAAATGGTTGGTTGGAAATCAAATATTAATCGTTTAACTGAATTCGATTGGATATTAGAATTAGAGTCGAGATTCGACAGAGAATATAAACGATTGAATTAAAAAATAAACGTTGTCGATGTTAAGCAAATTAGGAATTTTATAAGTTAAATTATATGAGAAATTGGCATGGATATAGTATGGTTGTATATGAAAAGAAATTTAAATTTTACATTTCAAATTTTAAGTCGAACGGCGTTGTTGATGAACAAACGAAATAAAATCAGTGAAGCGATAAATAAATTAAAATAATAGTAAAAGGTCAACTCCTATTCCCCTATTTTATCAGCTACACCCTTTTTGTCTGCAAACCTAATCACGTATTTCCTTCTGCAATCGACCTCCCTCAATTCTACCTTCTGCAAGCATCAACTTTGTGCAGACCTAAGAAGAAAAAAGAAAAGCTATGGCACCCTATTTTACTTGCTTCCCACGGTGTTTTTTTCTATAAATTAGTCGTGCCCAAATTCCTTCAGGGAAACCAAATCAATCTCCCTTTCTTCATTTTTATGGCGGTGAAATCTTCCTCACCGAAACCCTAAATCGCTTCGTTTCCCCCTCAATCGAATAAAGCCCTAAATTTGTCAGTGCTTCCCCAAAATCGAAGACTTCACTCCAGCTTTAAAGACGCCACCTTCTTCTGCATCTTCAAGAACCACCGCTCGAGCAACGGAAAGATCCAGACTTACTGTTTTGCTTGGCCTCTCCAGATCTTTCAGCAACCACCAACTCATATCGCGTTCTACACCCAATCGTTCGCGCTACCTTGGGGCCACCGCGGTTAAGGCTGTCATCACTCCCTCGTAGGAAAGCACGGCTATAGGTGAGTTATCTCACCCACGATTAATCGTGTTTCAAGTAAATTTAATTTCAATCTAAGCTACAGTATAATAATTGATCTTGGGTTCGTGATTAGTTGTCTTGTGTTACCATCGCAATTTGGATGGTGGCAAGTTAGTCCAACTTAATGTCTGATAAGAACGGATCACTAATAACAATTGTACTGCACTTGAATTTAGCTACTTGAACCTGATTCATTACTTGATAAATTACCTTGTGTTTGTCCCTTGTGTCTGTGTAACGCACTGTATCATTTGTCAAATGTGGCATGGAAACTTTGATTTTTACATGTGCATTGTCTGGCACCCATCTCTGGACTTGCCCCTTTGGCTCTGACTATGTATTCATCATACTGGAATGTTGCATACCCTTGTTCATTTGTTACTGGTTCCCTAGCTATTTCGGAAATTATGCTGTGTTTGACATGTAGAGTTTATAAAGATGAAGTTCATGCAGTATACCTTGTTTTGTGTTCTTGATTGTGTAGTGTCAAGCATGTTTGTTGAAACTGTAACCAGTAGAATTGTGTTTGAGGTAAAAGTTTAAATACTTTTGGCATGTAGTGTCTTTAAATTGGATTATGCATTTTGCTGCACGAGTCATATGTGCCTTAATTCAGCTACCTTACTGTTGCTATTTACTATGCTTTCATTTTTCCGAACTGAGAGTCCACATCCATGCAGTCTCCTATATATATATATATATATATATATATATATAAGCTAGTATTTTCATACTTTTCAATATTGAGCAAATTCTTTTAAGACTGCTAATAATACGGGTTTTATTTTTCTATTTTGATAAGTCTATGAAGACTAAACTGGTCATGACAGTATCTAGGATGATAAAATAGTTAATTCACTTACTTGCTGTGATACAGTAGTTTTTATTCTATATGCTATTAGGGTGGTTTAATATGCATGAACATTTCAGTATAGTTTCCTATACTGTCGTGACTTCAAATATAATGGCATAGAACGGAGATGTTACACTATAATTTCCTATATATGTTGATTAAGACTTTGGGAAAAAAAGCCTTGCCATTTGAAATATTATACCAACTGCTGAACTTTTACATAGTTGTATTTTTAGTCCACTCGACCCTTATTACACTAACCTGTAGTAGAGAAATTAAATAATATATTGCATGCCTTATGCATAACATTTCTGAAATGAGGATACTGCATTTTTACTCCAAACAGATGATATTGCATTCATCTGTAGATACTGCATTTGTCTTGACACAACAACATAGAGATTACTGCTACATTTTTTTACTGACATCATTTCGGTTGGACTTATATTTTCAAATATGTGTGACTATGTCTTTAGTTATGTGTCTCTACTATCATCAAAGGAGGTATAGTTATAAGTGTAATTTATGTGAAACTGGAAACTTATTTACATGAAACCCATATTGTGTTAAACTGAATGCATAGTCAGTATGTGTCTTTATATATGTTCTGTCCCATTTAAAAGAAATGTGGCACTTTGTACTCGTAATAAATCGATCAGTCTGCTCGTTTAGTTGGCATTATGTAATCACTTTTAAATCTTTTGAGTATAACCCAATTGAACCAGAAGATGTTTTCAGATGTGATCTGTTATAATCTGTTTTAGCTGGAGTATGGTGTGACTCATGTCTTGTGTTCAGTAAAAAAAACCTGAACCATTAGTAAATAGGATGCCGATGGAAACCATATGTACACATTCTGACCTTTGCGGGAATACCTTGTTTAAGTGTTGTCTGATCTTGTAGTCTTGAGATGGATATTGTTCCATGATATGCTTTGGCCACAAACACGGTTATACATGTTTGCACTCATACCATATACTATATATAAAAATTTGTCCCGTTATGAACATGTGACATTAATCCCCTCTTAGTGACCTGTAGCAGATTCATATGTGTTCCATGTTTCTCCTATATATAAAATTTGTAATGGCCTTGTTTACCCATGAATTACTTGTTATTTATGATTCCAAGGACGCCGAGGCGGTGCACACATGTACCTATACATGTGTGTATACGCAGGCTCCTGGGTCATAACATTGAGAAAGAGAAAACCGATATAGAACAGATGCTATGTAACCGTATTTTGGAGATATGACATAATTTTTTTTATGGAGATTAACTGTTATATTTTAGTTTTTATTGAAATAAATTTACCTGAACTATGATTAATCCTGACTCGAGTATTTTTATGTTCCTGCATGGAATGCTCGAGTCAGATCCGAGCATTTTAGATTTAGATATTACAGTGGCGGATTCAAAGATTGGCAAGGACTGGGGGTTTCAGGAGACGCGCACTCTGAAGATTTCTAATTAGTAAATATTTTTCTATTGTATTCAACTTTGTTTTTACATTTCGCTGTACAGAAAAATCTTTGTATCAAATTTTTTGATTAATATATGAAAGGTTATTTTGTCCAATACTATGTTAATTATTTTGTTCTGTGTTTTCTGTATTGATTCTACTTTGAACTCGGTAAGCTAAATAACGAACCGTCGATTTGAACGTTTAGGTCGGTTAAATCACCAATTTGAAGCGGTCAAAAGTCGGGTCGTTACAGTTGGTATCAGAGCTTTGGTTTATTCAAAGCATAGCTTATCGAGTTTAAATGAGTAGGATCGACATTAGAAAACGAGTTTTGAAAATAAAAAGGTATCGATCGAAATATAATTTTTTTTTTTGAAATGAAAATAATTTTAAGTAAATGTTGAAAAAGAAATTATTTTGAAAATAGTATATATTTCGAAGATTATTATTTTTGAACTGATACAGCGGAAACAAAAATTTGTTTTGAGATTTAAAATTCTGTTTGGGATCCCCAGTCTTCGGAAGTCTTCGAATCCAGGTTCGCGAGAATTATTCTTCGATAAGATTCCCTTAGATTTGAAATTAGAATCCATCATCGAAAAATATCCAAAGAGGATAAGTATAAGAAAAATCGATGAATCAATCTCTCTAATCGTGTATTTTAGCAAATCAAAGGGAATTGAAATTTATAGGGATAAGAATTCCAATGAGAAATTGAGAAAAAAAAGAAAGAAAAAAAAAAGAAAAAAAGAAAGAAAAAAATAGGAAAAAAAGGGGAGAAATTTGAAAATCGTTTTAAAGATGAAAACGGTAAATTTAATCAGAATATAAATGGAAGAGTATAATTGGAAATCGATTGTGTCGAATTTTGTTATTAACTTAGATTATTCTGAATATGGCAAGATAATTTATAATTAGTTCCAAACCAATAATGCACAATCGAATATATGAAATCATTGGTGAGTATAAGCTTGTAAATGAGAATTATAAATGAAGTAAACCGTAAATGAGATGAAGCGATATATGAATGAAGATTGTGAAGAGATTTAAACGGATATTTAATGGGATCAAAACTAATTGTATGTGACGAATACAGATTCCCATAAAAGGAATGATATTCAGAAGTAAATAATTTTTGAAAGCAAGTGTGTTGCAAATAAAATTGGATAAAATGAAATGGGATTACCAGGACGGTGAGATCATTCTGAAGTTCAGAATACAAATAAATGGAATTTTCCCAAGGTTCGGGATATGGTATCGAATAAGAGATTATTCGAAAGAAAGCTACTCGTAGAAGTCGATTATGTTGAATTTCAAAAGGATGCTATTTGCTTTCCATTTAAAATAAAAATAAAAATAAAAAATTAATTGTTCAGATTTAAGAATAAAGTTTAATTTAAAGCCGTAAATTATTGTTATAATCATCAATGTTTGTAGAAAGAGTAAATTCTTAACTCGAGTTCGGAAGTTACGGAAATTGAATTAATGTTTTGTCGGTGTTAGAAGTTGAGAAATTTTAACTGTTTCAAAGTTAATAATGATGTTCAGTTAAGATCTGAGAGGTAATTACACCCCAACTTGATTGACTTCAGTATTGGCTAAGAAATGGGTAAGGTTCGGTAGTCAGAAATCAAGTGAAGAAAGTTAATGAGTGTCAACTGTTGAATGAGAACAACGATGTTTTATTTAACATCTGTATAGATCGAAATAACGGATTTAGAAATGATTTCCCCCTGAGAATAAAGTATATTTCTATTAAAGATTTGCAAAAATATGGAATTGTTTTCTAATGGTAATAGGAAATTTTCTAGAATTATAGAAAATGAATATGAGTTGTTTTTCAAAGATTGTGAGAAGTTAGCTGGTTTTGACAAATCAGAATAATGAGAATTGAACAACAAAGAGCCGCACATTGAAAATGAAGGGCGACAGAATGTAAGAGAAATGGAATTGTAATTCGAATTCGAAAATTTCGTGAGCGATGATTTGATAAAGAATTAGAAATGGAATTAAGGAATTTAGAAAGTGACTGGAGGTTAGTTAAGTGAATAAATTTCCTGAGTGTTGATCTGATGTTGGTTTCGGCCTTCGGGGTGATACTTAGGGAGTTGTTCGCTTACTAATTGACGGTCGAAGTATGAATGTGAAAAAGTGATAATGCGTGAAGGAAAAATTTGTGATAAGAAGAAAAATTCGAAATTTTGAGCGAATAAAGATGTTAATGAAGTGATGAATTTTATAATTAGAAATCTGAAAAAAATTTGGGTTTGAAAGGATGTCAAATTTATGAATTGATTAAGAGATCAAACCCAATATTTTGAAATTGGAAAAGAAATGTGAGGATATTTGATTTTGAATATTGGATATAGAAGTTTCCGAGACTTATCTAAAAATATATATAAGAATTTTGGTGAATGTGAAAACTATTAATTTGGAAGGTAACAGATTGAGTTAAAATCGTAGACAATGGAAATTATATGAGAAAAGTGTTTGGAAAATTGATTTGAAAAGTAGATCTTATGTAAGTTGACATAAGTATGATTTATGAGGATTTTGAAATAAAGTACTATATGTATATAGTATTATATGTTTTCAAAGCAAAATAAGGGAAGTACCATCCTTCTCCTTTGAATTTCGAGCTTATGTAAAAGGGCTGCAGATAGCATAATCTGCAGTGCTGCTGGTGGCGGTAGGTTGTCCGGACATAAAACTCATGAGTTTCCATTGAGCACGACTGCTAGCGTAATTTGCAGGGCTGCAGATAGCCTATGGCGGACGGATGTTACTTGGGGGGAACCAAGCGTAACCATTGTGATCGCTGCGATCTAGAGTCGTTGGAATTCGACCGTGTAGCGAAATTCGCAGGGCTGCAGATAGCCAACGGCGGACAGATGTTTCTTGGGGGAACCAAGCGTAACCATTGTGACTGCTGCGATCTACAGTCGAATTTTAAGGGCGTAATCCGCAGAGCTGTGAAAGCTTACGAGTATGGATGTTTCCTGGAGGACCCAGGCGTAACCATTGTGTACCTGCGGTCCATAGTATTTGAGATATCTTATTGATAGTGAGCCACCTGTTGATGCAGCAGTTAGTCTTCATGACTTGATTGGTCTTCGTGACCTGATTTGTCTTTGGGACTTGTTTTGTTCTCATGACTTGAAGTATCTTCATAATTCCTTGATTTGTTTCCGTGATTCTAAGACAGAGCAATCAACGCTCAGTGACCTCAGAATGTCTTTTGATTCTTGAAATATCTTTCGTTGATCTGTCCATGACGAAATTCGCATGGAAGTGATTTCCTACGGATACGGATGTTTTCTGGGGATCCAGACGAAACCATTGTGTATCTGCGATTCATGAACAATCAACATATCAATATCACATTGGTACTTGCCGTATCTGTTTTTAAAGGAAATTTTAAAATATTTTCACTGGGAGTTGAAGCAAGGATGTATGCAGTACTTGGAGATTTTAGTCATGCGCCTGGCCAGCGTATGTATAACATATGTAAGGACGACAATAGACTTGTCAAACTTCGAGCTATCAAGTATTTTCAAGTCGATAATTTGAAATTAAAGTATATCTAACGTAATAAGTTAAGAAAAGAATTTTGAAATGTTTTCAAATACATAGCTTTGATGTAATAATACAAATGTTTACTGCACGAATTTGGTATGTAATTTATAAAAGATTTCGGATTTGTGGCTTTAAATTTATGAATAGTCGACTTGAAAAGAGGAATGTATTTACACTCTGAAATGAGTGTTGAAGATAGGGGTGATGGTTGCAAAGCCTAAACCCATTACCGTGCAACGATGGATAAGTAAATGATTGACAGATGAGGTTGTAAGGAAATCTGGAATAATCCGAGATGCAACTTATGCAGAATTTGAAATTTTAGAAGTGATTGGTTTTGTAAAGAAATTTGATTTCCCGAGTTAATGAGATACGATAAATAAGGACGATCGATGACCTAAGTATCGATATTTAAAATTAGTCGTGGAAAAAATTACCACAAATGTGAAAATTTGAAGTACACATTGTTATAACCCTAACGAACTTTTCTTTTCGAGGACGAAAAGTTTTAAAGGGGGGAAGAATGTAACGTCCTAGAAATTTTGACAACTGGAATGTGGAATTAATTGGAGATTTAACTATAATAATTTTTTTATTGATATTTGTGTTGAAAATCGAATATATGGTCTGAGTACGAATTGAACTCAGTATTTTTAATTCAAAATGGTTGGTTGGAAATCAAATATTAATCGTTTAACTGAATTCGATTGGATATTAGAATTAGAGTCGAGATTCGACAGAGAATATAAACGGTTGAATTTAAAAATAAACGTTGTCGATGTTAAGCAAATTAGGAATTTTATAAGTTAAATTATATGAGAAATTGGCATGGATATAGTATGGTTGTATATGAAAAGAAATTTAAATTTTACATTTCAAATTTTAAGTCGAACGGCGTTGTTGATGAACAAACGAAATAAAATCAGTGAAGCGATAAATAAATTAAAATAATAGTAAAAGGTCAACTCCTATTCCCCTATGTTATCAGCTACACCCTTTTTGTCTGCAAACCTAATCACGTATTTCCTTCTGCAATCGACCTCCCTCAATTCTACCTTCTGCAAGCATCAACTTTGTGCAGACCTAAGAAGAAAAAAGAAAAGCTATGGCACCCTATTTTACTTGCTTCCCACGGTGTTTTTTTCTATAAATTAGTCGTGCCCAAATTCCTTCAGGGAAACCAAATCAATCTCCCTTTCTTCATTTTTATGGCGGTGAAATCTTCCTCACCGAAACCCTAAATCGCTTCGTTTCCCCCTCAATCGAATAAAGCCCTAAATTTGTCAGTGCTTCCCCAAAATCGAAGACTTCACTCCAGCTTTAAAGACGCCACCTTCTTCTGCATCTTCAAGAACCACCGCTCGAGCAACGGAAAGATCCAGACTTACTGTTTTGCTTGGCCTCTCCAGATCTTTCAGCAACCACCAACTCATATCGCGTTCTACACCCAATCGTTCGCGCTACCTTGGGGCCACCGCGGTTAAGGCTGTCATCACTCCCTCGTAGGAAAGCACGGCTATAGGTGAGTTATCTCACCCACGATTAATCGTGTTTCAAGTAAATTTAATTTCAATCTAAGCTACAGTATAATAATTGATCTTGGGTTCGTGATTAGTTGTCTTGTGTTACCATCGCAATTTGGATGGTGGCAAGTTAGTCCAACTTAATGTCTGATAAGAACGGATCACTAATAACAATTGTACTGCACTTGAATTTAGCTACTTGAACCTGATTCATTACTTGATAAATTACCTTGTGTTTGTCCCTTGTGTCTGTGTAACGCACTGTATCATTTGTCAAATGTGGCATGGAAACTTTGATTTTTACATGTGCATTGTCTGGCACCCATCTCTGGACTTGCCCCTTTGGCTCTGACTATGTATTCATCATACTGGAATGTTGCATACCCTTGTTCATTTGTTACTGGTTCCCTAGCTATTTCGGAAATTATGCTGTGTTTGACATGTAGAGTTTATAAAGATGAAGTTCATGCAGTATACCTTGTTTTGTGTTCTTGATTGTGTAGTGTCAAGCATGTTTGTTGAAACTGTAACCAGTAGAATTGTGTTTGAGGTAAAAGTTTAAATACTTTTGGCATGTAGTGTCTTTAAATTGGATTATGCATTTTGCTGCACGAGTCATATGTGCCTTAATTCAGCTACCTTACTGTTGCTATTTACTATGCTTTCATTTTTCCGAACTGAGAGTCCACATCCATGCAGTCTCCTATATATATATATAAAAGCTAGTATTTTCATACTTTTCAATATTGAGCAAATTCTTTTAAGACTGCTAATAATACGGGTTTTATTTTTCTATTTTGATAAGTCTATGAAGACTAAACTGGTCATGACAGTATCTAGGATGATAAAATAGTTAATTCACTTACTTGCTGTGATACAGTAGTTTTTATTCTATATGCTATTAGGGTGGTTTAATATGCATGAACATTTCAGTATAGTTTCCTATACTGTCGTGACTTCAAATATAATGGCATAGAACGGAGATGTTACACTATAATTTCCTATATATGTTGATTAAGACTTTGGGAAAAAAAGCCTTGCCATTTGAAATATTATACCAACTGCTGAACTTTTACATAGTTGTATTTTTAGTCCACTCGACCCTTATTACACTAACCTGTAGTAGAGAAATTAAATAATATATTGCATGCCTTATGCATAACATTTCTGAAATGAGGATACTGCATTTTTACTCCAAACAGATGATATTGCATTCATCTGTAGATACTGCATTTGTCTTGACACAACAACATAGAGATTACTGCTACATTTTTTTACTGACATCATTTCGGTTGGACTTATATTTTCAAATATGTGTGACTATGTCTTTAGTTATGTGTCTCTACTATCATCAAAGGAGGTATAGTTATAAGTGTAATTTATGTGAAACTGGAAACTTATTTACATGAAACCCATATTGTGTTAAACTGAATGCATAGTCAGTATGTGTCTTTATATATGTTCTGTCCCATTTAAAAGAAATGTGGCACTTTGTACTCGTAATAAATCGATCAGTCTGCTCGTTTAGTTGGCATTATGTAATCACTTTTAAATCTTTTGAGTATAACCCAATTGAACCAGAAGATGTTTTCAGATGTGATCTGTTATAATCTGTTTTAGCTGGAGTATGGTGTGACTCATGTCTTGTGTTCAGTAAAAAAAACCTGAACCATTAGTAAATAGGATGCCGATGGAAACCATATGTACACATTCTGACCTTTGCGGGAATACCTTGTTTAAGTGTTGTCTGATCTTGTAGTCTTGAGATGGATATTGTTCCATGATATGCTTTGGCCACAAACACGGTTATACATGTTTGCACTCATACCATATACTATATATAAAAATTTGTCCCGTTATGAACATGTGACATTAATCCCCTCTTAGTGACCTGTAGCAGATTCATATGTGTTCCATGTTTCTCCTATATATAAAATTTGTAATGGCCTTGTTTACCCATGAATTACTTGTTATTTATGATTCCAAGGACGCCGAGGCGGTGCACACATGTACCTATACATGTGTGTATACGCAGGCTCCTGGGTCATAACATTGAGAAAGAGAAAACCGATATAGAACAGATGCTATGTAACCGTATTTTGGAGATATGACATAAATTTTTTTATGGAGATTAACTGTTATATTTTAGTTTTTATTGAAATAAATTTACCTGAACTATGATTAATCCTGACTCGAGTATTTTTATGTTCTTGCATGGAATGCTCGAGTCAGATCCGAGCATTTTAGATTTAGATATTACAGTGGCGGATTCAAAGATTGGCAAGGACTGGGGGTTTCAGGAGACGCGCACTCTGAAGATTTCTAATTAGTAAATATTTTTCTATTGTATTCAACTTTGTTTTTACATTTCGCTGTACAGAAAAATCTTTGTATCAAATTTTTTGATTAATATATGAAAGGTTATTTTGTCCAATACTATGTTAATTATTTTATTCTGTGTTTTCTGTATTGATTCTACTTTGAACTCGGTAAGCTAAATAACGAACCGTCGATTTGAACGTTTAGGTCGGTTAAATCACCAATTTGAAGCGGTCAAAAGTCGGGTCGTTACAGCTGAATTTACAATCCAATTATCCACTGATGATTATTTTTGTTTCATTTATAAACATTGTTTATAAATCACAATACTTGTTTTTATGAGTAAACGAGTTATTTATTTCTAGCCATTTGAAATTCCATTTTTATTTTTAAAATAGATTTTTTCCCCTTTCAATTTCATATTCAATCCTTTATAAACCCTTTTATAAATGTTAAATTTTCATTCCATTTTCAAATATCGACGTCAAAATCGATTTTACTTAATATAAATTCATACTTATATATATATTCACTTCATCAGATAATAAATATTTTAATTAATTCATAAATATCCCTTATAAATTAATCTTCTCAATTTATTTGTTAAAACATATTTTTATTAACTATCTACTGTATACCAAACTTCTCGTAATTCCTTTATAACTCGTAAATTCCCTTTTTATAATTCTATAAAT
The DNA here is from genome assembly GCA_030737875.1 of Allium sativum. Lineage (NCBI taxonomy): Eukaryota > Viridiplantae > Streptophyta > Magnoliopsida > Asparagales > Amaryllidaceae > Allium > Allium sativum. Next base: position 981,215,706 of record CM060916.1, read on the forward strand.
TTTATAAATATTTCCTCTTATAAAATCCTTTGATAAATTCAGTATCCACTTAAAATTTCCTTTTATGTATTCCAATATCACTTATGGTATTTAAAAATACCAAACAAAAAGGATCCATCATCATCCAAACACACATAATCAATAATAGATTTTATATCACATTATATATCACAATATATGAAAAACCGTAATACAAATGTTGAGGAATCCAGTTGGATCCCTCCAACTTGTTTCCCTGCGTCAACCGATGTTAAACATAAATAACATCAATTTCAATTCAATATGAAATATTTTAATAAACATAATAAATATTTAATTAATGATATATATATTATCTATATTTTCATATATATTATTATCTATATTTTCAATCAATTAATTAGCAGTTGATCTAAATAGTACACACGACATTCAACCAACATTAATCAATTTTAAGAATACGTTATAAAAATATAAACTGGGTAGAGTTAGTGAGTTTTACTTCGCTATAAATTGTAACAAGCTCCAATTCACTCCGAATTAGTTCCATTATATAGCCGTCATCCATACGATCCCAACGGATCTTATTTCACTGAATTTTGATCACGTATGCATAAGATATTGCATTTATATGTTTGCGTCTACAATTATATAATTTAATTTAAAATAGACTTAGATTAATAAAATTATTTGGGCCTTACCACTTAAATTTCGGCCCTGTCATCTTTTGAAACCCATACCTCTCTAAATCTCTTCTTCCTCCTCCAAATTCAATCTCGCACTCCTGCATATGTATTTCCATCTCCTTACTCCAATCTTTCCATGAAAATGGAAAAACACTTTACCCTTAATTTATTAAATAAAAATCCTAATTAAGTTTATAACCCCTAATCATCGTTTAACAGTTGATGCTTCTCTCCTCTTCGAAATTTAGAAAGCCGACTCCTGTTAACAACAGGTGCCATTATCAAACCTTCAAACCCCTCGTTATTCCTCCCCCTTTCCCGAAACCAACCACCAACACCACCAAAGTTCTTCTTTCTGAACGCCCATTGACTCCATCACCTTTTCTCCAAACTCGTCGCCCTTCTTTGAATCGCAACTTCGACCTCCTATCCTTTAGTTACAGTTAAAACCGCAACCTCCCAATGCTATTGAAATCCACGAAAATTTTCATACTTATGCCACTCGATCCCACAAACGCGTATACAACATTCAGTTCACTCAAAACCATCCAAATTACCAAAATCCTTACCCCTAAAGCAAAAAACCACGCTGTCAAATTTTTCCAATGAAGTAAGTCGAACACTCAGAAATTGATATGAGGTGGAAGAGTATTGCCATGAGAATCCAAATATAATTATTTCAGGATTTATGGATTTATATTTGATTTTTAGAAAATTCCTGAAGATAGATTCCTTCATGTTAGAAAGAATTTGTAGCAACGTGAAAAATGCATTGAATAGAGAAAAAATGAATTAGGGTTAGAAGAGTATGTGCTATATTTATAGGAAGATTTAAATAATTTTATATTCATTATTTGATTTATTTTATTATAACTCTATTTGTATTTGCCGTTAAAAATCCCTATGATCACATACAATATTCAGAATCGATGAAAATGGACATACAGCAATATTTTGACATTGCGGACCCAACGAAACTTGTTTCGTCGAATTCCGAATCCGTTTGCTCACACAGTGTATTTTTAAAGTCAAATCATTGACTTTTTTCACATTAAAATGCCATACGTACGACAACATACTAACTCCAAAAATCACGAAAAATGAAATCTAACAATAATTTAATATTCCGGGTCCAACAAAATTAATTTCATCGAAAATGGAGGTCGTTCACAAAAATGGCTATTTTCTAAGGCCTTAAATAAACCAATTTAAATATAAATATATTTAAAAACTATTAGATTAAATAATAAAAATTTTATATTATCATATAGAATATCATACGGCTCTAAAATATACATATCTGGATTTATAACTCGATATTTTAAAATTCCAAATTATATTGATATTTGTTTTACATAAAAATCCTTTTATAAATCGTTATAAATTATAAACGAATTCCATAGCGACTATTTGAAAATTTGATTTAGATATAATTTACAATCTAATTGACGAAATCTCGATTTTTCTCTTTCATTAGATAAATATCGTTCAACAGATTCGAACGTTTCTTGTTTCATAGAAATCCGTCTTAAAACGTATTCTGTATATTCGGTTGAAGTTCAAAATTCAATATTACGAACTACCGTGACATTACAGGCTCGATTATAATTATAATATAATTAATATGTTCAAACGTCGTTGATTAAATAGATTCGTTATGAAGATTCGAATCTAAACTCAACTAAATCTCTTATACTACCAAATTCACACAATATTGTCAATTCAGCTAAATTCCAATTATTTCAAAATTAAATAAATTATTCTATTATTTATTTTAATTAAATATTAAATATTATTTAATTCAAGTCATTTATATTGCCAAATAAATATTCAAATAATTAAATTAATTAATTATTAAATTGTTAAAAGTATAGTACGTTACGTTCTTTTCCCCTTAAAATAATTTCGTCCTCGAAGTTGCTAAGGTAGAAAACAAACCATATTAACTAGGTTAAAAATTATTTGTTTATTTATTAACTTCAGTTTCAACTGAACCAATAAATTTTAATTAAATTGTAAATTCATTCTTACCAATGAAAATTTTCAAAAATTCTGAAAATTTTCTAACACCCTAAAATTTACAATTTTTTTGCCCACACCTCCTTCGTGGGGGTCAATCGATACAACTACAACTCGCCTTCCTAGGCCTTCTCCAATCCAACAAAAAATCAAATAGCCAAGCGGCTTGCCAATTCGGAACATAAAAATCTCATGCCCAATATAAAATATAAACTTGTACCTTTTTGTCGGGCATATCATTATATCCCTTCCATCTGTTACCAATTCTGCATATACCAATGTCATCCCAATCAGTCTCTAATCAATTTATCCTCAACACAGCTATTAGCTTATATCCAAACCAAATCCCATTTCAAACTCGAGTCTTATTCTCGATTCTAAATTCTTAAGTCATCAACACAACTTACTCCAAATCATTTTATTCTAATCCAATTCAATTACCACTTAACTGGCTTTATTTTAATTTCAATTTGTATTGCCTTCACAAATTTTTATTTAAACTTGTTTTTAATTCAAACAGTCTATTCCTGGGAGTTTTAAAAAGTTTACCATATCAAAAATCAAACTATCCTTTTCCGGATCCAAAACAACTCGTTTCCTCAAAACAATTCTAATACAATCTCTTTGGTAGTAATCCATCACTTACAACTCTAAAATGAACACTGATGATGTGGCCAACATCATTAGAATTATTTCCTAACGACTGAAGTGAGTTCAATACTATATCACTTTCAAAAATCATATTTAAACATTTCAATTTGAAATTATTTCAAAGTATCCATCCACAATGCTTTTAAAACAGTTTAAAATCTCCCAGGATCTTAAATTTCTCATATGTTTAATCTGAATCCATTTGTTAATACCTTTCCAGGTTTCCCGGGTTTTGAATTTTCAATTCTGCTTTAAATTCGGATTTAATTCATTTCATTTATGTATTACACTTAAAATGAATTCTGATTGATTATTTATAATCATTTCAATTATAATCTTATTCGATTATAATAATGGCCAACAAATCAAATATAGTAATTCCAATATATATACTTCTTTATGTCAAAATATATTTCGGGCAAAATTATTTCATTTACCCTATTTTCAAAACACACTATGTCGGCTCATCGTACCCGAGTGTTATAGAAACCCCTACTCATACAGTGGATCAAACTGATCGACCGGAACTCATAAACAACTCAACCAATCAATCTCCATAATATAAACCAATTTTTATAAAATCTACAAATACGTTCTCTCATATATATATATATATATATATACACTCAACTAAATCTAGGGCATTACTAACCCCATCTCTACTGAGTTATGCCACAGAGCCAAGGTAATCACTTAACCTTCAGCTCTGATACCACTGTAATAAACGAGAATTTTCGACCCAGAAAATCGACATAAAATCCCATGTCAGTTATTTTGGCATCGAACATTCCAGATCATTAATAGAACGAAGTTATAGGGTGAGAACATATAAGATAGAAAATTAGAATAGAAGAAGGAGAAGAACATAACAATAGAATTAGAGTAACATGAATCTCACATCGGAATGAATAAATATAATATATAACATAACTTTCAAATAAAAACCAGTATCTGTATACAATACCATTATCGGAGTACAACACTTACAACACAGCGAAAATAAACAATAGCTATATAATCATGAAACCTCATGCTCCAGCTCTCCAAGTATATCTGTAAAATCCCGACTACTTGACTGCCGCACAAAATTGGGCACCCAAGAGTTAAGGGAAACAAAACAAAATAAGCTCTGGGTCAGTCATGTGATTGGTGTGACTAAACTCCAAACATTTGTTTAACTTTTAAAAACCTTTTAAAAGAAAGAATAATCATAAGATCAATCCACACATAAACACGGATGGTTTTTACCTTATAATAACCCAAAATATTCTTTTAAAATCAATATTTGTTGATATTATAATAATGCCTAAATCAAATAAATAGCAATCGAGTGGAACGCTTTCATCTCACGTTCTATATACATAATATATAATCAAAAACCGCAGACGCTTATTAGGTAATGGATTCCAACTGGCAAGGTATGGGACCACCTTCCGATTGTGTAGCTCTAGAGAGGAATACACCAGGTTCAACAAGAACATCTTGCAACCCAGGCTAAACATGACCGGTCACTCATTTCGCTTGAGTGTACCGAATGCATTATCACCAACGGTTGGGATCAACAGATGTTTCCCGAAAAGGGACAACATCGAAATAGTTTAAAGAAGTAAATGGAATTTCTCTAGATTAGGTGAGAATACACCATAATTGGGAGCTACCCACTTAGCCATGCAACCTACTCGAATTTTACCATTTCATGGTTGTGAGGCTTGAGGCCACGCTTATCTCTGACAAGTCACACATTTATACACTTTGAATGTCACATTGTCATACCCGCCAAATCACAAATTGATCCCTCCAAAAATACCACTGGTATATAGCTATGAGAAACAAATTTCTCCGCTACTAAACGTAAATACGTTTGAAGAGACCAACTTACGTGATCTATTAAATATACTCTGTTACACATTCTTCCATACAGGTTGTCCTGGAACTGGACAAACCAAAGGCACAATTCTGTAAACCCATCTTAGAAAATTTCTACCTAGGATATTCCAGAACAACCCTTGCATAAACTCCATCTTCAATTACCCTTATCATATTGGATTCGCAATGCTAGTGCCCATACGAAGTAGTTTTCAGATAATAAATCTGATCCCTGTCTCATCGTATTGACGATGGAAAAATGTCCAAAACTTTGATGGTCGGTTATTTAACTATCAAAGGAAAACAACTATATACACAACGATCTTATTTCCAAATGGAAATTTTATCAATCAATCATCAATCAACATTTTTCCTCTTTAATTAATTTATCATTAATTTATTCATTTCCCATATATTTCTTAAAACCCGTTTAGCCTCTCACTATTCTCAGAAAATGTTTCCATCTATTATAACTATTTATTTTCTATATTCCAAAACATATTTCTTATTTACCAACGGAAAACATTCTTATATATATTCATAGCTTCTGTATAACGACCCGAACTCCTCCGGTAAGGAAAGCCCGGATTGAGATGAGAACAACACACATCGGAACGCAGACAGAAGAACATTTCATTGTTTATTACAACAATTCCATCAGAATACAAGAATATATAGAGTATGAATAAATAAATTACACATTTGACAAATATCAGATTACAATAAATTACATAGCAGCGGAAAATAATACAAAACACAACTGAAAATAATACACGGATACAGAGCTTTCTGAGCATCGTTCCAGTTGTAAATCAGGATTCTGTGAATATAAATCTGCAAAACCAAAACTACTAGCTGCCCGTGCGGAAAATAGGGGCACCCAGAGTTTAGGTTAAAACATAAACTCCAGGTCAGTCATGTGACTGGTGTGAGAACTAAAACAGTTATTATTTTAACTTTAAAGAAGAGTATTTCAAGGGACCACGCCGTATGACACGGAACGGGTTTCCTCCCAAGAATACTAGTGAATATAACAAAACAGCACAATGCTTTTTGGAAAAATATAGCTATTATAAGACCCAGGTCCCATCACACAATGCAACGCAAGCCGGAGGATAGGGTTTTCCCTTATAATAGCCAAACATGCTTGGTACGTTCAAAACAAATCATTTGATATTATTATAGGTGTATAGTGTCAAAACAATTTCAATCATAAATATCAATCATAGACGGCATGGGTACCATATATCATGTCGCCATACTAGTTCTACAATTAAAACCGCAATATCACGTATTGGAAATCAGATTTCCGTCATGAGTCGAGGCAAGGGGCAAGCTCCTCTCCGATTCGAGACACTCTAACAAATGTCTCAGGACCCCCACTATGATCCTTGGATCTTCAGGGCTGGTCCTCTCTTACTTTTGAGGATTGGCAATTCCTGAGCACACGTTTCCCGGTCCTTACAGACCTATATCTGAGGCGCCTCGTATCCAACAACCACACAGGTGAAAAGTATATAAATGTCAGGGCTGGTAGGTCACTGACACCACCTTAGCTAGAAAGAAACGTCGTGCTCTCCCTGCAGTCACTATCCCGTTTTTGACTCATACCAAGGTGTGAGGCTCGCGAATTCACGCTATACACAAAGCTACGCCACACAGGTGGTGCTTTGATCAACAACCAAAAGACTTTTCTTTTCAATAGAAGCCTTGATCAATTGCCACTTACTCGTGCCACACTGGCAATTCACTCCATGCGACTGATGTCCATCGATATACAACCTGTGAGCTCGTACGTCTCAGAGAAGGGCGTTAAGCAAGAGAATAAATTCTCTGCCGCCAAACAGATGTATATTTAATAGAGATCAATCAACACAGAATAAAATCCAATGTCAGACACACAATCCATTTACAAGTTTGTTCTGGGTCTGAACGAAACCGGAGGCACTTTCCTCGCATATCCATCTCTAAGTACGTCTGGACGATCACCAACTGATTCCCTCATCTTGGGTGTACAGCCCAATCAAGATCATCAGTAATCACCCAAACGATGTGAAGACTTCCGGTCTTCAACCACCGTCTTCATCTTCGACATCTCGTCGAATCGGTTATTCAGAATGGGTATAAACCCGGCCTTTCTGAATAACCCAAGTATATGATAAACAAATGTTACACAAACACAACAAACGCCTCATTCCAATTCAGAAGATTCTTTTATTCACAAAATCACATTTTTAGGGAATAGGTTCCCATTAATTTTATCAAAGATAAATTCTTCTAAATTTATTCTTTAATCTTCCTTTGGATAACATTTCAAACCATATTATGGTTTGCCAAACTAGTCGGGATTAACGAACCACACCGAAGTAATTGTTTATTTTATTTCCCAATCCCAACCTATTCATCCCCTAGAGCAAAACTGGTAATACTCCATATCTAACACCACAGTATTATCGGTAAAATTAATTACCATTTCACGTTCAAATCTAATTAAAGATTTAACTATCGCTTTGGAGCAAAACTGGTGGTACTCCATTCTTGATCACCTTTCAGATTTGATAATTTAAATTATCAATTCACATTTCAATATAATTAAAGATTCATTAAAACTCCACTTAGTTTTAATCATCTCAAAAATCAATATCCTATCTTTAACTGGGTTAAAGAACCAATGTCACCTAAAACACGATTCACGATAAACCCAAAATCACACTCTATTGTTAATCGAGTTAAAGAACAGGTGTTGTTCAAAACACCGCTTACGATAAACCCAAAAACCAATTCAAATTCAATTCCAATTAAATATTATTTAATTGATACACTTTCTAAATAGAAAGTTTAATCTTTTTCTCTATTGGGCTTAAGAACAGTGTTATTGAAGACACCATTCACGACAAACCCAAATCACATTTGATATTAAATACAAGGCTCTGAATAGAAAGTATACCGGCTTATATTCAATATCAAATCCTGAAACCAACAAATATCATATTGGAAATAACGATATAAAATATATCTTTCAAATTCCCATAACAATATCTGTATAGTCACGAAATCCAACATCGAAATATTCCGAAGATAATTTCGATTCAACTCCAGTCCAATTCACGTATTGGGAATATTGATTATTTTTAAAATCACTTTCAAATTCAATTTATTTATTTCAAAAATAAATTGATTTTAATTCTAGTTCAAAACTAGTTCATTTCGATAAAAATCTTTTTATCTTTCCAAATGTGGAATTTTTCATCCTAGTTCTTTCCAATTCACATATTATGATTTTACACAAATTATTGATATTTTTAATAATTTTATCAAGGCCCGTACAGTCGATTTCCATCAATGACCATCGAACTGCACTTACAACGACCTTTTCCAAATTTGATTTGGACATAATTCCAAATCCAACCGTTAGAGTTTAAATTTCTAATATTCATTGGAAAGCTCTTTTCGATACGAACCCAATGGTTCCGGTTTTAGGGGAATCCGACGGTCGGATCTCCCGCAACGTCAATTCGAAGTCAATGGTTGAAATTCACGAACTGCCGCGGTGCGGCGTGTTCTATTCAGGCCATTATATATAATATATATATATATATATATTATATTTCGTCGATTTTCTTTTAAAACGTATTATATAAATCGTTTTAAATTCGTTTTCAAAACCATTTCAACTCTATATTCAATTTCAAATCAAAATTGAATATTTCATATCATTACAATATAAATGATAATATTTTCAAAACAATATATTTTGAAATCACTTCCTTTTCAATATTCATTATAAAAACGAATATAATCGATATAAATATCGTTCACGTCAAAATGGCGCAACTCTAATCAACACGGCTTTATATATTTCAATAAATTCGTTATTATATTCAACAAATGAATATTTATTCCATTCAACACATGAATCTATATTTCTTTCAACACATGACTAATCTCAACACATGAGTACTGTCAACACACGACTATTTTTGTTATGTAAAATATTTTATAAAACTATGGTATCTATCGTTTGATTTTTAATCAGACTCCAACTGTAAAGTGGTTCTAATTTTAAATATGATAAAGATGTAAATTTTATTATTTAAAATATTTTACTCAACACATGAATAGTTTCAACCCATGAACATCATCAACACATGACTATTTTTATATTCAACACATGAATTTTCTTTTATAATATTCATTATTTTCCCGATTGGAATGAGGCCCAATCAATTACCATATATCGTTAATTATATGGATTCCATACAACACATGTATATAATAGCAACGATAGATAATCAACCATCATCCAAAGTGCACAGCACAACTGTCTGTCGACCTATCGATCGACACACAACTAATTATTGGGACTAGTGTACGTCAAATATCATCCCAATACTCGTGTGGGGTTTCACATCAACAAACACTTAATATTATTTATGCAGTTGGGCGACGTGTAAAATTTATCGTCCCAATCAATATCAGTTAAAACAGTGTACATAAACAGACCGTCTGGTTTGTAAATGAATATTTTATTTTATTCACACACGTTAAAAATTATATTTTTAACGATAAAATATTTTATTTCAACACATGAATATCTATTCAGTTCATTTACACAATAAAATGATATTTTTATTTTCCTAACTTATTTTAGAAAATTTCAGCGGCATAACGGCACGATACTAGAAATGGGACAAGGCCTAGCCTTATCCCCGGTCTAGTAATGGCCCACACCATACACCTATCAATCAAACCAATTTCAATTCACCAAACAACCAAATTTAGATGAAATAATCTAACCAACTACACAACCAAACAAACAAGTCCATGGTCTGTGGACAATGGTGTCGAGTGCTATTAAACACCGTCTGCATCCTAGTATATATTTATAACTAGAAAAGGAAATTTAGAGTGAGAAGTTCTCACAGACTAACTAAACCAAACGCCACCACTCTTCATATGTAGAAATGTTCGTCGTGCTCGCTTTTTTGCCAATTTCACTGCCCGTTGTCACTACATATATAAAAATCACATTTTTATATTGTTGCTATGTATATAAAAATCACATTTTTATACTACTACTATATAGATAAAAATTCTATTTTTATACCGTTGTTCATATAGTAAAGATCAAATCTTTACTATCTATATAATATAAAAATCGTATTTTTATTATCTCTACTATATAAAAATCATATTTTTATTCTACTTCATTCGTCAAAAACCATAAAAGCTTTAAAACGGAGAAAACTCACATTTTTTCTAACGCCCGGATTCGCTGTTCTGGTTCCAGAATTTGCAAACGAGCTTCAATCTTCACACCATCTTTTTTTTAGCCTAAACGCGCCATTCCGGACAACTTTCGCCTGGTGGTCTTCCTCCCGAAAATGTGCCATTTCGCCGGAAATCGCGAAAAGACATCATTACAGTGTTTGGACAGCAGACTTTGAACGCGTTTTCCTGAAAACTCCACAATGCAAAATAGGACTATCATATACCAAATCGAAGAGAAAATCGTTCTCTTCGACTTTGGTCTTGAGGAACTTTGGCTAGAAACGCACGGTTTGGGAGTTATTTGCGAAATAAGGACAGGGTGTTATTTGCAAAACGGGATTTTTGGTGAAAATGAGTTTTTGGGTGTAGCGGGGCCCACGGTCGGAGTTGGGCTGGGGGGTGGCAGCGCTGGACCTGATTGGAGGTGGGGAGGGTGCTGGTGGGCGGCGGCGGTGATGGAGGGGCCCGCGGTGGTGGGTTTGGGTGGTGATTTAGGGGTAGGGTTTGTAGAAATCAAAGAGAAGAGAGAGGAGGAGGAGGTAGCACCGGAGGGGAGGAGGAGCGGCGGCAGTGGGTGGTGGCAGCGGAGGAGGGGCGGCATCCCTCTTGGAGGAGGTGGCCATTAAAGAGGAAAATGCAAAAAGGAGGAAGGAGGAAATTATGAAGAAGGAATTGGAGGAAAAGTGATTATATACTAGTTTCTCGCCTATCGTCCGAACGCCGACGATATCCAATTGCCGCGAATTTCGGACATGACATAGTAAACGTGAAGACGAGTCCAACGAAATAAGTTTCATCGAATTCCGAGTTCGTTTGACCGTCCGTTAAAAATCACAAAAATGCTCAGATAAGCTCTAAAAAATGCGATTTTGGCGCACCTTTTCTTCTTGCATGCTCACACGTTAAATCCAAAAATGATGCCCTCTTGGATTTAACCATTATTACACGATATGAATCCAGAAAAAAAGTAGAATCGAATTCCGAGGTCGTATCAATAATGTTCCTTTGTAAAATGACTGCCCGCTTTTGAACAAATGGTTTTGCTTCGCACGGCCACATACTGACTCCGTTCGACGCGCACTTTGTAACTCAACGATAATTTGTCATTGTGAATCCATAAAAAATTATCTCGTCGAATTCTGAGCTCGTATGTAAAATTTCACTTTTTAAGGGTTATGTTTTGCTAACCGAAAAGCTCAAGCCAATTGCCACTATTCCGGATTTTGGAATATATCGAAGCTTATACTTTTCGGAGTTCTAAACGACATTTTGAACTCAATGGAAGTAGTTTCGAGTCCAAATTCATCCGTATGCAAAATATGACTTTTTGGGCCATGTATAATTTACATAGCGACTATTCTGAATTTTCAACTGGGCATAACTTTTGATTCCCGCTATGAAATTTCGATTTTTCAGATTCTTTGGAAAGATATTCTCAACTAGATTCTAATATTTGTGGTTTCGCCAAAATCCGGTTTATTTTGCACCCGGTATGTTCAATTGAAATTTGAAATCGAATTATCGAACTACCGCGCTATTTTCAATTCCTTTTATAATTATAAATAAATATTTATATTCTAACGACGATCTATATAAATATACACGTTCTAATTCTATTCAAAATAAATTTCTCGTCGATATTATTTAAAATAATTCATTTTAAATAATCAAAATTCATTAAAATTGTCAAAATAAAAATTTTAAATTGGCTCAGAATTTCCGGGTTGTTACAATCTCCCCCACTTAAAATTTTCGTCCCCGAAAAGGAACGAAGCCAAAAGTTGTTTTACAAATCAACTCAACTTCCATTGTTTTCTTTACGGCTTAAGTTCTTCAACTTTTCAGTTTCTAAGAACTTTTCAAATTTTTCAAAAATTTGGCTAACACCCTAAATTTTCGAAAAATTTCGCCATAACCTCCTTTGTACGGGGAGGGGTTTGGAAATTTATTGGGCCGTATTAGGTACCCAATAAATCCTATAAAGCATACACATATTTATAGTGATATATTCTAGTGTTTACAGGGGAGCGTGTATAGGTAATAACTCCAGAGAATAAATTCTCGTCACCCTGTCAAAGCCTGAGGGAGTGTGTATTTTAATTGCTCCAGAGAATAAATTCTCGTCACCTCGTCCCATGTGGGAAATAAATAATCCATGTGCCGTATCTAATGACTAGAGAAACGTGATTATTGTATACTCTAGACCCGTGTAGGGTTTTTATTAATATGGCAATTTTACCGTTACAATTTTATATTGTCCATATCAGTCATCAGTTCAACCTGTAATATATAGTCCATATCTGTCATCAATTCAACCTGTAATATATAGTCATCGCCATACAAGCCTCTCGCTCGTATGGTAAATCTTCCACCTCGTCACACAAGCTCCAAATGCTTGTGTGGTATATGATGAAGTATGCGATATTAAGAAGTATGCCATCTTCAGGAAGTATGCCATGCAGTGTATTTCAAAATTAATTGTTACTATCCTATGGCGACATTTATTAATTACACACAGAATAACCAGCACTCCGCATCCAATGGCACTCACAGAAGTTGATATAATAATAAAAGTGCGCATCCAACTCATTAAGATTTACCTATTTGTCGGGCACGCAAATAAATTCTTTACTCAACAGCTAATCCATTTACCTGTTCAAACATATATATGTATATGCATGCATTTGCAAATAATTTACAATACGATTCAATATTTGGTTCAATTAAGCCTAAATTCACCATTCATTACATAATGGTTTAAATAAATAATCATACAACACAACCATCAATCAATTAGTGAATTAGCTATTCAAATTCATAATTTGATATATATATATATATATATATATATATATATATATATATATACAGAAAAACATGTTTTTGATGCCAAATCACAACAATAAACCTATCTAGTTTTGGTTATCACACCAGTCTAATGGAAAAATATAGATATCACACCTTCGTCACTCGAAAATAAATACTGGTGATGGTATACTTCATCATCAGGACCATGTCCGGGCGACTAGAGTGTGACTCTATATCTATCTAATATGTTAAAACTTCGAATATACGTTCATGACGCGTATATGCAAAACCTTTATATACTAGATTGTCCAAATCAATATAAATAAATTATTCAAATACGTACAAAACAATTTAAATTTCAAAACAAAATTGTTTTCATTTGAAAAATATACTCTTTACACTCGTTCTAGGATACTACTGATCATATCTCTAACGAGTCATTCTAATTGGATATTACTAATCCAATATCTGATGAATTCTTTCGTATGATTCTAATGTGTCTTGTTCTCGAGCTCTGTAAACCAAAGCTCTGATACCACTCTATAACGACCCGAACTCCCCCGGTAAGGAAAGCCCGGATTGAGATGAGAACAACACACATCGGAACGCAGACAGAAGAACATTTCATTGTTTATTACAACAATTCCATCAGAATACAAGAATATACAGAGTATGAATAAATAAATTACACATTTGACAAATATCAGATTACAATAAATTACATAGCAGCGGAAAATAATACAAAACACAACTGAAAGTAATACACGGATACAGAACTTTCCGAGCATCGTTCCAGCTGTAAATCAGGATCCTGTGAATATAAATCTTCAAAACCAAAACTATAGCTGCCCGTGCGGAAAATAGGGGCACCCAGAGTTTAGGTTAAAACAATAAACTCCAGGTCAGTCATGTGACTGGTGTGAGAACTAAAACAGTTATTATGTTAACTTTAAAGAAGAGTAATTCAAGGGACCACGCCGTATGACACGGAACGGGTTACCTCCCAAGAATACTAGTGAATATAACAAAACAGCACAATGCTTTTTGGAAAAATGAAGTTATTATAAGACCCAGGTCCCATCACACAATGCAATGCAAGCCGGAGGAAAGGGTTTTCCCTTATAATAGCCAAACATGCTTGGTACGTTCAAAACAAATCATTTGATACTATCATAGGTGTATAGTGTCAAAACAATTTCAATCATAAATATCAATCATAGACGGCATGGGTACCATATATCATGTCGCCGTACTAGTTCTACAATTAAAACCGCAATATCATGTATTGGAAATCGTATTTCCGTCATGAGTCGAGGCAAAGGGCAAGCTCCTCTCCGATTCGAGACACTCTAGCAAATGTCTCAGGACCCTACTATGATCCATGGATCTTCAGGGCCGGTCCTCTCTTACTTTTGAGGATTGGCAATTCCTGAGCACACGTTTCCCGGTCCTTACAGACCTATATCCGAGGCGCCTCGTATCCAACAACCACACAGGTGAAAAGTATATAAATGTCAGGGCTGGTAGGTCACTGACACCACCTTAGCTAGAAAGAAACGTCGTGCTCTCCCTGCAGTCACTATCCCGTTTTTTGACTCATACCGAGGTGTGAGGCTCGCGAATTCACGCTATACACAAAGCTACGCCACACAGGCCATGCTTTGATCATCAACCACAAGACTTTGCTTTTTAACAGAAGCCTTGATCAATTGCCACTTACGCGTGCCACACTGGCAATTCACTCCATGCGACTGATGTCCATCGATATACAACCTCTGAGCTCGTACGTCTCAGAGAAGGGCGTTAAACAAGAGAATAAATTCTCTGCCGCCAAACATATGTATATTTAATAGAGATCAATCAACACAGAATAAAATCCAATGTCAGACACACAATCCATTTACAAGTTCGTTCTGGGTCTGAACGAAACCGGAGGCACTTTCCTCGCTTATCCATCCATCTCCAAGTACGTCTGGACGATCACCAACTGATTCCCTCATCTTGGGTGTACAGCCCAATCAAGATCATCAGTAATCACCCAAACGATGTGAAGACTTCCGGTCTTCAACCACCGTCTTCATCTTCGACATCTCGTCGAATCGGTTATTCAGAATGGGTATAAACCCGGCCTTTCTGAATAACCCACGTATATGATAAACAAATGTTACACAAACACAACAAATGCCTCATTCCAATTCAGAAGATTATTTATTCACAAAATCACATTTTTAGGGAATAGGTTCCCATTAATTTTATCAAAGATAAATTCTTCTAAATTTATTCTTTAATCTTCCTTTGGATAACATTTCAAACCATATTATGGTTTGCCAAACTAGTCGGGATTAGCGAACCACACCGAAGTAATTGTTTATTTTATTTCCCAATCCCAACCTATTCATCCCCTGGAGCAAAACTGGTAATACTCCATATCTAACACCACGGTATTATCGGTAAAATTAATTACCATTTCACGTTCAAATCTAATTAAAGATTTAACTATCGCTTTGGAGCAAAACTGGTGGTACTCCATTCTCGATCACCTTTCAGATTTGATAATTTAAATTATCAATTCACATTTCAATCTAATTAAAGATTCATTAAAACTCCACTTAGTTTTAATCTTCTCAAAAATCAATATCCTGTCTTTAACTGGGT
Source organism: Allium sativum (assembly GCA_030737875.1). Lineage (NCBI taxonomy): Eukaryota > Viridiplantae > Streptophyta > Magnoliopsida > Asparagales > Amaryllidaceae > Allium > Allium sativum. The sequence continues at coordinate 981,231,641 of CM060916.1, forward strand.
TAAAGAACCAATGTCACCTAAAACACGATTCACGATAAACCCAAAATTACACTCTATTGTTAATCGGGTTAAAGAACAGGTGTTGTTTAAAACACTGCTCACGATAAACCCAAAAAACAATTCAAATTCAATTCCAATTAAATATTATTTAATTGATACACTTCATTAAATCTAAATAGAAAGATTTAATCTTTTTCTCTATTGGGTTTAAGAACAGTGTTAATGAAGACACCATTCACGACAAACCAAAATCACATTTGATATTAAATAAAAGGCTCTGAATAGAAAGTATACCGGCTTATATTCAATATCAAATCCTGAAACCAACAACTATCGTATTGGAAATAACGATATAAAATATATCTTTCAAATTCCCATAACAATATCTGTATAGTCACGAAATCCAAGATCGAAATATTACGAAGATAATTTCGATTCAACTCCAGTCCAATTCACGTATTGGGAATATTGATTATTTTTAAAATCACTTTCAAATTCAATTTATTTATTTCAAAAATAAATTGATTTTAATTCTAGTTCAAAACTAGTTCATTTCGATAAAAATCTATTTTATCTTTTCAAATGTGGAATTTTTCATCCCAGTTCTTTCCAATTCACATATTATGATTTTACACAAATTATTGATATTTTTAATAATTCTATCAAGGCCCGTACAGTCGATTTCCATCAACGGCCATCGAACTGCACTTACAACGACCTTTTCCAAATTTGATTTGGACATAATTCCAAATCCAACCGTTAGATTTCAAATTTCTAATATTCATTGGAAATCTCTTTTCGATACGAACCCAACGGTTCCGGTTTTAGGAGAATCCGACGGTCGGATCTCCAGCAACGTCAATTCGAAGTCAATGGTCGAAATTCACGAACTGCTGCGGCGCGGCGTGTTCTATTCAGGCCATTATATATAATATATATATATATATATGTATATATATATATTATATTTCGTCGATTTTCTTTTAAAACGTATTTTATAAATCGTTTTAAATTCGTTTTCAAAACCATTTCAACTCTATATTCAATTTCAAATCAAAATTGAATATTTCATATCATTACTATATAAATGATAATATTTTCAAAACGTTATATTTTGAAATCAGTATTCATTATAAAAACGAATATAATCGATATAAATATCGTTCACATCAAAATGGCGCAACTCTAATCAACACGACTTTATATATTTCAATAAATTCGTTATTCTATTCAACAAATGAATTTTTATTCCATTCAACACATGAATCTATATTTCTTTCAACACATGACTAATCTCAACACATGAGTATTGTCAACACACGATTATTTTTGTTATGTAAAATATTTAATAAAACTATGGTATCTATCGTTTGATTTTTAATCAGACTCCAACTGTAAAGTGGTTCTAATTTTAAATATGATAAAGATGTAAATTTTATTATTTAAAATATTTTACTCAACACATGAATAGTTTCAACCCATGAACATCGTCAACACATGACTATTTTTATATTCAATACATGAATTTTCTTTTATAATATTCATTATTTTCCCGATTGGAATGAGGCCCAATCAATTACCATATATTGTTAATTATATGGATTCCATACAACACATGTATATATTAGCAACGATAGATAATCAACCATCATCCAAAGTGCACAACACAACTGTATGTCGATCTATCGATCGACGCACAACTAATTATTGGGACTAGTGTACGTCAAATATCATCCCAATACCCGTGTGGGGTTTCACATCAACAAACACTTAATATTATTTGTGCAGTTGGGCGACGTGTAAAATTTATCGTCCCAATCAATATCAGTTAAAACAGTGTACATAAACAGACCGTCTGGTTTGTAAATGAATATTTTATTTTATTCACACACGTTAAAAATTATATTTTTAACGATAAAATATTTTATTTCAACACATGAATTTCTATTCAGTTCATTTACACAATAAAATGATATTTTTATTCTCCTAACTTATTTTAGAAAATTTCGGCGGCATAACGGCACGATACTAGAAACGGGACAAGGCCTAGCCTTATCCCCGATCTAGTAATGGACCACGCCATACACCTATCAATCAAACCAATTTCAATTCACCAAACAACCAAATTTAGATCAAATAATCTAACCAACTACACAACCAAACAAACAAGTCCATGGTCTGTGGACAATGGTGTCGGGTGCTACTAAGCACCGTATGCATCCTAGTATATATTTATAACTAGAAAAGGAAATTTAGAGTGAGAAGTTCTCACCGACAAGCTAAACCAAACGCCACGACTCTTCTTATATAAAAATCTTCGTCGTGCTCGCCTTTTTGCCAATTTCACTGTCCGTAGTCACTACATATATAAAAATCACATTTTTATATTATTGCTATGTATATAAAAATCACATTTTTAAACTACTACTATATAGATTAAAATTCTATTTTTATACCGCTGTTCATATAGTAAAGATTAAATCTTTACTATCTATATAATATAAAAATCATATTTTTATTATCTCTACTATATAAAAATCATATTTTTATTCTTCCTATAATATAAAAATCGTATTTTTATTCTACTTCATTCGTAAAAAACAATAGAAGCTTTAAAAACGGAGAAAACTCACATTTTTTCTAACGCCCGGATTCGCTGTTCTGGTTCTAGAATTTGCAAACGAGCTTCAATCTTCACACCATGTTTTTTTCTAGCTTAAACGCGCCATTCCGGACAACTTTCGCCTAGTGGTCTTCCTCCCGAAAATGTGTCATTTCACCGGAAATCGCGAAAAGACAGCATTTTTACAGTGTTTGGACAGCAGACTTTGGACGCGTTTTCCCGACAACTCCGCAATGCAAAATAGGACTATCATATACCAAATCAAAGAGAAAATCGTGCTCTTCGACTTTCGTCTTGAGGAACTTTGGCTAGAAACGCACGGTTTGGGAGTTATTTGCGAAATAAGGACAGGGTGTTATTTGCAAAACGAGATTTTTGGTGAAAATGAGTTTTTGGGTGTAGCGGGGCCTACGGTAGGAGTTGGGCTGGGGGGTGGCGGCGCTGGACCTGATTGGAGGTGGGGAGGGTGCTGGTTGGCGGTGGCGGTGGTGGAGGGGCCCGCGGTGGTGGGTTTGGGTGGTGATTTAGGGGTAGGTTTTGTAGAAATCAATGAGAATAGAGAGGAGAGAGAGGAGGAGGAGGTGGCGGCGCCGGAGGGGAGGAGGAGCGGTGGCGGTGGGTGGTGGCAGCGGAGGAGGGGCGGCATCCCTCTTGAAGGAGGAGGCCATTAAAGAGGAAAATGCAAAAAGGAGGAAGGAGGAAATTATGAAGAAGGAATTGGAGGAAAAGTGATTATATGCTAGTTTCTCGCCTATTGTCTGAACGCCGACGATATCCAATGTAGTGGCCCGCAAATCCGTACTATCTGAGTTGACTAATAGCACCACACATCCAACCCAAATTGCACAGAAATACGAATCATTATTAGAAAGAAGTTAGAGGATGAGAAACAGAAAGAAAGAAATATTAGAATAGAAGAAAACAAAGAAGACAAATCTCACAGCGGAACGAATAAAATATATTATATAACATAACTTTTGAAATACAAATCAGTAACTTTATATACATGCCATTATCAGAGCACAACAGTTGTTCCTGGAACAGTTATAAACACATGTTTCCAGATACAACATAGTACACAGCGGACATATGATATTTTATAGCTAACTGGTGAAGCCTCCTGCTTCCAGCTCCTCCAAATGAATCTGAAAAATCCCGACTACTTGACTGCCCGTACAAATTTGGGCACCCAAGAGTTTAGGGAAAACAAACAAAATAAACTCTGGGTCAGTCATGGGACTGGTGTGAGTAAACTCCAACCACTTGTTTAACTTTCAAAACCCATTCGAAAGAAAAGATAATAGTAAGACCAGCCCACACATAAACATGGACGGTTTTTACCTTACTATAACCCAAAACACTTTGATGTCAAATCCAGTGATATTATAATAATGTCTAAATCAAATAAATAGAATCTAGCGGAATGCTTGCATCTCACGCTCCATATATAATATAAAATCAAAAACCGTAGGGCGCTTATTGGAGATTGGATTTCCAACATGACAAGGTATGGAACCACCTTCCGATCATGTATCTCTAGAGGCGAATACACCTGGGTTCAACAAGAACATCTTGCAACCCGGCCCACACATGACCGACCACTCATTTCGCTTGAGTGTATCGAATGTATATCACCAACGGTTGGGATCAGCAACCGTTTCCCGAATGGGACAGTATCGAGTAGAATAAGAAATTAAATGAAACTCTAGATAGGTGATTATACATCCTAATGGGAGCGACCCACATAGCCATGCTGCCTGCCCGATTTTTATCATTTCCCGGTTGTTGAGGCCTGAGGCTACGATTACTTTCTATTCATTTATAGCACAATCACTTTGAATGCCACATTGTCAGATCCGTTAATCACTAATTGATTTGCACAAATATTCTGGATATTATGCTAAGGGAATGAATCCGTTGCAACCATATATATTTATACATACCAACTCATATGATCATTGGAAATACTCTGTCAGACATTCGTCCATTTACGTTCGTTCTGGGACTGAACGAAACCGAAGGCACAATTTCTATAAATAGAAAAAGTCCTTGCACTTCACTTTGTCTTCGATTATCTTCATATAATCTGATTTGCAACGCTACTGCCAATACAGAGTGGTTCACGGATAATAATCCAACCGGTCTCTCCATATTGACAACGATATTGGCAAACACTTCGATAGTCGGTTATTTAACTATCGAAGAAAAACAAACATCCATTCAAACATCAAACGAATCACTGGGCCTTTAATTAATATTTCGTTAATTAAAATACTTCTCCACTTCCTTTATCAATATTTGTTACCATAATATTTTCAATAATCATCTTGACTTTTTCGCTATTTGGAAAACATTTCCATATATCACCTTTTATGATTTTTTATAGTTAGAAAGTATACTCTATTTGAAATTGAAAACCATTTCAATCACTTATTTCTTTCCCGACTACTTTAGCTATACTCAGGAAATATTTACTTCTATATTCCTAAAATTCCACCACTTGGGTTAAAACGAATGTTGTGTAAAACATTGTTACGACAACCCAAAATATTTTATTCAACTAACTCTTTTTCAAACACTTCTCTCCAAGGCTGGGTCTTGCTATTTATCAATTAAAAATGAAATCAATCAAGTTGGGGTAAAATTACCTCTCAGACCTTGACTGAAAACATCCTCAACTTCAAAACGGCAAAACCCTTACCTCGAATCAACACACTATAAACCTAATTATTCATTTTAAAAACATGTATATGATTCGCTTTCTATTTCTATGTTATAGATTTCCCTTTTTGTTTACAACATTCTATTTTCAAATTTGTTTACTTATCGAATTATATATATATCGAAACGTTTATTTCTAACTATCAAATTTCCTTAAAAATATTCTAACTCCTTAAATTCCCGAAAAAATTCGCCATAACCTCCCTTGTACCGGGGGCTTCGGGATATTTCAAATAGCCTGATATGTCCTTCACCAATCAAAAAGAAAAAGGAAAATCCAAGCGGCTTGCCGATACGGCGCATAAAACCTCATATATGAAATTAAACATGTACCTTTTTGTCGGGCACATAAATTAAAATCTTCATATACTTCATCCCATACCTGTCTAACACATGTTCACCTGTTATCAACTCAATTCATCTCAAACCAATCGTTTGAATTCAGTTTTCGCTCATTTATTTTTTTTAATTAGCTATTTTGCCTATTTCACTTCTTTGTTTGAAAACAACATGTTCAAACAAAATGTTTAACTTGCTCATAATCAAATTGAATTTCAATTTCAATTCTAGTTTCCTTTTTGATTTCAAGTATAGAATTTCAAATCGAATTCACTTATTCAAAGCCCAATATCAATTCAAAATCTCATTAACTAATTACTATTCAAATTAGTTAATTCTATTCAATAATCAAAAACCTGATTTATGTTTCAAAAACCAATTCATTTACTTCACTGGAGTTCATATATAATTTACAACTCAAATCTGAAATTTTCTAAATAGAAATTCGGATTTTTATTCGCTTAAAATCCTTTTATAAAAATAAATAAACCATTATGGTTTTGATTTGGTTATGGCGCTGTTTTTCTGAAAATTTGATTTTGACATAACTCAAAATCTATACGACGAAATTCAGTTTTTTCTCCTCCATTAGAAAACTATTATCAAATCGGTCCTGACGTTTCTTGTTTCAAAGAATTCCGACTTCAATTGAGTTCTGTATATTCAATTGAAGTTCGAATCGCCAATTTACGAACTGCTGCGCTGCGGCGAGTTCGTTTTAATTATATTTATAAATATAAACGTTTTAAAACTTCGTTTATATAAATTCCACTCTATTCTGATATATTTTTAATATATATATATCAAATCAAAATTTTCCCAATTCAACATACTATTTCTAATCTTCAAAAATTTGTCGATTTTTCCTTATTCAGAAATAAATTCATTTATATTCCGACCTTTTAAATTTCAATTCCTTTTGAACTCTATATTCAAATTCCATTTGAATTCTATTTGAATTCTATATTCAAATTACATTTGAATTTCTATATTCAAATTTAATTTCAAACTTCTTATTCAAATTCTATTTGAATTTCTCTTATTCAAATTCTATACTCACATTTCGCTTAAATTTCTATATTCAATTTCTATTTTCAAATCTTATAGTTAAACTCCATTATTTTCAAATTTATATATTTGAATTTCATTTGAACTTCTTTATTCAAATCCATTTAAATTCCTTTGAATTGAAATTATATTTGAATTCCTTTGAATTCAAATTCTATTTTGATTCCAATCTATTTCCAAACTTCGTTTGGATTTCTATATTTAAACTATTTTCAAACTCCATTTGAATTACTATATTCAAATCTATATGGATTCTATATTCAAAGTCTATTTCAATTTCTATTTTTGAAATTCTATTTTGAAATTCTATTTCAAGTTCTATATTAAATTTCCATTTGAATTTCTATATTTAAATTCTACATTTGAATTCCTTTATTCGTTCTTAAACAAGTCTTGATTTCGATTTCTTTTGAAAACGATATTTCTACTTTCGGGGAAATAAATTTCCCTTTTCAAATTTCACACTTGTATTTCTATTTCTGAATTATCCAATGGAAATTCTTTTCACTTCATTTATAAACTTCGTTTATAAAGGAACTACTTGTTTTATTTTTCAAAACAAGTTTATATTTCAAAATCTATTTAAAAATTCAAATTCTATTTTTCTAAAATAGAATTCCCTTTTTCAATCTTAAATACCCCTTCCAGGGTATTTTTATAAATTAACACTTAGCCCAGTGATATTTAAAACAATCAAATCATCAAATTTTCAATCAATTGATTTTTAACATGTCATATATGAGTATATATGAAATCAAGCAAACAACAAACAAATAACATATTTTTGAGGAATCCAGTTGGATTCCCCTAACCTGTTTTCCTGCATCCACAGACGTTAGTCACCATAGTAATACCCATCCTGCTTCGTGGCAGGATATCGCGGTATAAAAGGTCATCCACTATCATAGCGTGGGGCGTATAGGGTCATCCGCTAATGATACTGCGGGCATCCGCTAATGAGACTGCGGGAACCAATCCAATCATCAACCCAATATATATATATATATAATAGTCAACCAATCCTAGATAACTAATATATTTTTAACAGCAATAAATAAATATTTAAAGCATCCAACAATCAACCAAAACAATTATTTTAACTGATAAAAATAATTCTAAATAAAACAGAGTGAGATTTACTCACCGTAATTGCCGTTGTCGAATATCTTGTTTATTTCCAAATCATCGGCTACGAATCTTCTCGAATGAATTCGCACCTACGATATTTTATTTAAATTACTGATTAAACATTTGTTTATTTAAATTAACTATTTAATCAAACAAATAACCTTCCTATATAATTTTTCTTCTTTTAATGGTTATTAAATTTAATTTATCTTACATCAAAAAAATAAATCAAACTAACCTACGTAATTTTAAACATCAAACCATTTAACGATTAAACATTTAATCATTTTAAATTAACAACTAAATTAAATATATAATTTACTCTAATTTGAATAAATAAAACTAACAACTTAACTAAGAATTAAATTACCTTAGTTCACGTTTGAAACTCCTTCCTAAATGATACATGTATGGACACAGCACCTACTCCATGTTCTCTCTCCTCCGTTTTCTACCTCTATATTCACAAAAATTAGAGATCGCACTCCTAAAAAATACCCCCTGTCGAGCTCCACAATTTCACCCAATCATTAGTATCGAACTCCAGCAAATCGCTTGCCCAAAACCTGAATCAACCGACATCTAACTGCTTCACAGTGCCATGAAATTTCCTGGCAAAGAAGCTCGACAACGCAGCAGTGAACATGAGGAAAGACGCAAACTTTACTGACCCCAACTCCACTACCACCGTCGCCTCTCTTGTTGTCAGCTCCAGGTGATTTCGAGCTTCCAGACCACGGAGACGCCACGAGGTCCGGAAGAAGACCACGATTCCTTTTTATTCGATTTGAATTGAAAGACGAGGAGCGGTTGTTTTCACCTCTCGATTTCGAATTGAGGAATTCGATTTAGGTTTAAATGGTGGTATCGATTTCGTATTACTGGCTAAGGAATGAAATGGAGATTGATGCTTTTGGTTTTGGATTTCCAGCTACAACAATGAACGGAATATATGAACAGGGGGGTAATCGCGATTTATACTAAGGTATGCTTCAACATTAAGGAAGAGCCTGAGGAATAGCCAGTGTATAGTTATAGGTAAGGTACCATAGTTTTCATATGATTTGAAATAAAGAGATTTTTATTTCTTTTTAAACGGATATCGATTTGACTTCGATCCTATCCACAATCAGATATTTCAGGGTCCATTAATTTAAATCACGAACCGCTATTTTAACGTACTGACCGATGCTTCAATATTACTGCATTATACTGAACTGAACAAATATATTTTGATATTTAATTTGATCATAAATATAAAATAACAATATTAAATCAATATATTATAAATTAAATTCAAAACAAATAATTTTTTCTGAAAATAAAATATTTTTATTATCATCTGTATTCAAGTACAACTAATACTGATCATTTGAATTGTTTCGATTTAATTCTAACTTCAAATTGAATTATTTTTAATCCTCGTATTACGATGATTATCAAAATAAATCATATTTCGATTATTTAATTGATAACCCAATAAAATGCCATTTATATTATAAATTCAATATTTAAAACCGTACTAAATATTTAAAATAAATCGACCAAAAATCCGGGTCGTTACATTCTTCCCCCCTTACAATAATTTCGTCCTCGAAATTGCTAAGGTAGGAAAAATGGTACAAACTCATTACTTTTCAACAATTCACTTATGTTGAAACTCAACTCCTCATATTTCAACAAATTAGCTCCAACCAAAACTTTTGGTCTTCACACATTTAATTCGAATGATCTACGATCAATCCATTTATATCTAATCTATATTCCATTAAACCTATTCAAATTGATTCTAGTTAATTGATTCACTTCAATCCATTTAACTAGCTTAAGTTAAATTCCACTTCCAGAATCCAAATACCAGGGTTATCATTTCAAATCCTTTTGAAATCACTTAAACATGTACATATATTTATAATCTTTTCAAATTCAAAATATTTGAATTTTTCAACTAAACTTGTTTTCTTTCAAACAAATTCCCATCAAAAAATTTCTAAGGTAGCAATCCATCACTTAGAAACTCGAAAATGAACACTGATGATGTCGCGACCATCATCAGAATTATTTCCCAGCCACCGAAGTGAGTTCAGTGCTTAAACAATTTCAAAATCCATTCAAAATCCTTTTAAACCAAAGCTATATTGTTCTAATATAATTCCAAAAATATTTCAACTTCCTAGGATTTAATTTTCAAATTCTGGTTTGAATTAAAATTTTAATTCATCTCATTTGTATATTTCATTCATATACAAATTCTATTCCGTTATATATAACCATTTCAATTTTTATAATCTCATTTGATTATAATAATAACAACCAACACATCCATATATAATAATTTCAGAAAGTTATTCTTCTCCTATCAAAATAGATTTTTGGATAAAATTATTTCTTTTATCCACTTTAAAATAATATTATGTCAATTTCTCTGTTCAAGTGTTTAGAAATTCCTATCGACATTGTGGCGTCCCACTATTCGATCAGAATTCATAAACCACTCAACAGACTAACCAACACAATATAAAACAATTTTCATATCAATTTACAAATACGCTCTCTCGTATATATATACACTCAACTCTTTCTAGGGTACTTACTGACCCTATCTCTAATGAGCACATTTCCACAAAGCCTAGGTGTTCGCTCAACCTGGCTCTGATACCAACTGTAGTGGCCCGCAAATCCGTACTATCTGAGTTGACTAATAACACCACACATCTAACTCGAATTGCACAGAAATACGAATCATTATTAGAAAGAAGTTAGAGGATGAGAAATAGAAAGAAAGAAATATTAAAATAGAAGAAAACAAAGAAGACAAATCTCACAGCGGAACGAATAAAATATATTATATAACATAACTTTTGAAATACAAATCAGTAACTTTATATACATACCATTATCAGAGCACAACAGTTATTCCTGGAACAGTTATAAACACCTGTTTCCAGATACAACATAGTACACAGCGGACATATGATATTCTATAGCTAACCGGTGAAGCCTCCTGCTTCCAGATCCGCCAAATGAATCTGAAAAATCTCGACTACTTGACTGCCCGTACAAATTTGGGCACCCAAGAGTTTAGGGAAAACAAACAAAATAAACTCTGGGTCAGTCATGGGACTGGTGTGAGTAAACTCCAACCACTTGTTTAACTTTCAAAACCCTTTCGAAAGAAAAGATAATAGTAAGACCAGCCCACACATAAACATGGATGGTTTTTACCTTACTATAACCCAAAACACTTTGATGTCAAATCCAGTGATATTATAATAATGTCTAAATCAAATAAATAGAATCTAGCGGAACGCTTGCATCTCACGCTCCATATATAATATAAAATAAAAAACCACAGGGCGCTTATTGGAGATTGGATTTCCAACATGACAAGGTATGGAACCACCTTCCGATCATGTATCTCTAGAGGCGAACACACCTGGGTTCAACAAGAACATCTTGCAACCCGGCCCACACATGACCGACCACTCATTTCGCTTGAGTGTATCGAATGTATATCACCAACGGTTGGGATCAGCAACCGTTTCCCGAATGGGACAACATCGAATAGAATAAGAAATTAAATGAAACTCTAGATAGGTGATTATACATCCTAATGGGAGCGACCCACATAGCCATGCTGCCTGCCCGATTTTTGTCATTTCCCAGTTGTTGAGGCCTGAGGCTACGATTACTTTCTATTCATTTATAGCACAATCACTTTGAATGCCACATTGTCAGATCCGTTAATCACTAATTAATTTGCACAAATATTCTGGATATTATGCTAAGGGAATAAATCCGTTGCAACCATATATATTTATACATACCAACTCATATGATCATTGGAAATACCCTGTCAGACATTCGTCCATTTACGTTCGTTCTGGGACTGAACGAAACCGAAGGCACAATTTCTATAAATAGAAAAAGTCCTTGCACTTCACTTCATCTTCGATTATCTTCATATAATCTGATTTGCAACGCTAATGCCAATATAGAGTGGTTTACGAATAATAATCCAACCGGTCTCTCCATATTGACAACGATATTGGCAAACACTTCGATAGTCGGTTATTTAACTATCAAAGAAAAACAAACATCCATTCAAACATCAAATGAATCACTGGGCCTTTAATTAATATTTCGTTAATTAAAATACTTCTCCACTTCCTTTATCAATATTTGTTACCATAATATTTTCAATAATCATCTTGACCTTTTCGCTATTTGGAAAACATTTCCATATATCATCTTTTATGATTTTCTATAGTTAGAAAGTATACTCTATTTGAAATTGAAAACCATTTCAATCACTTATCTCTTTCCCGACTACTTTAGCTATACTCAGGAAATATTTACTTCTATATTCCCAAAATTCCACCACTTGGGTTAAAACGAATGTTGTGTAAAACATCGTTACGACAACCCAAAATATTTTATTCAACTAACTCTTTTTCAAACACTTCTCTCCAAGGCTGGGTCTTGCTATTTATCAATTAAAAATGAAATCAATCAAGTTGGGGTAAAATTACCTCTCAGACCTTGACTGAAAACATCCTCAACTTCAAAACGGCAAAACCCTTACCTCGAATCAACACACTATAAAACCCAATTATTCATTTTAAAAACATGTATATGATTCGCTTTCTATTTCTATGTTATAGATTTCCCTTTTTGTTTACAACATTCTATTTTCAAATTCGTTTACTTATCGAATTATATATATATATATATATATATATATCGATACATTTATTTCTAACTATCAAATTTCCTTAAAAATATTCTAACTCCTTAAATTCCCGGAAAAATTCGCCATAACCTCCCTTGTACCGCGGGCTTCGGGATATTTCAAATAGCCTCCCATGGCCTTCACCAATCAAAAAGAAAAAGGAAAAGCCAAGCGGCTTGCCGATACGGCGCATAAAACCTCATATATGAAATTAAACATGTACCTTTTTGTCGGGCACATAAATTAAAATCTTCATATACTTCATCCCATACCTGTCTAACACATGTTCACCTGTTTTCAACTCAGTTCATCTCAAACCAATCGTTTGAATTTAGTTTTCGCTCATTTATTTTTTTTAATTAGCTATTTTTCCTGTTTCACTTCTTTGTTTGAAAATAACATGTTCAAACAAAATGTTTAACTTGCTCATAATCAAATTGAATTTCAATTTCAATTCTAGTTTCCTTTTTGATTTCAAATATAGAATTTCAAATCGAATTCATTTATTCAAAGCCCAATATCAATTCAAAATCTCATTAACTAATTACTATTCAAATTAGTTAATTCTATTCAATAATCAAAAACCTGATTTCTGTTTCAAAAACCAATTCATTTACTTCACTGGAGTTCATATATAATTTACAACTCAAATCTGAAATTTTCTAAATAGAAATTCGGATTTTTATTCGCTTAAAATCCTTTTATAAAAATAAATAAACCATTATGGTTTTAAAATGGTTATGGCGCTGTTTTTCTGAAAATTTGATTTTGACATAACTCAAAATCTATACGACGAAATCCAGATTTTTCTCCTCCATTAGAAAACTATTATCAAATCGGTCCTGACGTTTCATGTTTCAAAGAATTCCGACTTCAATTGAGTTCTGTATATTCAATTGAAGTTCGAATCGCCAATTTACGAACTGCTGCGCTGCGGCGAGTTCGTTTTAATTATATTTATAAATATAAACGTTTTAAAACTTTGTTTATATTAATTCAACTCTATTCTGATATATTTTTAATATATATATATATATATCAAATCAAAATTTTCCCAATTCAACATACTATTTCTAATCTTCAAAAATTTGTCAATTTTTTCTTATTCAGAAATAAATTCATTTATATTCCAACCTTTTAAATTTCAGTTCCTTTTGAACGCTATATTCAAATTCCATTTGAATTCTATATTCAAATTACATTTGAATTTCTATATTCAAATCTAATTTCAAACTTCTTATTCAAATTCTATTTGAATTTCTCTTATTCAAAATTCTATACTCACATTTCGCTTAAATTTCTATATTCAATTTCTATTTTCAAATCTTACAGTTAAACTCCATTATTTTCAAATTTATATATTTGAATTTCATTTGAACTTCTTTATTCAAATCCATTTGAATTCCTTTGAATTGAAATTCTATTTGAATTCCTTTGAATTCAAATTCTATTTTGATTCCAATCTATTTCCAAACTTCGTTAGGATTTCTATATTTAAACTATTTTCAAACTCCATTTGAATTACTATATTCAAATCTATATGGATTCTATATTCTAAGTCTATTTCAATTTCTATTTTTGAAATTCTATTTTGATTTTCTACTTTGAAATTCTATTTCAAGTTCTATATTAAATTTCCATTTGAATTTCTATATTTAAATTCTACATTTGAATTCCTTTATTCGTTCTTAAACAAGTCTTGATTTCGATTTCTTTTGAAAACGGTATTTCTACTTTTAGGAAAATAAATTTCCTTTTCAAATTTCACACTTGTATTTCTATTTCTGAATTATCCAATGAAAATTCTTTTCACTTCATTTATAAACTTCGTTTATAAAGGAACTACCTGTTTTATTTTTCAAAACAAGTTTATATTTCAAAATCTATTTATTTTGATCTAACATTTTGGTGCTTTCACTGAGAAAACAGTCCTAAAGCTTCACTATTCAGTTCTTTGAAGATTCCAGCGACTCGGATATCATGGCTGGAAAGAGATCTAAGGAAGTACGAGCTTCACGAACCAACGAAACCGCGAATGAAGCAGTCAGAGAAAGTGTGCACGAGCTAGGCAATGAGGGAACTTTGGATCGCGGAGTGCCGGGGGCGAACCGATCCGATGAAGACGCCACGCTACGAGTCGACGAGAATGAGGCGATCCAGACTGCTGAAGGGGTTGTTACTCGATCCCGAGATAACGCCTCGAATCCTCCACGCACCGTGACCACGAACCGATCCCAGGGGACGCTGCGAGCCACCATCCTCGATCCACAGTGATCCGAATTGATGATCGGACTACAACTCGACCTGGAAAGGAGCCTACGGCTCGCTCCTACCGTCCTGGCCCCTCCGCTCGACCTGGCTCAAGCTCTTTGCGCATAAGAGAAAGTGATGATGACCAATATGACCCTGCTGCTCCCATTACTGAGGGGGATCTCTCTCGCTTTTCCAAAATGTGGGAGAGACTGTTTGATGAATTGGCTGCCCAAAGGCAAGAAAGCTCCGTTCTACGACAAAATTTGACCGCTATGGATAGAAGGCTTAATGATCTCGTTAGGCAAAGGACACCGCCAGCTCGTCCGCTCACTCCAGGATATTCTTCTTCGTCAGAGGAATCGCCGAGACCTCCACGGCGACCATATGAGAGACCCGAAAACATAGAGTAGCTTCGGTTCGGGACCCTGCCGTCACGAGAAGAAGAGGCACTGGGTGCAGGGCCCTCAAACCATAATGTGAACAATCACGCCGCAACTCCCAGAGCTCGAGGTGCGGACAGTCCTGTACAGAACAGACTACCTCGGCCCCGTCGCCGCGCAAATGCCCATGGTAACAGGGGACAACGAAGCTCAATCCGAGCCCCGGATTTTGTGACTGCTCCCGGAAGAGAGATTTGAGAACCCCGCCTAGCAAGAAGCACTGACCCTGAACCTCCGTTGACCAGTGCAAATGTTGCAGCTATGATCCATCAAATTCTGGCGGATAGCCGTGGACAACGGAATGAAGATTGGGGAATCGACCACAGTCACACCCCTTTCACTGATGATATTTTGGATGAGACTTTCCCGAGGCGTTTCAACATGCCACAGATGAACCGATACGCGGGTAGGTCTGATCCCGTCCAGCATCTGATGAGATATTCTTGGTCAATGACTGCTGCCGCAGCTTCTGACGCTGTCAAGTGCAAAGCATTTCCCATATTCTTGGAGGATGTAGCATTGTTATGGTTTACTCGCTTACCAGCAAGATCGATTTCCAGCTTCAGGGAGTTGAGTGAAAAGTTCGTAGAACAATTCCGCATCTATGCCCAAAAGACAAAGAGTGTGATTGACTTGTTCCTTGTCAAGCAGCGACCAGGCGAGAGTTTGAGGGTGTACCTAGACCGTTTCAACTTGGCCGCTACTGAAGTTAAAGATCCCCTTGAGCCAACCGTTGTCGCAGCTCTGATTGATGGAGTAGATAAAGACACTGAATTTGGGAGATACCTGGCAGGCAAGCCACCCCATACTAGAGAGTTATTCTACGAAAAAGCTAACGTACATTTACGCCGGGAAGAAGTATATGCTAACCGAAAGGCAAAAACGACCGATAAGGAGGAAATCCAGAGCAATGTCTCCATTAAGACAGGAGACAGCTCGGGGAAGGTCGAGGTTAATGTCGGAAATCGGAATCAGGGTGGTCGTCAGTCAGGGAACAATGATAATAATAGTAATGGCAACAACCGGAAGAGGAACCGAGGGAATGACTCCCAGAGAAGGACTCGTCCCAGGGCCTTTGAGAAGTTATACGCCAATAAATGATACTCTGGAAAATATCTTCATGGATTCATACAACGTCCTCCAGAATAAGAGGCCACCTCCCAGAGAGTCGACGGAGAAAGAACGTGAAACGGGGAAGTTTTGTCTCTTTCATCAGATTCATGGCCATTCGACAAATGAATGCCGTCACCTAAGAGATGTAGTCGAGAGGCTTCTTCGAGAAGGAAAATTAGATGAATACAGAGTAACGCCCAGAGATAGGGGGCAAGCTGTGCAGGCCCCAAATCAGAACCAGAATCAACTTGTTGCCAGGCCAACTGCCCAGCAAAAGGGAAAGGATATCTTTATCAATACCGTAATCGGAGGACTTTATCTCGCTGGACATAGTTCCAAGGCATTAGATCAATATGTCAATGCAGCCAAGCAACACCTCGAGGTAGGGGAGTGTAGCAACCCCGAGGACAATATCCCGGTAAAGCAACAAAAGATGATGTCCAACAATGTCGTTTTCCGCGAACGAGAAAGCATTGGAGTCCATGCTCCGACTGAAGATCCATTTTTAATCACAGTACCTATTGGACCAGCCATTGTTCATAAGGTTTTAGTGGACAATGGGAGTTCCGTCAACATTCTTTTCAAAAGGACATTCGACCAGATGAACCTAGAAATAAAAGACTTGAAGCCCTATCAGGGATGGATCCGTGGATTTAACGGAGCATCCTCCGCTCCAATGGGTTATGTAGAGTTACCAGTTACGCTTGGGGAAGGAGAACGCCAGAGAGTGAGAATCCTTCCCTTCGTGGTTTTGGATGTTGAATCACCCTACAATGCCTTCTTGGGCCGACCGGCCCTCGCAAAGTTTAGAGCCTGTATAGCCCCCTGGTGCTTACTATTGAAATTCCCCACAGAAGCTGGCATTGGTATTGTCAGAGGGGATCAGGTTGCCGCACGAGCATGTTATGTTGTCGAGCTAAAGTTACTTCACAATGGAGGGGACATAGAAACCAAGGGCGCTTCTCCCCCTACAAGGGCGGAGACCTTATAGCAACTAAAGAGGATAACCGTTGGAGAGTCGCCCAGAGAGTTGCCCGAGGATATAGATCCCAGGGAGGACCAAGAACCTGGGGGCAGAATGGCGACTCCCAATGAGACAACTGTGGATGTACCGATCGATGATAGTGACCCAGAGAAGGTCCTTAAGATTGGATCCCAGTTAAATACGAATCTCGCTAAAGAACTGACGGATTTCTTAAAAAACAACTTGGATGTATTTGATTGGACCCACGCAGACATGTGCAGGATATCTCCATCAATCATGAGCCATTCATTAAGCATTAACCCTAAACATCCTCCGGTAAAGCAAAAAAGGCGAATGCTGGGCCCAGAGAGGTCCGCTGCCTTGAAAGAAGAGGTTGGAAAGCTAAAGAGTAATGAATTTATCAGAGACTCGATCTACCCAGACTGGATTTCAAATCCGGTCCTGGTAAAGAAGGCCAACGGGAAGTGGCGAACGTGTATCGACTTCTCGGATTTGAACAAAGCCTGCCCAAAAGACAGTTTTCCGTTACCCCGGATCGACCAGTTGGTGGACTCGACGGCGGGTCATGAACTTCTCTCATTTATGGATGCTTACTCAGGATATAAGAAGATTCCAATGCATGTTCCAGATCAAGAACACACTAGTTTTATCACGGATCTGGGATTATATTGCTATGTAGTGATGCCCTTTGGCTTGAAGAACGCAGGCGCTACATATCAACGTTTAGTCAACAGAATGTTCTATAACCAGATCGGGAAAACAATGGAGGTATACGTCGACGACATGTTGGTTAAGTCCAAGCAATCCTGCCATCACACTACGGACTTGGCAGAGATGTTCGGCATTCTTCGAAAGTACGGAATGAAACTCAACCCAAAAAAAATGTTCATTCGGTGTTGCCTCCGGAAAATTCTTGGGGTTCAACGTCAGTTCCCGTGGGATTGAGATTAATCCAGACCAGATCGCGGCAATCAGAGATATTCAGGAACCTAGGCAAATTAAGAATGTGCAAAGCCTTGTAGGAAAAGTAGTCGCACTAAGCAGATTTATCTCCAGGGCTACAGACAAATGCATCCCATTCTTCGAACTAATAAAGCGGGGAAAACACCACTTCAAATGGATGCCTGACTGCGTAGAAGCATTTCAGAACTTACTGAGGCACCTGGAGAAACCTCCGATATTATCTAAGCCAATGGATCACGAGGATTTATTCGTGTACTTGGCAGTGTCGTCCCACGCGATCAGCTCAGCATTGGTAAGAGAAGAAGATAAGGTCCAAAGGCCTGTGTATTACGTGAGCAAAAAATTGACGGCGGCAGAGCGTAATTATCCAAGGATAGAAAAGTTGGCATATAGTTTACTAATCGCCTCTAGAAAGCTTCGACATTATTTTCAGGCGCATCCCATTACCGTATACACCGATCATCCACTCAAGCAAGTTCTATAGAGACCAGAGGCGTCTGGAAGATTACTCAAATGAAACATTGAGTTAAGTCAATTTGATCTGAACTTTCAGCCCAGACGGTCAATTCGGGGGCAAGTGATAGTCGACTTCATAGTAGAGTTTACCGTCCCGGAGGAGGATATAGCAAACGAAGAAGTTGATCCCTCAAAGTTACTTCTCGATCCCGATGCCTGGAGATTGTATACTGATGGCGATAGGAATGACGAAAGATCCGGCGCTGGAATAGTGCTTGAAACTCCCGAGAAACGATTGATATCCTATGCTATCCGGATCGAGTTTCACGCCACTAACAACGATTCCGAATATGAAGCCCTAATAGCCGGACTAAGGATCGCAAAGGAGTTAGAAGTCACAAAGCTGAACATCTTTTGCGACTCCAAGTTAGTTGTGAACCAGGTTACTGGAAAATTCCAAGCCAAAAGTGCAAGATTGATTCTATATTTGAAGAAAGTGAAGGAGTTGTTGAACGACTTTGATCACTATAGCATATCTCATATTCCGCGGTCAGAGAATCAGCAGGCGGATAAGTTGGCAAAGATGGCTAGTTCCGACGATCCTGAAGAGGCCGGGCTAGCCCCTGTCGAAGTACTTCGGTCCCCTAGTATAGATCAAATGGAAATCGATCCAATACTAGAGACGGAACCAGAAAGGGAGTCGTGGATGACCCCTATAAAGAATTTCTTGATGAATGGAGCGCTTCCGACCAAGAAAAGCGAGAGGCGTAAAGTAATTCGTAAAGCTGCCCGATACGTTCTGCAAGGCGGAGTTCTTTACAGACAAGGATTTTCGATGCCCCTTCTTCGGTGTATAGCTCATGATGACATCAAGCGTGTGCTGCAGGAGGTGCACGAAGGTGAATGCGGCGATCACACTGGAGGGCAAACATTGGCGAATAAGGTGTTGCGGCATGGTTATTTCTGGCCTACCATAAACAAGGATGCGGCGAGATATGCACGACGGTGTGATGCGTGCCAGAGATTTTCAAAAATACCTAGAGCACCTCCTAATCAGTTAAAAACAATGACGAGCCCATGGCCTTTCGCTATGTGGGGAATTGATATCATTGGAAGTCTCCCCATAGCTAGGGGCGGAGCAAAGTTCGCTATTGTGGCCGTGGATTATTTCACTAAGTGGGTCGAGGCTGAACCACTAACTACAATCACAACCAAACGAGTGATCAATTTTATCGTTAGAAACATCATCTGTCGATTTGGTATTCCAAAGATTGTTATAACTGATAACGGAACTCAGTTTGATAGCACAGAATTCAGAAACTTCTGCCAGAAATACCGCTTTGAGAAACGATACACCTCTGTGGCACACCCGCAATCGAACGGACAAGTCGAAGCGGCGAATAAAGTGATTAAATCCATTCTGAAAAGAAGACTGAAGCGGGCCAGAGCCATGTGGGCTGATGAATTACCCTTGGCACTATGGGCCTACAGGACAACGTATAAATCGGCAACAGGGCACACCCCCTTCTCCCTTGTTTTGGAACAAAAGCAGTCATCCCGGTTGAGATAAAGGTACCTTCTCACCGAGTGACTTATTACGATCCGATGACTAATAACGAATTGCTCCTTGAATCCCTGGATATGATCGAAGAAAAGAGGGATGAAGCAGACCTACGTGCCTTGAGATGCAAACAACAGGTCGCTCGATACTACAACAAAAAGGTTCGAGCCCGAACCTTGGAACCCGGAGACTTGGTTCTGAAACGTGTCTTTCCACCCCCAACTCATATGGGTGCGAAATGGGAAGGACCGTACTCCATTCTGAGAAAGCTTGATAATGGAACCTTCAAGCTGGCAACCGTAGATGGAAAGGAAATCCCTAGAGTGTGGAATGCCCAACATTTACGGCCATACTTAACATAAAAGTTTCAAATCTGTTCTTTTGCTTTATTGACAACCATGTACAAGGCACGACTTGCCTAGAATAGTCTGATTTCTTAAAGCAGAAAATTATAAAGTGGACGTAGGTCATGATTCGACCAAACCACTATAAAAATATTGTGTGTCGTTTACCTTTATTGCATTATTTATCTATCTTTCTATTTTTATGAAAATTACTGTGAATCATGCAACGATCACAGAAGCATATAACTATAGATGCCTTCCATCAGAATGGAATGCAATCACTAGTCAAAACTCTGAGGATGAGATAAAGTAAATTATATCGTTGATAGAACTCTAACTCTCCAGAGAGAGAGAGAGTATAAAAGCGTCTCCGATTGAGCGCTGAGAAAGAGCTCCTTCCCCGCTGAAGGATCGGGGAGCGAATGAATTGTTGAGCTCGAACTCTAACTCTCCAGAGAGAGAGTATAAAAGCGTCTCCGATTGAGCGCTGAGAAAGAGCTCCTTCCCCGCTGAAGGATCGGGGAGCGAATGAATTGCTGAGCTCGAACTCTAACTCTCCAGAGAGAGAGAGAGTATAAAAGCGTCTCCGATTGAGCGCTGAGAAAGAGCTCCTTCCCCGCTGAAGGATCGGGGAGCGAATGAATTGCTGAGCTCGAACTCTAACTCTCCAGGGAGAGAGAGAGTATAAAAGCGTCTCCGATTGAGCGCTAAGAAAGAGCTCCTTCCCCGCTGAAGGATCGGGGAGCGAGTGAATTGCTGAGCTCGAACTCTAACTCTCCAAAGAGAGAGAGAGTATAAAAGCGTCTCCGATTGAGCGCTGAGAAAGAACTTCTTCCCTGCTGAAGGAACAGGGACCGACTGAACTATTGAATTTGAACTCTAACCTCGGCGACCGCCAGGAGAGTATAAAGGAGTCTATGATTAAGCACTGAGAAAGGTGCCAGAAATTCAGTACCACAGGAACAGTTATCTTATGAAATTTTCTAAGTCCCCCATATTCAGAAATAGGGGGCAACATGCGAATAATGCTAATCAATCTTTAATAAGCCCTAGTTAAGCGCTACATTAACGATTGATTATGGGCCATATGCATATACACATGAACTTTAATGCAACAATGCAGCACGAAAATTTTCTTTCTGTTGTTTGACTAATTTGTAGTTATAATTAGATGGTCTATGACTAAACATGGAAAGTTTATTTGAATACAGGTACACAATGATGCAAAAAGAGGTAAACTTTCCTTTATATACTGCAAGCCTAAAAAGTGAAAAATAACCTAGAAAACAAAAGTGAGGGCCAATCTCATAATTACACTTCCTGGCCAGTGGAAAACCTAAAGACAAAATATAAACCAGCGACAATATCCTATTTACGCTTTGACCTCTTCTCCTGCTTCTGTTTCTCCAGCTTCAACTTATCAGCGTCGGATTGATCTCCTTTCTTCCTCTTCCTTTTGTCTATGAGGGGAACATCCGACTCTTCAGAAGATTCCTCTTCCGCCTCCTTTCTCTTCCTTTTATCAGCAAGGGAAGCCGGGAAATCATCAGGATTCGCAAAATGAAGTTGTCTACTGATGGATTTGGGCTGGATTTTCAAAATCACCCAGTTTTGGGATCAAGTTCCGCGATAGGGACTATGTCCAGAGGATCTTGTCCCATCATCTTCAAAGCCATCTCCTTTTCCTGCCTAGCTGTTCTACTGGCCAAAGTTTCGTCGTCATCGTCTTCGATCTCTTTGGCGCCAATGATATCCTCCTCATCCTCTACATGGCGCCCATCCATGTCTTTCAAGGCCTCGATGGTTTCAGCATCCTTGGGGACATCATCACTAGGTGCCAGGACGCTTCTTTCTACTGTTGTAGCCTCAGTCTGCATCGATATATCGACACTGGCACCTGGCGAGACAGCCTCCTTCTCCGCCTCTTTTCCTTTTTCAACACCCTTGTCGACGGGCTCACCACCTGTATTATGGGGAACACACGTTACTAATTCAATTGGTTGTTCTACCAGAAGACGACAATTCACAATTGCTTTGACAAATTGTGGGGAAAAAAGGGAGATACCTTTCGCAGATCCTCCTTCTTGGGTAGCTGCAGGAGCTCCAACAACCACAGGAGTTAGGCCCAAAGAGATTAGTGGATCATCAGGATGGTATTCCTCAACTCCGGAGGTCTTGGGCTCCACGGCTGAACTCGAACCTTCGTCAGCTTTTCCTTTACCCTTAGCTAGGGCCCTCTCCTTTTCCATTTCCGCTTGAATCAGACGACGACCCTCTGCCAGGTCCTCGGGCTCGTTATCCCTCAAGATGCTCTTCATCAACTCATCTTCATCAATTTCTTCGACTCCCAATCTCTGCTTCTCACCCTCAACAATGGCATCCCATAAATTGGCTAAAGTAACGTGGTAATCCGGGATCCACGAGATGTTGCAGGTTTTGAGGACTTGGCCAAGGAAGTCAAAAATCATCTCTTCAAACCCCTCGATATCCTTCTCTCTCTCGAGGAGCTTGTTGTTAGAAGCAGTAGCCATTTCGATGGCACTTTCAACATTCTTTTCGGCGAGAGCTGCCCGTCTCTCCGCATCCGCGACTTGATCATTCAAAATCACCTTTTCCGCTTCAGCCAAAGCTAAACTTTATTTCAAACTTGCTTTTTCTGCCTCCCAAGCAGTTCTCTCAGCTTCAAAATGGCCTTGTGCTGTTTTCAACTCGATGTTGGCCATTTTGAGATCTTCTACTTCCTTCTTTAAAGCCATCCTCTCTTGGCTATTGGAGTCGAGTTCCGAATGAAAGCACTTCGTAGCATTCTCCAATTCAATCTTATAATTTTCGGCATCTCTCCGCGCTAAGGTGAGTTGGGATTGAGCATCTTCCAAGTCCTTCTCCATCTTTATTCTGGCCCTTTCGTTGTTATCAATTTTCACTTTATATCTATGGGCTTCCATTTCGAGTGTTCGAATGACTTCGGAAAGATTAACCGCATGTTTCTTCATCATCTCATACTGTCTGGCTACATGGCGGATGTGCCCGACAACTTCATTTTTCCAGTTCTTAGGGACCGGTTCCAAGGCTGGAACAAACGTCATCCTTTCGAAGAAAATGTTTGGGAATTGTTCCCGCAGCTTTTCCAGCCTACCTTGAATCTCGGGACCATGGATGTAATCCCGTGACCCGGGGGCATCCAACTCTGGCTGGCTGGAAGGGACGATGTCACTCCTCTCCTTTTCAGACTCTTTGATTGGATCCTTGCCTTTAGCCTTAGACTCGTGATGTCTTTTTGACGACCTGCTGTGAGAGGGTGCACTTTTTGGAGGAGTTAACACTTTAGGAAGTTTCTTTCCCTTGTAGGAACTACCGGATAACTGGGAAGCTTGGCAGATGTCGATTTCGGTGGAGACCGGGGTTGCGAGGAAGTCGGCTTGTGAGAAGGGCCACGGGAGCGCTCAGTACCCGGATGAAGACTGGGTGTGCCCTCACGAAGAGAACGATAAGAATAAGATCGCCTACGAGACATCTTTCCTGCAAAAAAGAAAAGAGCATATTAAAACTTTGAATACTGACGATATAAGAGTGCGGGGTCAGACAGTGTGTGTGATTTGTGCATCCCATATAATTCCCCCTAACAGACCCAGGCCTGAAGACAGGCTCATCTGACTAGTTTCTTGTTCTCTAGTTGGAGCGATGGTCTCTTCAGAAGCAGGGAAGAATGGCTCCCCTTCAAAGTCCCTCTCTGTGTATACATCATCGGGCAGAGGAATTTTGCTCAGCTCGTTGAATAACTGTTCTTCTGTCAAATCATCAGGAGCAGCGGGTTCGATTGGAGTAGGAACTGGGATTTTCTTGGACTTGTCACCGCGGGCCTCATCCCCTATGTATATGTTCAGGACCTCATCATCTTGGATGACTATCGGGGAAGGACTCTTGCGAAATTTAGTTGTTTCTACTGCTTGCGATGTTCCCTCTCCCTCCGTTAGGGGCACGTATCCATAGGGTTTGCCGCCAGCGCCAAGTCCAAATTTTATATCCAGAAGATGATGCTTATGACGATTCTCATCAGTGATGCATTTTTTGATCCTTAGAAAGTCGGATCTGCTTTGTAGAAGAATAGACAATCGATTATTGTATAACGGGCCCTCCGTTTTCGGGAAGACATGATCTGTTTAAAACAAAGAAAAAGGGGGGAGAATGTTAATGCTTCGGCTTCTTGAACAAGATATTCAGTCAAAAGATTAAAGTTTACTTGATTTAAGCCATCTTCTTGAGCATCCGGCCTGTTTCTTTATATAGAACCAATCGAACTTAGGATCCCCTATATTGCTGTATCCGTCATACAGAACCTTCCTATTCGCCACCGATTCAAAGAAAGAGAAATTTGGGGTTGCCGAGGAGCGATGCTTGAAAAGAAAGAAGAATGTTAAATCTCTAAATGTGAGTTCGGTATGTAGGATCTCTGCGTATGCAATATATAAGATGTATAGAGATGCGTAGGCGTTAGGATGAAGCTGCATCGGAGCGATACCCAGTCGTTTTAAAGTCTCGGTGACGATTGGAGGAAACGGAGGAATAGCCCCTACCAAGCACATGGTTCGACTGATTGCCATATACCCTTCCGGAGCTAAGTGGGGTCTATCTTCGCTACCAGGTGTCATCACATCATCCCAAGGGATCCCATGTCTCAGGCAGATTCGTTTAAGCTTTATATCATCGAGTTTAGATGCTAAAGAATCAGAAAATTTCTCTATCCCGAGCGCGCCAGGAATCTCGTCGGGAGCTCGTCTGTCTATCTCAGACTCTTCACTAGATGAAGTACTTTCAGACGGATTCGATTCCGTTGCCTCGTATTCAGAGCCAGAATCTTCACCTCCTGGGTTAATTGGAGGGACCTCGGGGTTGTATTGCTCAGGAACCTCGGACTCCGTTTCTGTAACGGATCTTGAAGAAGATTGATTAT
Organism: Allium sativum; assembly: GCA_030737875.1. Classification (NCBI taxonomy): domain Eukaryota; kingdom Viridiplantae; phylum Streptophyta; class Magnoliopsida; order Asparagales; family Amaryllidaceae; genus Allium; species Allium sativum. Next base: position 981,257,318 of record CM060916.1, read on the forward strand.
CCGACATTACTGTTAGGCGAGAAAACATGAAAAATAAGATCAAAACTACCCGTCCCCCGTGTGTGCAAGTGCCGGTGTGTGTGCTTGTGCATGCATTAAAGAAAAGAATAAAGGCTGATGAGTTCGTCAAAATATTGGTCGTTTTATGCTGTTAAGTTATGCATTTGGTCAGTCCAGAATGTTCGTCATGAAGGGTCTAGCCTAACTGTCCATTGGTGTACTGGAATTAAATTGCATTGCTTATTCTACAAGTTCTTTGGAGCATTCACTGTTCAGTTCGTGAAAACCCTTTCGGATCGTGGGGTGTGGATCGAATCGTGGCGCGATCACGGGTTCGCGAGGCCAGCCTGGACCAGCAATAGAGGCGCTAACTCCAGGAAGTATTTCAGATCGGATCGCTACAATCTCGTAGCGATCCGTGTCCCCGCCACCTCGTCACGATCCGCTGCTTGCTCTTCTCCCATCCTCACAAGCATCTCCACGACCCGATTCACCACTTCACCATTTCCTCACTCCGATCCGATGCTAGACTTCACACTACTACTTTCCCCCTGCTCTTCGTATCGCCACAAACCGATGTCTCGCCATCTCCACGATCCACTGCTTTGCTTGCACCCACGCCAAAGCATCACGAAGCGAACCGACCTATCATTTTTCTCTCCTCCTTCTTCTTTCCTCTCCTCTCTTTTCCTTCTCCTCCTCCTCTCCAGCTACTGCAACCCAATGGCCATGGCGTTCACATCGCCTCCAAAACCTCGAAAAACAGTAAATCCGCTCCTTTTCTCCCACTAATCAGTGAAAAACTCAGAGAAAACGAGTGAGGGAGTTGTTAACAAGTTTACCTTCCTTAAAGTTAGGGGAATACGTGAATTGCTGAAGATTAAAAGGGATAGGGTTTTCGGTTTGGAAGACTGGCGGCGGAAGAAGAAGAAGGGAAGAGGGGAGATGGGTTCGACTTATATATACCGGGAGGCGACCGTTGCTCTTCTGTTTTTTGTCTCATGCGGACCGATGAGGCCGTGGGCCACGATTCAGCCCATCAGAAATAAAGGGCACGACCCGTTACGCTGGGGACCCAGTCAAGTCACGAATCGCGACAAACCTCCATCCCACGATTCACGCCACGTAGCATGCGATTCGAACCGACCAACAACATGATGAGATGAAAATTCAGAAATGATTGCAGAAAATTCAGAAGTTTACCTGAGTAACTCGATGATGAAGACTCTGAAAGATCCCAGAAAAGGAATTGTTCACTGATTTGCGTCTCGTTATGAAAAGACGATTCTATAGTTTCGAAGCATGTTCCATCATCGATAAAACATACTTCGAGGGGGCAAAATGTTGGCTAGCTTTTTGACCAAGCCACCCAGATTCATTCACAAGAAGAAAGTATAAAACTACATTTCCTAAGTACATGAAGGAACGGATCGCACAATCGACTCGCCCCTCACCGGATCGCACCTCATCGGATCGCACCTCATCGGATCGCCCCCATTTCATCAGCGAAACGACACCTCTATGCGATTCGATCCGTACATACATTACTGCCCAGTATAGACCGATCCGATCCCCTGATGCACGGCGAAGCCTCTGACCCGTTCAAGCACGAGCTAGTCTTCAGCGATCCGAGACGCACGGATCCAGCGACACGTGTCCCCAACCGTCATTTTGATTGATTCTCCCCATTTGCTCGATCCGATTTTCGAGGGGATCGCGACACCTGTCCACAACGACTAATTTGACTATTTCTTCATCGGCTGCGATGCGATCCGATGTTCTCGGGATTCGTGCCACGTGTTACCACGATCCGCCTGACAAAATCAGCTATAAATAGCCCGGAGCTTGGCATTTTTTGGGATCCTTTCGGCAATATTGAAGACTGATTCCGCCATTATTGTCATACTATCATTTCTTATCAGTTTTATTACTAGATTGCTGAGAGAAATCACAATTGTAAAAGTGAGCTAGAGAGACATCATTGATTGTATCAACATTCAAAGTATAATCATTATCATATAAAGTGGACGTAGGCTTGTTAACGCCGAACCACTATAAATTCTGTGTGTTTTCTGCTTTGTCTTCATTCTTCAGTCAATACTCTATAAAAGTCAGAACGATTTGGGTGTTAGGTCCAAATTTTGATCTAACATTTTTTCTATTTTTCTAAAATAGAATTCCCTTTTTCAATCTCAAATACCCCTTCCAGGGTATTTTTATAAATTAACACTTAGCCCAGTGATATTTAAAACAGTCAAATCATCCAATTTTCAATCATTTGATTTTTAACATGTCATATATGAGTATATATGAAATCAAGCAAACAACAAACAAATAACATATTTTTGAGGAATCCAGTTGGATTCCCCCAACCTGTTTTCCTGCATCCACAGACGTTAGTCACCATAGTAATACCCATCCTGCTTCGTGGCAGGATATCGCGGTATAAAAGGTCATCCACTATCATAGCGTGGGGCGTATAGGGTCATCCGCTAATGATACTGCGGGCATCCGCTAATGAGACTGCGGGAACCAATCCAATCATCAACCAATATATATATATATATATATATATATATATATATATATATAATAGTCAACCAATCCTAGATAACTAATATATTTTTAACAGCAATAAATAAATATTTAAAGCATCCAACAATCAACCAAAACAATTATTTTAACTGATAAAAATAATTCTAAATAAAACAGAGTGAGATTTACTCACCGTAATTGCCGTTGTCGAATATCCTGTTTATTTCCAAATCATTGGCTACGAATCTTCTCGAATGAATTTGCACCTACGATATTTTATTTAAATTACTGATTAAACATTTGTTTATTTAAATTAACTATTTAATCAAACAAATAACCTTCCTATATAATTTTTCTTCTTTTAATGGTTATTAAATTTAATTTATCTTACAACAAAAAAATAATCAAACTAACCTATGTAATTTTAAAAATCAAACCATTTAACGATTAAACATTTAATCATTTAAATTAACAACTAAATTAAATATATAATTTACTCTAATTTGAATAAATAAAACTAACAACTTAACTAAGAATTAAATTACCTTAGTTCACGTTTGAAACTCCTTCCTAAATGATACATGTATGGACACAGCACCTACTCCATGTTCTCTCTCCTCCGTTTGCTACCTCTATATTCACAAAAATTAGAGATCGCACTCCTAAAAAATACCCCCTGTTGAGCTCCACAATTGTAACACCCCGAATTTCAGTCAATACTAAAATTCACTAATTACAGGATAAATAATCTCAGATGTGGGAATTGGGGGTAACGGGCTGCGTTATTGCGTTCGTCTCGGAAAAATACGCGAAATAGAGTCCGAGTTTTCGAGAATCGGAGTCCGTATGGCCCGGTTATGGCCCAATGAAGTTTGCAGAAAAATTAAAGCTTAAAACAGATTTAGAAATTTAAATTAGGATTTGAAAATAGAACCAGCGGGGTCAGGCGGGAAAGTTCCCGCCTAACCATGTCGACAGGGCTGTCGACAGGGGTGTCGACTTGCCTGTCGACAGGGGTGCAGCGTCCAGAGAGCCTGGGTGCACCAGGTTGGGTTTTAGGCTGGCTTGGAGGGCTGGGTTCTAGAGGTTTCCTAAATCTGACGGACCTAAATTAATCTAGGGTTAATATAAGGGCCTAAAACACTACCTAATCCTATAAATAAGACCCTAACCCTACCCTAATTCATTCATAATTAAATCTTGTAACTAAACTATGGCAAAATGAAACTTGGTCATGGCCTCCACAAATCAATGAAGAGAGTTGCAAGCTAATCAACCCCTAATCATCTTCTTCTTCATATTTGGCAACTAGTTTTACTTCATAAGTTTGCTAATCTTAGTTTTGGTGAGTTCCTATGGTTTTAATAATCAATTGTCAAATTGATTATGGTAGGATGTGATAAGACATGGCTATGTTTGTGGATAAATGTGTTTATGCAAGATTGTATGATGTATGATTTGCAAGTTTTATGTTAAATGCAAGTTTAAGGCCATGTTTTATGATGCAAAACACTATGTTAAACATTTATGCATATGTAACATGTTATGCAAACTATATGTGAGAATATATGCAAGTTATATGTAACATGATATGCAAGTTATGCATGTGATTTTATGCATGCTAAGTAGTTGGTGTTATGCATGTTAAGTATTTGATGTTATGCATGTTAAGTATTTGATGTTATGCATGCTAAGTATTTGATGTTATGCATGCTAAGTATTTGATGTTATGCATGCTAAGTATTTGATTGTATGCATACTAAGTATTGGGTTTTATGCATGTTAAGTGTTTGGGTTTATGCAAGTTAAGTGGTGGGTTTATGCATAATAAGTATTTGATTTCATGCATGATAAGTAAGTGGTTTTATGCATGCTAAGTGTTTGGTATTATGCATAAATCATGACATGCAAGTTTACCCTTTTAAATATGGTGTATACATATGCTAGATGACACCTTTATATGCTATGCATGTTTACCCTCCTTTAAGATGTAAGTCATATATGCAAGTTCGACATATTACGCAAGTTATGCTTACATGCAAGCTCAACATATTATGCAAGTTATGTGCATGATGTTATGCAAGTTATGTGCATGTTGTTATGCAAGTTCATATGCAAGTTATGTGTATGAGGGTATGCAAGTTATGTGCATGGTGTTATGCAAGTTAAGTTTATGAGATTATGCAAGTTATGTGCATGATGTTATGCAAGTTATATGCTTAAATGCGAGCTTAATGTGATATGCAAGTATGTGAATGCTTATGCAAGTATATGAATGCCCATGCAAGTATGTGAATGCTTATGCAAGTTATGTGTAGGCTTAAATGCATGTTTAACATGTTATGCAAGTTATGAGAATGCTTATATGCAAGTTCAACATGTTATGCGAGACATGTGTTTGATAATGTGCAAGTTTGGGTTAAATGTGGTTGGGTTAATATATGCTCATATATGCGAGTTGACATCCTCTTAACCCATGACAAAGTTGTATGCTAAACCCATGATATTTGTGATGATCTTCCCCTTTGTTATTTCATGAAATGAGAACGATTTACGTGGGGAAATGATGGGGTTGGTAAATATGTTAGTTAAAGTATGGTTGGGTATGATTAAGCATACCATAAAAAAATAAATTACCATAAGTGGGAATTTACCTATTGAGTTAGGTCTACCCTATGGGAATTTACCTATTGAGTTAGGTCTACCCATGTTATGGAAAACTTGATATTAATTAGGGATAATTAATATGGGGGTGATTAATTAGGTGTAATTAATCGACTAAGACACGAGGTTGGACTCATTTGTAGTGTAAAACTGCCCGGACCCGACCGGCTTAACCAGTTGCTACAAATGTTAGCCCAATGTGGGAGGTCTTAGCCATAAATTAAATACGTGATTAAGGTAAAGACACGAGGTTAGACTCTGTTATGACGTAAGACTGCCCGGACTTTACCGGCTTAACCAGGCGGTCATAACAGCCAGTCTAATGTGGGAGGTCTTTATGGGAGATCACGGTTTTAATTAATTAAGAAACACTTAACCATATTAGCATGTAGTGGGACATGAGGGGTTAAGTGGGTGCCTTGGGTGGCATGTAGTAACTAGTGGGGGTGCCTTGGGTGGCATGAGGAAACTAGTGGGTTGCCTTGGGTGGCAATAGAAAATACGATTAGAATACTTAACCAAAGTGGAACATGTAATTAAACATGATTAAAGGGTTAAGTAAGTGCCTTGGGTGGCATGTGGGAATCAAGTAAGTGCCTTGGGTGGCATGTGGAAATCTAGTGGGTGCCTTAAGTGGCAATTGAAATATAATTAGAAGACTTAACCAAACCTTAACATGTAAGGGGGCATGATTATAAAAAGGGGTTAAGTGGGATGCACTAGATTAAACGACAAGCTTAAGTAGTAGCTTGTGGGGGCCCATTTCAACCAATATCCCAAACGTATCTTTGTGGGCTCGACCCATGTCGAGTGACGGGACACGCATATTGGGCTTGATTATAAGAGGCCAAAACGGGGTAGCGGTGGCAACGCAAGTCCAACGGGTTTCATATGCGTGTGTGGGCCCGGGCTGGTAGATAAGCCGTTGTTGCATCGTGTAGATATAAAGCCGTGCACCGTTGATATTATCAGGTGGCCACTTTAGGGGAGTGATACACCCCACTATGGGACCAGCACGGGTATCTACGTTAGGGAGCCGATCGCTTGGGAGTAGTGGGTACACCTAGTAAAGATAGGGGCAGACGGCACCTATGTAGGGGTACACGAAACTACTGGGTAAGATTACTAGGTACACCTAGTGGAGGTAGGGGCAGACGACACCTACGTGGTCAGTTATACACCTAGTGGAGGTAGGGGCAGACGGCACCTACGTGGTCAGCTAGAAGTACCAGAAACTACTAGTTATATTTTCTAAGTCTTTAGATGGGATCAACCCTTAGGTAGGAATTACTCTTGGTGGGTAGAACTGGTGTGGTGCAGTATAGGAATTACCCTTGGGTGGGTAGGTCTGGGGTGGTATAAGCTAGTAATTATCCTTGGGTGGATAAATACGTTGTTGCGGTTATCGTAGTACATCCTGTGTTTTGTGGGCTACTTAATGTAGTCATTATCCCCAGAGGTACCGTATCTTGTTTATATCATACCCTAATTACTTTAATGATTGTATTGTTAGGGTTATAGGACTCACTCAGACTTATGTCTGACCCCGTTGTTGTTTATCTTTTTCCAACCCTCAGGTTATCAGAGTGGGCCTAGCACTAATGGGCTTGGACCAGACCGCTATATCTATCTTTTGGGGCTTGGACCATAGAAGTAAAGCTCGGTTTATCTTTTCTATTTTGGCTATTATCTATGTAAAGGGATTATGTACTTCTATTTTATCAGGATGGATATTATGTACTTGACTCTTGTTATGGTTTTGTGATGTAACCAAACATGTTTTGTTAATGGAAATGTTGTTTTAAATTTTCAAGTATGACTTATATCTGTCCTGTTGTAATTTTTCTGTTCTATACTCACTAAAAATACTCCACCAAAACTAAGGCATTCCCTTAGTGAGTGACCTTAGCGGGTGTGGGGTGTTACACGTGGTATCAGAGCTTAAGGTTACCAGAACAGATAAATTTTTTTTTAGAAAACTATTTTCTAAGAATATTTTTGGAAAGGAGTATTTTCAAAAACATGTCTTTTAAGAGAAAAGTTTTTGAAAGAAAAGCATAATCCCCAATAGCCATATCTATATCTTTCGAATTCTCCATTTTGAATCTCTTCCTTTCTCTCATTTTGAGTTTCCCCTCCGCGTATAGATGATCTTTCTAAGATAGATAAGGATGGAAAACCACTTCAAGGGACTTAGACGTTAGTCGGTTTAGAAGTTGGTTCAAGAAGGAGGAGGACTGGTAGATATCTTTTGGATAGACGATGGGAGGAAGGCTCAAATAGTTGTTTGGTTAATGAAAGATGAAACCTCATTGGTGGGAGGTTATGAGTGGAGAATAGGGAAGAAGAAGGCTAGTAGTTATCCTTTTTGGAAGGGATAGGACACCTTATTAGGATTGTCCAAAGAAGCAAAGGCAAGGTATGGAGGGTAGTGGTATTCCCTCACGGCTAGGGTACCAGATGGGGATAGGACCGTCTAGGTTGGAATTTGGATTTCTATGATATCCGGTTCAAACTTTATTTGATGCATCGAGTTCGTTTATCTCATCATTGTTAGTTGAGTCACTGCACTTAGACACCAGTTTGGTAGATGATCCCTTAGTTGTTTCAAACCCAATTGGGGCTCCATGATGTGTTTGGGTTTGAAAGTCTCTATACTTAGCATTGAGTTTAGAGGTGATGCTTGTTGGGCTTCACGGGCTATGGGTTAGTTTTGGGGCATGGACTGGTTATCCAGTAGAGGTGCCGTTTTTGATTTTGAAGGGAGAGTTGTTAGGCTTATGACCCGTTTGCGTAACACTCTCGAGATCTCTTGTAATCCCATAGAATCTGTTATGCTAAGTTATCTAGAATCGCTTGACATGTCGGTCTAGAGTTTGTGATCTGTTAGAGCGGTCCGGGAATACACGGATGTGCATAAGGAGGTGAAGGGCTTACCTCCGGAGCGGGAAATTGACTTCCAAATATATCTGGTGGGTAAGGCTAAACCAGTACCTTGGCCAGTGTGCCACGTGGCTCCTCGTGAGAGGAGGGAACTCCATAAGTAAGTAGGCGATTTGCTTGAGAAGGGGTTCATAAGACGAAGTATATCGGAGTGGGGCGCTCCAGTAGTTTTTGTTACGAAGGCGGATGGGTCCCTCAGACTTTGTGTAGGCTAAAGAGGATTAAATAAACTCACAAAGAAGAATAGATACCCATTGCCGAGGATTGATGATCTGTTTGAACAGTTAGCTGGCGCCTCAGTATTTTTATAGTAGGACTCAGCCACGGGATTTCATCAGTTGAGAGTGGCTGAGGATAGTACAGAGAAGACTGCCTTTAGGACTCCGGATGATTTTTTAGAGTGGCTGGTGATGCCATTGGGTTTGACGAACGCCCCCGTATACTTTGATGATTTGATAAGAAGGGTGTTCAAGGAGTACCTAAATAAGTTGGGATGGTCTTTGTGGATGACATCTTGGTCTTTTCTAGGAGCAAAGCCAGTTAGGGAAAAACGGTGGTTTTGGAGTAAGACTGGCGAGGACATCCAGGGTTGGACAAGGGGCTTAATTATTTGGCCGTTTTTTTACTAGTATCATCTCACGTAGGTCGTCTGAATTCGAAGGAGGTATCCCTTGGGTGTTTGTCTGATATTGGTTTAGGCCTTTGGGGCTTGCATTTGGGGGAATGCCGAGTTCGACTAGGGTGGTCTGCGTGAGGGATGGATAGTGTGATGATTTTGGATGATATCCTGATGGAGGAGAGCATGCCCTACATCCTAGGGAAGTGTTGGAGGCTCTTCGAGCACATAATCTTAGGCCAGTAAAAGTGGATGGGATTCTTAGCATCCTATGAGTTTGAGATAGCATATACCCCTGGCAAGGGTAACATGGTAGCGGACACCTTAAGTAGAAAAAGGGTTGTCCTCAAGTTTGTGGTTCGTTGAACGACGGAACCTAGAGTTTATTTCTATGTTGGATTTCAGACCTTCCGTTGATTATGTACCCGGTTTGCTAGCTTCCTTGGAAGTTAGACCTACTCTTTTGGGGCAAATTATAGAAGCACAGAGGGACGACCCACAGTTGGTTGAGTTGGTGGAGAAGCTCATAAGGGGGGAGTCGTCCAGCCATTTGAGTAGGTACACCCTAGACGATAGGGGGTGCTTGCGTAAAGGCGATAGACCTTGTGTACCGCAAGACGAGGGTTTGAGGAAGGTTATTCCTGATAATGCACACCGTTCTAGGATGACCATTCATCCCGGTGGGGACGAGATGTACCAAGACATGAAAAGGACTTTCTTCTGGGCCGGTATGAAGAAAGATGTGGCCGAGCATGTCGCTCGATGCTTGGTGTGCCAACGAGTGAAGACGGAGCGAAAGAAACCAGGTGGGTTGCTTCACCCATTGGAGGTTCCGCAATGGAAGGGGGACAGCGTCTCGATGGATTTTATTGACGGGTTACCCAGATCGAGAAAGAGTAATACAGGAATTTGGGTGGTGGTAGACAGACTTACTAAGAACACCCATTTCATACCTGTGAAGAGTAAGTGGACTGCTCCATGGCTAGCTTCTGTATATCTTCGAGAGATAGTTCGATTGCATCGGGTACCCTCTAGCATAGTGAGTGATCGAGATCCTATCTTCACTAGAGAGTTTTTGAAGAATTTGCAAGAGGCGGTAGGGACTCAGTTGTGTATGAGTACCGCATATCATCCTCAGACGGACAGCCAGACCGAGAGGGTGAATCATGTTTTAGAAGACCTTTTGAGGCTATGTATCTTGGATTTTGGAGGTACATGGGAGGAGCATCTTCCATTGGCGGAGTTGCCCGACAGACTTAGTGGTGTACATGATGTATTCCATGGGAGGAAGTGCCTACATGAGACCGCAAAGGTGGTAGAGCCGAATTTGCTTAGAGAAGTGGAAGCAGAGCGTGATGCGACGATTCGACGAGCTCCTACTTGCATCCTTGGGTCAGAGATTTGGAAGCTGAGAAACAGAGAGGTTCAACTAGTCAAAGTACGAAGGGGAGATGAAGAGAGTGACGCTACCTGGGAGACGGAAGCGAAGATGCGTTCGAGGTACCCTTTTCTTTCGGAGGGTATATCCTTTTGCTTCTCCTTCATCGCATATCTTGTGCTTATCTTATTCTTAGTATGTCCTCTCGTTAGTACCTTTGACCTTTAGATAGGGTAAACCTATGGTTGAAACATGTGTTTGAGACATGTTATGGTTGATGGATGCAAGTGGATGCAAGTGTTTGCTAGTGGTTGCTCGTGGATGCATATACACACTCTAGGCACTAGATCGGCTCAGTCACTTCATATTGCATATTGCATAAAATTGTGTGTAGGAAAATATATTTATGGATGTATAATGGTTGTGTTATCACATGGATGATGCATTTTGGTGAATGATTGTGCACTCATGTAGATATTGTATGTGTCGATAGGGTTTTCTCGCATACATAATGGATGCATGGCACTATCATGGTTTGCATATGTTCATACATTAGATAGGGAACATATACACACACTGTTTGCATATGCTCATACATCATTAGAAACTGTTTAAGGACAATGGATGCCCGTGGTTGATGATTTGAGTAGATGGTTGTTTGGATGGTAGGATATGCATTCTCCTTAGCTTAGAGATTTCGGGGACGAAATCCTTTAAGGAGGGGAGAATGTAACACCCCGAATTTCAGTCAATACTAAAATTCACTAATTACAGGATAAATAATCTCAGATGTGGGAATTGGGGGTAACAGGCTGCGTTATTGCGTTCGTCTCGGAAAAATACGCGAAATAGAGTCCGAGTTTCCGAGAATCGGAGTCCGTATGGCCCGGTTATGGCCCAATGAAGTTTGCAGAAAAATTAAAGCTTAAAACAGATTTAGAAATTTAAATTAGGATTTGAAAATAGAACCAGCGGGGTCAGGCGGGAAAGTTCCCGCCTAACCATGTCGACAGGGCTGTCGACAGGCCTGTCGACAGGGGTGTCGACTTGCCTGTCGACAGGGGTGCAGCGTCCAGAGAGCCTGGGTGCACCAGGTTGGGTTTTAGGCTGGCTTGGAGGGCTGGGTTCTAGAGGTTTCCTAAATCTGACGGACCTAAATTAATCTAGAGTTAATCTAAGGGCCTAAAACACTACCTAATCCTATAAATAAGACCCTAACCCTACCCTAATTCATTCATAATTAAATCTTGTAACTAAACTATGGCAAAATGAAACTTGGTCATGGCCTCCACAAATCAATGAAGAGAGTTGCAAGCTAATCAACCCCTAATCATCTTCTTCTTCATATTTGGCAACTAGTTTTACTTCATAAGTTTGCTAATCTTAGTTTTGGTGAGTTCCTATGGTTTTAATAATCAATTGTCAAATTGATTATGGTAGGATGTGATAAGACATGGCTATGTTTGTGGATAAATGTGTTTATGCAAGTTTGTATGATGTATGATTTGCAAGTTTTATGTTAAATGCAAGTTTAAGGCCATGTTTTATGATGCAAAACACTATGTTAAACATTTATGCATATGTAACATGTTATGCAAACTATATGTGAGAATATATGCAAGTTATATGTAACATGATATGCAAGTTATGCATGTGATTTTATGCATGCTAAGTAGTTGGTTTTATGCATGTTAAGTAATTGATGTTATGCATGTTAAGTATTTGATGTTATGCATGCTAAGTATTTGATGTTATGCATGCTAAGTATTTGATGTTATGCATGCTAAGTATTGGGTTTTATGCATGTTAAGTGTTTGGGTTTATGCAAGTTAAGTGGTGGGTTTATGCATAATAAGTATTTGATTTCATGCATGATAAGTAAGTGGTTTTATGCATGCTAAGTGTTTGGTATTATGCATAAATCATGACATGCAAGTTTACCCTTTTAAATATGGTGTATACATATGCTAGATGACACCTTTATATGCTATGCATGTTTACCCTCCTTTAAGATGCAAGTCATATATGCAAGTTCGACATATTACGCAAGTTATGCTTACATGCAAGCTCAACATATTATGCAAGTTATGTGCATGATGTTATGCAAGTTATGTGCATGTTGTTATGCAAGTTCATATGCAAGTTATGTGTATGAGGGTATGCAAGTTATGTGCATGGTGTTATGCAAGTTAAGTTTATGAGATTATGCAAGTTATGTGCATGATGTTATGCAAGTTATATGCTTAAATGCGAGCTTAATGTGATATGCAAGTATGTGAATGCTTATGCAAGTATATGAATGCCCATGCAAGTATGTGAATGCTTATGCAAGTTATGTGTAGGCTTAAATGCATGTTTAACATGTTATGCAAGTTATGAGAATGCTTATATGCAAGTTCAACATGTTATGCGAGACATGTGTTTGATAATGTGCAAGTTTGGGTTAAATGTGGTTGGGTTAATATATGCTCATATATGCGAGTTGACATCCTCTTAACCCATGACAAAGTTGTATGCTAAACCCATGATATTTGTAATGATCTTCCCCTTTGTTATTTCATGAAATGAGAACGATTTACGTGGGGAAATGATGGGGTTGGTAAATATGTTAGTTAAAGTATGGTTGGGTATGATTAAGCATACCATAAAAAAATAAATTACCATAAGTGGGAATTTACCTATTGAGTTAGGTCTACCCCATGGGAATTTACCTATTGAGTTAGGTCTACCCATGTTATGGAAAACTTGATATTAATTAGGGATAATTAATATGGGGGTGATTAATTAGGTGTAATTAATCGACTAAGACACGAGGTTGGACTCATTTGTAGTGTAAAACTGCCCGGACCCGACCGGCTTAACCAGTTGCTACAAATGTTAGCCCAATGTGGGAGGTCTTAGCCATAAATTAAATACGTGATTAAGGTAAAGACACGAGGTTAGACTCTGTTATGACGTAAGACTGCCCGGACTCTACCGGCTTAACCAGGCGGTCATAACAGCCAGTCTAATGTGGGAGGTCTTTATGGGAGATCACGGTTTTAATTAATTAAGAAACACTTAACCATATTAGCATGTAGTGGGACATGAGGGGTTAAGTGGGTGCCTTGGGTGGCATGTAGTAACTAGTGGGGGTGCCTTGGGTGGCATGAGGAAACTAGTGGGTTGCCTTGGGTGGCAATAGAAAATACGATTAGAATACTTAACCAAAGTGGAACATGTAATTAAACATGATTAAAGGGTTAAGTAAGTGCCTTGGGTGGCATGTGGGAATCAAGTAAGTGCCTTGGGTGGCATGTGGAAATCTAGTGGGTGCCTTAAGTGGCAATTGAAATATAATTAGAAGACTTAACCAAACCTTAACATGTAAGGGGGCATGATTATAAAAAGGGGTTAAGTGGGATGCACTAGATTAAACGACAAGCTTAAGTAGTAGCTTGTGGGGGCCCATTTCAACCAATATCCCAAACGTATCTTTGTGGGCTCGACCCATGTCGAGTGACGGGACACGCATATTGGGCTTGATTATAAGAGGCCAAAACGGGGTAGCGGTGGCAACGCAAGTCCAACGGGTTTCATATGCGTGTGTGGGCCCGGGCTGGTAGATAAGCCGTTGTTGCATCGTGTAGATATAAAGCCGTGCACCGTTGATATTATCAGGTGGCCACTTTAGGGGAGTGATACACCCCACTGTGGGACCAGCACGGGTATCTACGTTAGGGAGCCGATCGCTTGGGAGTAGTGGGTACACCTAGTAAAGATAGGGGCAGACGGCACCTATGTAGGGGTACACGAAACTACTGGGTAAGATTACTAGGTACACCTAGTGGAGGTAGGGGCAGACGGCACCTACGTGGTCAGTTATACACCTAGTGGAGGTAGGGGCAGACGGCACCTACGTGGTCAGCTAGAAGTACCAGAAACTACTAGTTATATTTTCTAAGTCTTTAGATGGGATCAACCCTTAGGTAGGAATTACTCTTGGTGGGTAGAACTGGTGTGGTGCAGTATAGGAATTACCCTTGGGTGGGTAGGTCTGGGGTGGTATAAGCTAGTAATTATCCTTGGGTGGATAAATACGTTGTTGCGGTTATCGTAGTACATCCTGTGTTTTGTGGGCTACTTAATGTAGTCATTATCCCCAGAGGTACCGTATCTTGTTTATATCATACCCTAATTACTTTAATGATTGTATTGTTAGGGTTATAGGACTCACTCAGACTTATGACTGACCCCGTTGTTGTTTATCTTTTTCCAACCCTCAGGTTATCAGAGTGGGCCTAGCACTAATGGGCTTGGACCAGACCGCTATATCTATCTTTTGGGGCTTGGACCGTAGAAGTAAAGCTCGGTTTATCTTTTCTATTTTGGCTATTATCTATGTAAAGGGATTATGTACTTCTATTTTATCAGGATGGATATTATGTACTTGACTCTTGTTATGGTTTTGTGATGTAACCAAACATGTTTTGTTAATGGAAATGATGTTTTAAATTTTCAAGTATGACTTATATCTGTCCTGTTGTAATTTTTCTGTTCTATACTCACTAAAAATACTCCACCAAAACTAAGGCATTCCCTTAGTGAGTGACCTTAGCGGGTGTGGGGTGTTACAACAATTTCACCCAATCATTAGTATCGAACTCCCGCAAATTGCTTGCCCAAAACCTGAATCAACCGACGTCTAACTGCTTCACAGTGCCATGAAATTTCCTGGCAACGAAGCTCGACAACGCAGCAGTGAACATGAGGAAAGACGCAGACTTTACTGACCCCAATTCCACTACCACCGTCGCCTCTCTTGTTGTCAGCTCCAGGTGATTTCGAGCTTCCAGACCACGGAGACGCCACGAGGTCCGGAAGAAGACCACGATTCCTTTTTATTCGATTTGAATTGAAAGACGAGGAGCGGTTGTTTTCACCTCTCGATTTCGAATTGAGGAATTCGATTTAGGTTTAAATGGTGGTATCGATTTCGTATTACTGGCTAAGGAATGAAATGGAGATTGATGCTTTTGGTTTTGGATTTCCAGCTACAACAATGAACGGAATATATGAACAGGGGGGTAATCGCGATTTATACTGAGGTATGCTTCAACATTAAGGAAGAGCCTGAGGAATAGCCTGTGTATAGTTATAGGTAAGGTACCATAGTTTTCATATGATTTGAAATAAAGAGATTTTTATTTCTTTTTAAACGGATATCGATTTGACTTCGATCCTATCCACAATCAGATATTTTAGGGTCCATTAATTTAAATCACGAACCGCTATTTTAACGTACTGGCCGATGCTTCAATATTACTACATTATACTGAACTGAACAAATATATTTTGATATTTAATTTGATCATAAATATAAATTAACCATATTAAATCAATATAATATAAATTAAATTCAAAACAAATAAATTTTTCTGAAAATAAAATATTTTTATTATCATCTATATTCAAATACAACTAATACTGATCATTTGAATTATTTCGATTTAATTCTAACTTTGAATTGAATTATTTTAAATCCTCGTATTACGATGATTATCAAAATAAATCGTATTTCGATTATTTAATTGATAACCCAATAAAATGCCATTTATATTATAAATTCAATATTTAAAACCGTACTAAATATTTAAAATAAATCGACCAAAAATCCGAGTCGTTACATCCAATTGCCGCGGATTTCGGACATGACATTGTAGACGTGAAGAAGAGTCCAACGAAACAAGTTTCGTCGAATTCCAAATTCGTTTGACCATCCGTTAAAAATCACAAAATGCTCAGATAAGCTCTAAAAAATGCGATTTTGGCGCACCTTTTCTTCTTGCACGCTCACACGTTAACTCCAAAAATCATGCCCTCTTGGATTTAACCATTATTACACGATACGAATCCAGAAAAAAAAGTAGAATCAAATTCCAAGGTCGTATCAATAATGTTCCTTTGTAAAATGACTGCCTGCATTTGAACAAATGGTTTTGCTTCGCACGGCCACATACTGACTCCGTTCGACGCGCACTTTGGAACTCAACAATAATTTGTCATTGTGAATCCATAAAAATTTATCTAGTCAAATTCTGAGCTCGTATGTAAAATTTCACTTTTTAAGGGCTATGTTTTGCTAACCGAAAAGCTCAAGCCAATTGCCACTATTCCAGATATCGGAATATATCAAAGCTTATATTTTTCGGAGTTCTAAACGGCATTTTGAACTCAATGGAAGTGGTTTCGAGTCCAAATTCATCCGTATGCAAAATATGACTTTTTGGGCCATGTATAATTTACATAGCGACTATTCTGAATTTTCAACTGGGCATAACTTTTGATTCCCGCTATGAAATTTCGATTTTTCAGATTCGTTGGAAAGATATTCTCAACTAGATTCTAATATTTGTGGTTTCGCCAAAATCCGGTTTATTTTGCACCCGGTATGTTCAATTGAAATTTGAAATCGAATTATCGAACTACCGCGCCATTTTCAATTCCTTTTATAATTATAAATAAATATTTATATTCTAACGATGATCTATATAAATATACACGTTCTAATTCTATTCAAAATAAATTTCTCGTCGATATTATTTAAAATAATTCATTTTAAATAATCAAAATTCATTAAAATTGTCAAAATAAATTTTTTAAATTGGCTTAGAATTTCCGGGTTGTTACATTCTGTATTTAGAAACTATACATCATTAACATCGGAAAGCAATTCCAAGTTTACTCCCATTTCTTATTTTCTATATTAGAAAACATTTCTAATTTTATTTGGAAAACGTTTCCAAAAATTCCTTCATCGGATTAAATCAGATGTTTAAATAAAACATCGTTATGCCAACTCAAACCATTGGCACTCATTAACTTAATTTACTTGACCAACATTCGCTATCGAACCTTAACTATTCCTTAGTTAAAAATGAAGTCAATCAAGTTGGGGTATAACTACATCTCAGACCTTAACTGAACAACATTATAACCTTGAAATAGACAAAGTTCACCACTTTAATCTTTAACAAACTATTCTTATGTAACTCTCAGATTTAATTTACGAATCCACTTCTTTTGCAGAATCATTTGATTATAACAATAGTGTTATAATTCCATGCTTCCGAACTATAATAACTTTAATATAACTTTCATTTCTTAATTTTAATAAATAAATAAAGGATTTATTAAATAAATAAAGCTTGATTTAAAAACCAAAAAGTAAATAATACTTTCCTACATTCGATATAGTCAAATCCCAATGTATAATTCTCTCTCGAATAATCTCTATTCGATAACTTTATTTCAAATAAACTATATTCGATAACTCTTTTCCCAATAAACTATGTTCGATTACTCCCTTTCGAATAAACTACATTCGATAATCTCTCTTTCGAATAAATTGTATTCGGAAATCTATCTTTCGAATAAACTATATTCGATTTACGTTACGAACTCCAGCATATTTTACCCTTTCAGGTCAACTCAATTTCTAAATTCATTTTTGAATTTAGTACTTCCCAATAATTACCAATTTCCTTCTATAACTATTTTAATTCTGCAAAATGTTTTCTTTTAAATCATTATTCACTTTAAAACGTGAATATTATTCCTTTATAGAAAACTGGACTCGATTTATCAAATCAAAACTTGATTTCATAATTTAAATACTAACATAGGTTTAAACTCCAATTATCAAGTCATTTTATAACTTCTTATCACATTCCATTTTATTTGTCAAATCTCGTTTACATGTCCACTTCATAGTTGATTTTATTTAATAAGTCTATAATTCTCTATCGCCTTTATATTCGATTATAAAATATCAGTTTCAAGCCGAATATTAATTATCTTGTCAAATCCCGAATTATTCAATATATAATTTGTTTAAAATAAATTATTTTATAACTTTTGGATAGTCGAATTCTAATTACATATCTTTATGGATTTTATTTCATCATATTCACATTTCGAACATCGAAATAAATTCCATCATTTCCTTTGTAAAACAACTCCAAATTTCCCGTTTTAATTTCATTGTTGAATTTACAATCCAATTATCCACTGATAATTATTTTTATTTCACTTATAAACATTGTTTATAAATCACACTACTTGTTTTTATTAGTAAACAAGTTATTTATTTCTAGCCATTCAAAATTTCATTTCTATTTTTAAAATAGATTTTTTCCCCTTTTCAATTTCATATTCCATCCTTTATAATTCCCTTTATAAATGTTAAATTTTCATTTCATTTTCAAATATCGATGTCAAAACCAATTTTACTTCATAATATAAATTCATAATTATATATATATTCACTTTATCAAATAATAAGTATTTTAATTACTTTGTAAATATCCCTTATAAATTATTCTTCTCAATTTATCTGTTAAAACATATTTTTATTAACTGACTACTTTATACCAAACTTATCATAATTCCTTTATAACTCGTAAATTCCCTTTTCTATAATTCTATTAATTTTCTAAATATTTACTTTATAAAATCCATTGATTTTATGAAATACTTAAATTCAGTGTCCACTTAAAATTTCCTTTTATATATTCCAATATCACTTATGGTATTTAAAAATACCGAACAAAAAGGATCCATTATCATCCAAACACACATAATCAATAACAGACTTTATATCACATTATATATCACAATATATATAAAAACCGTAATGTAAATGTTGAGGAATCCAGTTCGATCCCTCCAACCTGTTTCCCTGCATCCACAGATGGTAGACATAAATAACATTAATTTCAATTCAATATGAAAAATTCTAATAAATAGAATCAATATTTAATTAACGATATATATATATCACTATCTATATTTTCAACCAATTAATTAGTCGTTCATCTAAACAGTCAACACACAACAATCAAGCAACATTTATCAATTCTAAGAATACGTTATAAAAATATAAACTGGGCAGAGTTAGTGAGTTTTACTCACTTTGGTGGTTTATCATTAAATAAAAATAACTGTCGTTGATTCAAATCAGGAAATTTATTTCGCTATAAATTGTATCGAGCTCCAATTCACTCTGAATCAGTTTCATTGTATAGTCGTCGTCCATACGATCCCAATGGATCTTGTTTCACTGAATTCTGATCACGTATGCATAAGATATTGCATTTATAAGTTTGCGTATACATTTATGTAATTTAATTTAAAACAAACTTAGATTAATAAAATTATTTGGGCTTCACCTCTTAATTTCGGCCCAGTCAACTTTTAAAACCCATACCTCTCTACATCTCTTCTTCGTCCTCCAAATTCATTTTCGCACCCCTATATATGTATTTCCAACTCCTTACTCCAATCTTTCCATGAAAATGGAAAAACACTTTACCATTAATTTATTAAATAAAAATCTTAATTACGTTTATAACCTCTAATCACCGTATAATAGTTCATAATTCTCTCCTCTTCGAAATTCAAAAAGCCGACTCCTATTAACAACAGACGCCATTTTCAAACCTTCAAACCATTGTTCTTCCTCCCCCTTCCCCGAAACCAACCACCAACACCACCAAAGTTCTTCTTTTCGAATGCCCATTGACTCCATCACCTTTTCTGCAAACTCGTCGCCCTTCTTTGAATTGCGACTTCGACCTCCTATTCTTCAGTAATAGTGAAAACTGCGACCTCCCATTGCTACTGAAATCCATGAAATTTTTCGTATTCATGCCACTCGATCCCACAAACGTGTATACAACCTTCAGTTCACTCAAAACCATCCCAAAATCCTCAACCCTAAAGCAAAAACCCAAGCTATCAAATTTTTCCAGTGAACAATAGATTAGTCGATCACTCAAAAATTGATATGAGGTCGAAGTGGATTGCTAAGAGAATCCAAATATAATTATTTCAGGATTTATATTTGATTTTTAGAAAATTCCCGAAGATAGATTCCTTCATGTTGAAAAGAATTTGTAGCGGCGTGAAAAACGCACTGACCAAGGAAACAATGAATTAGGGTTAAAAGAGTATGTGCTGTATTTATAGGAATATTTAAATAATTTTATATTCATTATATAATTTACTTTTATTATAATGTTGTTTGTATTTGCTGTTAAAAATCCCTATGATCACGTACAATATCCTGATTCGATGAAAACGGACAACAACTATATTTTGACATTACGGACCCAACGAAACTTGTTTCGTCAAATTCCAAATCCGTTTGCTCACACATCATATTTTTAAAGTCAAATTACTAACTATTTTTCACATTAAAATCCCGTACGGCCACATACTAACTCCAAAAATCACGAAAATTGAAATTTAACAATAATTTAATATTTTCGGATCCAACAAAATTAATTTCATTGAAAACGAAGGTCGTTTGTATTCTAAGACTCTAAATAAACAAATTAAAATATAAATATATTTAAAAACAATTAAATTAAATAATAAAAATTTAATATTATCATATAGAATATCACGCGACTCCAAAATATACATATCTGGATTTATAACTCGATATTTTGAAATTCAAAATTGTATCGATATTTGTTTTGTATAAAAATCCTTTTATAAATCGTTATAAATTATAAACGAATTCCATAGCGACTATTTGAAAATTTGATTTAGACATAACTTACAATCTAATAGACGAAATCTCGATTTTTCTCTTTCATTAGAAAAATATCGTTCAACAGATTCGAACGTTTCTTGTTCCATAGAAATCCAACTTAAAACGAATTTTGTATATTCAATTGAAGTTCAAAACTCAATATTACAAACTACCGCGACATTACGGGCTCGCTTATAATTATAACATAATTAATATATTCAAACGTCGTTTATTAAATAGATTCGTTATTAAAATTTGAATCTAAACTCAACTTAAACTACCAAATTCACACAATTGTAATAACCCGGAAATCTGGGCCAGTTTAAAATATTTATTTTGGCAATTTTAGCGAATTTTGATTATTTAAAATGAATTATTTTAAATAATAACGACGATAAATTTATTTTGAATATAATTCGAACGTATATATTCGTTTGAATCGACGATAGAATATAAATATTTATTTATATTTATAAAAGGGAATTGAAAATGGCGCGGTAGTTCGATAATTCGATTTCAAACTTCAAATGAATGTACCGGGTGCAAAATAAACTGGATTTTAGTGAAACCAAAAATAATAGAATCTAATTGTGAATATCTTTCCAACGAATCCGAAAAATTGAAATTTCATAGCGGGAATCAAAAGATATGTCCAGTTGAAAATTCAGAATAGTCGCTATGGAATTCTGGCCCTTAAAAATGGAAATTTTGCAAACGACCTCGGATTTCGACGAAACCACTTTTGTTGGGTCTGTGATGTCAAGTTATTTCTAGGTTTCAAATTTCATAATTTTTCGAATCAACATGTGAGCGTGGCAAAGGAAAACGCGTTTCACCAGTTTTAGTTGATTTTAATCGACTGGAAAATGGCCATTTTTCAAACGATCTCAGAATTTGACGAAATTAATTTTGTTAGGACCGTATCATCAATACGAAGCTAGAAAATATTTTTCGGGAATTTTTCGAGTTAGTATGTGGCCCCAGTAAATTGAAATGCACGTTTAAAATTGAATAAATACTGATTTATATTTTAAATCCAACGAAAACTAGTCGTAACGGTCGAATTGGCCTTCGTGACATATCCCATTGTGTTCGGAATGGGGGTAAAACGCTATGGATGACAGGCGGTGGGCCTCTTTTGAGATCGAATAAAAAAAGTCAACTTTTTGAAATAAAATAAAATAAAATATATAAATATATATTCCCTTAGCCTTATACTCTCTCCCCACCGTATTCTTTCAAAATAAAAAAAAAAGAGAGAGAAGGAAGGGGGAGGAGCCACCGCTCCTCCCACCGTCGGCGCCTGGCGCCGCACTCCATCACCCGCCGCGCCTCCTCCCCCAAACCTCTGATTCCCCTTCTCCTTTCTCCTCCTTTCCCCTTCTGGAAACTCGTGACCTCGAGCCCCTCTTCTTTCCCCTCATAAACCCGCAACGCCGCTCCCTTCGTCGATGGCACCTCCGCCACTCCCCCCTCCTCTCTGTCCTCCCGCCCCTCTTCCTCCCTCTTCTGACAAAACAGCCTAAGCCCCAGCCCCCCCTGGAATCCAAAACCGCGCCTAACCCTAGCCTCCCGCCTCCCTCTGCCTGCGCGGACCACCGCCAATCCGCCCTCCCCACTCCCAATTTCGCTGTAAGCCTTCTTTTTATCTATTTATTTTATTATTATTTTGTTTTATATTATAGAAGAATAAAAGAAATGATTTTTATATTGTAGAAGTATAAAAGAAATGATTATTATATTGTTGAAGTAAAGAATATTATTTTTATAGTAAATGGTAATATAAAGATTGTATTTCTCATAACAAAAAGGTTAGATTTTTATTGTAGAAAAAATGGGATTTTTATCGATGAAAGCTATGATTTTTAACATAGGAAAGATTAGATTTTTAACATTAAAAAGATTCGATTTTAATCATGAAAAGGTGGGATTTTTAATCGTATGAAATAGCGAAGTAAAAATTCGATTTTTATATATTGAATAGCAAAGTAAAAATTCGATTTTTATATATTGAATAGCGAAGTAAAAATTCGATTTTTATATATTGAATAGCAAAGTAAAAATTCGATTTTTATATATTGAATAGCAAAGTAAAAATTCGATTTTTATGTATTGAATAGCTAAGTAAAAATTCGATTTTTATATATTGAATAGCAAAGTAAAAATTTAATTTTTATATATGTAGTGTATACGGATGACGAAGGTGACAAAAGGCGAGGACGACGAAGACTTCTACATTTGAAGTGTCGTGGAGTTGGGATAGCTTAAGTGAGAACTTCTCACCTTTAACTTTCTTTTTCTAGTTAAAAATATATATTAGGATGCAGACGGTGTTTAGTAGCACCCGACACCCGTCATCTACAGACCATGGATGACTTGTATGTTTGATTGTTTGGTGTGGTGAAAATTGATTGTGTGATGTGATGTGAAATGAAATAAAATATTTATATAGTTAAAAATATTTTATATGTAAAAATAGAATTTTTAACGTGTATATGAAATGAAATAAATTAATATAAACAAATCGAACGATTTGTTTATATACACACATTTGACTGATATTGATTGGGACGATAAATTTTACACATCGCCCAACTGTACAAATAAAATCTGTGTTTGATTGTTTGAAACCCCACACAGGTATTGGGATGATATATGACATACACTAATCCCAATAATTAGTTGTACGTCGATCGATTGATAGACAGACTGTTATAAGCGTTGAATGTTTATATTTGATGCTTATACAGTGTAGAATGCACTTTGGATGATGGTTGATTATTCATCGTTGTTATTGTATACATGTGTTGTAGAAAATCCATATAATTAACATTATATGGTAATTGATTGGGATTCATTCCAGTTTTGAATAGAAATATTTGAATAGAAATATTTGAAATAGAAATATTTGAAATAGAATATTTGAAAATAGAAATATATGAAGCCGTGTTGATTAGATTTACGCCATTTTGACGTAAACGATATTTATATCGATTTTATTCATTTTATAATGAATATCGAAAGTGATTTCAAAATCTGATATTTTGAAATGAAATGAATTCGAATTGAAATTAAATAGGAATGAATTCGAATTGAAATTGAATTAATTTGAAATTCAAATTGAATTGAAAATGAACTGAAATTGAATTAAAAATCGATTTGAATTGAAATCAACTTGAAATGAATTTAAAACGAATTTGTAAGGAAAAATTCAATTTTGATTTGAATGTGAAATAGAAGTTGAAATTGTTTTGAAAACGAATTTAAAACGGTTTATAAAATACGTTTTAAAAGGAAATCGACAAAATATAATATATATATATATATTATATATATAATGTCCTGAATAGAACGCGCCGCGTCGCGGCAGTTCGCGAATTTCGACCATTGACTTCGAACGGATATTACGGGAGATCCGACCGTCGGATCTCCTAAAACCAGAATCGTTGGGTTTGTATCGAAAAGAGCTTTCTAACGAATATTAGAAATTAGAAATCTAACGGTTGGATTTGGAATTATGTCCAAATCAAATTTGGAAAAGGTCAGTGTAAGTGCAGTTCGATGGCCGTTGATGGAAATCGACTGTACGGGCCTTGATAAAATTATTAAAAATATTAATAATTTGTGTAAAATCATAAGAAATGATTTGTGAAGAATTGGGATGAAAAACTCCATATTTGAAAAGATAAAAATAGATTTTTTATCGAAATGAACTAGTTTTGAACTAGAATTATAATTCTATTTATTTTTAAATAAATAAATTGGATTTGAAATGATTTTGAAAATAACCGGAAATTCCAGGAATTGAATTGGAATGGATTTGAATCGAAATCATCTTCGGAATATTTCGATGTTGGATTTCGTGATTATACAGATGTCATTATGGAAATTTGAAATATATATATATATATATATATATATATATATATATATATCTTTATTTCCAATACGATATTTGTTGGTCGTAGAGTTTGATATTGAATATAAGCCGATATATTTTCTATTCCAAGCCTTGTATTTAATATCAAATGTGATTTGGGTTTGTCGTGAATGGTGTCTTCATTAACACTGTTCTTAAGCCCAGTTGAGAAAAAGATTAAATCTTTTTATTTAGATTTAATGAAGTGTACCAATTAAATGACATTTAATTGGAATTGAATTGGTATTGATTTTTGGGTTTATCGTGAACAGTGTTTTAAATAACACTTGTTCTTTAACCCGACAATTAAAGGAACGTGATTTTGGGTTTATCGTGAACCGTGTTTTAAATGACACTGATTCTTTAACCCAGTTAAAGATTAAAACTAAGTGGAGTTTTAATGAATCTTTAATTAGATTGAAAAGATCGAGAAGGGAGTATCACCAGTTTTGCTCCAGGCGATAGTTAAATCTTTATTAGATTTGAACGTGAAAGGGCCGATAACACCGTGGTGTTAGATATGAAGTATTACCAGTTTTACTTCATGGGATAAATAGGTTGGGATTGGGAAATAAAATAAATGATTATTTCGGTGTGGTTCGCTAATCCCGACTAGTTTGAATTGATATTCAAAGGTGATTAGAGAATAAATTTAAAGAATTTATCTTTGATAAAATTAATGGGAACCTTTCCCAAAGCATAAGAATATTTGAACAAAAGAATATTCTGAATTGGAATGAGGCGTATGTTGTGTTTGTGTAACACTTGTTTATTATATACGTGAGTTGTTCAGAAAGACCGGGTTTATCCCATTCTGAATAACTGATACGACGATAAGTCGAAGATGAAGACAGTGGTCGAAGACCGGAGGTCTTCACGTCATTTGGGTGATTACTGATGATCTTGATTGGGATGTACACCCAAGAAGATGGAAACAGTTGGTGATCGTCCAGACGTACTTGGAGATCGATGGATGTGCGGGGTACTAGGTGCCTCCGGTTTCGTTCAGACCCAGAACGAACTTGTAAATGGACTGTGTGTCTGACATTGGATTTCATTCTGTGTGATTGATTTCTATTAAATATATATCTGTATGGCGATGGAGAATTTATTCTCTTGCTTAACGCCCTTCTCTGAGATGTACGAGCTCAGGGGTTATATATTGATGGATATCAAACACATGGAGTGAATTGCCTGTGTGGCATGCCTAAGTGGCAAATGATCAAGGCTTCTGTTGAAAAGCAAAGTCTTGTGGTTGATGATCGAAGCATGGCCTTTGTGGCGTAGCTTTGTGTAACGTTTACTTCGCGAGTTTCACACCCGGTATGAACTAGAAACGGGAGAGGACATCAGGGAGGACATGCGTTTCTTTCTAGCTAGAAGTGGCGTCAGTGGTTTTACACGCCCTGACGAGTTTGACTTATGTGGTTGTTGCTGTTGCGAGGCGCCTCGGATATACCGGTGACTATGTGAAGCCGATGGAGTCATTTGTTGGCTCGTTTACACCCCAAAGGGTGGGGAAACGCAGTGTTTAGGCATAATAATCCACATCGGTGGACCAGCCCTGACGATCGAAGGGGCAGTTGCGGCTGTTCCTGAGGGGCGGGCTAGAGCGTCTCGAATCGGTAGAGGACTATCTTTTGTCTCGGTTCATAGATGGAAATCCAATTTCCAAATACGTGACTTTGCGGTTTTATTTGTAAACCTATATATGGCGACATAGTGGCATGGGACGCTCATGTCACCTATGATTGATACTTATGATTTGAAGTTGTTTTATACACTATGCACTTATAATAGTATCAAATGATTTGTTTTAAACATATCAAGCATTCTTGGCTATTATAAGGTAAAAACCCTATCCTCCGGCTTGCGTTGCATTGTGTGATGGGACCTGGGTCTTATAATAGCTTCATTGTTCTTCATTTAGCATTGCGCTGTTGTTTTATGCACTGGTATTCTTGGGAGGAAACCCGTTCCGTGTTATACGGCGTGGTCCCTTGGTATATCTGATTTAAAGTAAAGTTTTAAATAACTGTTTTAGTTCTCACACCAGTCACATGACTGACCTGGAGTTTATTGTTTTAACCTAAACTCTGGGTGCCCTTATTTTCGACACGGGCAGCTAGTAGTTTTGGTTTTGCAGATTTATATTCACAGGATCCTGGTTTACAGCTGGAATGATATCCGGAAAGCTTTGTATCCATATATCTCCTTCAGTTGTGTTTTGTGTTATTTCCGCTGCGATGGATTTAAATGTAATTTAAATCTCTGATATTTCTGTCTAATATTTATTCATACTCTGTATATTCTTGTATTCTGATGGAATTGTTGTAAATAAGCAATGAAATGTTCTTTCGTCTGCGTTCTGATGTGGCTTGTTCTCGAACTATCCGCGCTTTCCTCACCGGGGAAGTTACGGGTTTTTACAACAATATTGTCAACTGAGCTAAATTTTGATTATTTCGGAATTAAATAAATTATTCTATTATTTATTTTAATTAAATATTATTTAATTCAAGTCATTTATATTGCTAAATAAATATTCAAATAATTAAATAAATTAATTATTAAACAGTTAAAAATACGGGACATTACATAAACTACTTTCAAGTTTACTTGACAATCATGTTGTAGGTCTCTTTTAGAGAGCCCTCAGTGTTTCTTTAGGAATATTTATCTTCTTTATTAGACATCTTTACCACTTACTATATAAATATTTCAAACTGACTTCTATACCACATTTCAAATGCAGTTTATATCTTTTGATCTTTCAAGGATTTCAACTTATAGTAGATCAAGTTTATTTGGGATATGATAAATGATTTAAATTGATTAGTATGTTGCATCATCATGCATGTTAATTCAATAAATCTTGACAATCAAGAAAGCTTGTATCTCTTTTATCCTTCCCATTAATATTAATGAATATAGTTGCATTAAACAATAATTCTTCTGGTTAAAATTTTGATCCATTATCAAGTGCAACTAGAAAATACACGTTTTCATTAATTGCTAAGATACGTTCATGAAATATTACTTATTCTCATTCATTGATCTAGCAATCAAGAGAAATTTTCTTATTTTATAGATCACTTTAATACACACATGACTTTAGGTCTCTCAACGTTTATGTTGATTGGTTTTCAAATCACAAAATGATATCTATGCATAATCTATAAGATGAGATCATATCAATTTATTAAAACAATCTTCAAATTGTTATTTAAATATTTGCATATATGGATATCTATATACATACACACACTTGCATCCACATATCACATATAAATTTGCATATTTTTTTATGTTTAAGCTAGTAACCTTAGAAGAAAACTGTTACAAGGATCGAGACCATTCATTTTTGCTTACCAAGAAATATCATTTTGAATCATTAAAAACCGAACGATAATCTCGAAACATTGAGTTTGGAAGTGTACCGAACTTTTGGTTCAAATAAATTATACGTATAACTATAAGTTGTTATGTTTTATTCTTCAATTATATCCTAAGTATCTTTTCAACATTAATTATGATTGCTTAATATAGAATAATACATAATTTCACTTGCATATAAGAATCTCTTAACATCTCTTTGGGACAGTTTAATAAAAGTGATATACTTAATACAATGTAAGAGTTTCTTTCTAACACTTGGCATTTTATTGAAGTACGTTAGTTGCACATATAAATATCTTCAAGAAGATATCTGTAGATTTTGTGAAAAGTATGATATGACATACATACTGCCTCTTTACAAGAATTTCTAAAGATATTTCTTCAAGAAACAATTCCGCATATAATATTTCCCATGAAATAGTTAAGAGAATAACTCTTAGGATATAATTAGATATGTGAATATAGAATAGTATATTTAGTTTGATTTGTTACCTAATAAGGAGGTTTGATATAATTATAATGAAATATATGGTACACATTACATAGTGTTCCAATTGTAAGTTTGAAACAAATTAAACAATAGTAGAACCATTCATAATCCAATTTCTATACATTTACATAGTTTAGTAAAATTACAAAATATATGGATAAATCTATTTTAGAGATATTTTACTATCAGTTTTTGATGTTTACATTTGTATGTAATAGATATTTTGTACGCACTACTTTTAGAATGTCATATCAATACACAATATCATTTTTTGTATGAATTATGTAATTACTACTTTTATGGTAGAATAAAATATCTCTATTGTAGTAACTAAAAGAAATTTTGAAATGCTACATTAAATTTTAAAAACAAATAAAATAAATGTGCTAAATAAAAGTCAAAGGAGAGAAAAAAAGATATTGTTTCCAGAGTGTGGTATTGCTATATAATACCTCTTTTGGAGATGGATTATTATCACTACTTCTGAATTTCACAAGACAATCCTATAAGTGATATACACTTCTATTGTATTTTAAAAAAAGTCTATAACACCGCTTCTATAATGTTCAATTTGTAACATAATCTTTAATAAAACTCTAAAACCTTTCTTAAAGGGATATATATACATGCATTTATAAACATAAATAATTTGTTATTCGAGTTATTTTCTAAGACAAAACGGTTGACATGCCTTTTGGCAAGGTCGTCATGTTCATAGAGATTCATAGTCGAAGTATTCCTAACTTAGGACCACTTTCAACCCAACAGAGCCCGATTCGGCCAACTCCGGTTCGACAAAGCAACTTGAAGGCAAAATCTGGCTCGACCACGCATCTGGACCAACATGCCAACTTAAGAAGACGATTTGGATCGGCTAACACACTGATCGGCCAAGCACAATGAAAAGTATTTCCAATTCTGACGAAATTTGGTTTGGTCATATGAAACCGAACCTAGGTTGAACCAAATTGGTGACGTGACCCACTCACTCCACTCGCTTCATACTTCTATTTTTCCATGCATGTCTCTTGCCAAATCAGATTCATATCTCTCTTATAAGTAGCACCTTGGGACATATGGAAATCGACTTTAGACTTCTACTACGCAAATTATTTACTGTAAAAGCATTGTACCTGGGATTTAATCATTCCCAACCATTGTAATCTTATTTCTAGTAAAAAATCAAGATAAGTTATAAAGTAAACATAAGAAATCAATATGAACTATTATAAATGTTTGTATGTGATTTTTCCTCGTTTTCATTTATTATTTTTCAGTTTTATTCTCTTCAACATACTTTTTTTGGTGTGTAACACCCTGCATTTTAAATGCAAATAAAAATATGCATATATGTGTATATATATTAAATGCATAGATATATTTAAAGGAAAAATTAAATAATAATATAATTGTATGTAATAAGTCCATGCATTGAGATGATGAAGAAGATTAGAAAAAGAAATTACATGCAATGTATAAAATGGAAGAAATGCATGTAATGTAATTGAAATTGCATGTGAACATTTAAAAAGAAAAAGAAAAATTTGAAGAGCTTCTAGAATTTGATCACGGGATTAGCATCATTGCGTTCATGGCGATTTTCTGGTCAATTTAGACCTATGGTTGTAGAAAACTGATTTAAAATGAAAGAGATATATTTAAATTAAATATTATAACAAAACATGAAAAAAAAAAGGATTAAGAAAGAATAATGTCTAGCACTGTTCTAAGCCTTGTTAACAAAAGACCAAGTAGCTCAGTTGGTTGGAACATGTGACTTGCATAAAAGAGGTTCAGAGTTCGATCCCTGCCAGTGCCATATTTTTTTAAGGGAATGGATAAAAAGTAGCTTAGTGTGAAAGTAGTTAAAAAGTGGCTTAGTGAGAAGGCGGTTTAATTAAACAGCGGTTCAGTATGAAAAGGGTTATGTAACGACCCAGAAATTTCGGCAATTTGAAATAGAAATTAATTAAGGATTTCACGATAAATGATAAATTTTATGTTTGGATTCGAGAATAAAGGTTTATTGGTTCGAATAAGCATTTGAATTCGATTTCAGAATGACTAATCGAAAATTGAATATATGTGTTTTGAGTTGAACTAAATTGAATACTTAATTCAAATTGGTGGATTGGAATCGAATATGTACTGTTGAGTATTTGAACTAAGTTTGAATTAGATTGAAATTTGACGGAGAAGTATTGATGGTAGAGTTTAAAATAAACGTTATCAACAAATTAGAAAATATTATTTGTTGAATGGAAATTGGCATATGTGTATATTGGTGAATCGGATTCTAACGTTCTAAATTTGTGAAATGAACGGAGCTGAGGATGGACAAATGAAATAAAATTGGTGAACGTTTAAATGATTTGAAAATAAATAACGGCGTATGCAAATAAAATTAGAATACGATAATTTAATTGGAATCAGAACATAAAGGCATTGCAGCGCGTCAAAATTTCGTTGCGGTAGGAGTTCGTTTGTGAGAGGGCAAAAATAAAGCATAGACATAAATAGCAGTACAAAACGAACCCTTAAATATAAATTAAATAAATAAAGCAGTTCCTTGTTGCGCACACCATGTGATGCCGTGCTCCCCACGTTGCCTTGGATGCCACGGTTCTTGCCATTATAAAAGAATAATGCCCTTGTTTCCATTCATTCAGCAAAAACCAATTTCC
Source organism: Allium sativum (assembly GCA_030737875.1). Lineage (NCBI taxonomy): Eukaryota > Viridiplantae > Streptophyta > Magnoliopsida > Asparagales > Amaryllidaceae > Allium > Allium sativum. The sequence goes on from CM060916.1 coordinate 981,288,525, forward strand.
CTCAAATTCATTTTAATGGCTGAAGCATAAGCGCTCAGCCCCAAACAAATCGTTCGCTCCTCCATACCTTGAAGCAACCCTCCACCTTTAATTCAAAACCGAGAACCACCGAAGCCCTAAGCACTCACCTCCGAAATCAAACTCGGTTCTTTCCCTATGTAAATCTCCCCAAATTCATTTCGTAGACGGATCTCCTTCAGCCAAGTCAAGGCGGCTACTTCTACAGTCCTCCACCATAGTAGCGATCGTCAATTGATTCACCACCACAAAGTCTACAAAGTCACAGCCTTTTTATCTAAGCCAAGTCTCAGTCCTTCGTCGTTATCGCCTTCCGATCGCTGATTTACGGTGAGCATCTCACTCACGATTAATCTGGTTTCCAAGTATACTGATTTCGATTAAACTAAATATATAGTTGATTTCTATTGTGTTGATTGCTTGCCACTGATTCTATTATTTGCCTGCTGTCTTTATTTTTATCTTTGTTGCACCTCGCCAATGTTTAGTTAACGCTTAGGTGTTCATTGAGTGCTACTGCTATTATAACATAATATATACACCCTGTTGACAAATTTGTTGATTTCTATTCTATGGGAAATCGTTTTTTTGTAACCTGAGAATGAACCATAACTAGGACAGTGAGTACAATATAATGGCGAGGAAACAAAATACACCATTTGCTTGACTTGAACCTGGGTTCATTGCTGACAAATTTTATAGGACCAGTTTTGATGAAGTGCATTTATATTATATACCTTAAAACATCGTAAGAAGTGAGTATGTTTTCATATGAAACTTTATGTTGATATATAAGAACTTTTCAAGTTTAAATCTTCCATAAGAATGAAGTTTTTCAGTACTTGATTGATTATAGTTAGAATTAGTATACCTTAACTTAAAGGTTCATTAACTTCTCCATCGATATTCCAGAATTTGACATATATATAAAATGTGTAATGTCAGGGCACTCTCATTAGAATACAAAAGGAAGAAAAATTAACCGGTCTGTCGTTTCTCCTTAAAAATAGTTGCCAGCGTTGAGATCATGTGTCCCATTGATAGTTCTGTAACTAACTGAAATGTCATATATATAAATGAACCTGGTACTTTTAATAAATGTTTAGGAGGTGTACTTATGCGCTTAGGGGTTGGTCAGATTTAAGGTTAAAATTCTTTGTTGCTAGATTGTATTGCAACAATTTCTACATTCAATAAATCAAAGATTTTAAGCATACCAGTATATGCAAGAGTGCGGTAAGCTTTACCGGTATTGAAGAATACTGAGATCCTTGACATTGCAACTTCTAAAAATGTTTCGATTTACACTCAGGTAAATTGGTGATGAATGGAATAAAACTTGTGTTTTAATTAAGTATTGGAAGTAATTTAATGCAAAGAAATGGACATGTGTGTATATATATGTAAATATAAATATAAATATTAGTGTTATGATTAACTGTGAAATTGGATAAGGCTTAGATGAACATGATGTCAAAACATGCTGCATATAGTAAAGCCTGTAAGTGTGAGGTTCTTCCTTACTTGTAGTTAACAATTTAAGCATTTATTGTATTGCTTCATGAGTTTGCTTTCACTTCAGCTTCCTCATCGTCAAATTGAAAGATATAAGCATGTGGTGGCCTTTACTTATATTATATTACTAACACTAAGAATTAATGCAAGTGCAAGTGTGTACTGTAAATTACACATCTGAAGCATTGTAACTGTGCGTAAAACATCCATTACCCATGAACTGCATGTTGCTTATAATTAGCAAATACAATCTCACTCATCAGTAAGGCTCAAGTATTCCCTACCTTACATGTTTTATAAAGAAATTGATAGGAGTACCATTTTGGACTGCAAAATGTTAACTTAATTCAGTCCTATTAGTTGTATTATGATAAAGTGATATTTCTTGCTATGTATATATATGTTGGATTTCCAGTTAAGGCAATTGGACCGCGAATGATAAACAAATAGAAAGAACTTGGAAACCATGTGTGTCCACTGTTAAACATTGGCATTTCTGAAACCATATGTGTTCATAGTAAACATTGGCATTTCTGAAACCATATGTGTTCACAGTTAAATATTGGCTTTTCAGAAGCTATGTTCGCTGAAAAGTATTTGCTGAAAACCTTTTTTTTGAATGAATTAGTGCCGCACTGCTTGCTGAATAAATTAGTGCCCATTTGTTTACTGAGTGGGACAACTGAAAAATATGTGAACAAACAATAAATTGCTAAACTGTAAGGTCACTGAAATGAAACATTTCTGAACTATATGTTAGTTGAATTAACTGCTAAACTACAAGGTCACTGAAATGAATCCATTATGTTAACCGGAAGGCTAAAACCCCATCATGTTAATATCCTGTGTATAGTCGTGTTTCAGAATTTATATATGACCTGTTTATGCTGCATTGGACACTCCTGCTAGCTGTGTATTTTTGTCTTCATATTACTCATCGGTCCCAGTTTGAACATGGTAACACCCATGCTTAAATTCGTATATGTGAAATTTCACACTAGAAATGTATGCATCTTGTTGCTATGTTATGTTATGAAACCTGTTGCCATTCATATTGCTATGATCATGAATGCATCCTGTTACCATGCACTATGAAATCTGTTTAGTACCATGAACGCACCAGTATGCACTTGAGTATATTTGCTACATTGCTATGCCTTTATGTTTGGTCCCCTGTCGCTCAAGTATATACGTGGTGGCCGATGTACACATATGTATATATATACACCATTGTATGTGTATATATATGTCATTGGCATATGTATATATGTGAATCCATATGTTGTTCTGATTTGCCATTCCAATTTGTCATGTCATATCTTGACAATTTTTTTTATGAGTTCGGTGTTAGGATTAACTAATATATTTAGTTATGTTGAAGTTAATTTACTTGAACTATGATTATTCCTGACTCGAGTATTTTTATGTTTTACATGGAATGCTCGAGTCAGACCTGAGCATTTCAGATTTAGAGATTACAACTCAGGATTTGAAGATTGGAAAAACTGGGGATTCCGAAGACGCACACTCTGAAGTTTTAAAAACAGTAAATATTTTTCTTGTATTAAAGTTGTTTTAAAATTCCGCTGTATATAGAAAAATCTTGTATTCAAAATTCTGATTATATATAAAAGTTTTATTCCGCTGTTCAATACTGTGTAATTTATTTATTCTGTATTTCTGTGTTGATTCTGTTTTTAAACTCTGTAAGCTAAATAACGATCTGTCGATTTGAACGCGTTAAGTTGGTTTAATTACCGATTGGAAGCGGTCAAAAAGGCGGGACGTTACAAGTGGTATCAGAGCTTTGGTTTATTCAAAGCTTAGCTTATTGAGTTTAAAAAACGGATCTTGAAAATAAAGCGATTTTGAAAAATAATTATTTTTGAAATATCAAATATTTTGAAACTAGTGTTTTGAAATTAATACAGCGGAAATGAAAATTTATTTTGAGATTTAAAATTTTGTTCGGAATCCCCAGTCTTCAGAAGTCTTCAAATCCAGGTTTGTGAGAATTATTCTTCGATAAGATCCCCTTAGATTTGAACCTCGAATTCATCATCGAATGGTATCAAGGAAAGATAAGTATAAGATAATCGATGAATTAATTTCGCTAATTGGTATTCTAGCAATCAGGGACAACCGAAATTATTGAAAATAAGAATTTAAATAAGATAATTTGAAATGTTTTTCAAAAGATTGTGAGAGGTCAACAGATTTTGATAATAGATCAGAATGACAAGAAGCGAAGAGCAAAAAGCCGCACGACGAGAACGAAGAGCGGCAGAACGGAAAAGAAGGGAAGAAGTAATGATGGAATACGAGAAGAGGATTAAAGAAAAACAGACAGCTGGCCCCTATGACAATGTCGTCTGTTACAGATGTCAGAAAAAGGGACATTACGCTGCTACGTGCGGAGAGAGAGACAAGGGAAAGAAGAAAGAAGGAAAAATTTACCGATCCAATATTTTCTGTTTTAAATGTCGAGAGAAGGGACATTTTCCCAGTCGGTGTCTCAAAATGAGGAAGAAGAAGCCTGCCATTGCTAAGACGTCTGATGAACCAATCACTTGCTATCATTGTAAGCAAGTTGGACATATAGCTCGAAATTGTTCCGAGAGACAACAAGGAAGACAGGCAATATTGCGCTCCGCTAGAGAGAAAACTGTGAAGTATGTAGATAAAGATGGCTCCATCTCGTATTATTGTAAGAGCTGCAAGGAGTGGGGTCATGTGGATGTGGAATGCACAAATCTTTTTGTGAAGACTCCAGAACCATGCATATCGTGAAAGTAGTTTACGCAAAGATGTGGATCATCAATCGAAAAAAAAAAAAAAAAAAAACATCATAGATTGTGACTCCTAGTTAAGTCAGCTCTATTTCGTAATACTATCGTTGAAATTCTAAAACTCCTATGTAGGACTATGTATAATTATTTGAATGGAATGGTTATGAAAGATTTTGAACTCTATGAAGTTGCTATTAATGGTTTAATCTTATAAGGTTATTTGAAATCTTGAAAGTGAAATATTTCCGAGTAGAAATTATAATATTGGTATAATAAATGGTTTCCAGAAAAATAGATTCGTAAACTGAATTCGAGAGTTACGTGAGAAATAATTTGATAAGAAATTAAGAAATGAAATTAATAGATTTAGAAACTGACTGAAGATTAGTTAAGTCGAATAATTTTCTGAGTGTTGATCTGATGTTGGTTTCGGCCTTCGGGATTGATACTTAGAGAGTTGTTCGCGTGCTAATTGATGGTCGAAGTGTGAATGTGAAGGGTGGTAACGCGTGAAGAAGAAATTTGTGATAAGAAGAATTCCGAAACTTGGAGGGTATAAGGATTTGAATTGAGTAAAGAATTGGATAAATTGAAAAATTGGTAAATAATTGGAGATGTGGAAGAAAATTTCGGTTTATAACCAATAGAGTGTAAATTTGAGTTTGAAAGGATATCAACTATCTAATTTATTGAGAGATGAAAACTGAAATTTTGAAATTTGAATTGAATTTCAGGATGTTTGATTTTGAATATTAGATATAGAAATTTCCGGAACTCGTATGGAAAAAAAAATATATAAGAATACAGCGAATTTAGAGACCATTGATTTGGAAGGTAATCGAGTTGAAATGAAATCTTATATAACATAATTTATATAAGAAGGAGATGTTTGCAAACAAGGTTTGAAAGGAAATCTTATGAATTGACATAAGTATGATTTTTGAAGAATATGAAATAAAGTACTATATGTATATAGTATAATATGTTTTCAAAATCAAAGATAAGGAAAGTACCTTCCTTCTCTATGAATTTCGAGCATTGGTTTAGATATGCTGCTGGTGGTGTAGGTTGTCCGGACATAAAACTCATGAGTTGCCATTGGGCACGACTGCTAGCGAAATTCGCAGGGCTGCAGATAGCCTACGGCGGTCGGATGTTTCTTGAGGGAATCAGGTGTAACCATTGTGATCGCTGCGATCTAGAGTCGTTGGAATTCGACCGTGTAGCGAAATTCGCAGGGCTGTAGAGAGCCAACGGCGGACAGATGTTTCTTGGGGGAACCAAGCGAAACCATTGTGACTGCTGCGATCTACAGTCGAATTGTAAGGGCGTAATCCGCAGAGCTGTGGAAGCTTACGGGTATGGATGTTTCCTGGGGGGACCCAGGCGTAACCATTGTGTACCTGCGGTCCACCGAGATATCTTAGTAATAGTGAGCCACCTGTTTGATGCAGCAGTTAGTCCTCGTGACTTGATTGGTCTCCATGACCTGATTTGTCTTTGGGACTTGTTTTGTTCCCGTGACTTGAAGTATATTCATAATTCCTTGATTTGTTTCCGTGATTCTGAGACAGAGCAATCAACGCTCAGTGACCTCAGAATGTCTTTTGATTCTTAAAATATCTGTTGATCTGTCCATGACGAAATTCGCAGGGAAGTGATTTCCTACGGATACGGATGTTTTCTGGGGGATCCAGACGAAACCATTGTGTATCTGCGATTCATGAACAATCAACAAATCAATATCACATTGGTACTTTCCGTATCTGTTTTTAAATGAATTTTTGAGAAATATTTTCACTGGGAGTTGAAGCAAGGATATTTAGTGCTTGGAGATTTTAGTCGTGCGCCTGGCCAGCGTATGTCTAACATCTGTAAGAACGACAATAGACTTGTCAGACCTCGAGTTATCAAATAATTTTTTAAAAATCAAATTAAAATATACTTAACTAAATAAGTTAAGAAAGAGATTTTTGGAATAATAACACAAATAATTTTGCTCGAATTTTGTGTTACAAAAGATTTTGAATTATGGAAATTTTCAAATTTATAATGTAGCTTGAAGAGGAAATGTTATTTACACTCTACAGTGAGAGTTCGGGCAAAATTGAATGGATTGAATGCGTTGAACTGAGATTGTAAGAAATAAGAGAGGATTATAAAGAAATTTGGGATTATTTGCAGAATTTGAAAGTTAAGAGGAGATAAATTTTGAAAGGAAACGTGATTTCCCGAATTAATTGGATATGATGGTAAATAACGAAAAATCGATGATTTAAATATCGATATTTAAATGAGTTGTGGGGAAATTACCCACGGATATGAAATTTGAAGTGTACATTGGCAGAATTATAAAGATCACTCCTTTTCGAGGACGAAAAGTTTTAAAGGGGGGAAGATTGTAACGACCCAGAAATTTCGGCAATTTGAAATAGAAATTAATTAAGGATTTCACGATAAATGATAAATTTTATGTTTGGATTCGAGAATAAAGGTTTATTGGTTCGAATAAGCATTTGAATTCGATTTCAGAATGACTAATCGAAAATTGAATATATGTGTTTTGAGTTGAACTAAATTGAATACTTAATTCAAATTGGTGGATTGGAATCGAATATGTACTGTTGAGTATTTGAACTAAGTTTGAATTAGATTGAAATTTGACGGAGAAGTATTGATGGTAGAGTTTAAAATAAACGTTATCAACAAATTAGAAAATATTATTTGTTGAATGGAAATTGGCATATGTGTATATTGGTGAATCGGATTCTAACGTTCTAAATTTGTGAAATGAACGGAGCTGAGGATGGACAAATGAAATAAAATTGGTGAACGTTTAAATGATTTGAAAATAAATAACGGCGTATGCAAATAAAATTAGAATACGATAATTTAATTGAAATCAGAACATAAAGGCATTGCAGCGCGTCAAAATTTCGTTGCGGTAGGAGTTCGTTTGTGAGAGGGCAAAAATAAAGCATAGACATAAATAGCAGTACAAAACGAACCCTTAAATATAAATTAAATAAATAAAGCAGTTCCTTGTTGCGCACACCATGTGATGCCGTGCTCCCCACGTTGCCTTGGATGCCACGGTTCTTGCCATTATAAAAGAATAATGCCCTTGTTTCCATTCATTCAGCAAAAACCAATTTCCCTCAAATTCATTTTAATGGCTGAAGCATAAGCGCTCAGCCCCAAACAAATCGTTCGCTCCTCCATACCTTGAAGCAACCCTCCACCTTTAATTCAAAACCGAGAACCACCGAAGCCCTAAGCACTCACCTCCGAAATCAAACTCGGTTCTTTCCCTATGTAAATCTCCCCAAATTCATTTCGTAGACGGATCTCCTTCAGCCAAGTCAAGGCGGCTACTTCTACAGTCCTCCACCATAGTAGCGATCGTCAATTGATTTACCACCACAAAGTCTACAAAGTCACAGCCTTTTTATCTAAGCCAAGTCTCAGTCCTTCGTCGTTATCGCCTTCCGATCGCTGATTTACGGTGAGCATCTCACTCACGATTAATCTGGTTTCCAAGTATACTGATTTCGATTAAACTAAATATATAGTTGATTTCTATTGTGTTGATTGCTTGCCACTGATTCTATTATTTGCCTGCTGTCTTTATTTTTATCTTTGTTGCACCTCGCCAATGTTTAGTTAACGCTTAGGTGTTCATTGAGTGCTACTGCTATTATAACATAATATATACACCCTGTTGACAAATTTGTTGATTTCTATTCTATGGGAAATCGTTTTTTTGTAACCTGAGAATGAACCATAACTAGGACAGTGAGTACAATATAATGGCGAGGAAACAAAATACACCATTTGCTTGACTTGAACCTGGGTTCATTGCTGACAAATTTTATAGGACCAGTTTTGATGAAGTGCATTTATATTATATACCTTAAAACATCGTAAGAAGTGAGTATGTTTTCATATGAAACTTTATGTTGATATATAAGAACTTTTCAAGTTTAAATCTTCCATAAGAATGAAGTTTTTCAGTACTTGATTGATTATAGTTAGAATTAGTATACCTTAACTTAAAGGTTCATTAACTTCTCCATCGATATTCCAGAATTTGACATATATATAAAATGTGTAATGTCAGGGCACTCTCATTAGAATACAAAAGGAAGAAAAATTAACCGGTCTGTCGTTTCTCCTTAAAAATAGTTGCCAGCGTTGAGATCATGTGTCCCATTGATAGTTCTGTAACTAACTGAAATGTCATATATATAAATGAACCTGGTACTTTTAATAAATGTTTAGGAGGTGTACTTATGCGCTTAGGGGTTGGTCAGATTTAAGGTTAAAATTCTTTGTTGCTAGATTGTATTGCAACAATTTCTACATTCAATAAATCAAAGATTTTAAGCATACCAGTATATGCAAGAGTGCGGTAAGCTTTACCGGTATTGAAGAATACTGAGATCCTTGACATTGCAACTTCTAAAAATGTTTCGATTTACACTCAGGTAAATTGGTGATGAATGGAATAAAACTTGTGTTTTAATTAAGTATTGGAAGTAATTTAATGCAAAGAAATGGACATGTGTGTATATATATGTAAATATAAATATAAATATTAGTGTTATGATTAACTGTGAAATTGGATAAGGCTTAGATGAACATGATGTCAAAACATGCTGCATATAGTAAAGCCTGTAAGTGTGAGGTTCTTCCTTACTTGTAGTTAACAATTTAAGCATTTATTGTATTGCTTCATGAGTTTGCTTTCACTTCAGCTTCCTCATCGTCAAATTGAAAGATATAAGCATGTGGTGGCCTTTACTTATATTATATTACTAACACTAAGAATTAATGCAAGTGCAAGTGTGTACTGTAAATTACACATCTGAAGCATTGTAACTGTGCGTAAAACATCCATTACCCATGAACTGCATGTTGCTTATAATTAGCAAATACAATCTCACTCATCAGTAAGGCTCAAGTATTCCCTACCTTACATGTTTTATAAAGAAATTGATAGGAGTACCATTTTGGACTGCAAAATGTTAACTTAATTCAGTCCTATTAGTTGTATTATGATAAAGTGATATTTCTTGCTATGTATATATATGTTGGATTTCCAGTTAAGGCAATTGGACCGCGAATGATAAACAAATAGAAAGAACTTGGAAACCATGTGTGTCCACTGTTAAACATTGGCATTTCTGAAACCATATGTGTTCATAGTAAACATTGGCATTTCTGAAACCATATGTGTTCACAGTTAAATATTGGCTTTTCAGAAGCTATGTTCGCTGAAAAGTATTTGCTGAAAACCTTTTTTTTGAATGAATTAGTGCCGCACTGCTTGCTGAATAAATTAGTGCCCATTTGTTTACTGAGTGGGACAACTGAAAAATATGTGAACAAACAATAAATTGCTAAACTGTAAGGTCACTGAAATGAAACATTTCTGAACTATATGTTAGTTGAATTAACTGCTAAACTACAAGGTCACTGAAATGAATCCATTATGTTAACCGGAAGGCTAAAACCCCATCATGTTAATATCCTGTGTATAGTCGTGTTTCAGAATTTATATATGACCTGTTTATGCTGCATTGGACACTCCTGCTAGCTGTGTATTTTTGTCTTCATATTACTCATCGGTCCCAGTTTGAATATGGTAACACCCATGCTTAAATTCGTATATGTGAAATTTCACACTAGAAATGTATGCATCTTGTTGCTATGTTATGTTATGAAACCTGTTGCCATTCATATTGCTATGATCATGAATGCATCCTGTTACCATGCACTATGAAATCTGTTTAGTACCATGAACGCACCAGTATGCACTTGAGTATATTTGCTACATTGCTATGCCTTTATGTTTGGTCCCCTGTCGCTCAAGTATATACGTGGTGGCCGATGTACACATATGTATATATATACACCATTGTATGTGTATATATATGTCATTGGCATATGTATATATGTGAATCCATATGTTGTTCTGATTTGCCATTCCAATTTGTCATGTCATATCTTGACAATTTTTTTTATGAGTTCGGTGTTAGGATTAACTAATATATTTAGTTATGTTGAAGTTAATTTACTTGAACTATGATTATTCCTGACTCGAGTATTTTTATGTTTTACATGGAATGCTCGAGTCAGACCCGAGCATTTCAGATTTAAAGATTACAACTCAGGATTTGAAGATTGGAAAAACTGGGGATTCCGAAGACGCACACTCTGAAGTTTTAAAAACAGTAAATATTTTTCTTGTATTAAAGTTGTTTTAAAATTCCGCTGTATATAGAAAAATCTTGTATTCAAAATTCTGATTATATATAAAAGTTTTATTCCGCTGTTCAATACTGTGTAATTTATTTATTCTGTATTTCTGTGTTGATTCTGTTTTTAAACTCTGTAAGCTAAATAACGATCTGTCGATTTGAACGCGTTAAGTTGGTTTAATTACCGATTGGAAGCGGTCAAAAAGGCGGGACGTTACAGGTTAATAAGATGTTTAATTGGGATGAACATAATTCAAATTAAGGGTTGCGCGCGCAAACAAAGGAATGTTTGAAATTTGATTTATATGCAAGAAGATTACATATATTATAAATAAATCAAATTTCAAATCAAAAGATATATATACACGGCAGGGGTGTCGACACCACCATAGGGGTGTCGACACCCAAGCAGGGGTGTCGACCCCTGCGCATCATTCAGCACACGTGGCGTGTTTTGATTGGTGAACGTTTGTTTTTGTTACGACGTGGCCATTTCCTATTGGTCGTATGATGTGGTTAGCTCTGATGGAGTTTTATTTAAATCTAAGGGTCCTGGTTGCTCCATACTCCTATAAATAAGATCTTAGACCTAACCCTAAACAATATAATTTGGCGGCTACGTTGGAGCTCTGCCATGGATCTCTCTCTCTCTCTCTCTTCTCAAATCTATTCTGAAATTAAAATATTAGCTTAGAAAGTTATGAATCCACATCTGGAGGAGAGGATCAACGTAATTAAAAGATTATTCAAAGTAAGGTTGTGAATATAATCAAAGAGAAAAGGGGAAACCATGGATGATGGAACGGATCGGATCAAAAAATTGGGGAAAGCTTAAAGGTGAAGGGGTTTAAATTGTAGCCTTTAGATAATGTTATGACTATTGTTTATCATTCCCCTTTTGATAAATTGTGAAATTGCCAGTTTAATTATAAATTGCTGTTACAACAAGTTGGGACGTTAATATGAACAAATCGGGAAATTCATAAGTTTAATCTATTAAATTATTGGAATTATTACATGTTGAAAAAAAATCAACTTGTTAGAAATGGTTAGAACATATGCAATAACTGTTGTTATTATAATTATATGTTTCACTTGCGGAATATTATAAAATAAATGACATGTTTAGATTGATGGATTCGAATAATTAACCGACTGAATGTTTACATGTCAAAATAGGATTAAACATATGCTAAAAAGGACATGCAATGAAATGTAGACAAAATTTGGATGACATGCAAAATTAGATTACTGTAAACTAGATTACAGTAAAAAGGATAATATGCCTAAAGTTTTCATGAAATGGGAATGAATTGTAATGTAATGTTTGGAACATAGCATATATTATGTTTTGAGACTTTAATTTGGGAGTGCGATTTTGATATGAACATTAATGATTGATTAAAGATGCAAATGCCTAGGATTTCAATTAGAAATTGTAACTGCACGTATGGCACGAGGTTAGGTTGCATTAGTGGCGGAAGTCTGCCTGGACCTGACCAGCATATCCAGCAGCAACTAATGTTGAACCTAATGTGAGAGGCCTAAGTGCAAAAAAAATGTAATGGTTTTAAGACACGAGGTTAAGTCAACTTGTGGTAGAAGTGTGTCCGGACCCGCCCGGCAAATCCAGCATCCACAAGTGTAGGCTTAATGTGAGAGGTCTAGTGCTTATGTACATATATATATATACATATAAATATATGTGTATAACAAGATATGAATAAATGGAAATAATGGTAATTAAATGTCAAACTCTGAAAATAAGAAAGGGAGGGGATGTAATGAACTGAGTTAATGTGATACGAAGGAAAAGTAATGTATTCCCTTAATTGACCTATTTCTGAGAACGTGGTTGCAAGTAGGTTACAGTAACTAAAGTAAGAAGAGTAAAGAAATTACTTTCTGCCACATATATAGATGGGAATACGTTATGAAAATAAATAACTAATTCCTTTTATCAAACTGATAAGGTGCATGAAGATGTATATTACTGTGAATGAGGGATACCGGAATACAACAGTAAAAGAAAATGGTTTAAAAGGGGAATGATAATAACCTACTATAAATAAATAACATTAATGAAAATGTTGTATAATAGGTAGACTTGTCCTAGGGACAAGTGAATATTATAGCTTAGGTAATAATAAACTAGTAAGAGGATGGGATAACTGGTGAATTGAGTTAAGGAACGCTTAATTGTAAATTAAGTAATCAGTAAAGGGGGAAACCTGAAACTAGTTAAGAAAAGGAGGAAAATATATTGTACTTAATTATAAATTAAGTGATCTGTAAGCTTGGAAGTCTGAAACCCGTTGATAAGAATGTTTTTGGGACAAGAGGAAATTATAACATAGGTTATAATAAACGGATAGAGAAACTTATTAATGGGCTTAGTTAATAGAACTAAGTTAAAAGGTAAACAACAATAAGTTATATTGACAACGTAAAATGGAATTAGGATTAAATGAGAAAGAATGAGTAAAACTTATAAAATAAAATAAGTTATATTAAATCATAAATGGTAAGTGACATGTTAATTAGAAAACATGTGAATTGGACATACTTAATTACATATTAAGTAAAACATGTTATTGTAATGATGAAATCAAACAAGAATATAAAAGAGATTGTAGATGATAGACCTTGGGCCATAATTTAGAGAATAACATGTTGGGGCTTATTAATAAACTTAAATGGATTAAGTTGTACGACTGAAATTAATAAGCAAGAGAAACTTGGTAAATTGAAAAAGAATTCAATATGAATGGGAATAACCAAGTAAACTGGAAACTTGGTGAGGTGAGCTAAGTGCATAAAAGAATGTTTAAACATAGGGTCTAATAACATATTTAAGTGAGACGGTTGAACCAGTCCGCACGTTTGAGTGGGAATAACCCAACGGGGTGGATCATCGTGGTGTTATAAGGCACGAGGAAGAGCGCACATTCATTTGATTGTTCTAACGTCTCTGAAGGACTGGAAGGGGAATCACGCGGCTTCCGGAGGTACGTAAAGTGCTCCTAGTAGTCCTCTATGTAGCGGCATATGTCTTAGGCTGTATCCACAGAGGTTGGGTCTGCGCGTAACTAGTAGGTGGGTGGGCATTGACTGTAGATGTAGCTATGCAGTTAGAATGCTGTGATGAGGTGGCACAAGGGTGGTTCGGCGGTTTCCTCACGAGGAGGCAGTGGGTCAGGACCAACAAGGATAGTAGACCATCGGGAACCCATCATCAGCAACCAATGGGATGTGGAAAGACCCGAGCTAAACATAAGACACCATTTCACTCTTCACTATCGGGGTACGAGGTTGCTTAGAGATGCCACATGGATGTTTAGATTGTTTGCATAGGGGTGGTCGCTTAGCTCTGGTAGTCTTTACTAGTTGAGGGAGGGGCCGAGGTGGGGCTATAGCCACCACGAAAACAGACCCTATGTATGTCTGTATATAGAGGCTCTTTAGAGACGGGCCCATACAAGTATGGAAAAGACCCCGACCGAGTTCCGTGTTTCTTGTATCGCCCTGCCATTGAACTCGGTGCACATTAGGGGACGTGCGATTGAGGCATCGAGCTAAAAACGAAGATATGTATGGTGGATAGTCTAGATACATGCATATCGGCTCTGGGCGGTGTATCGTAGACTTGAGGGCATTACTTCGTCATGGAGTTTGATTCGAACAAAGGTGGCAGTCCGTACGTTTGCGTAGCATAGTAATGATAGATATATGCAGAACCTAATATTGTTATCACTACATCACTACGGCATAGGATGAGGGACTGCGTATGCTACGATAGTGTTACGGTGGAGACCGTGCGAGTTAGATTCCATGGGGTGTACCTCGATATTGGGGGTAGCTACACATATACTGTATTAGGTTAGTTCACTGGTAAGTAAATGGGTATGACGTGTGTGTAAGCCTTGAGTGTTGTTAATCCAAGTAACCTAATAAATAAGATAATATGATTGAACGGTATATATAATATTATCCAAAGTATATAGTTTAAATCCAGTCACCAGAACTTGTGTTCTGAACCCCTCCTAACAACATACTCGCAGGTTGGATTTGTGGCAGGGACATGAAACATTATAGCTTTGGATACTGCTTAGGCAGTATTATTAATACGGTAAGGCTATACTTTGATTTATATTTTATCCATTCCGATGTGAGATGTTTTCTGAGCTCTGACATATTTTATGTCGCTGTCTTTTCTGCAGGATACCAAAGCAAACCAATTCGAGTTTCGATAGATTGGAATTTTGAAGAAAAAAATTTGGTCTGTCGAAATTGGGGTTGTCACCTCTGGTATCGGAGCGAGATTTAAGATTCCTATATAAATAGTGAGTGAACGTATTTGTATTTTTAAAAGTATAAATATACATTGTATACCTAAGTCCATAGAAGGACCCACTAAATAGACAGAGCATAATATGATTAGAAATGGGATGTTGTTTTGTACACTAAAGGAACGAATATGGAAGTTCGAGACCCTTAGGTAAATTGGGTAGAGAGGGTACAATATACTTTGTATGGAAGGAAAGTGAATCCTATATGATTAGTATTTTGGGTTAGTGGGCTTGAAAACCTTATAAATTGGAAAAGGTTGAAAAGAGGAAAATGGATTAGGAATATATATAGTTGAGAGAATTGACCTTGGGGAGTGTCTAGGAAAGCCTAGAAAATTGGAAATCCGCTTTGAGTCTAACGCCATTGTTAACTTTTAAGAACTTGAAATTATAAAAGTTTTGGGAAAACGGTTTATGGTGTTTCAAAGTTTTAATCTTTAAAGTTATAGTTTTAAATATGTAAAAAAGTACGTATTGGGTTTTGAAGTAAAATGGGGTATATTTTGTAAATCGTGGTTTCTTGCGAAAACTTTATCTAAAGTAAAATTTTCTCGGTAAAAGGTGCATATTATAGATCATGTATAGCTCGCTAGTTTTCTTGTTACATTTCATACAAGAATTTTTAATAAAGAAAGATTTGAAATCTCTATTCTTATGACAACCCTTTTTGATACATTATTTTAAGATAATTTTGTAGGTGGACAAAATAAGTTGTAGAAAATAAGAATATAGTAGATGTTGGCACCTTGTAGTAAGAGACAGAGCTGACCTTATAGGTAAAAACAAGTCATAAACCTGATTGAGAAAATAATTGTCCGTATCTACTCCAGTTTTGTGATTTGAAAAAGAAACAGAAAATTCAGTAAAGCAAAAAAATGGAAAATTATGAGAAAATATAAATAAGAATGGAAAATTTCCAAGATAAGATGAAGAGGAAATCAGTAACAGAAGAAAATTTTCTTATTTGGGCAGTGTTTGGATAGGAAAATAGGGAATCTTTACAAATAGTTACATAAAAACCAAAGTACGGTTAGAAAAAGGTTGGAAAAGAAAAACGCAAGATGCAGAGTTTTCCATTTTCCGCCTTTTTGTAACATAAGAAATTGAATTTAGAAGATTAGATTTTTCTGAAATTCAAAAAATAAAGTTGGTTGGTAGGATTATGAATGCAACAATTGGATGAACTACGCTTTTACCGAGTAAGATGTGGGAAAATTTGGATGAAAATATCTTTTGATTTTCAAAATATTGCATTCATATAGAACAACGGTTATATTTAGGATGTGAGCATCATGTTTTAAAAGGATTTTTGAAAATTTGCATACACATAAGAGGTACCGCTTAGGCATACATTTGTTATTATGATGTATTTCATTTGGCACATGTACACTATGTTTGCAAAAATTGGATGCACACATGATGGGTGGATATTATGCAAGGGAGTATTTATTTTACCCTTATTAAATTTCAGGGACAAAATTTCCTAAGGGTGGGAGAATGTAACACCCCGCATTTTAAATGCAAATAAAAATAAAAATATGCATATATATATATATATATACATAGATATATTTAAAGAAAAAAATTAAATAATAATATAATTGCGTGTAATAAGTCCATGCATTGAGACGAAGAAGAAGATTAATAAAAAAAGTTACATGCAATGTATAAAATGAGAAGAAATGCATGCAATGTAATTAAAATTTTATGCGAACATTTAAAAAGAAAAAGAAAAACTTGAAGAGCTTCCAGAGTTTGGTCACGGATTAGCGTCATTGCTTTCATGGCAATTTTTTGGTCAATTTAGACCTATGGGTTGTAGAAAACTGATTTAAAATGAAAGAGATATCTTTAAATTAAATATTGTAACAAAACATGAAAAAAAAGGATTGAGAAAGAATAATGTCTAGCACTGTTCTAAGCCTTGTTAACAAAAGACCAAGTAGCTCAGTTGGTTGGAACATGTGACTTGCATATAAGAGGTTCAGAGTTCGATCCCTTCCAGTGCCATATTTTTTTAAGGGAATGGCTAAAAAGTGGCTTAGTGTGAAAGTAGTTAAAAAGTGGCATAGTGAGAAGGCGGTTTTAATTAAACAGTGGTTCAGTATGAAAAGGGTTAATAAGAGGTTTAATTGGGAGTATGTTTCAAAAGAGGAATATATATATACATATATATATATATATATATTAATTGGTTTGAGATAAATAATTGTTTGCATATTAAAGATTAGCATACGCATAAGAGTTGAATACAAATGAACATAATTCAAATTAAGGGTTACGCACGAACAAAGAAGCAAAGAAAGAAGGAATGTTTGAAATTTGATTTATATGTAAGAAGATTACATGTATTATAAATAAATCAATATATATATATACGGCAGGGGTGTCGACACCACCATATACAAGGGTGTCGGCACATGTGTCGACACCCAAGCAAGGGTGTCTACCCCTGTGCATCATTCAGCACACGTGGCGTGTTTTGATTGGTGAACGTTTGCTTTTGTTGCGATGTGACCATTTCCTATTGGTTGTATGACGTGGTTAGCTCTGATGGAGTTTTATTTAAATCAAATGGTCCTGGATGCTTAATACTCCTATAAATAAGACCTTAGACCTAACTCTAAACCATATAATTTAGCGGCTACGCTGGAGCTCTGCCATGACTCTCTCTCTCTTCTCTCTCAAATCTATTCTGAAATTAAAATATTAGCCTAGAAAGTAATGAATCCACATCTGGAGGAGAGGATCAACGTAAATAAAAGATTATTCAAAGCAAGGTTGTGAAATCTAATCAAAGGGAAAATGGAAAATCATGGATGATGGAACAGATCAGATCCAAAAATCGGGGAAAACTTAAAGGTGAGTGGGTTAAAATTGTAACCTTTAGATAATGTTACGACTATTGTCTAGCATTCCCCTTTTAATAAATTGTGAAATTACCAGTTTAATTATAAATTGTTGTTACAACAAGTTGGGACGTTAATATGAACAGATCAAGAAATTCATATGTTGAATCTATTAAATTATTGGAATGATTACATGTTGAAAACAAACAACTTGTTAGAAATGGTTAGAACATGGGTAATAACTGTTGTTGTTATAATTGTATGTTTCACTTGAGGAATATTATAGAATAAATGACATGTCTAGATTGTTGGATTTGAATAATTAACCGATTGAATGTTTACATGTCAAAACAGGATTAAACATATGTTAAAAAGGACATGTGATGAAATATAGAAAAAAATTGGACGACATGCAAAATTAGATTACTATAAACTAGATTACAGTAAAAAGGATAATATGCCTAAAGTTTTCATGAAATGGAAATGAATTGTAATGGAATTTTTGGAACATAGCATATATTATGTTTTGAGACTTTAATTTGGGAATGCAATTTTGATATGAACATTAATGATTGAATAAAGATGAATATGCCTAGGATTTCAATCAGAAATTGTAACTCCATGTATGGCACGAGGTTAGGTTGCATTAGTGGCGGAAGTCTGCCCGGACCCGACCGACATATCCAGCAGCCACTAATGCTGAACCTAATGTGAGAGGCCTAAGTGCAAAAATTAAAAAAAATGTAATGGTGCTAACACACGAGGTTAAGTCAACTTGTGGTAGAAGTCTGCCCGGACCTGCCCGGCAAATCCAGCATCCACAAGTGTAGGCTTAATGTGAAAGGTCTAGTGCTTATACATATATACATATACATATACATATACATATACATATGTGTGTGTGTGTGCGCAACAAGATATGGATAAATGGCAATAATGGTAATTAAATTTCTAATTCAGAAAATAAGAAAGGGAGGGGATGTAATGAACTAAATTAGTGTGATACGAATGAAAAATGATGTGTTTCCGTAAATGACCTATTTCTGAGAATGTGGTTGCAAGTAGGCCACAGTAACTAAAGTAAGAAGAGTAAAGAAATTGCCTGCTACTATGGATATAGATGGGAATACGTTATGAAAATAAATCACTGATTCCTTTTATCAAACTTATAAGGTGCATGAAGTGTTTTCCTTAGGTTATAATAACCTATTATAAATAAATAACATTAATGAAAATGTTGTATAGTAGGTAGACTTGTCCTAGGGACAAGTGAATATTATAACTTAGGTTATAATAAACTAGTAAGAGGATGGGATAACTGGTGAATTGAGTTGAGGAACGCTTAATTGTAAATTTAGTAATCAGTAAAGGGGGAAACCTGAAACCAGTTAAGAAAAGGGGGAAATATATTGTACTTAATTATAAATTAAGTGATCTAAAGCTTGGAAGTTCGAAACCCGTTGATAAGAGTGTTTTAGGGACAAGAGGAAATTATAACACAGGTTATAATAAACGGGTAGAGAAACTTATTAATGGGCCTTAGTTAATAGAATTAAGTTAATAAGTAAACAATGATAAGTTGTATTGACAATGTAAAATGGAATTAGGGTTAAATGAGAAAGAACGAGGAAAACTTATGAAATAATATAAGTTATATTTAATCATAAATGGTAAGTGAATTGTTAATTAGAAAACATGTGAAATGGACATACTTAATTATTTATTAAGTAAAATATGTTTTTGTAATGATGAAATCAAACAAGAGTATAAAAGAGATTGTAGATTACAGACCTTGGGCCACAATCTGGAGAATAACATGTTGGCGCTTATTAATAAACTTAAATGGATTAATTTGTATAGCTGAAATTAATAAACAAGAGAAACTTGGTAATTTGAATAAGAATTCAATATGAATGGGAATAACCAAGTAAACTGGAAACCTGGTGAGGTGAGGTAAGCGCGTAAAAGAATGTTTAGACATAGGGTCTAATAACATATTAAAGTGAGGCGCTTGAACCAGTCCGCATGTTTGAGTGTGAATAACCTAACAGGGTAGATCATCGTGCTATTATAAGGCACGAGGAAGAGTGCACATTCATCTATTTGTTCTGACGTCTCCGAAGGAATGGAAGGGGAAGCACGCGGCTTCCTGAGATACATAAGGTGCTTCTCGTATATGTGCATTTGTAACTACCACTACTACAAAAGTATAGGTACGTAAGACATAACCTCGTTTGCAACGCACATATATTAGTGTCGAATATGCCCAATTTTGTAGTAGTGGTAGTTACGCGCAAACACAACCTTTGTGGACACAGCGTATAGTATAAGTACGTAAGACAGAACCTCGTGTCTTAGGCTGTGTCTACAAAGGTTGTGTTTGCGCGTAACTACCACTACTACAAAAGTGGGAATATTCGACACTAATATATGTGCGTTGCATGAAAAGTGTGGCGAAAGCTATGCTTTCTTTGATCTTCTACAACAATATTCATATGTTGTTGCACTCGGTGTGAATGCACTGTTGCGATAGAAATTCTAGTGCTTTAACATGCAACACCAGTTAAAAGCGTAGCTTTAGATGTATACAATCCAGGTCAGCAACCCGTGTTATCAGCATAAACAACATCTCAACCGTAAATGTATGATTAATTCAACGGTTCAAACTAATCCATGCTTCCACTACATGAAATTTTAGCAGGATGTTTTCCCCTTTACCAAATTTTAGCGGAATATTTCCCGTACACGAAATTTTAGCGGGATGTTTCTCCTTCACGAATTTTTTTGCTTCGACGATATTTTCTCGCCTAACCCTATTTCTTCTCCACCCTAATTCTTCTCCGGAAGATTATTTCTTCACCGAATTTCTTGTGAAATCCTATCTTTCTTCTAAATACAACACTACTTCACCACCTATGCCGAAAATTCACTGCACCAAAAATCATGGCTCCACCCCTCGAATTTGCTGCTGCTGCGCCCCTCAAATCGATAATTGTCGTCTTGCCTCTTGTATTGACAGTCGCTGCTCCACCCAGGCCCAACCCTTTGTCGAAGTGGGAGAAGCAACGACTTAGGGCACCAAAAAATCGAGGGCATCAACTCATTGCTGATACTCAGAGCCAAGAAAAGAAATTGATTATCAAATCCCTAAATCAACGAACACGAAGTCGAACGAACTAATAATTGCAACTCTCTAGGCGGATCGACGAGCGAATTAACATCTCTTCGGCAGTTGTCTGAGTCGGCAAGCGAACCCAATTTTAGCTGATTCAGTGATTCATATTTTTGTTGAAGCCAATTAGCCGGAGGTATTAACTGCTAATTTGCATTTTATTGTTTTTAATAGTTAATCGTTGGGATCTGAGGTTGTAAAATTACACTTAGGATTATTGTTCTCAAGATTATTATAGGAATACTGTATTATTGCAAAATCGTTGATGATCTAATAAGTACTAGTACCAATATTTCAAACTTCAGCAATCTTCATCGGTTTCTAAAGGCAAAGTAACTACGTTATCCGATGTTAACCAAAACAACAGTATTAGTGACCCACCTTTATTACATTTTTCATACACTGGATTTTCTGGACTAAAAGTAAAGAATTAAAATAGAACATTTATATTGACCAAAAGATAACCTTCGCTGCAAAAATATTCAAAGCTACAGCAATTGGTATTAGAGGAAAAAAAGACAAATATAGAACGCATGCATGTTAAACGAATTTGGACATCAGTGAACAAAACGAAAACAAAGATATAACAAGTCTAATTTATAATAGTTTAAAATATTAGTTCCATTAGAAACTTAGTAATTTTTTTTTATCAAAATATATGAATATTAAGATAGAAGGGACATAATGTAGTACCAGCAAACCAGTGTGATAATGTGCATCATCCACCTTTTAACTGGAAAAGTTTTGGTATATCTGATACACCAATGAGAAAATATATTCATTTTCTTTAGTGCCCAAGTTGTATTAGAGAAATAATCTAGAATTTTGATTGAAGCCGTTGCTGTTAAGCAGCAAAAACTATCCATTAAAAATGAAATTGATGGATCTCATGTAATAAATAGTTTTCACATTTGCAAGTGTAACAAATGCTTATAAAAACTGTTTTCACATTTGCAATTATACTAATTTTCTTATATAACTTGAATTACATATAAAGTCACTTTTCCCCTTTTTCCTTTTTTTTAAGCAATACAAATTGCTCAACAGATTAAGTCGTCACTTTTGAGTGACTGGTAATATCAGTTGACTACAAATTTCGTGAATTAGAGTTATAATAATGTAGATCTTGAATAGGACAAAAACCAGTAATATTCATATCCCATTGGCACATAAGTGTAGGGTGAGATGACAGAGATTTAAATGGATTTCCTTCATAATCCTGGGATTTTGGTTTTGGAGACGAAGCTACGTAAAGAATGCTTTTGGCATGATATAGAAGGGGTATATTCATTTCTAAACGTTAATTTATATCACTTTGCATAGTTTTAAAACATTTTGGGATGCATGAATTTGTCTTAAGATTCTTAAAAGAAAACCAATATGTAGTTAGCGATGGAATCAGTGTAATAGCAACTAGCAAGAAAAACTCGCGTATTTTACCAGGTACTATATTAGCCCTTTGCATGGTCTCTTATATATTTTTTCTTTCAAGGCTAGTTGCCATTGTGTTCATGTACCGTTCAACGTAGCCATATAGTAATGCATTCTGTGCTTTGGGTTCCACCCATAGTTGTTGTCATCAAAACCATTTGAGACTGTCTGTGCTTGTTCAGGTTGTCAATGTATGGAACACAAATAACTATGGCTGCCATAAGACTATCATAATAAATGAGATGGTTGAGACTGTTTGTTGCATCAATCCTGGCACTTCTATTTATAATCATATGGAGTTGTGCAAACTGGTCAAGAAGAAAGATAAAACTGTTTACTTTTTACCGTTGGTGAACATGGTGTCATAAGCATATGGAGGTCTGAAAAGTAACGTGTTCCTCTGAATCTTTTGCGTTACGTACACTTTAGCTAATTGTTTCTTTCGCGCGCTGTTATTACCAGAAGTATTTGCATATACAAGCAACAAGCTTCAAGCGTAGCACTTAACTCTGATGGAGATGATGTTGAAAAGGGATTCATGTCAGCTGCCATATTACCTTCTGAGAAAGATTGGCTTTGCGTAACCGCTAATCAACAATTTATGTTCTATCACCCAGTTAAGTCTGGAGATGGAAATCTTAAGCTTGATCTTTACAGAAGACTTGTTGGTTACAATGAAGAAATTCTTGATATGATATTTTTAGGTGATGAGGAGCGATATCTTGCTGTTGCTACAAATTTGGAACAGGTACTCTTAATTTTACTTTTAAATTCCCTTATGGTCTAAAATTTAGTTCATCACTGAGCACTTGCTTAGATCTAAATATACACAGCCTTTTCATTTGTGACAGTTTGTACCTTTTGATTTATATATGTAAATGCAGGTTTGAATTTATGATGTGGCATCCATGTCATGTTCTTATGTGTGATTAAAGTTTGGGATGTTGACAGTGGCTGTAACGACCCGGATTTCACCCGACCCCAATCGATCGCAAGATCGATCAAGACCGTTCAAATTCCACGTACGTTAACTTTGGGCATACAAAACATCAGAACAACAACACAGACTTTTATAACATCAATAATAAATGTTACATCAGAGTACAGAATATCAGAGTACATCGATAAATAATACAGTGGAAGATACATTTACAATATATTAAATACATTGCAGCGGAACTAATCTCAGCGGAAGGCCATCAATATTCTGGACCCAGCTTCAGGCTTCAATCCAGGATCCTGCTTAACTATATCTGCAAAAAGCTACTCAACTGCCCGTGTGAAAAGAGGGCACCAGAGTTTGCAAAGTGAAACAAACTACAGGCCAGTCATGGGACTGGTGTGAGAATTCTTAACTAAACTTATCTAATAAGTAGTCTAATCACAGGACCACGCCGCTAACGCTGAACGGGTTTACTCCATTGGATTGCCAGTGCATAAATAAAGTAAATCGTCAAATAACGCAATGCTTTTTAGAAAAATGAAACCATTATAAGACCCAGGTCCCATCACACAATGCAACGCACACCAGAGGATAGGGTTTTACCTTATAATGGTCAAAAGATGCTTGATACGTAAAAACGATATTATTATTAGTGTGTATATATATATTTAAAACATTTCAAATATAATATCAATCCTAGACGGCATAAATACCATCTACTATGTCGCTAAACTGGTTATACAATCAAAACCGCAAGGGGCGTATTGGAAATTGGGTTTCCATCTTGAGTCAAGACTAGGGAGGAGCTCCTGACCGATTCGAGACACTCTAGCAATGTCTCAGGATTCGAACGCTGGCGAACCCTTGGATACAGCAGGGTCGGTCCACAAATACTTTAGTGGATTAGTTATGCCTGAACACACGCTCCCCGATCCTATTGGACCTACAAATCAGCCGAGGGCGAACGATAAGAATGAACCGAGGCCTCGCAAAAATTCCATCAACCACATAAGCAAATGTCGGGCCGTGTTAAAGCCCAACACCACTTCTAGCTAAAAAGAAATGTGTGGACTCCCTGCGTTCCCTTCTCCCGTTTTAGACTCAACCGGTGAGTGAGGCTCGCGAAGTCACGATATACACAAAGCTATGCCTAAATAGACCGTGCTTTGATCATCAACCACAAGGCTTGCTTTTCAACAAAGCCTTGATCATTTGCATCTTAGCATGTCACATTGTCAGACTCTACCATATTATTGATCATCTACCAATATATATAACCTCTAAGCTCATACGTCTTAGAGAAGGGTGATAAGTAAAGAATAAATTCTTCACCACCAAACAGAAATATATAATCAGTAGCGTTCAACTAATACAGCAGGAAGGAATACAATGTCAGACACACAATCCATTTACAAGTCCTCTCTGGGTCTGAGCGAAACAACGTGTCCGTCGATCTCTAAATGCGTTTGGACGATCATTACTAAATACCTTGCCTTGGAAGGCCAATCCCAATTCAAGATATCAGTCATCATCATCCCAACGATGTGAAAACCTTCGGTCTTCAATCACCGTCTTCATCTTTGACTCTTGATCGTCGTGTGGATTATTCAGAATGGGTTAAACCCGGTCTTTCTGAATAACTCGCGGATTTTGTGATTAAAAAGCAAATATTGGAAAATCACACATTACGCCACATTCCAACTCAAAATATTCTTTTAATAAGATATTCATATTAGAAGATTCTCATTAATTTTATCAAAGATAAACTCTAAAAATAAAATCTTAAATCTTCCTTAAAAGATTTATTAAAACTCCAATTTTGATTTGATATCAAAAATCATTATTACAAGATCATTTATTTTAAGGAATAAATCTTGTCTTAAACAGGTTAAAGAACTAGTATCCTTTAAAACACAGTTCACAATAAACCCTCAAATCAATTTCTAAAATATGGAATTCCACAGAAATCAAATCAATACATAATTGATATAAAATTTCTGTATCGGACTAATAACATAAATGGAATAACGGCAAAGCCTCTTAAATTCCATATATCATATCGGTCTTCTTTTACAGAAGCCCATTTCGATTATTACCAATCGAATTTCCACTTAATTCCTATTTAATATATTAAATTGGAAAAAACTTGATTTTTATATAATGCCTTTTTAAATCTGTAAAATAGATTTATAAATTCCAAATAATAATTTCAATGTAAATTGGATTAAAGGACAAATGTCATTTAAAACATCGTCCACGATAAATCCACTTCACATCTCAATTTATTTCATATCACAAAATATAATTGCAAATCCTAATAATCTTTTTAAAAAAAACATATTTTAAGATAATCAAAAATATTCTTTATATAGAAGATTCTAAATGGGAAGTTTTCTTTATATTACAAATTCTTATCTTTTACAAATATTCTTTGTTTCAACATATAGTTGATTAAAATTATATTTTCTTCTTATGAAAATATATCCTTTATATTAAAAGCATTTCTAATGTAAAACTATTCTTATTTAAAAGAACACCTGAATCGAAATGCGACTCAATCATTTACCATATAATTTGGATTATATGGATTTAACACATATCATAAATATGACAAAAACAGTATAATCATCAAGTCATCCATCTACATCCAAAGTATAATTTCCACTGTGTAAGCGTTAAAAATTAAATAATAACGCTCATCGCAGCCTGTCGATCCAACGATCAACATACAACTAAATATTGGGATCAGTGTATGTAAATTTTCATCCCAACACCCGTGTGGGGTTTTCAGCCAATAACAGTTCATAAAAATAAATGATTGGTTATAGAATTCAACCAATTTAATTCTACTAACATATTGATGATAATGAACTAACATGTTATAATATTTCTAATACCGAATAAAAATGTATTTTTATTCGTATAATTTCCCTTTACATTTCTAAGGTCAAATAAACTATAATTTTTTATGTGGCATTGCTGTGGATGACAAATAAAAGATAATTTTCTATTTTCTTTTATTTATATGTACATATTCTTAACATTTACACATAAGTGAAATAGCCTTATTGGCAAATGTTTTCAAGGTATATCCTAGCATATAAGATGTTTAATTTAGATTGCACACAAATTCTAGTGTATGCAAAGGATGTTACTTCAACTCACCTACACATCCTAATGTATGTGTTGACCAATAATATGATTTTTATATTTAGATATAGTTGCTAATGTAAATTTGTAAATAAAAGAAATGATTTTTATATTTGCTTATAATTTCTTCTACATGTTATGCAAATAAAGACAATTATTAAATTTGCATATAAATTATAAAAATGCTATTTGTGCTTAATTCTTTTATTTAACAAAAAAAATGTTCTTTTTGTTTTCAACTATCTAAAGTTGACAAGATGTACATTTTTTTTTCAACTAATATAATTGACAAAAATGTTATTTTCATCTCAACTAATCATAAATTGACAAAAATGCATATTTTGATAAAAGTGATTATTATTATTTATTTATTTGTACATAAAAATGTAAACAAAAAGGAGGTTTCCAAATATAACCTTTGATTTATAAATATAATGTAAACAAAGTTTTATTTTATAAAAATGTTTTAATATCAACAATAAAATTTAGTATCTTATTGTTATTCTAATCCTAGAACATCTTACGTTTAATGTGATAGTAAAAAGAAGAATTTTTACTGTAATTCATAAATCGTGTTCTAAATGTAAACAAATAAAAATAGGATTTTATTCGTTAGCCAAATTCTGTCGAAATGGAACAAATGAAAATATGTTCTATTTGTTGTTCATATTCTATTGTAAATAAACAAATAAAAATAATATATTATTTGTCGTTCAAATCTTATTGCAAAGTAGACAAATAAAAATAAGGTTTTATTTGTTGTTCATTTTCTGTTGCAAAGTAAACAAAAATAAAGTTTCTATTCGTCTTTCAACTTCTATTATAATATAAGCAAATAAAAATAAGTTTTTATTTGTCGATCAGATTTTATTGTTCATCTCAGAATAATAAAAATAATATTTTAATAATTTAAAGTAATTTGAACAACTAGATCTGAAATAAATACGATTTAAATCTGAATAAAATATGATTTAGATCTAATTTTAGATCTAATTCTCTAACCACAAATAATTTCAACAATATATTAAATTCAATGCAGATCTAGCTTATCATGAACAACAAAACATAACACCAACAACAATCAACCATTCATCAACCACAGAACATTCAGATCTGAATCAGTATTATAATACAATAATTTTTAACACGAGAAAAATAATTTATAATTAATTAAATAATAAAATTCAGAATTCTCACATCGATATGGCTGAAAATTCAACTGTCTCGGATTCAGCTCTGGTCTGCGCCATTGCGAAGATCTCGGAAAGACGAGTCCAACGCAACTTCCGGTTCGTCAAACGACCCTCGTATGAAAGAGTTATTGAATTTTAAAGATTGGATAAATTAAATATTAAATTAATAAATAATATTAAAATAATACCCTTCTTCTTCCTTACATCGTCTCGGTCGAACCCATTCAACCTCCTTCAAACCCCACGTCGCACGCAACCTCGGCCTCCTTTGTACCGATCGGACATCACCACTTCGAACGCCTTCGACCACCGCACCTGCGCCCCCCCACCATGGTCAGCTCGCGGGTCCCACTGCACCGGAAAACCACCGCGAACGGCGGCCCTTTACGCCCCAAATTCGCGAAATCCGTGCACCAAAACCTGATCTTAACCGTATAGATTCGAAGCTATCTGATTTCTCTTCGATTTGATATATAGTTTGTTGATTTTCACTGAATGGATTGAGAGAAATTAGCGTTTGAATTTCAGATGTTTCTGGCCATTGTTTTGAATAGGCGGCGGCTGAGAGAATTAGGGTTTCTTTTTATTTTTTATTATTAAATTCATTGAAAAACGTGTTATAAAGGTGGATTTCTAGACTGTCTCAGAATTGGGCGTGCTTACTGTCGATCATAATGTTTTGAGGCCTTCTGAACGCAATGGGACAGGTCTCGGGGTCCAATTCCGAAATATGTAGAAATTTTATTTAAAATCCCATTAAAAAATAATTAATTAAATATTGATCGTACATTTAAATATGCCAGGGCCACATACGACCTCTAAAAATTCCAAAAAAAATATTTTTAGCTTTCTTATGACGATACGGTTCTAACAAGACTAATTTTGTTGAATTCTGAGACTGTTTGAAAAATGGTTATTTTCAAGTCGTTCAAATTTAACTGAAATAGTCGAAACACATTTTCTTTCGCCACGCTCACATATTAATTCGAAAAATTCTGAAAATTGAAACTTAGCTATAATTTGACATTCCGGTTCCAACAAAAGTGGTTTCGTCGAAAACGGAGATCGTTTGAAAAATGACTATTTTCAAGGCCTATATATTTAATATTAAAAATACATTTTTAAACAAAAAATTTCTGAAACTCAAAATATATAAGTGTCTATACTTTTTAAATGCAGAAACATCATTCCAGACTCAATGGAAGTGGTTTCGAGTCCAAATTCCTTCATATGTGAAAAGTAGCCCTTCGGGCCATATATATTATATTTATAAATTCTACAGCGACCTTTTTGAATATTGAATTGGCCATAACTTTTGATTCCCGCTATGAAATTTCAATTTTTTAGATTCGTTACAAAGATATGATTAAGAAGATTTAAATATTTCTGGTTTCACTCAATTCTGATTTATTTTGAATCCTGTACATTCAGTTAAAGTTTCAAAATTAAAATTTTCAAACTACCGCGCCATTTCTAACTCCTTTTATATTTAAATTAAATTTATTCGTTTTAACTTCGATTAAAGTAAATTCTAACCATTATTATTTATATAAATTTTATTATATCCTCAAAATTCATTAAAATTTTCAATAATAATTTTTTTAAATTGGTTCAGAATTTGCGGGTTATTACAGTGGCTCTTGCATACATCAATTTAAACGTCATCAGGGAGTTATCACAAGCATTGTCTTATCTGGACGTAGCTTTTCTTCCGAAAGCTTGGGTCAACTCCAGTTTGGTAATGGAATGGGATCGTCATTTATGACACCTCTAAGAGGTCAGACTCTTCAGAGTCGTAGGTCTCAATCAAGAGAAGATCTTAGCTCTTCATTAGTTGATGTGCATATTCCATAGATTTGATATATGATACGCATATTTTTAACTTGGCTATTTTTGGATTTGAACATCAAAGAATGTTATCCCTTCATGTGTGCATATTGTTTTGTGATTTCATTTTGGATATATAAATAGTGATAACAGATAATAATAACTGGTGATATAACTTTTGGTATACAACAATTGTAATAACATCATTATTTCCTACACATATTACCTATCATATTTATTATCAAAAAAAAAAAAAAACAAGAAGAACCCGTGCATGGCAGAAGCGAGAAAGGAGGCGAAGCCGGTATTGTTTGGGTTGATAGATGATTTTATTCAACCCTCATTAAATTACATACCTAAGACTATAAAGCTACCTTTGATCGTGAAATATCGATTGCTTGTTGAGCCCTGTGAATCACGTGAAAGTAGGATACTCCAAATTCGGGGTCAGAGAGTTTCATAAAACGTTCTTGGTGGAAAAAAATGTAAGTGAAAGATCCCACTGAATCGAATTTGATCCATGAATCTAAGAAATAGTGAGAATTCTTGATCTCACTCAATCTCTCTCTCGATTAGAGTTGATTTTATTCTAGCAAGAAGTGTTTATAAATTACTCCAAAAAGTGTGTATCGAGTCTAATTATTTGTTCTTATTGCAGCAAACCTTATCACCCTGTGTTGATGTACATCTGCTGTGAAAAGTGTGCAAGATAGCGAGGAGGCAGTCTAGAGATGCGGAAATTGTCGTGTTTGGAGATAGATTTTTAGTTTTATTTTCTGTATTATTAGAAAGTGGTTATGTTCATGTTTTTCATATGTATATGTATGTACGTATGTATCTATGTGCCTATATATGAAAATGATTATATGGTATTGCAAAAATAATAATTGAAGAGTTGTATTTGCTTTTTTCTATTGTTGCGTTTCCTTTTTTCTGATGTTGCATTTTAGGATAATAGTATTGCATTACATAATAAAATGGTGTTGCATTAAATAAAATATTATTAATTCCACATGGTATGTGGGTCCTACAACTGATGTGGCATGTGACACGTGGGCAGCTAACGTGGAGAGCTGATGTGGCGTGTGACACGTGGGCATCTTATGTGGAAGCTGACGTGGCTCTCACTATAATGACCTAGAAGCCAGGATGTAGCTTAAGCTTAAGGCAACGCTGTGTTTTGTTGCATCACTTGCTAATAGTGTTGCATTACAGTTATAATGCAATACTTTCTTTCCGTGGCAGTAGATGGGCAAAAGTGTTGGCTTAAAGGGCTAATGCAACGGCCGCAGATGTCATGCCCCTCTGGTATTGCCTATTTGAAAATAGGGCCTAAGACAACGCTTTTTCGATCTATGTCCACATAAAATTAGTGTCGCGTATGCCCACTTTTATAGTAGTGTACTAGGTGGGTGGGCCTTGACTGCAGATGTAGCTGTGCAGTCATAATGTGGTGACGAGGTGACACAAGGGTGGTTCGGCGGTTGCCTCACGAGGAGGCAGAGGGTCAGGACCAACAAGGATAGTAGACCATCGGACACCCGCTATCGGCATCCAGTGGAATTCGGAAAGACCCGAGCTGAACCCAAGATACCATTTCACCCTTCACTATCGGTGTAATGTCTCGGAAATTTCGACAACTGAGATATGAAATTCGTAAAAAAATTTAATTATTTATTTTATATTGAGATTTGGATTAGAAAGTTAAAATTGAATATATGGTTTTGTATATGAATTAAATTAAGAATGGTCGGTTATGAATCAAATATTTGTTGTTGAATATTTGAATTGAATTCAGTCGGATATTTGAATTTGAACTGTAATCCAATTGAAAATATAAATGGTCGGATTTAAAAATATAAATAGTAAGTAAATTAGAAATTTTGTTTGTTGAAATATATCGGAAATTGGTTTCGATATGGTATATTTGTATATATAAACAAATTGAAAATGAATGGAGTTGGTTGTGAACAAATGGAACAGATAAATAAAATAAAATAAAAATAAAGTATCATCGTATACTAACAGAGTCGAATTAAAACCAAAATAATTTTAGTGAATTCAGAACATTGAAACGAAAGCATATGTATAATTTTTGTTGTGTTTGGATATTGAGCATTCAATGTAAGTTCAAGGAGCAGTTGGATAGTACTACCTCAGTATATTACTAAACCGATTATCACCTACACTGGAAATATGTCACAGACCTATATTCTGAAAATCAAACTCCCTGTAACCTATTGATGTTACGTTGTTATTATCTTCACATTTTACTCTATAAAAATCACATCCCTCCTCAATTCTTTCAACAAATAATTTTTCCCAAATCATAATCGTTTCTCTTTTCCTTTTAATGACGGAAGAAAGAAAACCTTGTTTCCCCCAAAAATCGTTTCTCTTTACTCCTTTCCAAACTTTAATGGCCGAAGTCCTAAATCGCTTCTTTAATTGAGATCGAGAATTGCGTCCCACCATTGATTCATTTACCAGATCTCACAAAAATGAGCTACTCATCTCCAGGTTCGTGTCAACTCCTACCCAGAAATCAAAGCCTTTCTTTGCCACTACGAGTACACTTGTTCTTCGCAAAACCTTGGAGGCAAGCATCCTCGAAGTTCACTGATTTCCATTGTCCTCTTCGCTACGGTGTAAGGTGAGTCATTCACTCACGATTTATCATATTTTCAAGTATTTCGATGTCAGTATAAGCTAGAATATATTAGTCAAATCCATGCTTGTTTGCTGTTGTTAATGGTGTGTGTCCCTGTTCTTTGTTGTCTAGATGATTAGAGGCTAAAATTGTATGTATACGTGGAGGCCGATTCGAATATGTATATACATGTATTTCGTATACGTATATGCATACCAAATCGGCATAAGTATATACCCCAAAAAAACGCCGCTGCCTTGACCTATGTAGTTGGTGGTGCAACCTTATTTGATTTCTTCGGCTGACTGGTTTACTGGACTATTTGGAATTCGAGTTGGTACACACTTGTGTTTGATATCCGTACATGCTGAAACCAATTTTTACCATCTAAATTTCTTGATCTATTTCTAGAAACTTGAGTAATATATGATTGTTAAGGTAAACTGGTTATACACGCTTGGGAATATCACGCAAGAGTGTATATCTGAGCTTCAGCAGTTTATTCATGACCTGAAAATTTGCATTGTAAACTTTTTACAACATTTTGTGTATGATACCAACATTTCCACCTCCACAATTATGTTGTTGGATTTACTTTTAGTATTGCCTCTAATTTAATTTAAGGCCATTAGAGTATTTTTGATATTGCATCAGTTTGGTTAGGTAATGTAACAACCCGTATTTCGATAACATGTTAAAACGAGAATCAAGGCAGAATTTAATTTTAAATTCGGAATCAAGTAAAACGGGCTATGCCATTGCGTTCGTATCGGAAAAATACGCGAAATAGAGTCCGAGTTTTCGAAAATCGGAGTCCGTATGACCCGATTAAGGCCCAACGAAGTTTTCAGAAAATTTCAAAGTAAAAACAGATTTCAAATTCAAGTTTGAATTTGGAAATTTGGGCCAGTTTGGGCCAGGCGGGAAAATTCCCGCCAGAGCACCCAAGTCGACAGCCCTGTCGACTTGGGAGTCGACTTGGTTGGACCCAAGTCGACAGCCCTGTCGACTTGGCTGTCGACTTGGTCCAGCCGGGCAGTTCTGCCTGGTGCACCATTTTGGGTTTGTGTTGAGTTTGGGAGCCAGATTCGGTTTTAAGGGCTGAGATTGCAACTAGGGTTTAATCCTATGGCCTAAAACACTTGCCTAATCTATAAATAAGACCCTAACCTAACCCTAAATCATCATTATTCATTCATACAACTAAACTATGGCAAAATTTTACCTCTCATGGCCTCCACTCTCTTCATAAAATTTCTAAATTGTTTCTATGAGAGATTTTCCATGCATACAAGTGTTTTCAAGCTTGTATGAGTGTCATTAGCTTGTATTCAAGTCAAGTTTCTATATTTGCATCATAAAGCATGGGTTTTGATCACTTTGGCTCAAGGGTTTTTATGTTAGAGCTTGCATTTTGGGTCTATTTGATTGCATAAGGGCTTTGTCATATCTTTTGTGCCTTCAAAGCAATGTAAGCCCTTTCCCTACTCTTAGATATTAACTATGAAGTTAAATGTTCATGTGCAAGTTTGGGTTTGATCATTGAGTATAATACATGCTATCATGTCATGCAAGTTTATGAAGTCTTCATCTTGATCTTGTGGTCATAAAGCTACAACCATTATGTTGAAATGTTGCATTATGCAACATGAGAACCCTCATAACCTTTATGTCAACTTGCATATGAAGTCATAACCCTTATATGATGATATATGCGAGTTACTAGTCATCATTCCATGTCTTTTGTCACCATGATTCGCTTATTTGCCAAGTTTGAACGTTATGCATGTTTTTGAGGCTTAAGAATGTAACATGCAAGTTAATGAACACATTATGTCTCATTTGCCACCATGTTCAACTAGTGGCTTTATACCCCCCTTTTTTCATGCCTTTGGCAAGTTCCTTCTTTGAATCCATTATGCGAGTTTAAAAGCGTTGGGGTCACATTATGGGAAGACATAATGACATGAACATGATTTGGGTAAATGGGTATAAACATGACAACATGTAACGTTAAATGTGACATGTGTTTATACTTGAAAACATGACTTGAAATATAACATGGAAGTTGACATGTAAGTATGCTTGAAAACATAAGCTTGGGAATTTACCTATTAAGTTAGGTCTACCCATTGGGAATTTACCTATTAAGTTAGGTCTACCCAATTGCTTGAAAACTTGTAATATGTGTTGGAAACATAATGGACATGACACTTAGATAATATAAGTGTGGCCAACTCGAGGTTGGGTTGAGTTTGCAACGTAAAACTACCCGGAACCGACCGGCCTAACTAGTAGTTGCAAACAATAGGACCCAATGTGAGAAGTTGGTCATGTCGTGCTTGAACATGAGGTTAGACCAAGTTGTGGTGTAAAGCTACCCGGAACCGACCGGCTTAACTAGTAACCACAACAAAGTCTAATGTGAGAGTTGAGGTGCATTAAATAATTAATGCCACATAATAGGGTTAAGTTAATTTGATTAATGACTCTTAACCAAATATGACATGGACAAATGGGTTAAGTAATTTGATTAGGCTAATGATACTTAACAAAACATGACAAGCTTGGGTAGGTTAAGTAAATTGATTTGCCTAATGGCACTTAACCATTTTTATGCAACTAGTGGACGGGGTTAAGTTAACCAACACTTAATCAATCCAACACGATAACTTGGTAAGGTTAAGTAAGTTTTCTTAATGACACTTAACCGAAAAATACAGTTAATGGATGGGGTTAAGATTAGACTCAACTAGTCTAAGCATGGAAATCGGATGGGGTTAAGTTAGCCTAGACTTAATTAATCCCACTTGGTAGTTTAATGGAGTTAAGTTAAACACTTAACTAATCTAACATGATGATTTGAGGTGGTTAAGTGACCTATACTTAACCAATCTAACTCGTGAATTTATTGAGGTTAAGTTAACCTATACTTAACCAATCTAACGTGAAAACATGATAAGGCTAAGTCACGAATCGCTTAAATACGCTTGATCAATTTGACTCAGTAATTTGATAGGGTCAAGTTAATATATACTTAACCAACTTGAGCATGGTTTGTAGGGTTAAGTCTTGAACTTGGATACTTAGCCAATTTTGACATGATTTGTAGACGGGTTAAGTCATGAACTTAAGTGACACTTAATCCATTATGTAAACCCTAGTTCTGAGGATTAGGTGGATAACCGTAGTTAACAAGGATAACGGGAATAAGGCTAAGTGGTAAACCTTAGTTGAAGAATAACTAAGTAATGATTCTTAGTCAAGGAAATTTAGACCAGTTCATAGATAGATGAGTAACCTGATACGGTAGGTCATCGTTTAAGTATACGAGTAGGAGCAAGTATCTAATTTAGATAAAGGCTCCAGCGAACTGGGTAACGAAGCAGCGGCTTCGGGGAACGTGAGGATATTCTTGGTATCCCTCTATGAGCTGCCAGGTGATCATACTAGGCTCATGAGAGGTTAAGGTCTACGTTAGAAGAACCAAGAGTATGCCTTGGTTGCTATGCGAGCGACCTAAAGACGGGGATGGATAGTGGATAGTCGACGATACACGGTCGTGCCCTAGATAGCATTTCGTCAGGCTACCTACCATCTTTGGTCAAGCGTGTACGTACGGAAAGGCAGAGAACACCCAAAAGACCATAATTGCTATCTAATTATGGGTGCGGTAAGGCTTGGATGTGGGTTGGCCAGTGTTGTGTTCTCATACAGGATTTATCCTGTCTTGTCTTTCACTAGTTGAGGGAGTGGTCTCGTGGGACCATAGCCACGTATAAGAAAAACAGACCTTAGCATCTGCATCGGCAGATAAATCGAAAGCTCTCGACCGAGTCCTGTATTTCTTGATTTGCCCTGTGACAGGACTCGGATGGCACGATGTGATACATGTGCATACAGTCATGGAAAAACGATTCACGATGAATGCGTGGGAAAAAGGGCGCGGTTGACGGTTAGCGTAAATCCTAGTGGCCCTGGGTGGTTGAACCAAAACCGAGATACGAAAACGTGCAATAGGTAAGCATAATCCCTAGTAGTCCTAGGTAGCATAAGTCCTAGTTGTACAAACGATGATTCATGTTGAAAGACCCTAGTTAGACATAGGGTGACAGCCCAAAACGATCTTAAGGATCATGGAACTATGTTAAAGTAGTATAGAATCTCATGGGAAAGCCTGTATGGTTTACGGCAAGGGACTGAACATTTACATGGAATAAAACATACGAGTTGAGTAACCTATATATGCGATATATTAGGTTGACATGGACCATTACACGACTTTTGAGTAAGGGTCATACATGGTTAACACATGATACGTTGGGGATACTAGTACGGTAGGTGCAGAGCTAAAAGACAGGATAGATACCATGGGATGATATACATGATAGATATCTTGGGGATATTATACTTGATAGGAACCTGACGATTGGATACCTTGTTTTATCTTGACATCGTAATTTATCATGACACCTTAGTTTATCTGAGTTCAGTAGTTCATCCTGTTATTTTGATTTAGCTTATCTATCTTGTCATCATGCTTATGTTCATCTCAGTTTCTCATGTCAGTTAACTTTACTAGTTTTTATGCTAATAGT
This sequence comes from Allium sativum, assembly GCA_030737875.1. NCBI lineage: Eukaryota > Viridiplantae > Streptophyta > Magnoliopsida > Asparagales > Amaryllidaceae > Allium > Allium sativum. The sequence continues at coordinate 981,325,272 of CM060916.1, forward strand.
AGATAGGGCTTACTCAGTCTTTTTGACTGACCCGTTTTGTTTCGCCTCTTTTCTTCCGTTTCCCCCCAGGTTACAGGGAGGAAATACTGTTGTTTAGTTCGGACTTCTTCTGCTTGAATGTCATCATGGATGGCTTGGACTTTTCTTGGCTATGGCTACTTTAATGTTTTTACTTGGGGAATAATTTATGAAAAAGTCTTTATGCTTCTTTACTATTGCAAGACAGGTTTTGATGTACTCTGATGTAAAAGGCTTTAGACCTTATTTATTCATGTTATGAAAGTTTGATTTTACTTCCGCTATTTTTATATGTTCTGTCTTGTGATATTTCTGTGCATGATTACCAATAATGCCCCTCTAAAGCTAGTGCATTCCCTTGCGAGTGACCCTAGCGGAGGCGGGGTGTTACAGGTAATGACCTCGCACTATGAGTTGCACCGTTTGAATGCGTGCCAAAGCTAGTATTGGGAATTTTATTGAGATTTATTGAGTTTAATATCATCAATTTAAACAGTACATACCCACTGTTTAATTAAAGAAACGACAATACAAGTAATACTAATTTATAATATAAAGGAACTTGGTAATTAAATGAGAACAACTTATACCCGATTGTTGCTGAAAACACGAAACACTGCTTTATACTTGATCTGGTCACTTGAACTTTTATTCCCATGTCTTGGTCAAATATGAAATATGGGTGGTTCATAAATAATATATATATATATATATATATATATATATATATATATATATATATATATATATATATATTAACCTAGTATATTATGTCTAACCAGAAATGAACCTGTTAGTGTGATCAATCATACTAGGAAACACAGCAATATATAGACAGCATCACACTTATATTCACACTTATATATATATATATTCGGGTATTTATTGTTGTGTCTAACTATGCAAATTCAGATATTAATTCGTTATATATATAAGTAGTCTGCATATGTATATACATGATATATACGTGTATACAAGGGCAGTATTACATGTGTATACACGGCTGTGTTGAAGGGCTCATTGGATATTTGTTATAATTTTTGGTTGCTTCGGGATTAGTTCAAACCCACTTCTTGTTATTTTGCTAGATTCATATGTACATGGGGTTATGCATACCATTCATTTTGTTTCCTTGTCGGGACGTGTTTATATCCGATTTATGTTGTGGGAGCATTGTCCATTTATGCATGCCATTCACCTCGGTTCAGGATTTGTGAACTTTTGGAAATAAACCAGTTTGACAGACTTACCTTGCTCCATATGGTTTTTCATAAGTATTTCTATTTTAAACTTAATTAGTAAACTTAATCCGTGAAATTTCCATAGAATGACATCTTGTAATCAGAATGCTGGCCTAATACCCTCTGATAAGTGATGTATGTTTTATTAGCATGTTCAACTAAATATTGGTTGAATAATCATTACCTGTTATGATTAAAATAACTAGTTTAAGAACTCCCTTTTTATGCTTGTTGAAGTATCGCCCCTGTAATGCTACTAGCACCATTACATGCCAATTTTCCACGCATGAATGAACCCTTTTGTTTTACCCTGCTGTTAATGGAAAGAAAGAAAGAAGTAAAAAAGGAAACAGAAAAAAGAAGAACTAGACCCTGCTTATAAATCTGAAGCATATACTTCATTGTCAAATATGAACTGATAATAAATGCTGAGTTTTGTGTACTTGTTTCAATTTTTGTTTGTTGCTGGTCTTGACATGTACATGCTAATTTAAGTTGCTTGGCATACATGTTAGAGCATTATAGTTTGTTGGACTTTATCAAGTTAGTTGTTGTTCCTGTTAATAAGACCTAGTTTCTAGGATCTGGTAGACTAAGTTTGAAGTATTTTGAAGCATGTACTGTTGTTGGTTTTCCAACATGTTATTTCATTTTGGTTTTCTACTATATAAGGTTTATACATATAAAGCCAACTTGTAGTTAACAAAAAGTGCTTTTTCCTCCCAATCTGTATATTTCTTATTTAGAGAGTAAACTACTTTAACAATATATTCTGGAAATCAAAATGTATGAATGGTTATAGAAAGGATTTGTTGCATGTCACTAGCATAGATTTGAATCCTCATTTCCATGTGCTCCCATCATAGATTAAATCCTAAAGTGCATGAATGAACATGTATTCATATGACACCCGATGCATATATATACCCCTGCGTTACATAGATGCACCTCCTGTTGAAGGCCATGTCGTCCCTTACTATACCCGTGTCCTAGAAGGAAATAGTCAGTGTAACAATCATAGTGTTAGTAGTGAAATATGATGTAGTTAAGTTTTCCCTTGTTTATTCATTACAGTAGCATGTTTTGCAAGAAAAATAATAATTAAAAATGATCATTGTTCTAACATGTTGTACCCTGTTGCCTTACCACACGGTGTTAAACTAGAACCCCCCTTGTCGATAGAATTTGGACATGTTGACAATATATAGACGTGTGTTAGCATAGGTGTGTATACATATATATATATATCTATATGTATGTATACGTGTTTGTCGATACATGTATATATGTGGTTATATACAAGAAATTTTAGACAATTGAGTTTCATTTACCATAGTCGAACCATATATATTGCATCCGAAATATACCCGAAGCCAAGATTAAATATTATATTTCAGTTCATATTTAAATCAATTTATTTGAACTATGATAAATCCTGACTCGAGTGTTTTATGTTTTTGCATGGAACGCTCGGGTCAGACCCGAGCAGTACAGATTTTAAAGATTTCAGCTTATGATTCAAAGATTGGTGAAGCTAGGGATTCCAAGAGATGACACACTCTGAAGTTATAAATAGTAATATTTTCTTGGATACAACTGTATTTTAAATTTCCGCTATATAGAAAATTCTTGTATCAAATTATGATTTCAAATAAAAGTTATTCCGCTATTCAATATTGTGTTGTTTATTTATGTTGTGTTTTCCTGAGTTGATTCTGTTATTAAAATCTGTAAGCTAAATAATAATCCGTCAATTTGCACGTTTTAAGTTGGTTAATTACCGATTTGAAGTGACCAAGATGGCGAGACGTTACAAGTGGTATCAAAGCTTTGGTTTGTTCAAAGCTTAGCTTATGAAGTTTAGAAACGGATCTTGAAAATAAAAAGATTTTGAAAAATAAATTTTTGAAAGAAATTATTTTAGAAATATCAAATATTTTGAAACTAGTGTTTTGAAACTAATACAGTGGAAATAAAAATTTATTTTGAGATTTGAAAATTCTGTTTGGAATCCCCAGTCTTCGGAAGTCTTCAAATCCCGGTTTGCGAAAGCTATTCTTCGATAGGTTCCCTTAGATTTTATCCTCGAATCCATTGTCGAAAGGTATCGAAAGGAAAATAAATATAAGAAAATCAATGAATTAATTTCTCTTATTGTATATTCAAAGTCAACTAAATTGAATTTGAAATGAGAATTCAAATAAGAATTGAATGAGAGGGGAAAATTTGAAATCATTTCAAGGATGAAACAATAAATTTTATTTCGATGTTCAGAAATTAAAAAGAATATAATTGGAATTCAATTGTGTTAAGTTGTATTACTAATTAGTTCGGAACTTGGCAAGTTAAATTATAATTAGTTTCAAACCAATTTTGTATAATTGAATATATGAATTCGATAGTAATTTATAAACTTGTTAATTGATTGACAAGAAGTGAACTGTAAACGAGGGTTATGAAGGAAGAAAAATATGAATGAAGCGAAATGTGAGTAAAGATTTTAAAGAGATGTGAACTTATATTTGAATGAAATCAAAGCTAATTTGATTTGATGAGTCTAGATTCGTATAAAAGGAATAGTATTTACTTTTTAGAAGTAAATAACGTTTGGAAGCAAAAATGTCGCAAATGAAATTAGAGATAGGGGAGATGGAGTTAACCAGGACGGTGAGATTATTCTGAAGTTCAGAATATAAATTAAATGAGATTTTCCGGAGTTCGAAATATATTATCGAAAAAGAAATCATCCGAAAGGAAATTATTCATGGGGGCAATTATATCAAAATACTGTTTACTTTTTGTTTTAATTAAAAATTTAATATATTATTAATAAATTGTTTATGTATTCAGATTAATGATTTAAATATCTCGAAGGTGTGAATTATTGTTATAATTAACAATTTCAGTTAAAGAAGTAAATTCAGAGGTTATGAATTAAATGTTTTGTTGGTGTTCGAAGTTGTGAATTTTGTCTATTTCAAAGCTAATAATGTGGTTCAGTTAAGGTCTGAGAGGTAAATATACCCCAACTTGATTGATTTCATTATTGACTAAGAAATGGATAAGGTTCGATAGCAAGAGTGGTTAAGTGAAGTAAATAAATAAGCAACAACGTTGCATGAAAAATAGCGGTGTTTTAGTCAATATCTAGTTAGTTCAAATAACGAAATTAGAAATGTTTCCCCATTGGTAATAAGGAATTTTCTAAAATTATAGAAAAAAACATGATAATTGGAAATGTTTTTAAAAGTTCGTGAGAGGATAACGAGTTTGGATAACTCAGAATGGCAAGGACCGAAGAATAAAACGTCACACGTCGAGAACGAAGGATGACAGAACGTAAGGGAAATGATTTGTAAATTGAATCTGAGAGTTGCGTAAGTATTAATTTGATAAGGAATTAAGAATGGAGTTAAGTTAGAAACGGACTGGAGATTAGTTAAGTTGAATAATTCCCTGAGCGTTGATATGATGTTGGTTTCGGCCTTCAGGGTTGATACTTAGGAAATTGTTCGCTTGCTAATTAATTGTCGGAGGATGTGAATATGAAATGGTAATGATGGGAAAAAAATATAAGATTTCTGAAATTTTGAGAGCACGAGGATTTGAATTGAGTAATGAATTGATTAATTGGAAAACTGGAAGAAAATTTGGTTTATAACCAATAGATTCTGAATTTGAAAGGATATTAAATATCAGAATTGATTAAAGAGATCAAAACTAAAATTTTGGAATTGGAATGAAATTTGAGGATATCCGATTTTAAATATAAAGCAGTTTCCGAAACTTATATGAGAGATAAAAGAATAGGGTGAATTTGAAACCACTGATTGGAAGGTAAGCGAATTAAAAAAAAAACATATATAGCAGAATTTATATATGAATAAGATTTTTGAGAAAATGATTTAGAAAGGAAATTTTATGAGTATGGAATGAAATACTATACGTACATAGTATTATATATTTTCAAAGCAAAACAAGGAAAGTACCATCCTTTGTCTTTGAATTTTGAGCTTAGTTGAGATGTGCTGGTGGTGGTAGTAGGTTGTCCGGACATAAAACTCGAGTTGTCATTGTCCCTTGAAGAACACGACCATGTAGCGTAATTTGCAGGGCTATAGATGGCCGACGGCGGATGGATGTTTCTTGGAGGAGCCAAGCGTAACCGTTGTGTCTGCTGTGATCTACAGTCGTGATAATGGCGTAATCCGCGGAGCTGTGAAAGTTTACGGGTATGGATGTTTCCTAGGGGATCCAGGCGTAACCATTGTATACCTGTGGTCCACATGACATATCTACACGTGAAAGAGATGTAACCACTAGAGTTACTAGAGGTAGAATGGAGCCATGCAATGTGTGAGATGTATTAGTGATGTAGAGCCACCTGTTTAATGAAGCATTGTGTCTTCGTGACATGATTTGTCATTATTGAAATATCTTTCATTGATCTGTCCATGACGAAATTCGCAGGGAAGTGATTTCCTATGGATACGGATGTTTTCCGGGGGATCCAGACGAAACCATTGTGTATCTGTGATTCATGAGCAATTAACGTATCAACATCACATTGGTACTTTCCATATTTGTTTCAAAAGAATTTTTTTTGAAATATTTTTCACTAGGAGTTGAAGCAAGGATATTTAGTACTTGGAGATTTTAGTCGTGCACCTGGTCAGCGTATGTCTAACATCTGTGAGAACGAATATATACTTGTCAAACTTCGAGTTACAAAATTTTTAAGTAAATAATTTGAAATTAAATTAAAATATACCTAATTTAATAAGTTAATGAAGAGAATTTAGAAGTATTTTCCAATCCATAGCTTTGTAATAATAATACAAATATTATTGCCCGAGTTTTGTATAAAAGTTGTAAAGGATATCGAATTCTAAAAAATTTCAAGTCGACAATTTGTGACTTGAAGAAGGGAGGTCATTTACACTCTTCAATGAGTGTTTGGAAATGTTAAATATATTAAATGAAAGAGACTGGGTTGAATTGGGTTGTAATGAATAAGTGAAATGATGGATAAGTAAATATTGACGGATAAGGTTTATAAAAGAAATTTGAAATAATTTGAGATGCGTAAATCCAACACGTGCAGATTTGAAATTTGGGGAATGGTTTCAATAAGAAAATTGATTTTCCGGGAGAATTGGATATAATGGATAAACTAAGACGATCAGTGACTTAAATATTGATATTTAATTTAGTTATTGATAAAAACGCACAAATATGAAAATTTGATGTATACATCGGTAAAACTCTAACAATCTCTCCTTTTCGAAGATGAAAAGTTTTAAAGCGGGCGAGATTGTAATATCCCGGAAATTTCAACAACTGAGATATGGAATTCGTAAAAAAATTAATTAATTATTTTATATTGAGATTTGGATTAGAAAGTTAAAATTGAATATATGGTTTTGTATATGAATTAAATTAAGAATGGTCGGTTACGAATCAAATATTTGTTGTTGAATATTTGAATTGAATTCAGTCGGATATTTGAATTTGAACTGTAATCCAATTGAAAATATAAATGGTCGAATTTTAAAATATAAAAAGTAAGTAAATTAGAAATTTTATTTGTTGTAATATATCGGAAATTGGTTTCAATATGGTATATTTGTATATATAAACAAATTAAAATTGAACGGAGTTGGTTGTGAACAAATGGAACAGATAAATAAAATAAACTAAAAATAAAATATCATCGTATACTAACAAAGTCGAATTAAAACCAAAATAATTTTAGTGAATTCAGAACATTAAAACGAAGACATATGTATAATTTTTGTTGTGTTTGGATATTGAGCGTTCAACGTCAGTTCAAGGTACAGTTGGATAGTAAATATAACTACCTCAGTATATTACTAAACCGATTATCACCTATACCACAAATATATCGTAGACCTATATTCTGAAAATCAAACTCCCTATAACCTATTGATGTTACGTTGGTATTATCTTCACATTTTACTCTATAAAAATCACGTCCCTCTTCAATTCTTTCAACATGCAATTTTTCCCAAATCATAATCGTTTCTCTTTTCCTTTTAATGACGGAAGAAAGAAAACCCTGTTACCCCCAAAAATCGTTTCTCTTTACTCCTTTCCAAACTTTAATGGCCGAAGTCCTAAATCGCTCCTTTAATTGAGATCGAGAACCGCGTCCCACCGTTGATTCATTTACCAGATCCCGACAAAACTGAGCTACTCGCCTCCAGGTTCGTGTCAATTCCTACCCAGAAATCGAAGCCTTTCTTTGCCACCACGAGTACACTTGTTCTTCGCAAAACCTTGGAGGCAAGCACCCTCGAAGTTCATTGATTTCCATTGTCCTCTTCGCTGCGGTGTAAGGTGAGTCATTCACTCACGATTTATCATATTTTCAAGTATTTCGATGTCAGTATAAGCTAGAATATATTAGTAAAATCCATGTTTGCTTGCTGTTGTTATTGGTGCGTGTCCCTATTCTTTGTTGTTTGGATGATTAAAGGCTGAAATTGTATATATATGTGGAGGCCGATTCGAATATGTATATACATGTATTTCATATATGTATATGCATACCAAATCGACATACGTATATACTCAAAAAAAGGCCACTGCCTTGACCTATGTAATTGGTGGTGCAACCTTATTTGATTTCTTCGGCTGACTGGTTTACTGGACTATTTGGAATTCGAGTTGATACACACTTGTGTTTAATATCCGTACATACTGAAACCAATTTTTACCATCTAAATTTCTTGATCTATTTCTAGAAACTTGAGTAATATATGATTGTTAGGGTAAACTGGTTATACACGCTTGGGAATATCACGCAAGATTGTACATCTGAACTTCAACAGTTTATTCATGACCTGAAATTTTGCATTGTAAACTTTTTACAACATTTGTGTGTGATACCAGTATTTCCACCTCCAAAATTATGCTGTTGGATTTCCTTTAGTATTGCCTCTAATTTAATTTAAGGCCATTAGAGTATTTTTGACATTGCATCAGTTTGGTTTGGTAATGACCTAGCACTAAAGTTGCATTGTTTGAATGCGTGCCAAAGTTGGTATGTGGGAATTTTATTGAGATTTACTGAGTTTAATATCATCAATTTAAACAGTACATACCCACTGTTTAACTAAAGAAACGACAATACAAGCAATACTGATTTACATTTTAAAGGAACTAGGTAATTAAATGAGAACAACTTATACCCATTGTTGCTGAAAACATGAAACACTCCTTTATACTTGATCTGGTCACTTGAAATTTTATTCCCATGTCTTGGTCAAATATGAAATATGGGTGGTTCATAAATAATATATATATTGACCCTGTACATTATGTCTAACCAGAAATGAACCTGTTAGTGTGATCAATCATACTAGGAAGCACAACAATATATAGATAGTATCATACTTGTATATAAATTCGGGTATTTACTGTTGTGTCTAACTATGCAAATTCAGATATTAACTGGGTATATATATAAGTAGTCTGCATATGTATATACATGATATGTACGTGTATACAAGGGCAGTATTACACGTTTATACACGGTTGTGTTGAAGGGCTCATTGGATATCTGTTATAACTTTTGGTTGCTCCGGGATTAGTTCAAACCCACTTCTTGTTATTTTGCTAGATTCATATGTACATGGGGTTATGCATACCATTCATTTTGTTTCCTTGTTTGGACGTGTTTATATCCGATTTATGTTGTGGGAGCATTGTTCATTTATGCATGCCATTCACCTCGGTTCATGATTTGTGAACTTTTGGAAATAAACCAGTTTGACAGACTTACCTAGCTCCATATGGTTTTTCATAAGTATTTCTATTTTAAACTTAATTAGTAAATTTAATCCATGAAATTTCCATAGAATGACATCCTGTAATCAGAATGCTGGCCTAATACCCTATGATAAGTGATGTTTGTTTTATTAGCATGTTCAACTAAATATTGGTTGAATAATCATTACCTGTTATGATAAAAATAACTAGTTTAAGAACTCCCTTTTTATTCTTGCTGAAGTATCACCCCTATGATGCTACTAGCACTATTACATGCCAATTTTCCACGCATGAATGAACCCTTTTGTCTTACCCTGCTGTAAATGGAAAGAAAGAAAGAAGCAAAAAAAGAAAAAGAAAAAAAAAAGGAAAAAGAAAAAAGAAGAACTGGACCCTGCTTATAAATCTGAAGCATATACTTCATTGTCAAATATGTACTAATAATTAGTGCTGAGTTTTGTGTACTTATTTCAAATTTTGTTTATTGCTGGTCATGACATGTACATGCTAATTTAAGTTGCTTGGCATACATGTTAGAGCATTATAGCTTGTTGGACTTTATCAAGTTAGTTGTTGTTCCTGTTAATAAGTTCTAGTTTCTTGGTTCTGGTAGACCAAGTTTGAAGTATTTTGAAGCACGTACTGTTGTTGGTTTTCCAACGTGTTATTTCATTTTGGTTTTCTACTGTATAAGGTTTATACATATAAAGCCAACTTGTAGTTAACAAAAAGTGCTTTTTCCTCCTAATAAGTATATTTCTTATGCAGAGAGTAAACTACTTTAACAATATATTCTGGAAATCAAAATGTATGAATGGTTATGGAAAGGATTTGTTGCATATCACTAGCGTAGATTGAGTCCTCATTTCCATGTGCTCCCATCTTAGATTAAATCCTAAAATGTATGAATGAATATGTATTCATATGACAGCTGATGCATATATATACCCCCGCGTTACATAGATGCACATGCTGTTGATGGCCATGCCGTGCCTTACTATACCCATGTCCTAGAAGGAAACAGTCAGTGTATCAATCATAGTGTTAGCAGTGAAATATGATGGAGTTAAGTTTTCCCTTGTTTATTCATTACAATAGCATGTTTAGCCAAAAAAAAGAAAAAAAGATCATTTTTCTAACATGTTGTATCCTGTTGTGTTACCGCACGGTGTTAAACTTGAACCCCCTTGTCCATAGAATTTGGACATGTTGACAATATATGGATGTGTGTTAGCATAGGTGTGTGTATACATATATATCTATATGTATGTATACGTGTGTGTCGATACATGTATGTATGTGGTTATATACAAGAAATTTTAGATCATTGAGTTTCATTTACCATAGTCGAACCATATATATTGCATCTAAAATATACCCGAAGCCAGTGGCGGATCTAGCTATAGTGATCAGCTAGGGCCAAAGTTTAGTCCCACATCGCCTTTGTTGCAACAGCACCTGCACATATACGCTGATATGTATATTGCTACAATAAAATAGGGTTAAGGCTGTGGATGTGGCTGTCTTTCTCTCTTAGGTAGGGCATCCGCCTTCTTTTCAGCTGTGGCAACTTCCTCCTGCCTACCTTTTTCTGCCTGGTTTTCAGTTTCTAAGGTAGGGCCTTGGCCCCATCTGGGCTAGCCTTGGCTTCGCCCCTGCCTAAAGCCATGATTAACTATTATATTTCAGTTCATATTGAAATCAATTTACTTGAACTATGATAAATCCTAACTCGAGTGTTTTATGTTTTTGCATGGAACGCTCAGGTCAGACCCGAGCAGTACAGATTTTAAAGATTCCAGCTTATGATTCGAAGATTGGTGAAGCTGGGGATTCCAAGAGATGACACACTCTGAAGTTTTAAACAGTAATATTTTCTTGGATACAACTGTATTTTAAATTTCCGCTATATAGAAAATTCTTGTATCAAATTATGATTTTAAATAGAAGTTATTCCGCTGTTCAATATTGTGTTGTTTATTTATGTTGTGTTTTCCTGAGTTGATTCTATTTTTAAACTCTGTAAGCTAAATAACGATCCGTCAATTTGCACGTTTTAAGTTGGTTAATTATATCTGAAGCGGTCAAGATGGCGGGACATTACAATCGGGGTACGGGGTTGAGGGTAGGCGCCACATGGATGTTTAGATTGTTTGCGTAGGAGCGGTTGTTTAGCCCTGGTAGTCTTTACTAGTTGAGGGAGGGGCCAAGGTGGGGACGTAGGCACCACAAAGCAGACCCTAATTATGTCTGTAAATAGAGACTCTTTAGAGACGGGCCCGTACAAATATGGAAAAGCTCCCGACCGTGTTCTGTGTTTCTTGTATCGCCCTGCCATGGAATTCAGTGCACATTAGGGGACGTGCGATTAAGGCATCGAGCTACAAATGAAGATACGGATGGTGGACAGTCTAGATACATGCATATCGGCTCAGGGTGGTGTATCGAAGACTTGAGTGCATTACTCTGTTATGGAGTCTGATTCGAACAAAGGTGGCAGTCCATACGTTTGCGTAGCATAGTAATGATGGATATATGCAGAACATAATATTGTTATCCGTACATCACTACAACGTAGGACGAGGGACTGCGTATACTACGATAGTGTTACGATGGAGACCGTGCGAGTTCGGTTCCATGGGGTGTACCTCGATATTGGGGGTAGCTACACATATAATGTATTAGGTTAGTTCACTGGGAAGTAAATGGGTACGACGTGTGTGTAAGCCTTGAGTGCTGTTAACCCAAGTAACCTAATAAATAAGATAATATAATTGAATGGTATATGTAGGATTATCCAAAGTGTATAGTTTAAATCAGGTCACCAGAACTTATGTTCTTACCCCCTCCTCACAACATACTCGCCAGTTAGATTTGTTGCAGGGACATGAGACATTATAGCTTTGGATACTGGTTAGGCAGTATTATTAATACGGTAGGGCTATACTTTGATTTATATTATATTTTATCTATTCCACTGTGAGATGTTTTCTGAGCTCTAACATATTTTATGTCTCTGTCTTTTCTGCAGGATACCAGAGAAAACCAATCTGAGTTTCGATAGATTGGAATTTTGAAAAAAAAATCGGTCTGTCGAAATTGGGGTTGTCACATGGTGTTTGAACCAATTTTGGTGCATTCATTGAGAGACTTAAGTTCTCAGCATTTTGGATCTTTTAATCTACTAGCGGATTATAAGTTCATTGAGAAGATCCCCTTCATCATTGATTTTTGTAAAAATGGTGTCCAAGAGAGCAACAACCTCCTCCAGACCTTCCAACAATCGTTTCCAGGAAGAAGCTTCCCAACAACGTGCCACGGCCGAACCAAACCAGAAACACTCCTATTGCAACTATCACTCACTACCCAGGTGTCAATCTTTGGGTTCATGACCCGTGATAACCACATGGAACTTATGATGAAGATGAATGAGATGGCTAACGCACCAAACGAACGAATGCGTGAGAATATATCTTTGAGACAATAAATTAATAGAATGACGATGCAATGGAATAATTTCAGGAGTCATAGAGCTCCTACTCCACCACGTCATTAGGCAGAAGAGTCGTCCTCGTCTAGTAAAATCGAAGGAGCAGCGCAACAACAACAATACACTAGGCCGTAAAACGCTCGGGAGATCTAGTTCGACAATGCCGAACCGAAAGGCGCTTCACCATGTCATGTTCTTCCGCCATGCGATCACAATGCTCCATGGACCTCTCGTACTCCCATGCTTCCCCTTCGCGTCACGTGATTGACAGAGACAACATGGGTCAAGAAAGTACCGCCCAGATGGTGGCTCGGGCGATGTTGCCTATAGTGGAAGCTAGAAGAGTTAGACATAATGACTGTTCAAAACACAAATTTATCGTAAACACTCCAGAATTAACTTCCATGGTTAGGCACATTATGCAGGATAGCCAGGGATATAATAACGAAGATTGGGAGATAGATCGTAGCCATATGCCTTTCACTGATGAAATCTTGCATACAGAGTTCCCTCGAAGGTTTATCTTGCCATAGATAAATCACTATTTGGGTAAGACCGATCCTATCTATCACATAATGAGATAAACCTGGTATATAGATTCAGCAACAGCCCCAAGTGCTATTAAATGCAAGGCATTTCATATCTATTTGGATGGTGTGACACTAATATGGTTTACTAGGTTGCCTCCTAGGTTTGTACCTTCATTTTAGGGCTTAAGTAGAAAGTTTATGAATCACTTCCACCTTCATGCTGCAAAGTCAAAGCATGTTATGAACGTTTCTGACGTGAATCAGGCTCATAGGGAATTGCTCAATGATTATCTTGAACTATTCAACACCATTATCACCGAAGTTAGTTGTAACACCCCAAAATTTTAACAACACTAAAGAGAGCAATTAAAGAATAATTAATTTAATATTCAGAATTAAGTAGACAGACTACGCCATTGCGTCCTTCTCGAAATTCTGGTTAAGATAGACATTTGATTTTCCTAAAACGAACATCGTATGAAGAAGTTATGAAGGTTTAAAGTTTGTATACGCGCAAGAGAATTATATATATATATATAATTAAATCAAAAAATCGTTAAAAATCAAAAATTCCGTGAGCGGCGAAGATCCCGCCCTGGGGAATCGACCCCATTGTGGGGGTGTCGACCCCTCAAGGGGGGTTGTCGACCTCATAAGGGAGGGGTTGACCCCTCGGGTAAGACCTGGGTTGAATTCGAATTTACGAATCTGGACTCCTTTGTTGACTTGGTTCATTGGCCCTAGGCTATAAATAAGTCCCCATTTCTCTTGTATCTCCACACCTAAATCAATGGAGAACTAGATGTTGCCTCTGCCTAGATCAAATCAAACCTTTTTCTTGTTCTGCAATCAAGTTAATCCAGTTTAGAGTTATTCAATTATAGATTTGTGATACAACCTCTGCTATTCTTCTTCTAACTTTCTATATCCAAACACTGTGAGTTTAAGTTATTTTTAGATTTAAATAATTAAAAAGTAAAACATGATATGATTGTAATTTGGATCTATGTCTGTGACTGCTTGAATCATATCAGATCTATAGTAACTTGTGAATCCATGATATTCTGGCATAACCATGACTTGGATCTTAACCTTTGTCATGTCAAATCTACCCTTGATTATAGATCTAATTCACTATTTAGATCACCTTGTACTTATCATGTTATGGATAAATTGGATCTGTTACTAGATGGACATCTAAATTATTGTTTAGATCTTACCATGCCTATTATGACATCCCTATTATGTTAGAATAAGTTTTATTATCTCATGTTCACCAGATTTGTTCTTATATGCACATCTTATCGATATGCCACTAGATGTTCATGTCAATTTTGTTAGTATAATCATTTTTGTCATCTTCGCTTCATCTTTCCCTTTTTATTTTATATAGCCATGCTACTTTCGAGCCTAAGCATGCCGCTAAAAAAATGCGAAAGCGTTAAACGGGGAATGAGGGTAAAAACATTGAAATTTGGGCATTACTTGTAATTGGGAATTTGGGGCATAACCTGAATAAAATGCATGAATATAAATTCGGGGCATATAATTCATTATGAACATATTTGGGGAAAAGGGGCATGAAAAGTTACAACGACATAGGTAAAATTGGCTAATAATGAAATACCTAGGATTACAGTAATTAGAAACTGTAATTGCGCCTAGACACGAGGTTAGATTACATTTGTGGTGGAAGTCTGCCCGGAACCGACTGGCATATCCGACGACCACAAGTGGTGAATCTAATGTGAGGGGTCTAGGTGCACAAATATGAGATGAACTAAGACACGAAATTAAGCCCGACTTGTGGAAGAAGCCTGCCTGGAACCAACCGGCATATTCAGCATCCATAAGTGGTAGGCTTAATGTGAGGGGTCTAGCACATTGTAACCATAAATGGACATGGTAATGAATCGAAATACTTAAACTAGTTGAATCCAATGGATTGTATGAACATGAACTTGAACAAGGGTTAAGTAAACTTGGTTGAAACAGTGGGAAGCTTAAGTATATCTGGGTGGGGTGGGTAATATTTATATATAGACCCACAAACTTAACCTATTTGGGTTATGTAATTAAAGACACCGTTAAGTGAGCATAACCTGTGGAAATGAAGGTTATGTAATTAAAGACACCGTTAGGTAAGCATAACCTACGGAAATCCTTGTGGGGAAACAAGACATGGGGGAGAGCTTGTATCATCTTGTTTGGGGGACCCGTTTCAGTCAGTAACCCATAGAACAGTATCAGACGAGTACTCCGCCCTAGGTAGAAGTCAGGACACGCTTGCTGTGCTGATTGTAAGAGATACAAATGTGAAGGACGGTGTGGGCGGCGCAAATCGATTGGGACATGTGCGCGCATGTTCGGATAGAAGGGGATAAGACGACTGTAGCACCAGTAGATATGGTTGTGCACATCAACGAAGGGTTGCCACTTTAGGAAGTGATACCTCCTACTGTGGGGCCGGCACGGGGTATCTACGGAGTAGGGAGCCGATCGATTAGAGTAGTAGTTAGGGTACATCTAGACTTTGGTAAAGTTTAGGAGCCTGTTAGGAATGGGCTGCCTGTGGATTGTATGGGGTTAAAATCTCTCACTAGAAGTACGCCTAAGTCTACCATCTTATAGTTGTTGGGATCACCTTATTCGGGTTATGCTAGTATCGGTGCAGAGAATCAGAGTAATCATTAGAGAAGCGTGTACACTTTATCATGTTTACCTTGGCGCACCTGCCTTTTTGTGATATTATCTCTCTTATTCACTTTATATGTCTGTCATGATACTTTTACTTATTCATTTGCTAAAAGTAACTGATTTCCTCTTCCTTCTTCCATTTTCCCCTAGGTTCTTAGGGAGGGAATGCTCAAGCTTGACCAAGATTCTGCTATCATTTGCTGGAGCTGTTTAGTTGTATTGCTCAAGCTCATATCCTTGCTACTATGGCTATGTTTTTATTTGGGGATTTTTCTTCTTTTATTTTGTACTCTGATATTATAAGTGCAAGACATAAGTTTTTAAGATGTACTAGTTTTTATGTAATTCAGACATATGATGTTTTGAACCACGTTGCTTTATGATTAATAAAAGTTTTTAATTCCGCTGCTATTTTATATCTATCTTGTAATGTTTTTGTTTACTTATAACGCTTCACGAAACTTAATGCATTCTTTTAATGAGTGACATTAACGGCGTAGGGTGTCATACTTGATATCAGAGCTGAAGGTTACCAGATTAGATAAAAAAAATTGAAAACTATTTTCAAAAAGATTTTAAAAGAAAGCATTTTCAAAAGAAAAGTTTGTTTGGTAAAGCATATTCCCCAAATCCATATGTAATATCTCTTGACTCTCCACTTGATTCCTTTTTGTCTAGGAAATCGATTCTTTTCGAAAGATGTCCCCATTGCGGCATGGTTCTGTAGGCATGTTGAAACTAAGACATAGGTCGAAGGGAAATGAAGTGCCTAACCTCCATCTGTAGCCGCAATAGTTTCACCTACGGCTAATTTTCTCGAGCTTCCTAAGGATTTCCTTGAGATGGAGGCAGCTTTTGAGAGACTTGTTAGCTTATTACGCAAGGATGGTAAAAAGGAGAATAAGGGGGTTAGGGCTAAGGAGCACAGCCCAAGGGGGAGAAAAATGATGGCCCAGGAAGGTAATATAGATAAAGTTCAGCTAAAGGTAAAAAGAGAAAAAGAAGTTAAGTTTGAGGAAATAATGCAAAACAGGAAAGTATGGCCCAAGAAAAGACAGCAACAACAACAACAGAAGAAGGGCGGAAAGAATGACAAGGGTAAGGATAAGAGGAAGTGTCACAGTTGTGGACGAGAGGGTCACTTGGTGAAGGACTGCAAAATAAGGAAGAATTATTGCTTCAATTATGGGGAGGTTGGACACTTTGCTAGGGAGTTCCCGAAGAAACAGGGACAAGATCAAAGGGAAAGAGCTTCTGGAGGGCAGATGCATGCTCTCGCGACCAGTGCTCCGGATAGAGGTAGGAAAATTTCCATGGAAGGTTTGATTTCTCTTTCCATTCATCCTATTAGATCTCTTTTTTATTCTGGCACTTCACATTCATTTGTTTCTTGTTTTGTGGTTGAGTTTCTGCACCTTAATACTAGTATGGTAGTGGATCCCATAGTTGTCTCAAACCCCATTGGTGGTTCAGCTCATTTGTCTATGATTTGTCGGGGTTTGAGAATATCTGTCTTAGGCATCGAATTTGAGTGCAACACATATGTGCTCGGTTTTATGGGCTATGGTTTGATCCTAGGGATGGATTGGTTAACCATGTATGGTGCCATTCTAGATTTTGAGAAGAGGGTCGTTAGATTTTTGACTTGCCATGGGAGGACCCTCGAGATTTCTTGTGACTCGCAAGGGTATGTCATGCTTAGTTTCCTAGAGTCTCTAGATGCATCTATCAATGATTTGCAATCTGTTCCAGTAGTCCGTGATTATCCTGATGTTTTTAATTAGGTGCGAGGCTTACCTCCGAGGCACGAGATCAATTTTCGTATATATTTGGTGGACAATGCAAAGCCAGTTGCATTGCCTGTGCGCCATATGGTTCCAAGGGAAAGGAGGGAGCTTATAAAGAAAGTAGGGGAGCTACTTGAGAAAGGGTTTATTAGGTGAAGCATATCTGAATGGCATGCTCCTGTTGTATTCGCGATTAAGGCGGATGGTTCGCTTCGCTTTGTGTGGACTATTTGAACAAACTCACTAAGAAGAACAGGCACCCACTTCTAAGGATAGATGATTTGTTTGACTAACTTGTTGGTGCCTCGGTATTCTCTCAGTTAGGCTTGGCCACGGGGTTTCATTAATTGAGGGTGGCCGAGGACAATATAGGTAAGACCGCTTTTATGACTGCAAATGGTTTCTTCGAATGGCTAGTTATGCCTTTTGGGTTGACGAATGAAACCGCCTATTTTGTTGATGAGTAGGGTGTTTCTAAATAAATTTATAGTGGTCTTTGTCGATGATATCTTGATCTTCTTAAAGAGTGAGGAAGAGCATGCGCAACATTTGAGAGAAGTTCTGAAAACCCTCCACGTGCATCAACTTATGGCAAAGTTCTCTAAATGCCATTTTTGGAGAAAAGAGGTGAGATTCCTAGGGCATGTGGTTTCCAAAGATGGGATAGCAGTAGATCCCACAAAGGTAGTTGCAATTTAAGATTGGCAAGTTCTGAAAAATGCAACAAAGGTGAGAAGCTTTCTTGGATTGGCAGGTTATTATAGGAAGTTCATTAAGGACTTCACAAAGATATCAGCCCCACACACCAGGTTGACGAAGAAGAATTTGGCGTTTTCATGAGATATGGATTGCGATATTGCTTTCCAACAATTGAAGAGGGCTCTGAAAACAGCCCCAGTCTTGACCTTGCCTGATGGGAATAGAGTGCTTACAGTTTACACCGATGCATGTTGTATAGGGCTTGGTGAGGTTCTGATGCAAGAAGGAAAGGTAGTGTGTTATGGAGGTAGAAAGCCAAGGGTTCATGAGAAGAACTACCCTACCTAGATTTAGAGCTAGCTGCCATAGTATTCGCGCTTGAGATGTGGCGTCATTATTTGCTTGGAGAGAAGTTCGAGTTGTACATTGATCATAAATCACTCAAGTATTTGTGTTCGCAGAAGGATCTTAATTTAAGGCAACAAAGGTGGATGGAGTTCCTAGCTTCTTATGATTTTGAGATTGCTTATACCCCTGGTAAGGGTAATGTGGTGGCAGATGCACTGAGTAGGCAGAGGATGGCCTTAAGTCCTCTGTTTTCGGAAAAAAAAGCTTGGAGTTCATATCAAATTTTGATTTTAGGCCTTCCACCAAGATTTTTCCTAGTTTGTTGGATCGCTAGAGATACGACCAACTCTTATGGATCGGATAGGAGCTTCGCAGCAAGATGATCCACAGATTTCAGACATCTTGGATAGGCTCAGTAAAGGGGAGACTTCTAGTCGCCTCAATAGATATTTCATTGACAATAAAGGGTGGTTCCAATGAGATGGAAGGCTTTGTGTTCCCCAAATTGGAAGTTTGTTAAAGGCAGTCCTAAAGGAATCCCATCATTCTAAGATGGCTATTCATCCCGTCGATGTTAAGATGTATAGGAATATGAAGAGGGTTTTCTTTGGTCTGAGATAAAGAAAGATGTGACAGAGTTTGTTTCCCAATGTTTGGTTTGTCAACATGCTAAAGTTGAACAAAAGAATCCCAGTGGTTTACTTCATCCTTTGGAGGTTCCACAGTGGAAGTAGGAGAGCATCTCTATTGATTTCATAGATGATTTGCCTAGACAAAGAAAGGCAATACCAGTATTTGGGTTGTGGTGGATAGACTTACTAAGAGCGCTCATTTCATTCTAGTTAAGAGTAAGAGGACGGCAGCTTGTTTGGCAGCAATTTATGTTCGTGAGATAGTCCGTCTTCATGGAGTACCTCCCAGCATCGTAAGTGATCATGACCCCATCTTCACTAGTGAATTTGGGAGGAGCTTGCAAGAAGCACTAGGTACACAGTTATGTCTGAGCACTGCTTATCATCCTTAGACCGATGGACAGACAGAGAGGGTGAACAGAATCCTTGAATATCTTTAAGGGCTGTGTATCCTAGACTTCGGAGGGACTTGGGAAGAGTATCATCCTTTAGTAGAGTTTCCCTACAACAACAGTTATCAAGCTAGCATTGGCATGGCACCCTTCGAAGCATTATACGGACGGCCTTGTAGGTCACCAATTTGTTGGTGGGAATCTACAGAAAGGCAATTACTTGGACCAGATATGGTTAGAGAAACGTCCGAGAAGGTTGATCTTATTAGACGACGAATGGAGACCGCTCAAGATAGGCAGAAATCCTACTCAGACAGGGGAAGGGCTGACATTGAATTTGAAGTAGGAGACATGGTTTTAATGAAAGTGCCACCTTTGAGGAATGTGGTTCGCTTTAGATCTGTAGGAAATTGGCGCCAAGATTTGTAGGACAATTTCACATAACAAAAAGGATTGGCCAAGTGGCCTATAGAGTAAAGCTACCAGATAGACTATTTGGTGTTCATGATGTTTTCCACGCTTCTCATTTGCGGAAATGCTTGCATGGTACCGCAGAAGTAGTTGAACCGAGTATGTTAAAGGAAGTAGAGGTGGAACAGGAGGCGACCATCAGACGAGTTCCTACCTGTGTTCTTGGATCAGAAGTTAAGAAGCTATGCAATAGAGAAGTCAAGTTGATGAAGATTCAGTGGGGAGATAACCCAGAGGATGCGACTTAGGAGACCGAAAACAAGATTCGTGCTTCGTACCCTTTTCTTTTTGAGGGTATGTTCTAAACTTTCTTTCCAAAGCTTTTATTTATGCTTGTTTCTATCATTTAAGTATGTCCTATCGATCGAATCTTCGACCTTTAGGTAGGAATCCCATGGATGTAAATATGAGTTTGAGACATGTTATGTTTAATGAATGCAAGTGGATGCAAGTGTTTGTTAATGGTTGCTCGTGGATGCACATACACACACATTAGGCACTAGTTTAGCTCAATAACTCTCATAGTGCATATGGATGAGTGTTCATTTTTCTTCTATTAATGGATGGAAATGGATGTATCATCATATGGATGTTGCATTTGGACGGATGATTGTGCACCCATTTAGAACTTACATGTTATAATAGGATTGTTGCATACATGTTGGATTCACGGCACTAACATACACTACATTAAGGAGGTCGACTTAATCAGTAGATCGCCTGATCTTCGCATTAGCAATTGAACATATACACACACTTTTGCATATGTTCATATAAGCATTAAAAGTCTTTAAGGACAATGGATGCCTGTGATTGGTGGATGAGTAGGTGCGTGATGGATGGTAGGATATATATTCTTCTTAACTTGGAGATTTCGGGGACGAAATCCTTTAAGTATGGGAGAATGTAACACCCTGAAATTTTAACAATACTAAAGAGGGAAAATTAAAAAACAATTAATTTAATATTCAGAATTAAGGCAAACGGAATACGCCATTGCTTCCGTCTCGAAATTCTGGTCAAGATAGACAGTTGATTTGCGTAAAATGGACACCGTATGAAGAAGTTACGAAGGTTTAAAGTTTTATACGTGCAAGAAAACTATATATATATATATATATAATTAAATTAGAAAATCATTCAAAATAAAAAATTCCGTGAGCAGCAAAAATCCCGCCTTGGAGAGCTGACCTCATTGTGGGGGTGTCGACCCCTGGGTTGACCCCTCAAGGGGGGTGTCGGTCCATGGGTCGAACCCATAAGGGGGGTCGACCCCCAGGGTCAGATCTGGGTTGAATTCGAATTTGCGAATCTGGACTCCTCTGTTGACTTGGTTCATTGGCCCTAGGCTATAAATAAGACCCCATTTCTCTTGTTTCTCCACACCTAAATCAATGGAGAACTAGACACCTCCTTTGCCCATATCAAATCAAACCTTTTTCTTCTTCTGCAATCAAGTTAATCAAGTTTAGAGTTATTCAAGTGTAGATTTATGATTCAACCTCTACTATTCTTCTTCTATCTTTCTAGTTCCGAACACTGTAAGTTTAAGTTATTTTTAGATTTAAATAATTAAAAAGTAAAACATGATATGACTGTAATTTGGATCTATGCCTATGACTGCTTGAATCATATCAGATCTGTAATAACTTATGAATCCATGATATTCTGGCATAACTATGACTTGGATCTTAACCTTTATCATGTCATATCTACCCTTGATTATAGATCAAATTTACTATTTAGATCACCTTGTACCTATCATATTGTGGTTAAATTGGATCTACTACTAGTTAGACATCTAAATTATTGTTTAGATCTTATCATGCCTATTATGACATCCCTATTATGATTCAATCAGTTCTATTATCCCATGTTCACCGGATCTGTTCATATATGCCCATCTTATCAATATGCCACTATATGTTTATGCCAATTTTGTTAGTATAATCATTTCTGTCATCTTCCATACATCTTTCCCTTTTTATTTTATATAGCCGGGCTACTTTCGAGCCTAGGCATGCCGCTGAAATATGTGAAAGTGTTAAATGGGGAACGAAGGGGAAAACATTGAAACGGGGCATAACTTATAATTGGGAATTTGTGGCATAACTCTGAATAAAATGTATGAATATGAATTTTCGCAATATAATTCATTATGAACATATTTGGGGAAAAGGGGCATGAAAACCTATAACGACATAGGTAAAATTGGCTAATAATGAAATGCCTAGAATTACAGTAATTAGAAACTGTAATTGCGCCTAGACACGAGGTTAGATTACACCGTGGTGGAAGTATGCCCGAAATCGACTGGCATATCTAGCGGCCACAAGTGGTGAATCTAATGTGAGGGGTCTAGGTGCACAAATACGAGACGTGCTAAGACACGAGATTAATCCCGACCTGTGGAAGAAGCCTGTCTGGAACCAACCGGCATATCCAGCATCCACAAATGGTAGGCTTAATGTAAGGGTCTAGCACATTGTAACCATAAATGGACATGGTAATGGATTATAATACTTAACCTAGTTGAATCCATAGGGATTGTATGAACATGAACTTGAATAGGGGTTAAGTAAACTTGGTTGAAACAGTGAGAAGATTAAGTATATCTGGGTAGGGTGGGTAATTGATATACACGTAAATGTGTATATTTTATCTGCATATTTATCTTATTTTATCTTTTAAATAATTGATATTGTGTATTTATAGCTGTGTTTTCAGATTGTTAACAAGAATCATGGTTTAGAGCATTTGATGAATAAAGCATGAAGAATTTGCTGAAAAAGAGTGAAGTTAAAATTACTAAAGCTTGAAGAGTTTAAAGCTTGAAGAACGGTTGCAAATAGAGTTCAGTTGGGTAGATTTGGCTCACTTAAAACTCATATTGTGTTCACACTGGCTCACTTACAATGCCTCTTACTCTACAACCCCGTTCACTAGGGGTGTAAATAGGTCGGACCGGACCGGACGAAGGTATGTTCAGTTTCTGTCCTAAAAAAAACGGATCGAACACGGACCGGACCAAATTTTTTCTCGGACAAATTTCGTTGTCCTAATTCGTGTCCTAAATAAAATCGGTCGGACACGGACACGATCGGACTAGTCGGACTCGGTCGGACATGGCTATTTATATCACATTTTGTACATTTTACTAGATTTTCTCTCTACTATACGACGAATTTCAAATAATTCGGACGAATTCGGACGAGCCCGAACCGGACATGATTTTTTCTCGTACAAATCTTGTTGTCCTAATTCGTGTCCTAAATGAAAATCGGACGGACTCGAACGGACGTATTTCGGTCACGGACACGAACGGACGTCGGACATTCGAACAAAATTTATAGCCCTACCGTTCACACTAGCTTATGTGTTATTTGGGCTAATTCTTTAGTCCCACATTGTGGAATTTGCCAAGTAGTCTTTGTCATATCAGCTATAAATACCTTGTATCTCATTCATGTAAAGACACACTTAGTTTTATTCTGTAATCCTCTGCTTGGAATAAAACTCTTCTCCTTCTCTTCTCTGTTGTTATTTTATTTTATTTATGTTTATGTTATTTATTTTCTTTTTCTCATTTTCTTTAGCTATGTCTAGCTAATCCCCTTTGATTAGGGGGTGATGACGCTAATAGATATGATTCGATATGAATCACATAGCCAAAGGATGAGGAATTCATGTATATAGATCTAGATCTGAACCAAGGGTTAGATCTGAACCTTAATATCCTGTGTCGTTTAAGAGCTATGCTCCTTCACAGGGTATATTCGTGTTCGGTCTAACAATTATCAGATTTAGATCTAATTTTAGGGTTTTAAAAATTAATTAGTGAATCTGTCCTGATAGTCTATGGTTGTAGAGCTGAGCTCCTGCATAGGCTATGCTTGTCGTTATTTACATAATTGTTTCTAAAAACCTATTATCGTTGATTCATGTTTGTGACAGAAACATGTATTAGATCTGGTTAATCTTTTGGCTATTGATGATTATGAATCTGATCTATGTCATTATCCCCTAATTGCTTTCACGTATTGTTAAAACTCTCTTTTATTTAATTTCTGCTATTTTCTTTGTTTTCAACCAATCAAAAGTAAGGGATAACTTGATTGGATTTATTAATAAAATAATTTGGTCCCAGAGTTCGACACCCTCTACAACAATCCTTGTTGTTTAGGAAAGACGAACGAATTTTACAGTTGTTTACAATTGTATAATTTGTTCGCAAACAAATTTTGGCGCCGTTGCCGGGGACCAAAATAATTTTTATTTTTAAATCCTTCGGGTTATATTTTTTTTTTCTTATTTTTCTTTTTCTTTTTGTTTTTATCATTTAAAAAAAATTGCAATTTTTGTTTGATTTGTTTCCCATTACATTGCCTTTTCAATCTCTTTCTTTTTTTCAACAATTCTAACAAATAATAAATTAAAAAAAAACTTTCCTTTTGATTTCGATTCCTTTTCTTTTTCCCATTTATTTCTTTCTTTCTTTGTACAATTCTTTTACTCTTTACAATAAAAAAAAATCTTTCCATTTCTTGTCTGAGTTATTTCTCAATCTTCTTTTCTATTTTCATTACAATCTCTTTCCTATTTCATCCTCTATTCAACATTTCATATATATATATATATATATATATATATAATATTACAAGGATTTCTTTCTTATTTCCTTTTGTTCTTCTTTGTCAAGATCCATTTGCCTTCCATCAACTTCTACATCACCACAATCTGATACACTACCTCTTCTGCCACCACATCCATTTGAACAACACAACTACTGTCTCAACATCAAACTCCTTCAACCTCTCGCACTAAGACAACAGAAGTCCCATTCCAATCCCTTTCACAACGTTTGTCATCCCATACCCAATACCTCAATCAAGTACCCAGTTCATCACCACAATTCATCTTTTTAACCTCTCATCCCCATTAATCAAATCAGCAACAAATCTCCTCCACCCAAACCGTCAATACCCACTTCAACTTGCCAACCAGTCTTCACAACTACATAAACATACTCAACCACCCAACTTCCTTCTAGTCCACACACTGTCACAGCAAGCCATCCTCCTACAAGCCGCGATCTCACCCTCAGCGCCATCCACAACGCACGCAAGTCGAGGACAACCTGAACTCCACCCCTCTCGAATCCAAAACTCCGCACCTAGAACTAAGAATCACCACCGAAGTTGCCTCCTAAATACATACATCAGTCCACGTCCGAAGCTCATCAGCGCCTGTCTTCTTCTACACCGAACAAAACAAAATTGTTCCAACCCAAATCTCGACGTCAACAAAACCGAAACCCCAAAGTCCGAATCTCCCAATTCACACAAACGTAATCACCAACAGAGCCTCAAACCCAGAGTTAAGTTGCAAAACGCCTGAAGCCAATTCGAACACACAAGATTCAAGATCCGAACAAGCTATAGCACTGGAATCAACCCGTTTCGGAACCCTGAAAACCCGATCTTCGAATTCAACCCCAATTTTCTTACTAGGTTTTCAAGTAGCTTGTGGGGACTAATTAATTCACGGTGGAGGGGGTGTTTGTAAAAGGAACGTGACTTGTCACTTATGTTAACTGTTTAGTGACCGGTTGATTTGGAAAATAGGGGCTTGACATTGTGCATGCCTTTATTTTTTATCGTTATTTGCGTTGCTTCGAATTCTAAATTGTGAGAGAGTTTGATTTAATTGTATATTATCTCCTTCAATTTCGGTTTTTTGAATACAAAAAAAGGGGCGTGAGTTTATGTTCTTGTGAAGTTCACCCTAAAATTTACAGAAAGGAGAGGTGCTAAGAAGTTTAGTTTTGCCTGGTATAATTTCTTTTCTTGTATTGTGGTGCAGAGTTTCCTTTTGTTTGACGTGTTATATTTGGGAAATAAGGGAATCGGTCTTGCATACTTTGGAGTACGTTGGTTTTATTTTGGTGTAATGTTGAGTTTTGATCTAGTCGAGCCTAGTTCTCGCTAGTGTTAGATTTAGTTCTTCTTCTTCCTTCTTTTTTTTTCTTGAATTTAGTTTATGTTTTCTTTAGTTTAGTTTTTATTCAAAATTTCTATATAGTCTTTTTGTTTTTGTTTCTTTTAATTGCACCAAAAAAAAGAGAAAATTTTTCGAAAACAGGTACAACGGTAATTTGAAAAAGGCCTTAAAAATTTTTTTTTCAGGCTCCTAGCCCGAACCCGTGCCGCAGCTCAGTCAAACAATTAATTAGGAGGCGACAGACAATTCAGAGGTGGAGCGGTTGCACACCAAGTGGGGTGTGAACGCGCTAGCGCTACCCAATTGCACTGGACGGATTGTCGATCAAGGTGAGTATTTTCTAACTCTACAGGGACTGCTGCTGCAAATAAAAAAAAATATAAACTGCTTGTAAAAATCTTCTGCAAGGGCAGCGGCTTGCTTGTAAAAAATTTATTTCTGCAATTTATCATTCTTTAGCTGTCTGTGATTGATTATTTTGATTGTTGATGTGTGGTTGGAAATTTTAAAATAAATGTGGACTAAATTATTTTTGAAATCAAATTGAGGATTCCCCAGAGCTCATATGACAAAATATTCGTTAAATTGACAATTAGGATTGATACTCTTTGAGGTGTCTAAGGAACGGTAGAGTCTAGAACTCAAACAGGTTCTTAAACCTTCAGTTGTGTTTCTACGGTGATTCGTGGCACACTGATAATCCCTGTCCGAACCTGGCCCAGACTTGTATTCATATAATCCGAATTTGTTAATTTTAACAATATTTTTTTAGAAGCTTCTTGAAAATGTCCCAATTCCCTTTTTCCAACGGATTTTACGATAGTTGTGAAAATCAATATAATCCATATAATTTTACACCAAATTCATATGGATATTTTAATAACAACTTTTGTACAAACAATTTGGATTTTATGCCACCGACTTTTCAAAATTTTCAAAATACTCCTGATTGTACACCACCAAAATTTCAAAATGATGATCAACCCTCAACTCTTGAAACACGTATTGAATCTTTACTTGAATTGAGCATACAACAAAATCAAGAAATAAATGAATGGTGTAATTCATACATGTGCAACAATTCAAGTGAAAGTTTTCGAAATAATCAAAATCCGATTTCACCTTCAAATTCCAAAGATTTTGATTATAACCCTTGTCAATTCAGTTTTAAACTCCAAAATGAATTTCAAATTCAAAATGGAAATGTAAATCATTTTTCAAATGATTTTGGCTATGGGAATAATTTCAATTGTGGTGCTAGTGAAAACTTTTGTTCTCAACAATTTCAACTTGAAAATTCTCGTGTAAATAACTATAAATTTGATTTTGTTGAGCAAACAAATGAATTTGACGACTACTTGAAGTTTCGTGAGAAACAAAATCAAATCCAAATGTGTGACAAATCGAACGATAATCCACCTTTGCCCACAATTAATGATTTTCAACTGACAACTTTTGAAATCGATGAAAATCTCAATGAAGTTGTTGAAAGCTCTGTGATTGATTTGAATTTAAATTCTTTTGAAAACAAAGACGTCAATCTTCTATTCGATCTTCCTCTCTCAAATTATGAAAATTTTGAAAATTTAGCAACTTTAGATTATCAATATGACAAAAATGATAAACTTGTTAACAACTGTTTATGTGAGGACGATTTTAATGAGCGAAAACTTCTTAAACTGATTGATGATGATGTTGTTGGGTCTAAAACTGAAAATGAAACTTTTGAAAACTTTGAAATTCTTGTGGTTGAAAACAACGAAACTGCTGAATGTGATCTCAAGCACAATAACGATTTTTCTGAAATTGTTGAAACTCCTTGCGACTTGATCGTTTCAACTGAACCTCACTATGATCACTTGTTTTTCAATGATAAATTTATGCAGTATATGAACTCCTTTTGGAATAACACGGTTTTTGAGAAAACACGATTTCGAAATTTACTGAAAATTCACTTGTTTGGTTTTAACTTTAGGTTTATGAATGAACCTTTAGTCAACAAAATTTCCAATATCAAAGCAAAACTGAACAATATTTCTCAAAACCATTGTGGGGGTGAGAATGTTGCACACGTCTCTCAATTTATACATCATCTGAACAAATCAAACTTTGTTTTTGAGACTTTTACTGAACCCCAGCTTGATGACCTCTCTTTAGTTGCTACAGAAATTCAATTCGATTTTAGGATCAATTGTAAGCTCAAAACTTTAAAATTATCAACTCAAACTTTTGAAAAAACGAATTTTGTTTTTCCAAATCTGACATGTAATACACAATCCTTTATGATTTGGTTTTCTGTGCTTCAGTTGTGTCTCATAAGCTTAATGAGGCTGATCCATTGGTCCATTGTGGACCGGTTCATCTATTCGATGACTGCGTATTTTCTGCACACACATCCGGTAAGCCGTGCTGACCCTCTTATTTTATTTCCCTTTCACTAAGATATGTATGATTAATAACTGTGAGGACACAGTCACACTCAAGTGTGGGGGGAATACACATTACATCAGCAATCAAAGTTTATGAATTAGGTCATTCATTGAACAAGGATTAACTTAAATTCATAAATAACACCTTGGTTCTTGTTTGATAAGTTGAATTTTTGGGTGATGGGAATGAACATTATTTATTCATTGAATTGTAATGTGTCTTTTTAAGATGCTAGCTTGAGACTGTGCAGACCTTAGTCGTGTTCTGGAGTAAGCGTGTCAACCCTTGTTATACGTGTTAGAATGTGCAAGTAAAAATAATCAAAACAAAAAAAATCAAGAAATAAAAATGAGTTTGCACCTACATATGTTGGATTTTATGAGTTCGTTTTCATGCATAATATTTTTCTCACTCAAATTTTCACACTTGGTTGCTCTAAATTCCACTTGACCCAATTAAGGAGAAATGACTCATTGTAGCGTTCTTCTTCGACACCCCACATTATTCAAACCCAAGTTTTAGTCGATTTACATCCATGTTTCGACAAGTTTATCTTATATTGGTATACTCAAGAACCTTTGTTTAAAGGTCAAAAACGTCACTTTTTATACCAATATTACTCTACCCACTCCGTACTTGTTTTAAGGTAGGATAACCACATACCACATCTTATTTTATATGGGTTATCTATCTTACGAAACTTTGCTTATCATTCCTTTCAGCTTTTTGTATAACATCAATCCAGACTTGTGTGTTGAATTAAGGTTATAGAAGTAGAGTAACTACGGCACAAAACTTTCCTTTCATGAAGTGTTGGTTTAGTAGAGGAGGAATCAAATGAAATCATGTACGTCATCATTCCATCTCCATTCATCATTCATCATGCAAAAGGAAAAGAAAAAGAAAAAGAAAAAAAAAAGAAGAAAAAAAAAGAATAGAAAAAAAAAATGAAATAAAGAGAGAGTCTCTCTGAATAAAATAGTCTTCATCATTCTTGACTATAAAGCATCCATTTCCATTCCATCCACATCCATTCTACGGTACTTGGAAGTGAGGATTGTAGTAGACGAGATGAAAGGAAATAAAAATGTTCATATGTGCCTTAGTATTACTTTATCTTTTGTAGCTTGAAATTCAACTAATACACTTGCCCTCTTATCTAGAATATTTTTAGAACTTAACAAAATTTTCCTTTATCTATGCATAACTCATATCCAATACATTACAGTTACATTGGTGCAAAATTATTCAAAAAAAAAAGAGAGAAGAATAAAGAAATGATTGGGTGCACATTGTCGATGTGTAGAACTTTGGTTGACACCACGCTCTTAACCTTCAAGACAATTACAGTGTTATCAAGGAATTACGGTTCAGCTTGAAAAATTTTGTTCATTTTTGCACTAATTATGGGATGGACAATTTGGGGCTAAATCGTTATTATTGAAGTTAGGTGTAATCCTTGGAATGTGAAAGACCTTAAATATATTGTGTGATTAATCCGCGTACATAAGACGCTTTGGATTTTGTGGGTAGTATCCGCTGAAAACCCTCACGAGACAACACTCGTCTTACTGGGGACACCCAGAGGTTTAACGGCTTGTTGCATACGCTAAATGCAATCGTGTTTCCTACGAAAGTGTGACATATCTTAGTTTAGTTTATTCGAGGACGAATAAAAAGATAAGTGTGGGGGTATTTGATATACACGTAAATGTGTATATTTTATCCACATATTTATCTTATTTTATCTTTTAAATAATTGATATTGTGTATTTATAGCTGTGTTTTCAGATTGTTAACAAGAATCATGGTTTAGAGCATTTGATGAATAAAGCATGAAGAATTTGCTGAAAAAGAGTGAAGTTAAAATTACTAAAGCTTGAAGAGTTTAAAGCTTGAAGAACGGTTGCAAATAGAGTTCAGTTGGGTAGATTTGGCTCACTAAAAACTCATATTGTGTTCATACTGGCTCACTTACAAGGCCTCTTACTCTACAACCCCGTTCACACTAGCTTATGTGTTATTTGGGCTAATTCTTTAGTCCCACATTGTGGAATTTGCCAAGTAGTCTTTGTCATATCAGCTATAAATACCTTGTATCTCATTCATGTAAAGACACACTTAGTTTTATTCTGTAATCCTCTGCTTGGAATAAAACTCTTCTCCTTCTCTTCTTTGTTGTTATTTTATTTTATTTATGTTTATGTTATTTATTTTCTTTTTCTCATTTTCTTTAGCTATGTCTAGCTAATCCCCTTTGATTAGGGGGTGATGACGCTAATAGATATGATTCGATATGAATCACATAGCCAAAGGATGAGGAATTCATGTATATAGATCTAGATCTGAACCAAGGGTTAGATCTGAACCTTAATATCCTGTGTCGTTTAAGAGCTATGCTCCTTCACAGGGTATATTCGTGTTCGGTCTAACAATTATCAGATTTAGATCTAATTTTAGGGTTTTAGAAATTAATTAGTGAATCTGTCCTGATAGTCTATGGTTGTAGAGCTGAGCTCCTGCATAGGCTATGCTTGTCGTTATTTACATAATTGTTTCTAAAAACCTATTATCGTTGATTCATGTTTGTGACAGAAACATGTATTAGATCTGGTTAATCTTTTGGCTATTGATGATTATGAATCTGATCTATGTCATTATCCCCTAATTGCTTTCACGTATTGTTAAAACTCTATTTTATTTAATTTCTGCTATTTTCTTTGTTTTCAACCAATCAAAAGTAAGGGATAACTTGATTGGATTTATTAATAAAATAATTTGGTCCTAGAGTTCGACACCCTCTACAACAATCCTTGTTGTTTAGGAAAGACGAACGAATTTTACAGTTGTTTACAATTGTATAATTTGTTCGCAAACAGTAATATTTATATATAGGCCCACGAACTTAACCTATTGAGGTTATGTAATTAAAGACACCATTAGGTAAACATAACCTATAGAAATGAAGGGGTTATGTAATTAAAGACGCCGTTAGGTAAGCATAACTTGTGGAAATCCTAATAGGGATACAAGACAAGGGGGAGAGCCTGTATCATCTTGTGTGAGGGACCTGTTTCAGTTAGTAACCCATAGGATTGTATCAAACGAGTACTCCGACCTAGGTCGGAGTAGAGACATGCTTACTGGGCTGATTGTAAGAGATCCTAAAGTGAAGGACGGTGTGGGCGGCGCAAACCGACCGAGACATGTGCATGCATGTTCAGACAGAAGTGGATAAGACAACCATGACACAAGTGGATACGGTTGTGTACATCAACAAAGGGTTGCCACTTTAGGAAGTGATACCTTCTACTGAAGGTTGGCACAGGGACGGAGTAGGGAGTCGATCGATTAAGGTAGTAGTTAGGGTACATCTGGACTTTGATAAAGTTTAGGAGCCTATTAGGATTGGGATGCCTGTGGATTGTATGAGGTTAAAACCTCTCACCAGAAGTATGCCTAAGTCAACCATCTTATAGTTGTTGGGATCATCTCATTCTGGTTATACTAGTATCGGTGCAGAGAATCAGAGTAATCATTAGAGAAGCGTATACACTCTATCATGTTTACCTTGTCACACCTGCCTTTTTTTGATATTATCTCTCTTATCCACTTTATATGCATGTCATGATACTTTTACTTATTCATTTTCTAAAAGTAACTGGACTCGCCAAACTTTATGTCTGACTCTTTTTGTTTCCTCTTCTTTCTTCCGTTTCCCCCCAGGTTCTCAGGGAGGGAATACTTAAGCTTGACCAGGATTCTGCAATCATTTGCTGGAGCTGCTTAGATGTATTGCTCAAGCTCATATCCTTGCTACTATGGCTATGTTTTTATTTGGGGATTTTGCTTCTTTTATTTTTTACTCTAATATTATAAGTGCAGGACAGAAGTTTTTATGATGTACTAGTTTTTATGTAACTCAGACATATGATGTTTTGAACCACGATGCTTTATGATTAATAAGAATTTTTAATTTTGCTGCATTTTATATTTGTCTTGTAATGTTTCTGTTTCTGTTTACCTATAGCGCTTCACGAAACTTAATGCATTCTCTGAATGAGTGACATTAACGGACGTGGGGTGTCACATTAGTAAATCTAAAGACGAAACCATATCGATGGCATTAGTTGATAGCATCGACCCTGATACCGAATGTTGAAAATGGCTAAGTAGAAAGCCTCCTTCTACTTTGGACCAATTCTATGAAAAGGAAAAATTCTTGTAGATTGAGGAAGCGAGAAGAACTCAAAATCGAAGGATCGATGACATGGTAAATGAAGGCTTTCAAAGTAATATAGCAGAAAGACAATCTAGGGAGAACTCAGGGAAAGTTCAGGTTAATGTTCAAAACCAGAACAAAAGAAATCGAAATCACCATAGAGGTAGTAATGGAGGTGGACGTAATTAGAAAGGGGACCTAAGAAGTGACCCGGATTTTTGATAAGTATGGACCATTAAATGACACTTTAAAGAGCAATTACATGGATACGTGTAATGTAATTCTATATGAGAAACCCTCTCCATGGGAATCCATGGAAAAGGAAAAACAGATAGGAAAGTTTTGTCTGTTCCATGAGATTTACGACCACATGAAAAATGTGTGCCTTAATCTGTAGGATCTCATGGGAAAACTAATCTGGAAAGGAAAATTGAATGAGTATGGACTGGCTCCACGGGACAGGGGACTTCGAACCCCAACTGTCATGGTCAGGCAGCTCTTAGAGTCACCAGCCAACCTAAGTAAAAAGGAATTGTAATCAGCACCATTGTTGGAGAACCACATCTGGATGTTTTTAGCTTGAGAATCATAGAGCAATATGTCAACACCGTGAAACATGTCAAAGTTTAGGAATGTGATACTATAGAGGAAGCTGCTCTCGTGAAACAAAGGCGAATGATGCCATCTTCAGAAACAAAGATGTAGATGGGGTGGAGGCCCCAAGTATTGATCCACTGCTGATTTTGGCCATGATAGGCCCTTCCTTGATATGGAAAGTCCTTGTTGACTAGGGAAGTTTCATGAATATTTTGTTTAAAACATCCTACGACCAGGTGATATGGGAGGCGAAAGACTTAAACCCATGTAAGGCTAGAATATATAGATTCAATGGTTTTGCAAGTGAACAGGTAGGAATGGTTGAATTACCACTAGAATTAGGTGAGGGAGACGGTAGAAGAGTGTAGATCCTCCCGTTTCTTGTATTGGCCATCAAATCTCCATACAACACTTTTCTTGGCCAACCGACCCTTGTTGAATTCTAAGCATGCACAACTCCATTGTGCATGCTCTTTAAGTTTCCAAGTGAGAATGCAGTCAGAGTTATGAGGGCAGGCCAAGTAGCAGGACTTAAATGCTAATTAGTTGAGTGGAAAGAATCCCATAGAAATGAGTAGGGTAATATTGTAGATAATTTCCTTCACATTAATGGCGCCACCGTATAGGTGGTAAAGGTAAAATCCTGCCCCAGATAGCATACCCAACAATTTAATGATATTGATCCAAGAAAGGACGAGGATCGAGGATACCAAACGGCGACCCCCATCATGACAATGGTGGAGATCTTGATTGATAAAGACTAACCTTCTAAGGTCTTGAAAATCTAATCCCATCTTGGACCCCTTTAGACGAGGGAATTGACTAACTTTCTACATGCAAATCTTGACGTATTTTCCTGGACCTAAGATGACATCTATGAGGTCTCCCCGACCATCATGAGCGACCTGCTCAATATCGATCTGAAGTACGTCCCGGCGAAGCTAAAAAGACGTACGCTTGGCCCTGAAAGTTCAACGACATTGAAGGAAGAAGTAGAGAAGCTTATGAGCAGATGGTTTATCAGAGATTCGCTATACCATTCTTGGGTATCGATTCCAGTAGTTGTGAAGAAGTCCAGCGGAAAGTGACGAACATGCATTGATTTCTCAAACTTGAACAAGACATGTCCTAAAAACATTTTCGCACTACCTAGAATGACTAGGTTGTAGACTCAACAGTTAGACATGAGCTTCTCTCCTCCAAGGATATGTGCTCCGGATATAATTAGATTCTGATGCATGAGCTTGACCCGGAGCATACTAGTTTTATAACAACCTTCGGCTATATTGTTATAGGGTTATGCCATTTGGATTGAAGAACGTCGTGCAACGAACCACCGGTTGGTTAACCGCATGTTTTAGAACCATATCTGGAGGTTAATGGATGTCTACTTAGATGATATGTGGGTAAAGTCATGACAATCGATCAATCATGTTGACGATTTAGTGGAAATGTTCTATATTCTTCGCCATTATGGGATGAAACTCAACCGTTTGAAATGCTTGTTTGCCATTGCATTAGTGAAATTTTGGGTTTCATCGTAATTTTTCGTGGGATTGAAGTCAACCTCGAGCTGATAAAAGCCATATAGAACATTCAGGAGCCTTGGAAGATTATAGATGTGCAAAGCCTGAACGAAAAGGTGGTGACATTGAGCGGGTTTGTACTTCAGGCCTTCGACAGGTGCATTCCTTTCTTTGACTTGATAAAGCGAGGAAAGAGACACTTTTATTGGACTCTAGACTGAGTAGAAGCATTCTTGAATTTGTTGAATCATTTGCAGAGGCATTCTATCACTACTACAAAAGTGGGCATATTCGACACTAGTTTTATGTGGCCATAAATCAAAAAAGTGTTGTCGTAGGGCATTTTTTCAAATATGCAACATCATAGGGGCATGGCGTCTGCGGTCATTGCATTAGCCCTCTAATGCAATGCTTTTTCCCATCTACTACCATGGAATTAAAGTGTTGCATTATAACCCTAACGCAACAGTACTTGCAGTAATGCAACAACATACATCGTTGCTTTAAGCATTATTTTGAGTCTGGCTACCAGGCCATGACAGTGGAGCCACGTCATCTTTCCACATAAGCTGCCTACGTGTCAACGACACATCATCTCTCCATGTCAGTTGCATACGTGTCACATTCCACATCAGTTGTGGGGCCCACATGCCATGTTGAATTAATAGTGTTTTATTTAATGCAACACCACTGTATTATGTAATGCAACACCATTATCTTGAAATGCAACATTAAAAAAGGCAAACGCAACCGTAGAAGAAGGCAAATGCTATAATAAAAGAAAGAAAATACAATGCTTCAATTAAAAATTTTGCAATGCCAGTTTTGTACATAGAAGAAACTCATCCAAAACATTCATCATAACATTCAAATCATCGAAAACATTCTACATACCATACCAACTGTTCAAATATACCACAAATGTCAATACATACGATCAAGTACATAATTTAAAAGTACAATTTAAATAATATGCTCAGGCAAGTACTATATTAGCAGTATTCGGATAGATGCCAGTTCCTCCCTGTTTTTACATGAACCTGCAGTAGACTTAAAAAAAAAAGGCAACAAAAATGTCTGGATTGATTTTGAATTTCAATACCTTTCTATGCTTTCTGGATTCTCTCCTCCAATTTCAATATGGTCACCGCGTCCATCTCTGCCCAACAACTATAATTACAATTCATTCTTTAAGCTAAAGCTTCCAACTTTTTGAACCACAACTATAATTATTTGAATAAATTGAAGGTACATGTTCGAATGCATCGATCGTCCATGCTTTCTATTTGCAAAGCTTCATCAATGGACCTGGATCTAGCATATGCAAGTTTAAGATTGCGGACTGCAATGATAGATTTATGAAAGCGGACTAGAGCCTTCTTCCTTTCGATTCATCGGTGCCGGTCGTCGCTTTAGTTCATCATCAAGTACTTATGTTACATAACCTGTCAATCCAACCTTGGTTTCAACATAAATAGATGAAGATTAAAGATGGCTTGATTGGATCAATATTGATGTTGAGGTGTAGAAAGGCCTATTTTCTTAGATTGTTGAACTCCAGTTAGCAAATATTAAAATACTACAATGAACTAACATGATTATTTTAATTTATACAATATGAAACTAGGGGCACAAGTGGAAAGTACATAGGATAGGGATGATTTTATTCTATTTTCCAATGTATTCAAAAGCATGTTCTAATATCGGCTATATGCAGAAAATTACAAAAATTTAAACATCCAAACAATTCTACTTTTTCTTGGAATTACTAAAACAATACGATTCAAAATAGAATGTTGTTGCCCATCATGCTCGTCTTTTGCACCATTTTTCCTACTAACATACATAAAATCTAAAGACTAAATAAATAATGCAAAACTTCAATGTTTAATTTTGAACTTGGGAGTTATAAGGACATTTAGTAATACTATACCGAATCTAGTAGATGTATGTATGTATGCGTGTGATGTACGCAAAATTAGTGCACAAAATTGAATTCCGATAGCAAAAAATTAAAAATAGAGGTAGTAAAAAAATACTTACAGAGGTAATTTACTCTATAATATCCTAAAGAGCAGATGGTGCATATTTTTTTTCCAGATATTGGCAGTATGTGATATGATGAAAAAGGGTTAATAAATACAATAGATTGATATGTTATGTGATTGATAGGTGACATAACATTGGAGATTATAGAACAAAAAATATGAAACACTAAAATACTCACAGTAATAAGTATTCCTCTTTTGTCACCCTTTCTCATTAATGTAACCCCCGTTTGACTCTTACACTTTTCCTTTGAGCTTTCGTAAACAAATTGTTCAAATAAATAGCTCGTTGTAGTAGACAATTAATATGTGAACAGAAGATAAAATCTAAGCTATAAAAACCTATAACATGTATTCATTTGGAAAAGGAGTCTGGCAGCATGTGCAAACTAGGGGTACTTGAAATGTTCTTTACAGGCATACATTATTCAGTTGAAGCTGTCTGTAATAAACAAACAATTCCGGGGCATTGTTAAAAAGATTATGATGCTAGTATAAAATAATAACAGTTAGGGATAACACATAAGCATTTGGGAAAAAAAAATTGGGATCTGAAGAAGAACAAAGCTAGTGTTGCAGTTTGAACCCACAATTTGGTGAAGAAACCATGACCGCAAAATACACATCTATCTGGTATAACTCGAGGTCTATCAGAAGTTGAGACGAATTGGGTCGAGGATACACCAGTAGTAAATTTGAAGTGAAAGAAGAAATGTTGTTTTATGTGACATGAAATAAAAGAAGAAAGAAAAATGTGATCGTGCTGGGGCCTAGGGGCAATCTTACTTATATATGACAAAATGGAGTATATTATACTTTATCTTTCGTATGATGATGGCAGTAAGTAGAAAGATGTGGACACGATCAACTGAGTGTATAAGTTGAGTGAAAAATTTCGGATCATCTTGAAAGTCAGTTATTTTGAAAATGTTATATTATCAACTGTATTATTTGACAGAATAGAGTATATGCGAAAATCCCCAAAGCATGCAGTGCAGCAATATGATTTGGTTTATAGCATATAGAAGTAAAATGTAATGAGATTGAGATGTGCCACCAAAAAATATATGGTTAGTACATCAAAACAACGTAGATAAAAGTTGAATATGATTTAAACTATAAGTCTGCATCCAGTCTGCCAATAAACGAAAAATTATTAGTTACATGTATAGTATAATGTATGTCATTTCATTTTAAATGATGTTAGTATGAATAAATATAGCATTGAAAAAAGAGTGATAACAAAATAATTGATTCGAGTAGGGACTTGCAAGTACAATTAGTGGAACAAACAACATTAGAGCAGCAGTTATGGAAATGCATGTAAATTGAAGCAAACAGAAATATATTGCACTTCAAAAAATGTCAGCCATGTAATTCTTTCAAACACAAAAATAAAGCACCTTCATGGGTTAGTAGCGCAACACATAATGCAGAGGAATAGGTGAATATCGAGGAAGTATTGCGGCAAAACAGTGCTAATATCAGTTAAATTTTTACCACCACCTATTTAGGAATATTTTTTGGAATATTTTTTGTGTTAATTATGGAATTGCATCTAATTCGAAGAAAACAGAAATATATTACACTCATTAAATGTCAGCAATGTAAGAATGTGGAAAATAGAAATAAATCAAATGAACGGGTTGGTAGAGCAGTACATAATCCAAAGAAATAAATGAATTTGGAGAAAGTAATGCAGCAAAACTGTGCTAATACCATTTTTTGGTGTTCAAATGTTAAACGATTGCGACTATGTTTGTTTGTAGTTATATACATTTAGTTTCAACTTGACAAAAATCATTGTTTGTAATTTTGAACCCCAAGTCCAAATTGGGTCAACAACAGGCAAGATGAAAAAGATTTAAATTGTAAGTATTAATCTAATTTATGGAGTACGAACCACAAACTGGTATGTAAGGATAAAAATATCTGGAAGCACAGTAGTCGTACAACACAGTCGACGTCGAACAGTGGTCAGATTACGATCGGTAATTAGCTTTTTAGTATGTCACATTGACTATGAATTGCTAGCTTTTTTTAGCAGTAGCTAATAGATGGTGATATACATAATAAAAGATAAGATATAGGCAACTGCACTGTCATACATTAAATACATTATCCTATAACATGTGTTCGGTGGTAACAAAATATATTATCATGCAAGCTAAAATAGTAACTAAGCGGTTTAGTCAAGTGATGTTGCAAATTGATAATACATGTTGAGTAACCCAAATGTGTCCAATAATTGTACGGTTACAATGAAATGAAGCAAAAGTTAAGTATTTAGGGTAAGACCTAGTCAACCGTTAAAACTTTCAGCGAATAAAACTAATTTCGTAGTTTAATATGAAGATTACAAGGAGAAAGCGTTACACAAGATCTAGAAATCGTATATATCATAAACTTAATAAAATTATTTTATATGTGTATTATGACAGGCATAAGTAATCAAATACCCAAAACAGTTCTCTATGTTAGTTGTAAAAGGAAGCAGTTTCAAAGTCAACAATTTTTCTAGCACAACTAACATACTTGTATGGTTCCTATATGCTATCATAAAGAATGGTTACAGAGCAAATAAGGAGAAAAAGGAAGACACATTAATGATTCCAGTAATGACTTTGACAGGGTCCCACGTTGCCCCTGCTTCTAAACTACATAGCTTCTCTCTCTATTTACACTCCCTTCCTCCCTATTCCACACATTCATAATACTTTTGGTCAATTAATAATCCGACATTCGTTTCTAATGTTGCTACTAAATTTCCTTGAATTACAATTTGTAATGGTTTGTGCATGCTGCGGACCACAAAATAGAAATGATATGATTTGGAAAACCTGCTAATATTGTGTATGTACATTAGTCCACTAATAATTTGCAAAGTACATGTGAAGGTGAGAAAAAAAATACCTGATAAAAATCCAGAACCAATCAGTGGTAGAGGATAAATACCAGATAATCTGCAAGATATTATAGATTTGTTTTGTTTTTAAGAAGCCATTAACCCAATATTTCCTATAAATATTTTCTACAGCTTTTTGAAGAAGCTTGGACAGTTCTCAAAAAACAAAATTTCCAGCTTTTCTATGATAAGTAATAATAATTTGTGTTCCTAGTCATACACATTTAATTCACAAAAAGCATCTCTATGTGGTTAATTCATCGGCAAAATAGTCTTACAAAAAAAAGACTAAACAACATGCAATAAATGCTTGGTTAAGCACTTATAACTAATGCTATAAAACAACATACAGAATTATCGAATTATGTCATTTGAGAAGAAACAAGCTATAATCCGACATCAAACCCATCGCAAATCACCACATTTCCCCTTTCTACCTATGTATAAACCAAAAGTATTTGTCAAAATCCAACTCTTACAAAATCAGCTAAATAAAAAATGTACTAATAGGGACTCAATCTTTTTAGGAAAAAGGAACATCTAATCGTTTCAGGAGAAAACAAAATTACCAGAAAAATACATTCGCAAATAACAGATTTCGATCTCCAATTCACTAGGGCTTTCGATTTTGTGGCATCGTGTTTTAGATCTCCAATTCACTAAGTTTTTCGATTTGAGGCATCATGCTTTCGATCTCTAATTGTTTTCGACTTGAGGGTTTGGGGAAAGTTAGGAATGCGGCAGATTAGACTAGGGTGTGGATAGGGGATTTGGTGGGAATGAAATGAAAATAAGTATTGCCTTCGCGGGAATGAAATCTTAGCAGGAAATAGGGAATGGGAACGTGGATTGATCAATGTGGATGGACGGTTGTGATTTTTCATTTATGAGGACATGGATCAATGAGGTGTACTTTTAACTGGTGTGATGCAACGCTTTAACTAGTGTTGCATGTCATAACACTTGAATTCATACCGCAACAGTGCATTCACGTTTAATGCCACAATGTTTAAGTATTGTTGTAGAAGGTCAAAAAAAAAGCAAAGCTTTTGTAATACTTTCTTGCAGCGCTCACAAATTAGTGTCGAATATGCCCACTTTTGTAATAGTGTATATTGTCAAAGCCAGTTGATCAGAGGGCTTATCCATGTATCTGGCAATATCTCTACATTACATTAGCTCAACACTTATTCGTGAAGAAAATCATATTTAACGACCAATGTATTATATAAGTAAAAGTGTGATGACCTGCTATGCACCATTGGTGCTTATGACTAAAAATTTACGTTGTATAAGCACCTGATCGATGTAAAGCGACCGTCAAGCGATATAAATAGAAGAGAAGAAGATAAAAGAGAAGGTAAAGAAGGAAATGGAGGAGAAGTATAAAGAAGAGAACATAAACACAATCACAAAACGTGTCATATATCTCACCACGCATCTGATGACATATAATAGTAAAATTATAGATATAAAACAGACGAGATAATAATAACTATACACACAAGACAATCAGAGTATACAGGCTCATACAATTATACATAACAATAGTAGAGTTTATACATGAGATAAATAAACTCAACTTATACACTGTCTGTGTCAGATCACATAACACTATCAACGCTCAACAACGGAATAAACCATAAGGATACAAATATAAATAGGTAAAAGGTAGCCTCCTGCTAATTTACCTGTGCAGCTCTGAATAATACTTGTATCTATCACCTCATCTTCTCATCAGCATTTTCGATGAGCACCCAAAGTAATAAGAGAGAAATAAAACCTTGGGTTAGACAAAAGTCCAATATGAGCGATAAATAAAT
The DNA here is from genome assembly GCA_030737875.1 of Allium sativum. Classification (NCBI taxonomy): domain Eukaryota; kingdom Viridiplantae; phylum Streptophyta; class Magnoliopsida; order Asparagales; family Amaryllidaceae; genus Allium; species Allium sativum. The sequence goes on from CM060916.1 coordinate 981,366,922, forward strand.
CTCATAATACTGTAAAAGTCATAATAGTATAAATAGTGGGGAGGGTATGGAGAATCATACATGTCCTGCCCATGCATCCACAGAGTCAACACGTGTAATAATAATATATATATATATATACACACTACTTTATAATAATAATACGGGTGTATCCTACATCGAAATACTAGGGATGTCCGAGTCGATGATATCCATATTGCACGATGCACCTAAGGTAATAAATTATTAAGCAAACATAACATCCATCATCTACCCTTACATTCACTCACTCACTGCGTAAAGCATACGATACTCAATACTTTGGTTACCAAATCTATCGAGGACATGATGGGTCCAACTCCCATGGTCTCCGCCCAACTATAGTATGACAAACTGCCATGTTCTATGCCCAATATTTGTTCCCAATCCACACTTCCCAGGCTTTAGGGCCCGTGCCAATAAGTTGACAGTGCCCTGGCTCTAATTCTTCTACATGCCCCCTTACTAAAAGATGTACCAAAATAATGAATATCGATAAATCCTTTGCGTACGTTCTTGGTAGCAGAATCCATCACTAGACTGTCCAAATGACTCCCATCTGAAGTCATCATAATATGATAGCTATTCCCGACGGTCATCTTATGTCATAGGATATCACCGAATGTCCCCATCTCTCTCTCTCTCTCTCTCTCCGACATTCACCTCAATAAGTATTAACGTTGCCTTATCTACATCTCGGAGAAATACAATTCGCAGTCGCCTTGCCCTCCATCCTGGAATCATCGTCGTTAAATGACGAACCATTGTCTAGAATCACTAAATCCTTGCATTGTGCCAAAGCTACTAATCGAAGATCCTTCATGCCGAAATCGCTTATTTGATCGAACCATCAATACTTCTCCTCGAAATTGCACCATCGTCCATGTAAAATTTACCAACATGGTCAACTATAATAATAATTGAAATAGCCCACTTCATAGTAATCGACAACGACTACCCAGATCATGTATTTAACCAAAATTAGTTAAATACTCATCCAAGAAAAAACATCTAATATTTGTTGTGAAATCCAACTCGTCGCCAAGTACATCCTTCATCTTCGGATTAGTCACCAAGCTCCAGCGTCGCTCCGTCTTCCAATCCATCGTTGAGCTGTAATGCTACTCCGTCATCGAATCCATCGCCAAGCTCCAATGCTGCTTCGTAGTCGAATCCATCCAAGCGCTCTGAAGCTCCTTCGAGAATATTTCTCTCCCATTCAAGTTTATCATTCTTATGCGTTCAATCAATATACACCAACGAGTGCATTTGATCGATAAGTTCCCCAAACTTTAACGAACGAAATATCTCCTAATACTAGATCGCTTATGAATGGCGTTTTAAAATAAACTAAGCAAATAATTCAACCATGCAACCAATAATCATCCAAATACCTAAACAAGTATAAAATCATTTATAATATCGGTAATACATCAAATAGAACCTATATATAGCAATCAAGGTTAAATAAGTGTTCAAATAACCTATGTTTAACAATGTAGTCAAAATAGCGCGTAATAGTGTGTAAATGGTGCATATTAGCGCATTATTAGGTTAAATTTACTCAAATCGCTATCTAATATTTTTATTTAATATTTGCTAGGTTCAGGTATCCTAAATATTAGTTTTATAAATAGAAATCAGTTTAAATGCCAAATCTTTACTATATAAAAAATGCAATCGAGAAAGAGAAAATATTACTCAACTTAGCGAAATCAGCCCAAACTAGCTCTGTTACACCTCACGTCCGTTAATGTCACTCATTAAGAGAATGCATAAAGTTTCATGAAGCGTTATAGGTAAACAGAAACATAAATATTACAAGACAGATATAAAATAGCAGCGGAATAAAAACAAACTTTATTAATCATAAAGCATTGTGGTTCAAAAACATCATATGTCTGAATTACGTAAAAACCAGTACATCATAATAACTTCTGTCTTGTACTTAAACATCAGAGTACAAAATAAAAGAAGTAAAATCCCCAAATAAAAACATAGCCATAGTAGCAAGGATAGGATCTTGAGCAATACATCTAAGCAGCTCCAGCAAATGATAGCAGAATCTTGGTCAAGCTTGAGTATTCCCTCCCTGAGAACCCGCAGAGGGGAAACAGAGAAAGAAGATGAAACAAAAAGGGTCAGACATAAAGTCTGGCGAGTCCTATATTTTGGAAAATGAATAAGAAAAGTATCATGACAGGCATATAAAGTGGATAAGAAAGATAATATCACAAAAGGTAGGTATGACAAGGTAAACAAGATAGAGTGTATATGCTTCTCTAATGATTACTCTGATTCTCTGCACTGATACAAGTATAACCAGAATGAGATGACCCCAACAACTATAAGATGATAGACTTAGGCGTATTTCTAGTGAGAGGTTTTAACTCCATACAATCCACAGGCAGCCTAATACTAACAGGCTCCTAAACTATACCAGAGTCTAGATGTACCCTAACTACTACCCTAATCGATTGGCTCCCTACTCCGTAGATACCCTATGCTGGCCCCATAGTAGGAGGTATCACTTCCTAAAGTGGAAACCCTTCATTGATGTGCACAACCATATCTACTAGTGTCACGGTCGTCTTACCCCTCTTCCCGGACATGCACGCACATGTCCCGGTCGGTTTGTGCCGCCCACACCGTCTTCCACGTTTAGATCTCTTACAATCAACCCAGTAAGCGTGTCCCAACTCCGACCTAGGGTGGAGTACTCATCTGATACTATTATGTGGGTTACTGGCTGAAACGGGTCCCCCACACAAGATGATACAAGCTCCCTCCTTGTCTTGTATCCCCACAAGGATTTCCACAAGTTATGCTTACCTAACGGTGTCTTTAATTACATAACCCCATCATTTCCATAGGTTATGCTTACCTATTGGTGTCTTTAATTACATAACCCCAATAGGTTAAGTTTATGGGCCTATATGTAAATATTACCCACTCCACGCTGATATTCTGAACCTTCCCACTATTTCAACCAAGTTTACTTAACCCCTATTCAAGTTCCTGTTCATGCAATCATTATGGATTCAACTAGGTTAAGTATTCCAGTTCATTACCATGCCCATTTATGGTTATAATATGCTAGACCCCTCACGTTAAGCCTACCACTTGTGGATGCTGGATATGCCGGGCTTAACCTCGTGTCTCAGCATGTCTCGTTTTGGTTCACTTAGACCCCTCACATTAGATTCACCACTTGTGGTCGCTGGATATGTCGGGCGGTTCCAGGCAGACTTCCACCACAAGTGTAATTTAACCTCGTGTCTAGGTGCAGTTACAGCTTCTAATTACTCTAATCTAGGCATTTCACTATTAGTCAATTTTACCTATGTCAATATAGGTCTTCATTCCGCGTTTTCCCCTAATTATGTTCCTAATGAATTATATGCCCTAAATTGATATTCATAAGCATTATTCAAGTTAAATTCCCTATTTACAAGTTATGCCCAATTTCAATGTTTTCCCACTCGTTCCCTGTTTAATGCGTTCGCATATTTCAGCGTCATGCCTAAGCTCAAAAGTAGCTTGGCTATATAAAATAAAAAGGAAGGGATAAAGGAATGATGATAGGAATGATTATACTAACAAAAATTGACATAAACACATAGTGGCATATTGATAAGATGGGCATATAAGAACAGATCTGGTGAACATGAGATGATAGAACTGATTTAACATAATAGGGATGTCATAATAGGCATGATAAGATCTAAACAATAAATTAGATGTCCAACTAGTAACAGATCCAATTTAACCAGAACATGATAGGTACAAGGTGATCTAAATAGTGAATTAGATCTATAATCAAAGGTAGATCTTACATGATGAATATTAAGATCCAAGTCATAGTTATGCCAGAATATCATGGATTCACAAGTTATTACAGATCTGATATGATTCAAGCAGTCTCAGGCATATATCCAAATAACAGTCATATCATGTTTACTTTTTAATTATTTAAATCTGAAAGTAACTTAAACTCACAGTGTTTGCATCTAGAAAGATAGAAGAAGAATAACAGACGTTGAATCATAGATCTACACTTGAATAACTTGACTAACTTAATTCCAGAAGAAGGAAAAATGTTTGATTCAGTCTGGGCATCGATAGCGTCAAGTCCTCCATTATTTCTCAGTGTATAAAACAAGAGAAATGGAGCCATATTTACAGCCGCCAGCCCCAAAACCCTATCTGCTACGTCTACCCTAAGGAGGTAAACCCTTGGGTCGACACCCCCCTTGAGGGGTCGACCCAGGGTTTGTCATTCCCCTTAAGGGGTCGAGCCCCCTGGGCAGGATTTTTCCCGCTCACCCAGTTTTTCGTGATTTGAACGATTTTGAACTTCTGGACCTAAATTTTGAATTCTTGGACCATATACATACATACATACATATATATATGTATGTATATGTATGTATATAAGTCTCTTGCGCGTATACAAACTTCAAACCTTCATAATTTCTTCATACGGTGTCCGTTTTACGCAAACCAATGTCTATCTTGACCAGAATTTCGAGACGGGCATAATGGCATAGTCCATTTCCCTTAATTCTGAATATTAAATTAATTATTCATTAATTTTTCCTCTTTAGTGTTGTTAAAATTACTGGGTGTTACATTCTCGTCTACTCAAAGGATTTCATCCTCGAAATCTCCAAGTTAAGGAGAATGTATATCCTACCATCCATCACCCATCTACTCATCCACCAATCATAGGCATCCATTGTCCTTAAAAGTTTTCTAATGCTTATATGAACATATGCAAAGGTGTGTGTATATGCCCAATACTAATGCGAAGATCAGGCGGTGTACTGATTCAATTGGACTCCTTAATGCAATGTATGTTAGTGCCATAAATCCAACATGTATGCAATAATCCTATTATAACACGTAAGTTCTATATGGGTGCACAATCATCCGTCCAAATGTAACATCCATATGATGATACATATATTTCCATCCATTAAAAGAAGAAAAACGCACACACAGCCGTATGCAGTAAGAGAGTGATTAAGCCGATCTAATGCCTAACGTGTATGTATATGCATCCACGAGCAACCACTAACAAACACTTGCATCCACTTGAATCCATCAAACATAACATATCTCAAACACATGTTTACATCCATGAGATTCCTACGTAAAGGTCGAAGATTCGGCCGATAGGACATACTTTGATGATAGAAACAAGCATAAATAAAAGCTTTGGAAAGAAAGTTAAGAACATACCCTCGAAAAGAAAAGGGTACGAAGCATGAATCTTGTCTTCGGTCTTCTTAGTCGCATCCTCTGGGCTATCTCGCCACTGAACCTTCATCAACTTAACTTCTCTATTGCTCAGCTTCTTAATTTGTGATCCAAGAATACGGGTAGTAATTCGTCTGACTGTCACCTCCCGTTCCACCTCTACTTCCTCTAATATACTCGGCTTAACTACTTATGCGGTATCATGCAAGCATTTCCGCAAATGAGAAACATGGAAAACATCATGAACGCCGGATAGTCTCTCTGTTGGATTTACTCTATAGGCCATTTGGTGAATCCTTTATGTTATGGAAATGGCCCTACGAATCTTGGTGCCAACTTCCCTATAGATCCGAAGCGAACCACATTCCTCAAAGGTGATACCTTATTGAAAACTATGTCTCCTACTTCAAATTCAATGTCAGTCCTTCTCTTGTCAGCATAGGATTTTTGCCTATCTTGAGTGGTCTTCATTCGTTGTCTAATAAGATCAATCTTCTCGGACGTTTCCTGAACCATATCTGGTCCAAGCAATAGTCTTTCTGTAGATTCCCACCAATAAGGTGGTGACCTACAGGGATGTCCGTACAATGCTTTGAAGGGTGTCGTACCAATGCTAGCTTGATAACTGTTGTTGTAGGCAAACTCTACTAGAGGAAGATGCTCTTCCCAAGTCCATACAAAGTCTAGGATACACAGCCTCAGAACATCTTCTAGAACTCTTTTCACCCTTTCCGTTTGTCCATCGGTATGTGGGTGATATACGGTGCTCAAACACAACTTTGTACCTAATGCTTCCTTCAAGCTCCTCCAAAATTCACTGGTAAAAATGGGGTCACGATCATTTACGATGCTGGAAGGTACTCCATGAAGATGGACTATCTCACGAACGTAAACTGCTGCCAACCATGCTCTTGATTTTAACTAGAATGAAATGAGCACTCTTAGTAAGTCTATCCATCACAACCAAATACTGGTATTGCGTTTCTTTGATCTATGAAATCCATAGAGATGCTCTCCCACTTCCACTGTGGAACCTCCAAAGGTTGAAGTAAACCACCGGGTTTCTTTTGCTCAGCTTTGACTTTTTGACAAACCAAACATTGGGAAACAAACTCTGCCACATCTTTCTTCATCCCTACCCAAAAGAAAACCCTCTTCATATCCTTGTACATCTTATCACCGCCTGGATGAATAGACATATTAGAATGATGGGCTTCCTCTAGGACTGCCTTTAAGAAAATTACAGTTTGGGGAATACAAAGCCTTCCATCTCATCGCAACCACCATTTATCATAAATGGAATATCTATCGAGGTGACTAGAAGTCTCCTCTTTACTGAGCCTATCCAATATGTCTGAAATCTGTGGATCATCTCGCTGTGAAGCTCCTATCTGATCCATAAGAGTATATCATATCTCTAACAATGCAAACAATCCAGACAAAAATTCGGTGAAGGGTCTAAAATCAAAAGTCGATATGAACTCCAAGCTTTTCCTTTCCACAAACAGAGGACTTAAGATCATCCTCTGCCTACTCAGTGCGTCTGCCACCACATTACCCTTGCCAGGGGTATAAGCAATCTCGAAATCATAAGATGCTAGGAACTCCATCCACCTTTGTTTCCTTAAATTAAGATGCTTCTACAAGAAAAAGTACTTGTGAGATTTATGATCGGTGTATAACTCGAACTTTTCTCCAAGCAAATAATGATGCCACATCTTAAGTGTGAATACTATGGTAGCTAGCTCTAAATCATTGGTAGGGTAGTTCTTCTCATGAATTCTTAGCTGTCTAGCCCCATAACACACTACCTTTCACTCTTGCATTGGAACCGCACCAAGCCCTATACCATATACATCGGTGTAAACCGTAAACACTTTGTTCCCATCGAGCAAGGTCAAGACTAGGGCTATTGT